>CP125846.1:22594362-23794362 GCA_030408175.1 Trifolium repens | reverse complement strand
TGAGGACAAGGAACAGGATAAGTTTGGGGTTGTGATGACTCTTGTCATTTCTACATTTTAAGATCATTTCAATGGTGTTTTAGAGGTGTTTTCAAGTGGTTTCGATCATATTTGAGGTGCAAAAGACGTAGAATGAAAGGTAGCTTGGAAAAGAAGAAATGTTGTAGGGAAAATACGCGCAGGCGAATCAGACCTTGCGGGAGGCGAACTGGAAGCTGTTTTGGCCCATTTTTGACCATTTTCTTGCACTACAAAAGGAGGTTTGTTCAAATGGTAAAAGATTACGAATTTTGGAGGGAGAAAAGGTCATTGGAGCTCAATTGAAGTGGATTCAAGCAAGAAACAAAGGGTGGAGACATTCCAAAACCTCTTGTGATGATGAAATCTTCTCTTCTTTTCCATGTAATTTATCTTTTCACCATGATTTGCTAGATCCTTAGATTGAATGTTTAGGGAATTCTCAATGTAATTTGTTTGAACCATGTGAACTTGATTCTATATGAATGATTATGATCTTGTTTCTATTGATTATTCTTTGCACTTAATGCTTCATGTAATTTGACGAAATTGTGTGATGAATTTGATAGTTGATTTATCATGAGAATGGAAATTAGCTATAGACCTAGGAATGATTGAACAATTGATAATCACTTTAGAGATTTAGGATTATTAATTGTGATTAAGGAATTAATGTTTGTGAAAACCTCACTTAAACACAAATTCATTCAAGAGATTGGAGAATTGTGATTAAGTGAGAGGATTAGTATCCAAGAGATTGGGATTAAGCATTTTATTGATTCAATCTATGAAACTAGTTGAGTAATTAATGAAGTATAGAATCTGATTCACCAAGCACATTACTTTGAGATGAACCAAAGAGATTCAATCGTCCGCCAACCGTTTGATAAAATTCGAATAATAGTTTTAAACAACAATTTGATTGCAAACTCCCCCTTTTTAATGTCTTTAATTTTACATTTACTAGTTAAGCCAATTCACCGTTGTTGAATAATCTCAATCCTTGTGGGATCGATATTTTTATTACATGCGATACTTCGTGCACTTGCGAAATATTCCATCATGCTCAACCAGAAAGAAATTTGGTTCATATATACTAAATACCTAGAGGGAGCCTGGAGAAACTAAATAAATTAACGTGAGTTGTTTTAGTAAGCTTCAACTTGCACAGATTAAGAACTAAAAAAGGGAAATTAATTAACGTGAGTTGTTTCAATATGCTTCTCATTCTTGTTCTAAAACTAATAGGGAAATAAATCCATAAGCAACAGTTTAGAGATAACACAGACAATTGCAATAGTTGTAATTGAAATTTCAATAACTTCATAGTTTATTACTTATTATATAAATAAATTACTATATATAGATGCAAATTATAATAATATGAACTAGTGATTACAACAGCGATTCTACACCAAACCTTCACTAGTAGCTTAATCCAATGAAAATAACCAAGTACCACAACTTCAAAATTAGGTCAAAATTAGGAGTCAAAACCTTTAATCGGATCATACATCAAGCGTCCTCTTCCTCGCTGCCTCATTTGTCTCATGCATCAAGAATCATCTTCCTCTCCAATACTAAATATCTACAAAATCAAAAGAATGACACAATAAATCACTTTGAACCAGACATTATGGGTTAGGATAGGAACCAAAAAAGCCATCTGATATTTGAGTTAAGGATACTGACCTTGTCCATGTTCTCAAATATTTCCTATACTACTTTTAATCTCCTTCCAAGTTCAGCCAAGCTTTAATTTGTTTGTACATAAAGTGCATCAAAAAATTTAAGAGGGGTTGGGGATTTCAAATAAAAATTGTTCATTTAAAGTTTAAATATTAAATTTGAGCTAAGTAAGAAGTTTAAACAACATCAAGATAAGGAATCCACCTCAACAATGTTTAATATTAGGTTTTTCATGATTAAAAGGTTCTGGTTTTGAAATTAATTTAAGTTTTTTTTTAAGATAGATCTAAGAAAAATCAACGAAGGAAGAAGGTTCATTGTTGAAGAAAGGAGCACCAGGCTGAAGCTACAGTTTCGGCGGCATGGTGGTTGTCAAAAACAATGCGTGGAGGAAGTTTTTCCTACATCAATTCCCTTATTGAGAAATCCCTTCTTTGATTCGCTCATCGATTCCCTCACAACCCTAGGGTTCAATTTAGAGAAACCCATCCTATTGGTGAGGATGAAGAGAAACCCTAAAGTGAGGTTGACCTTTCTGTTGAAGGAGCAGTGAACGAAGAGATAAGAGGGGTGACTAGAGGCAAAGGGATTGGTAAGGAAGAAGTCGATCAAGGGTTTTGTTTGATCTTCGTGATTCAACACAGGAATATGAATGCATATTTGTTTTGTTTTTATTTTTTTAAACACAAATAGGAGTTCTGTTATTAATTATTTATTTTAATAAAAACAAAAATAGATACAGATTATGTGATTTTCGGGCGCTACCTACAAAAGCGCTTTTTCCAAGTTACATGCGTTGTTTAAAGATATAACTTACACAGTTTTTTTTCCTTTAAACCGCTATCTAAGCTGAAACCTATATATTTTAGAGTTTATTTTATTTTATTATATCCTACAAAAGCGCTTTGAAACGAACCTGCTGTAAAAGAGTATCACTTTAGATAGCGCTTTTAATACACAAGCGTTGTCTAATGGTTATGTGTTTCTTTTAATAGCGCTTTTGCACATAACCGTTGTCTAAAGGGCGCTGTTATTTCCTATTTTTGTAGTAGTGTTTCCTCCGTCGTTCTGTGCTATGTAACTCACTCCTTTATTCTCTCTGTTCTGTACTGCGTGTATGTGGCCTCTTCCTTTGTAAGAATGAATCTCCTCATAGAGTTGTCTTGCATGCCTTTTATAGGCTTGGGAAAGCAACGAGAATACACAAGGCAGTGGGCACTGCTTGCACTTATGATATTTTCATCCTTACTAGTTAAGTCAACTTAATAAAACTTAATAGTAAGAATTAAAACAAAACGGTGCAGTCTGTACTATAAGTTTGATTTAGTCCAATAGAAATTTGTCTTTTCTCTTGAACAAGAGGACAAATAATGCTCATCATTTCTTGGGTCCGATAATAATTTTTCTTAGTTCTTCAAGTATGCAGTTCCACTTCATTTCATTTTTCTTTTGACTCATAAAAATTACAAAAGTGGGGAAAATAGGTGAAAGTTGCTAAAATAGATAATATATTATAAAAACACATAATTATAAATAATTGGAGTTTTAACTTTAAATTTCTTATAAAATAAGTTAATAAATACTTAAAATATATAGGTAAAATCATTGTATTTTAGCACTTATCAGTTTCACCTGAACTGTAACTTGATTGATACCTGCTATATCGGCTGCGATCATAAGCAAATTGGGTTTCCAGAATCGGTGCAATTAAAATGGAGAAACAAAACGTCGACGTATGGAATTCGCACCTTTCCTTTATCATCCTCTCTGTCTCCTGTTATCACGACCTCCGACCACCTGTCGCGGCTCTTTCCAACGTCTCGGTCTCACCTTAATCCAATCTCCCCCATCCCTCCCTAGGTTTGCCCTAGGAGCGCCACCTCTCTATGTGTCTCTCATTTTTCTCTATCACTTCCATTTGTACCCTTGTATATATATATTTTATACTACCTCCATCCCTAAATATAAGATCCTTTTCAAAAAAAAATTGTCTCTTTTTATAAGAACTTTTTCAAATTTTCAAGAGTATTAATTATTTTTTTTACCAACATACCCCTAATTAAAGTGCGTCTTTTTCTATAATCTGTAATATATACTCTCAATCTGTAATAAATATCCATTTGGGTTGGCCTAGTAGTGTGGACTTGGGTCATTGGAGTTTGCTCCTCTCAAGGTCTCAGGTTCGATTTCTCGTGGTGTCCATACCGAGTAAAAAACTATGACTTTAAACGGAGCCCCTGCAAGTGGACGGTGGAATTTGTCACCTCGGATTAGTCGATACTTGGGCCGGATATCGAGTTTTCAAAAAAAATAAAAACTTTAGAGAAATACAAAATAATTATTTTAAATATAATATAGTAAAAACAATAGAAATTGTCAACAAATTTAATATCAGAACTCACTTTCTAAACAAGGGACGGAGGTAGTATTAACTAGTAGTCAAATTGAATTATTTATTTTTGGTTTCATTTATTGTGGTCAAATTTTATTTTTGGCTGAAAAATTAATACTTCTAAAAAACTTTAGCTTATTATACTACTATTCTATATTAAGATAAATATTTGCTTATAAGATATTTAATATGTTGACCTATTTTATCTTCTTAAAAATCAGATCTTTGAATAATTTTTCAAATTAGACTAGACAATATAGGTCTATATTAACTAAATAATTTCATTCAAACATTGAATTAAAAAAATATATTACATTCCCTTTGGTAAGGTAAATTTGAATATACTTTTTATATAAAATATACACTCTTTCTTTATATAAAAAAATACACTTTATTCCATTGAGGAAATAAATACCTAAAGTTATATTCACCCTACTTAAAATAAATAAATATTTTTATGATATATCAAATATTATTGAAATACCTTTTTTTAAAAAAAATATTTTTTAATAACTTTCAAGATAATTAAATTTGAATATATATTTTCACAAAAAGTACATTATGTAATTCCAATTCTCTCCTCTTCACAAAACTCACACTTTTCTCCCTACCCACATTATTCTCATAAGAGTTATTAGAGTTTGGTTACTCCATATTAGCTTCATCTTGGTAAGTTCACTCATTGTAACACGGGTTTATGCTGTATATTTTTGTTTCTAGATGTATTAAATTAAAATTCAATTTACTTGTTGATTTCGAAATTTGTATAAGCTGTTTTTTTACAACGAAATTTGTATAAGTTATGCGGCTGATAAAGGCAATTTTGAATGGTTTCTTTAAGGCATCAAGAAAGGCTAGCTTGTTGCTAGTTGCATCTTGATTTGGAGAGCAGCTATGCTCCATTTTCAAATGCTCCAATTATTCATGTTCATTTGATGGATGAGTGCCATGTGTCAAACATAAAGGGAATGGCTGAGATTAAACAAGTTATTAGTAGTATTTGTTTTAATAAAACAAAAAAGAAATAAGGAATCGAAACAGACAGAAGAAGTTTTGTGGTTTTTTGGATATAATTTGTTGGTTTTTTGTTGTTCATTTTTCTAATTTGTAGAATTTAGTGATAATCTTGTATATTATTTGCTGTTTAATTAAATTATCAAGATGATTTTTTTTAGGATGCATAAAATTTTCAATCCCACTAGTAATTTATGTTTGGATCCGCTCTTATTTTAATTGACTTTTTTTTGTTAAAGTGTCTAACCATTTTTAATATATATGTGTGTGTGTACATGTATGTTGGCCCTTGAACATAACATCTTCTATCAAGAAAGTTCTCAATTTATTTTGAGGTGATGTATACACATTTGGCTGATATATGTATAAGTGTGTTTGATGTAGACATGGATCATTCAAACATGGACAATTTCTCAGAAGCAACAAGAAACACAATATCAAATATAAAACGCACTCGAGCTTTGTCCTATACGATAGAATCGTTCACTTACCATGACAACACTTCAACTGGATATGAATGGCTGCCTCAAGCATGGGTGGCGGAAGAACGCCGTGGGAGGACTGGCAGAGTTTATACGGTAACATTTAAATCTTCTAATTTATTAAATAAACTTTCATATAAAATATACTTTATATAGCTATAAATCTTAACTCAACTGATAAGAAATGCCGAAATTATTAGTATCGAATGTCATGGCTGAAGTTTGAATCAAACTGATAAGAGATGCCGAAGTGACAATCGAACCATAAGAATCATAAATTAAAAATTGAGATCTCTAAAGTCAATACTTTGTGTTGTGCAAATATATGTTCCTGCATATATACCTGGCCCTCATATGGAAGAGGTTTTATATATACTTCCCCTAGCGTTGGGTCAAAGACCTCCATTATGTGTAAGTCTTGTTTGCCCATAAGAATGATTGTCAATATTCCACATTATCATAGGAATGAGCCGTTAGTGCTCATCATCCTGCATCAATCTGATCCGCTATTCATGAATAGTGGATAGACTTAAATTGCAACATGTCCTCAACGGAGGGGCACATGTTGGGGGGGGGGGGGGGGGGGGGGGGGTTGGTTGGGGTTGGTTGTATAAGTAGGCGCTCTGATGTTTAAGTCAATGAAAAAGCTCAAATATACAAGTTTAAGAGTGAGTAAAATAGAATATACCTGGCCCTCATATGGAAGAGGTTTTATATATACTTCCCCCGGCGCTGGATCAAAGGCCTCCATTATGAGTCAGTCTTGTTAGCCCATAAGGGATGATTGTCAAGATTCCACATTATCATAGGAATGAGCCGTTAGTGCTCATCATCCTAGATCAAACTGATCCGCTAATCAAGAATAGTGGATAGACTTAAATTGCAACATGTCCTCAACGGAGGGGCACATGTTAAAGGCTTTGTTTGACCCAATCTTAATGAGTCTGGTCTTCTTGGATTGTCCTCATCATTTCAGTAGATCACTGGGTCGTACTCGACGCTAGGTCAGATTTAAACCTATTTTAGAATAAATGTCATTTAGTATGCAATAATATACTTTGCAGTCATGTATCTTATTTATTTTATTTCATTGTATGGAATATATTTGGGGATCTTTGGTGTTTTCATCTTTGTTTTTTTTTTGGACAAAACTATGTTATATATATATATATATATATATATATATATATATACTATGAAGCACGAAAACTTCTAGGATTGAGTGACACAATTCCGACACTTGTATGACACTCGTACGACATATATTGGAAGATTCGGATAAGTTTTCTAAAATAATTGTTTTTTCCTTTGCTTTCACACTTTTAGGACCGGTGTCCGACACCTGTATAACATTCATACAACACATGTCCGATAATTCAGACAAAGTGTTCCAAAACAAATAACTTTTTTTTGGCCTCAACACACGTTAGACATCATTGGATACATCTCAGACATATGAAAGATATGTCGAAACAATGATGTGATTTTTGAAATGGATCAATGAGGGAGTTGAAAACATTAAATTTGATTGCAATATTTTTAACTTTTTTAATATAGATGGGTAAATAAAGGTCAAATACTATCATATCTCATTTTAGTACTTTTTAATATAATAATAATTTGATCAATTCAAATCTTTTATAAATAAATGAATTACTATTTTATTTAACTATAATAAATAAATAAATATATGTAGTGGTATCGGTATCGATATATCAAATATTTAGATCGGAGTCCGTACTTCATAGTATACATACACTAATTAATTATTATACATAATACTATCAAATTTATTGTGCAGTACTACTACGACCCCCAAGGAAACCGATATAAAAGGCAACGTGAGGTTATAGCAGCAATGGATTAACCTGGATGTCATCAACTAATGACAACTAGTTTTATTGAAAGATAAGTAATATAGCTTTTATTGAAAGATAACCTGGATTATCAAATTTTTCTTTTTTAAGTTTGTATCTTAAAATCTTTGTGTAAGGATGAATGAGCAAGAAAATGTTCGTGAATGTATCCTTTCCTAGGGAGACTACAATAAGATTATGTTTCAATGACACATTTGATAACTTTAATTTATGCAATCAGTAATAAATCGATATGAACAAATTTGGAATACCTCGTACGAAAAGTCATAAGTTCGATTCAGTCATTGCTGAAGATTGGAGATATTTGTCAACAAACTATGTTTATTGTTTTGTTATTACAGATTTACAGCAGAAATAAAAATCGTCCGATTATAATTGTGTGATTAAAATCGTTTTTAATAATCTTGTAAATAAATTATTTGGATTAATTTAATCTAATAATGAATGACTGAAATATAAAATTGTGTGAATTAATGTGATTCTCAATAGCAAGAATCCATATCCAACTTATATTATGATATTTTTGAATTAGCTACTATAAAAGTGTAGTTTTACCTTTCAATCCAAACTATAAATGTTCACTAGGGTCCTAGCCAATCTGGTTGTTCCTTTTTCTTGCTGACAACATCCATATCAAAAGCTAGTTGCCATTAATTTTTATTTAGTTTATGTTGTGTATGTCTCAAAACTAGTATTCACACCCGTGCAACGCACGAAGAACAATTTGCTTATGGTCATAAATTATAAGAATATTACTTCAAGATTATTATTTAAAAAAGAATAATATAATGAATAATAGTAGATACAAAATTAATTGAATGCGAATAATATTGTCATAAAATTAGACACATAATATGATAACCAATATTAAAGCAATACAATTAGTACTGATATAAATTAGAAACAATAACTTAAAATACATTAAAGTTTGAAGTACAATTTAGGATACATGAAAGCAATTTTGAAATATAGATTGATCGTTATGGATGATGGATCTATTATGACAATAATCAAGTTTTCAGGCGGATCCGAAAGAATCAACCTAACTCTAGAGTCAGCTTCTATGTTAGCATTCAAAAGAAATTGAAACCATCTTATGGTTATAAACTTTTCAACTCCATTCCTTGGGGCTGTTTTGATGTTGCAATTGACTGCAATATTTGTGTTGTGTAGAACCAAATTAATTTGGTTTCTCCATCTCTCGCATAATAACATGTCATTTTAGTGAGAATTTGTTGTATGAGATAAAGTTGAGAACACAGTGCAAAAAATATCATTATTAAACAATACACAAAAATAATCTCCATTGAGCTAATATTTCACCGTACAAAAATAAGAGTAATTAGAGAAAAATTGTGAAAGCAACAATAATGACATTCTACTTTGTAATATTTTCCATTTTGTAGTTGCTAATGGAACTTTGTCATTTATAATTGAACAAAAATTAATAGAGCAATTGAATAAAAAATTTAGGCTTCATATTAAAAAGTTCAATATTACAAAATGGGGTAGTTTTTTTCCTAAAATTGTCTACCATTTCAAATCAAATAAAAAAAATACACAAAATATATTGTGGCAGGACCTGTACTAACAACATTTGTATATTGTGGCAGAAAATGTAGTAACATTTGTATTAATGGCATTTTCTTAAATATTCTTCATGTAGTTTGAAGACTTGAGTCATCCTGATCCTTGCAAGGTAGATGATTCTTCATGTATGGTGATAAATATAAAATAACAAAAAAAAAGTCCTACTTATACTTACTTTGAAAAAAAAATCATACTTATATTTGATTGAAAATCAGAATAATAGAAAACAAAATAAAACATCACATGGTCTCTCTCTCTCTCTCTCTGTGTGTATCTCTCTCGCATCTCTCTCTCTCTCTCTCTCGTCAAAACACACACACAAATAATGTAAAATACAATATTCAATCAAACAACAAATAACGTTTCTTGCTTTTCCCACCCTCAATTGAAATAACATATTTTTTAGTTATCCTTAAGAGTAAATAAATTTATGTAGAACATGTTATATCTGAACCCCCTCAATTTAGATTTGTGTTTTTTATTCAAAAATATAAAAATAATAACAGTCGCTTAAAATTCAATTGATCTTTTATAAAATCTCAATCAATTAGGGAGAACAATGACAGATACAAAAACATTTAAGAATATATAAAAGTTTAGATAAATTACAAATGCCGTTTGTCCCCGTGCTAAATTATCTCTAAACACTTTTTAACCTTTGTAATTTTATTTAAAACCCTAAATGTACCAAACATGTAGCATTGACACTTTAGATAAAAAGGAGCGTTTAGTGCTTGACACCGACACAACAACTATATTCAACCAGTTTCATTTTTCAAAGTATTACAAATGCATACATGTCAGTGTTAGTTTAGTGTTTGGTGTATATGTCAGTGGTTCATATAGGTTTTTTTGTAATGTCATAACGGTCTCTTTATAAGAAAAAGAAAAACAACAGTTTAAATTCGTGTCAATTCATTGAATGTAAGGAAAATATATATCCTATAAATTCATAGTTCTTAATCTAAAATCGTTGGAGAGAAAATTATCCGAAATATATATATATATATATATATATATATATATTTATATACTAAAATAAGTTTGTTTTTCTCATAAAAAATAAATTTATGTTATATTAGAAGTTTTTTTATATTCACCGCAATATATATTGTTTCATATTCAATACACTAATTCAAACAAATTTCTTTCATATAAAAATATAATTTGATAAAAAAAACTAAACCATGGAAATTCCCTCAATTTGATCCGTGTCTTCACATTCTCTCAATTCAGCTAACCTATTTCAAACATCCACTAATAAAAAAGAAGTTTCAGATACCAAAAAAATTTATATTACCTTTTACGTGACATTCGTTTTTTTACTTGAAATGATAACTTAAATTTTACTTAGGTATCATTTGACCTAGTTTATTTTAGACTTTTTATTCTAAAAAAGAAAAAGTTGGGCCAAATAGTTTTTTAAAAAGCACTTGATAAAAAAAGTTGTTTAATTTAATTTTCATATATAAAATTTATAGATAAAGAGCTTTTAGCAAAGTTAAATATTTGTAAATTTATCAGGCACAATATAGCTTTTCGGCAAAACCGGCTTCGATTCCCAGCGTGATTATTATATATAATATGAAATATATATATTCATCTCTTGATTCAAAGCGTTGCGTAAACTTTTTTTTTTTTGTTACAACAAATTTTTGTTTTTTTTTTAAAGAACAAATTTTGTTTTATGTGTACTTTATTATGATATTTATAGTGATTTTAAATATTATTATAATTTTAATGAAATATTTTATCAAACAAATTTTTAATTAGAGTTTTTTTTTTAACTTTTTATAAATAAAATCACCAAACAACTCTAACTTTATTTCTAAAGTACTTATTTTTAACTTTGTTTTTGAAATAGCTTTTAGACTATAAAAAAATGGGTCAAACGGTACTTTAATAAGATTTCTTACTCGAAAAACACTTTTCTCAATGTTATAAAAAGAACACGAAATAAAATTTATTGATCTTCTTACAAAAATAGCACATATATGCATACTTATTTAGTTATGGCTATCTTATATGCGTAAACTTATTAGATCATAACTAAACATATTTTATCAAATGTCCTATTTTAATTCATGGTATAGTGAATTCCTCTAGTTTCAAAATGGAAACACTTAGCTACATCAAAAGAAAACTAATACTTTCTATTACTTTGTTCATCCTCACTTGCACTGACATTTTCAATAAAGTGCTATGTACCAACAAAGGCTAATTTTGAAATTAAATCAAGCCACAAAGTTAAACCACAACCTCCAAAACAGAGCTGATGCATATATTTAGTTCCTAGTAAAAACTATGAAGACACTCTAATGAGAGACAAATGTAGTTAAAATTTAGAGAATGCTTGAACTAAAAATAATCAAAATATGTAGTTTGAACACTTGAGTCATTCTAATAAGATATTAAGCATGAATCTAAGAAGTTCCCTTATTGTGACTATTCGAGTTTCACTCATATCTCTATAGAAACGAATCATTTGTTTGATATCTTTATGATACTTTGTCTTACTCAAATCTCTTACAATATCATCAAGCACTAATGAACCAAGAATTTCCATTGCTTCATAGTAGTTTTCTTCTGTCACACCTAAGCTTCGGCGATAGAACTTATAGCCCCACCTACCAAACCAAGAGTGACCATAAGCAACTCCATGAAGTAATCTAAGATCCATTGATCTTTTCCTGGAAGCATCTTCCACTGCAAAAGGAAATACATGTATAAGGAAATACAATTCCAATTTAAACAAAATAAAAAAAATAATCAAAAGGAAATATATTTACAATTTCTAAAACCAAACAAAAAACTTTTAAGTGAAACATGTTAAGGTTTGAAATTTTCCATATATATTATTTCAAATTACTTCATGCTAATTCTTTTTCTTTTTCAGGGGGAACATGTAATAACATCAAAGAGCTGAATAATACAACACAAAAGACAAAGGTAAGATAAATAGATCACAATGACTTACATAATTTGAGAAATTTAGCAGAATCAGTTAAGAATGTGAGATTATGATTGCAGGCAAAGAATGTGAACGTGGCAAGAGAGAATCAACAGTCCTCCACAGAATCATCATTAGGAATATCAATGTCTTCGTCGTCTTGTTCATCTAGCATGTCATCCCTCGAGTTTAATAGAACAATACAGATTGAACCACCATCAGTAAGTCCAATGAAAATCACCGAAAACTCCAAATCAGAACTGCAAGGCCAAGAAGGAGAGAGGGACATCAAATCTCATATGTATAAAAGCACTAAAATCATGAAATTTTCAAATATGATTTCATATAAAAGCATAAATATTAAATATATGAAATCAAATGTAAGATAAAAGCACAAAAATTAAATCTTTTCATATTGAGACATTTGCTCAAACACTTTGTGAGACATTTGAATTGTATGCTTTATAGATTGACATGTGTCATTTTTTGCTAAAAGCTTGGTCTCCCTTGTGTAGTTTTAGGATGATTAAGCTATTTATTTTTCAAAAAATAATTAATATAAGATATTTTTCTTGTCTTGGTTGGCAACACAAATGGGCCACATGGCTTATTAATCTACTAACTTCTCAAGAAAGAATTACAAAAAATTTCTATTCTTGTTTGATAATATATATAGGTCGTAAATATATTTCTTAAATACATGATTAATATTATTGGTTGACAAGTTGTAATTCATAAAGTTGTTTATTAGAGGGCAAGACAAGCAAGTTGTGGTCTATAATACATAATATGCGTTTCAATTTTAGACCATATGTTGTGTATTATAGACCACACCGATGGGACTAATAAAAGTAACCTACAAAAATAACTAAAATTATAAATAATAAAAAAATATATAAGAAGAATATGGAGGAAGAAGAGAATGGAAATTGGTGTGAAAAACTTTCATACGCACCCCTTTTATAGACCTTTTTTCCCAATCTTGATTGGTTGAGCACTATTCACTCTTCCCACGTGGCCAATCACATTTGGCCACATGGCAGCAACTTTTAACTGCATCGGAGATTGAATTTTTTAACTGCCGATAGGTTCGTTGCCTAGTAAACGAACTACTACATTACTCACTACTTAGGAAGCGAATTACAGTGCGCTTAATTTTTACAAATTACACACTCGCAGGTAAGATCATGAGTGAAAGAGTGACATGGGGCGTGCGAAAAGTAAACCTCTTCTTGTGAACACAAATAGATTTGCTTTTAATTGATTTGGGCTTTGGTAATGTGTCAATATTTGGCCTATCTTGTATGGATCTTACTCTTAATGCTCGGATTTCGATTTCTTAAAAGAAGATTTCTCTTCCCACCCCCCGTATCTCTTTTTCACCCCCATAAAATCTAATTTTACCCCTCAAAGTTCGGTTTACGTAAACCGATTTATTTTTTTAGTGTAAATTTTACACTAAAAAAAAGTTCAGTTCAACGTGGGGGTGAAAAAGTTCGGACGCGTTTACCGAACTTTTTTCTCAGGGGCATAAAAGGCAACATAGGGGGTGGAAAAGCAAACCAGGGGTGTGGAAAAATAAAACTTTTTCTTAAAATTATAGTTTAATATACTTTTAACATTTAGACAAAATTTTAGGTATTTTTGTCTTTACAACATACATTAAACACACTTACTTTTTCTTTATTTATTTGGATTTCACCACCATTTTAATCTGATTCGATGGTCAATTCTGTCATCAAGTGGTTTCAGCCCCCCTCCGGATCATAGTCTTCCCTATTAAATTCAACGTCAATCATCATTGAACAAACTAACGATTGATTTAAATGCACTTACATATGCATCAATTTATTTTTCTTAATTAACTATTGTTGCTTGAACGTAGGTAAATTTAGGAAGCTCAAATAAAAAAATGTCAATCTAAATACATAGTAACTCTCAAATCTCCACTAGTATGTCTGACAATAGTGTGAACCACAAATAGTATGAAGTTAGACTTGTTGCTGTCCAGATTTGACGCAGTTTCATGTAGTGTTGCTTTCTGACTGTCCCATCTAAATCCTGGGGTTGAGATTGATTTATATGATTTGACAACTTTATCAATTTAAAATATTCGATTAATAATTAACGACTGAGATCAAGCACCGCATGAAAACAACGTGCTTTTGGACAGCATGCAACCCAGATCCCAAATAGCATATCTTAGCATCTACATGCTCTCTATGAGCAACAATAATCAGACTTATAAATTTTACTTCTTTGCCCATTATCATGGTTGTTCTATCTATGTTTGCTTAAACAAAACACTAAACACGTATATTCAATGTGGTGTTACTGTTGATCAGAAGGAGTTTGAGAAAGCAGCAGACTTACTACATTGAATATCATTAAAACTAATTCTCATTGACTTTCATCTTGAGGACAACATCACTTTTACATAAGTTGGCAATTAATGTTTTGATCTTGAGGACAATTTTTTTTAGCGGTCAAATATTAATTGATATATATATTAAATTTGATTGACACACATAAATTAAAAATATGAACTAGCTTATTATAAGTGCACAAGAGATAATCAAATTTTAGATTTTAAAGAGGAGCACATTTCTAGATCCCAAATCAATACTTTTAGACTAACCCAAGTGGGTTCGGATAAATTAATGTTGATTGTTAACAAAATAAAAAATGTAAGCTGCTAAAAATAGAGAGAAAAAATTAGATTGTAATTAAATTTAAGTTCACTAATATAATAAGGTTTTTCTTTACCACCAATTTGGGCTGGTTTGGTGATATTGGTGATATGGTATATAAATCATGTTTATGCACATAAATACCGAAAATTGCTTAACGCATTTCCCAAATTTAATTTCTAATGCATCCCCATATTTCTAATGCACTCCAGATTACTTAGCGCACCCCTAGATTTTTAGAGGGTGCGTTAGAAATTTGGAGAGTGCGCTAGAAATCTGAAGGGTGCGCTAAGAAATCTGGGAAGTGCATTAAACAATTTTTATTATTTATACATAGTGCATAAGAAAAAAGTTTATGCACCATAATCATTCTATACAGACACACTATTTAGTATTTTCCTTTTTTTTTTTGGTTACAATGACGGGCGAAGCATCTAAAATCCATTATTTTATTAAAACTCAAAGCTAGCAAAAACCAACACGGCTTTGAAATATAAATTTTGGCAAATATAAATATTGAGAATAGAAATTGTCATTATTATAAGGAAAATACGCTGAGGTATTAATTAGTTACCGGATATTTATCAGTAATTAAGAATTTTTTATAGTCGGTATAATTTTTTAACTAAATTTTTCGGTATACTATTTAATGTATATTGATACATTTTATTGATGTAGATTGATTTATAAATATTGTTTGTTAATTTTTTATATTATATTATTTGTAAAATTATTAAAATTATACACATCGATAATATACTAATATTTATTCAAATAAAATCTTTATGTATTTAACATTTTTTATAAGTACATTAAGATATGTATGTATATTATTTCATGCAGCATTAATTGTTATTTCTTGCAACAGATTTTATCACGAAAATTTCACGAACTGCACACCTAATTTATTCAAAAAAAAAATATTGTATTGGTTAGTGTATGTAGCTAACATCGAATAATATATAATGTCATGCATATATTATTATTTAAAAAAATTCATAATAGATAGTTGGTCAATTTTTACAAGTGAAATAATTAAACAAACAAAAAATCAATAATATTCTTTGATAACTTGAGAATATTTACTAACAATCAATAAGAATGAGTCACACATGTGTGTGAATTAAAAGTTAGTTGTGGGTATTTGATGACATGAATTTCTATGGTATTTTTAATATTATTATTAGTAGTAAAATGACCAACACAGACCCAAATACGAAGGAACACCTACAAAAGCAGGAAAAAGCATCAAGACAAGGTCCAAGATGCAAAAAGACAAGAAAAAGCCCAAAAAGTGAAGAAAATGAGCATTCCATCGCTCCACGATGACTTCCATCGTGCCACGATGGAAGCTACTTGTTCGCCAAGGAAACAGAAGAAATAAATCTACAAAATATCTGTTCATCGCAACATGATGTGTGTCATCGCAGCACGATGAAGTAACTTGGCGCCAAAACTGATGAAATGCACATGATCAGTTATAAAATTGAACTGAATCTTCACATCGCAGCACGATGGCTTCATCGTACTGCGATGCCTTGCTGAGGCCCATTATGAAAACTATAAATAGAGGATCCCTTTCATTGTTTTATTCATTCATAAATAGTAGAACACTCTCTACTATAAGGAGAGGTTCAGAGGAGCTCTATTGGACATAGTTTTCTCCCCTTACGGGAAAACTAACTCAGCATGGTATGTTTTCTTTAGGCTTTTGTATTTAGGTTATAATTCTTGTAATTTAAATATGTAGTCTTTTGTAATTATGCCTTAGGTTGTGGTGGAGAAGATGAACTCCCCTATGAATATTTGGAGTCTGTGGTTGAGTCTAAGTTATAATAAATGATATTTAGTAATTATGTTTGTTATTTACTTTCTTGCACTTTAATAACGTATTCTCGTAATCTGGCCGGATAAGCAGGAGCGCCCATAGAATTGATATTAAGTCTTAACTTAATATGGTCCGGAACTAGTAGTAAATAACGATAGGTGTATAGAGACGGTAACATCCTGAACTAGTCGTGAATGAGCGGTTAGAGGAGGAATCATGAACTAGGTGTGAGTTGAGCACTTAGAAGATGAACAGCCCGATACTAGAATCTAGAGGTTAATTGGTGAAGAGCATAATGCATGTTTATAAACAACTCGCTTAGTAATTAGTGTATGTGACACATCGATGTTAGGCTCTCGTAGGTACCTTAGTTATGAAGTAGGGAAACTTTAATAGACATAGTGTAATAGTAAGGTATTACTACAACAAGGATAATTCACCGCCGAACATAATCTAATTAACTATGTTATATACCGATCATGCCAAATATGAAGAAGGGAGGGATTCCAACCACCATACCTAGCCTCTATATTTCTTGAATCTATTATTTATACATTCTGCAATTTATATTTCTGTAAAGCATTACGCTATTTTTATGAAAACCTTTTCAAAACCAAAGCGAATGCAAATTATCACAAACTTAGATAACGCTAGTGAAGCTGTGGCACGATCCCTGTGGATACGAACTTATTCTACTCGTAGAGTGTGAATTATTACTCGACGACTGACTGGTGCACTTGTCAGATCCTAGTCAAGTTTTTGGCGCCGCTACCGGGGATTGTGTTTACAAAGCCTTACTAGATTTATTTAAGTTTGTTAAAAAAAATTCAAAAATACAAAAATATTAAAAAAATAAAAAATCTTGTTGATGATTGTGGATTTTGATCTGTGAAAATTCTGACTAAGGATAAGTCAAGGTCTCCGAGCGATCCATTGTGATCCACCTCACTTACCTGGGAATTTTCATAGTGACAAAGACACATGAGACAAACCAAAAATAGTTTTACAAATTAATTTTCCAGTGCTACTGAAGGTATTCATTTGTTGTGCTTGATAACAGGTATTCTGGAGTTAAAGTACTACCCTGAACCCGAAAGAACATTTCGGAAAAGAAGAGCAGCACAAAAGCTTGCAACATCCAGTAGTCTCAAAACAGAAGAAGTGCCTACCACCAAAGCCATGGGAGACGAACCAAATGGAAGGGACTACTGCGGAAAGGTCAGCTTTAAACAAGAACCAGAATGGACGCCACCTCACAACAACAACAGTTCTGAAGTTATATTTTGGGATAACCTGGCAGATATAGAAATGGAATCTGAAGGGGAAACCTTTTCCGACATCTCAAAATCATACAAGGAAGACAGTTGGAAACCCACAATACCTTTAGACATCAAGTGGAAAGAACATTTTAAGTGGATGAATAAGTGGATGAAGCTGGCACCAAAATCCAAGTTCTATGCGAAGAGACCTTACTCGACTAAAAGAATTCGAATAATAGAGTATCAGAAATATGTGGTCCGTGAATGGTTGCACATGTCCGGCAAAGTCTTTCTGGAAGACTACACTCAAGACAAAGAAGTGGAAGCTCTAGTGAATAAAATGGAGGCCGAGTTTGAAGAGTGTAATGCGTTGAAAGACAAAAAGCGTAAGCACCATGAGAAAGAAGCTGATAGCGAGTTCCGAGGAAGACTAGCAAAAAGATCACGGCTGCCACCCAGGAAGGAGGATCCTGGAAGCGTCACTATTATCTGCCAGATTGGGAAAGCATGAGTCAATGCACTATGTGATGTAGGCTCAAGTGTGAATGTAATACCATTATCTTTGGCAGATAAGTTCAAGATCACATTACCTGTTGTAGGAACAGCTCGGGAACTCGTATTAGCTAATCACTCATCCATCCATTCAGTAGGCACGGTCAGAGACGTCTTGGTGAAATTAAAAGACCTAGAATTTCTAGTAGACTTCATGATCCTAGATATCAGTGAAGACGAAGAACATCCTGTCATACTTGGAAGGCCATTCCTAGCCACCAACAAGGTGTTAGACTACTTGGCTACCACTTACAAGGGGGGGTTGAATAAGTGGCCCTTTTAAACAATGTCGGTTTTTCAAAAAGTTTGTTTAAAAGATGCGCTCGGAAGCACCACCGGATCGGTAGTCTATTTGAACCTTTTGATCAAAGGAAATGTAGTATAGCCTTAGAACGAAATGACAAGACTTAGAAATGCTCGTACACAAATTATCCAATTTTTACACACTTTAATTAAAATAGTCCCAAGCAAGTTAATGGTATTGAGTTTAAATTCAATCACAACCAAGATATGTCACTTGAATTTTTAGTGTACACTTACGAACACGAAAAATCCAATTGACTCAAAATTCAACGTAATTAAGTAAAGTAAAAAGTTTGAAAGAAAGAGACACAAGCACGTGATTAGGGAGTTCCCCGGATTTCGTGTCGTCCTCGCGGTCGGCCGGGTACGTCTCCCCCCAAATAACCAAACGGGTTATTTGAGAGTATATTGATTAAAAATGATGAACAATTGTGCACAATTTACAAACGACTCGAATTAACCTAAATTGAATCAAATGTAAACAATGCGAATAAACCTCGACAAGCAACGAAGTTTCTCCCTCTGATTCCAACGATCCAAACCCGTGCGCAAAACCTCGCTCCGATCGTCCAGCCGAGTACCTCACTCCCTCTTGTCGACCCTTCAAGATTATCGCACAATCTTCAACCTTTGAGAGAAACCCAATCCTTCTTCACAATCCAACCCGATCACGACTCGGATTCACCACGATCCCGTATCGAACGTTATCTACCAAATCCGCAATTTTATTCAACTCATCCCATACTCAATCTTCAATTGATTGTGACTTGATAGAAGATGATGAACTTTGTGAAGAATCCCACTTTGATCCAAACTTTCACTCAATTTCGAATCCAAAGTGTTTTTTGAAGCTCTTTCACTTACTCATAGGATTTCTCTTGATTACAATACCCAAGCACATTGCTATTTATAGAGAAAATAGGATTGAGAAATTTAAGGCAAAACATAACGCATTTGTATCGATACAACTGATGGTTTGTATCGATACAAACCCTTGACCAGCGTTCAAAATTGAAAATGTTGACCTATGTATCGATACAAATACGTGTATGTATCGATACATACATCAATTTCTTGAAATCTTGACTGATATGTATCGAAGCATGCAAGCATGATTCGATACATCATGAACTTTCTGGTTTTCTGAGAGGTATAGGTGTGTATCGATACATGCAAGCATGATTCGATACACCAGCAACCTTCTGCCTCTGAGTAACCATGTTTGTATCGATACAAACGTAGGGTGTATCGATACAAATCGCACAGATTCAGTCTGAAGTGATTTCAGGACATTTGTATCGATACACATAACTATGTATCGATACATAATACCTAAAAATCAATTTTTCAAAGTTTAAAAATAAGTTTTTCACTGTCAAGTGATTTGTAATGTTGCCAAAATATGTTCTACTCTATTTTCATGTGTTTTGACAATTATTAAAACATGAGGATGAACTGGTGCACTTACACAAGGCACTCATTGATATGGACCTTGGAGAGATAACGCTAAGGAGTGGAGGTAAGTCAATAACAATCAAAACTTCCAATGCAGGGAAAGATAAGTGTTTCATGATGGAGTGGAAAGATAGAGAAGCTACACCACCGACTCCAACTCAAGAAGTACAGGTAAAGGTAGAGATAGAAGAGCTGGAGAATGAAATGACGCAGCTAGAGTTAGAGACAGCTCAGGAAGAGGAAGAACCCGAAGAACTAACCAACCAATTGAAGAGGCTACCTATTGAAGTAAATTTCCGAGCAACATGGGTCAAAACATGGGGTAGATACCGAAAAGTGACCAAAAGATCTAAGTTTGTGGTTAATACACCAAGCTAATGAGAGGCTAAACAAGCTAGTATGTATTTTAAATTTCAGTATTTTCATTTCAGTAATTTCAATTCAGTATTTTCAATTCAATAAAGTATGCCTAGAATTCTGCATGTCATTTTCATCTCTAAACAACCCTTATTCAAACTTACAAAAAATTAAATAATTGTTTGTTGTTTATTATCTAGTGCATGATAAACTGTTATAGGTAAGATTGCGGCGAAATGAGTTATAAAAACTGATGAGACGAATTTCAATCCTTCATACAAAAACCAAAGGTGATTGCTCCAAAGTGCGAAGTTCGGGAGACAGAGAGACGAGTGATGAAGCTGATGTCTGCGAGACAAGTGTTCAACCTTCAGATACCTAAACCATGTGAGGATTTGAGCCAAATATTTCCAAACGGTATTACTACTTTCTTTCGATCTACTGTGAGAGTACCATGCACTTGTTTATTTTCTAGAACTTGCTCTAATTCTCTGCTGACTAGTTGATTTGATATTATATGCATTGAGGCAATTGTTTGTTATAACCCAGAGCCTTTTCAAGCCACCCTATATATTATTATATCCTTTGCTAGCCAATTTTGAGCCATAAAAAAATAAATATCCCTTTTGTTTCGGTGACAAACCACGATACAAGCCTATAGACCAGAAAAACAATGAAATTACCCTCTTTGGAGTTAAGGTAATAGTTCTCAAAGTCTTGGCAACAAAATAAGTTTGGGGTTGCTCATGGAACTAGCAAAGTTTAAGTTTGGGGTTGGTATACGGAGAACTATCACTACAAAAAGAAAAAATAAATGAAAAAGAAACGGGAAAAATAGTCTCTTCAAAAAAAAGAATGAAAAAGAAAGAACCAAAGGGCAAAAGAAAGAGCCAAAGGGAAAAGAAAGTGATATAAAAGAACCATACAAAGACACACTCGGTTCTTAACATCCGATACCAACACAAAAAGGCACCCTAAGGAACAAATGTTGCATACACAAAAAGAAACAACAAAGTAGAACTTAACTCCAATGTTTAGCCTAATGTTCCCAAAAATGTCCTACCTTGACCTAAACCACGTTATAACCCTAAAAAGACCTCCAATAATGTATGTGTATTGAATTTTGACTGGTTGCTTAGAGTTCTTGCAAGCCTATGGTAAAATGGCAGGTTGCACGAAGCTTGAGAGATAACCCTTTCAATTATGAGCGAAAAATACAAAGGTGAGAGAGTGAAAAAGTAGAACATGGAATCTTGTGGGCATTTGTCCGATTTGCTACTATTGACGCCTCCTGAGCCTAGCAGGATTGAGCATGATCGCGGAGGTAAGAAATTATCGGTACCATTGCTGAAATATAAAGAAAAGTTGTGAAATTCCTATCATCTTTATTTATCTCTTATTTTCCTAACGATCTTGTCTGACAGCATGTTGTGATGACAGGAATTGCTATGGTATTTTTAGTATTATTATTAGTAGTAAAATGACCAAGACATGCCCAAATACGAAGGAAAACCTACAAAAGCAGAAAAAAGCATCAAGACAAGGTCCAAGATGCAAAAAGACAAGAAAAAGCACAAAAAGTGAAGAAAATGAGCATTCCATCGCACCACGATGACTTCAATCGTCCAACGATGGAAGCTACTTGTTCGCCAAGGAAACAGAAGAAATAAATCTACAAAATATCTATTCATCGCAGCACGATGTGTGCCATCGCAGCACGATGGAGTAACTTGGCGCCCAAGCTGATGAAATGCACATGATCAGTTATAAAATTGAACTGAATCTTCACATCGCAGTACGATGGTCTTATCGTGCTTCGATGCCTTGCTGAGGCCCATTACGAAAACTATAAATAGAGCCTCCCTCCTTCACAATTATTCATTCAAAAATAGTAGAACACTCTCTACTATAAGGAGAGGTTCAGAGGAGCTCTATTGGGCATAGTTTTCTCCCCTTACGGGAAAACTAACTGAGCAAGGTATGTTTTGTTTAGGTTTTTGTATTTAGGTTATGAATTATTGTAATTTAAATATGTAGTCTTTATACTTTATGCCTTAGGTTGTGGTGGTGAAGATGAACTCCCCTATGAATATTTGGAGTCTGTGGTTGAGTCTAAGTTATAATAAATGATATTTAGTAAATATGTTTGTTATTTACTTTCTTGCACTTTAATAACGTATTCTCGTAATCCAGAACTAGTAGTAAATAACGCTAAGTGGATAGAGACGGTAACATCCTAAACTAGTCGTGAATGAGCGGTTAGAGGAGGAATCATGAACTAGGTGTGAATTGAGCACTTAGATGATGAACAGTCCGATACTAGGATCTAGAGGTCATTTGGTGAAGAGCATAATGCATGTTTATAAACAACTCACTTAGTAATTAGGGTATGTGACACATCGAGGTTAGGCTCTCGTAGGTACCTTAGTTATTAATGTAGGGAAACTTTAATAAACATAGTGTAATAGTAAGGTATTACTACAACAAAGATATTTCACCGCCGAACATAATCTAAGTAACTATGTTATATACCGATCATGCCAAATATGAAGAAGGGAGGGAGTCCATCCACCATGCCTAGCCTCTATATTTCTTGAATCTATTATGTATACATTCTGTTATTTATATTTCTGCAAAGCATATCGCTCTTTTTATAAAAACCTTTTCCAAAAACCCAAAGCGAATGCAAACTATCACGAACTTAAATAACGCTAGTGAAGCTGCGGCACGATCCCTGTGGATACGAACTCATTCTACTCGTAGAGTGTGAATTATTACTCGACGACAGACTGGTGCACTTGTCAGACCCTATTCATAAGTCTATAGGCTTGTAAGTCATTCCCCCTTATGTAAAATTACCATACCCCCATTTGAAGGATAATAGGTTCTTACCCCTCTGCTTAATGGGTTAATAGGATATTTTGTTCAACAGTTTTAAAAAGTGCTATTTTTTAAATCGGTTATTCTGTTTAACTGATTTAAAAGGTGCAAACTTCTTGCACCCAAGGGGGGAAACCAAAACAATTTACTTTGCAAGGGGGGAATCTTAAAGGAGTTTTTAGTAGAGGGTAATGAAAAACACGCCCACTTAGCAGGGGGTAACGACCTATTAACCCTTAAAAAATTCATGGAGTTGTTTACAAAGCTACTTGTCAATTTTCCTTTTGGTGAGGCATTGGATCAGATGCCGGTGTACGCAAAATTTATGAAAGATCTCTTGTCAGGTAAAATGAAGCTGAGGGATGATGAAAACATTGCTTTGTCAGAAGAGTGTAGTGTTATTTTCCAACGAAAGCTACCACCCAAAAATTGAAAGACCCATGTAGTTTTACTATTCCTTGTTCCCTCGGTGAAGTAAAAGTTGGAAGAGCTTTATGTGACTTAGGGGCAAACATCAATCTGATGCCGTTGTCCATGATGAAAAAGTTAAACTATGGAGAGCACAAGCCGACACGAATGACTTTGACACTAGCTGACAGATCTGTTACTTATCTGTACGGAGTACTAGAAGACGTGCTGGTTAAGGTTAATGGATGAGGATTCTGAGGTACCTCTTTTGTTGGGAAGACCTTTCCTAGCTACTGGTAAAGCACTTATTGATGGTGAACTAGGAGAGTTGATGTTGAGATTCCAAGATGAATATGTCATTTTCAATGTGTTGGAAGCGATGCGCCATCAAAACGAGAACCCTCAATATTATCGGGTTGATGTGATTGAAAATATTGTTGAAGAAACCTCTCGAGTTGAGACACCGACCTTAACCATTGAAAAGGTGATTGTCAACTCAATTACTACATCTGAAACAGACCAGTAGCCAGAGATCGAAGAGGTTGTCTGTCAGTTGGAAGCCTTGAAAGTTGATGAAGCGGAAAAGAAAATTGAGGATTTAAATGTTGCAAAGTCGGGTGACTCAAAAGTAAATCCATCTCCACCATCAGTACCTAAGCTGAAAGAGTTACCTAAGCACCTCAAATATATCTTTTTGGGTGAACAGTCTATGCACCCTGCCATCATTAGCAGTTCCCTAACTGAATTGGAAGAAGAAAAACTCATGAGAGTGCTTAGAGAAAATAAAAAGTCACTTGGTTGGAGTATCTCTGATTTGAAGGGCATCAATCCAGCCTACTGCACGCATAAAATTAAGTTAGAAGAAGAATGCAAACCAGTCGTCCAACCACAACGGCGACTGAATCCCACTATGAAAGAGGTCACAAAATTTCTTGAAGCAGAGACGATCTATCCCATATCTGACAGGTCTTAGGTAAAACCGGTACATGTAGTCCCTAAAAAGGGAGGAATGACAGTCGTCAGGAATGAAAAGAACGAGTTGATTTCGACTCGTACATTCACCGATTGGCGTATGTGCATAGATTACCGGAGGTTAAATCAAGCAACAAGGAATGATCACTTTCCTTTACCTTATATGGATCAGATGCTAGAGAGGTTGACTGGTCAGGCCTTTTATTGTTTTCTGGATGGTTACTCGGGCTACAATCAGATAGCTGTAGACCCAACGGATCAGGAAAAGACAGCGTTCACTTGTCCATTCGGGGTGTTCGCTTACCAAGGATGCCTTTTGGTATATGAAATGCCCCCGCCACTTTCCAAAGGTGTATGTTTTCTATCTTTTCTGATATGATTGAAAATTCCATTGAAATTTTTATGAATGATTTTTCGGTTTTTGGCAAAACCTTCAATAGTTGCCTAATTGCCTTGCCCACTTAAATGTTGTTTTGAAGAGATGTGTCGACACAAATTTGGTTTTAAACTGGGAAAAGTGTCATTTTATGGTTACTAGAGGAATAGTGTTCGGACACAAAATCTCTTCAAAAGGCATTAAAGTGGACAAAGCAAAAATTGAAGTGATAGAAAAATTACCACCCCCAATCAATGTGAAAGGAGTGAGAAGTTTTCTAGGACACGCCGGCTTCTATAGGCGTTTCATAAAAGACTTCTCCAAAATTGCCAAACCTTTGTGCAATCTCCTTGTAAAGAAGAATGATTTTAAATTTGATGATGAATGCTTGAATTCTTTTTCCATTATTAAAGAAAAGTTGGTCACCACGCCCGTAATCACAGCCCCGAATTGGGAATAACCTTTTGAACTTATGTGTAATGCTAGTGATTATGCGGTTGGAGCGGTTCTTGGCTAGGGATGGCAATTTACCCATACCCAATGGGTACCCACAAAAAATACCCACAACGGGTAGGGTAAAAACCCGCATTTTGGGTATGGGCGTGGGTATGGGTAATTACCCATAAAATTGAGCGGGTATGGGTGCGGGTACGGGTACCTTAGTACCCACCCCATATACCCACATAATATATTTTTAATTATTTTAATTATATTATTATATAATAATATATGTAAATCAATTTTAAAAAATACAATATTATTATATTATAATACATTTTTAATAAAAAATTTATTTATAACATATATAATGCAAATATGTCACAGAGAAATGAACTTTAGCATGACATTACTAATAATTTTGTTTATAATTTTCATGAATCAACATTAAAACCTTTGAAATTCTTTTAATTCTATTAAAATGATATGATATTTTATAATTGATCAATTTATTTTTAGCAAAAATGTGGGTAACGGGTACGGGTATGGGTACTTAGGTACCCATAGGGTATGGGCACGGGGACAAAGATTGTCACCCACGCGAGTATGGGGATGGGTACGGGTATTTTTTCAAACTGCGGGTATGGGGATGGGGACTATAGTACCCTACCCATACCCTACCCATTGACATCCCTATTCTTGGCTAACGACATGCGAAATGTTTCCATGCTATTTATTAGGCGAGCAAGGTCATAAATGAAAACCAGTTGAATTATTACACAACCGAAAAGGAATTGCTTGCTATAATATTTGGTTTGGAAAAGTTCCTCTTTTAATTAATTGGTTCCAAGGTTATAATTTTTACAGATCATGCAACATTGAAGTTTCTACTCAAAAAGGGGGATTCTAAACCTCGGTTACTCAGATGGATACTATTGCTGCAAGAATGTGATATTGAGATAAAGGATAAGAAAGGGGTTGAGAACGTGGTTGTTGACCACCTCTCAAGGTTAGAGAACCCCGATGTAACACAAAAAGAGAAGAATATAGTTGTTGATTTCCTAGATGAACAGCTGCTAGCCGTGACTGAAAGACCATGGTTCACAGACATGACAAACTTTAAAACAGGAAAATTAGTTCTGGATGATTACAGTTGGCATAAGAGAAAGAAATTTCTCCATGACGCTAACTTTTACCTCTAGGATGATTTGTATTTGTTGAAGGTAGGTCCTGATGGCATACTAAGGAGATGTGTTGCAGGTAAAGAAGCCGAGAGTATCATGTGGCACTGCCGTAGCTCAGCATATGGAGGCCACCACGGAGGAGAAAGAACCGCCGCAAAAATTCTTCAGAGCAGTTTTTGGTGGCCTACTTTGTTTAAGGATTGCGTTGAATTTGTGAAGAACTGTGACAAATGTCAACTGACAGGTAGTATTACCATTAGGAATGAGATGCCCCAAAATGGAATTCTAGAGGTAGAACCGTTTGACTGTTGGGGTATTGACTTCATGGGACCTTTTCCTTCTTCTTACAAAAATATTTACATTCTTGTTTGTGTTGATTATGTAACCAAGTGGGTGGAAGCAACTGCATGTGTTGCTAATGATGCCCACACTGTTATTAACTTCTTAAAAAAGAATGTTTTTGCTAGGTTCGGGGTACCTAGAGTTTTGATCAGTGGTGGGGGGAAGCTTTTTTGCAACAAGTATTTGGAGAATGTGTTAGCTAAATACAATGTAAACACAAAGTTGCCTACCCCCTATCACCCACAGACTTGTGGACAAGCGGAAGTCTCAAACCGACAGTTAAATCAAATCCTTGAGAAAACTGTCACCAACTCAAGGAAAGATTGAGCAAAGAAGTTAGATGATGCGATGTGGGCGTATAGGACAACATCTAAGACCCATTTGTCACTGTATCAGTTGGTATATGGTAAGGCATGTCATCTACCGGTAGAACTAGAACACAAGGCTTAATGGGCGATTGATGACAGGAATTTCTATGTTATTTTTAGTAGTATTATTAGTAGTAAAATGACCAAGATAGGCCCAAATACGAAGGAAAGCCTGTTGGGATTTAAGAGGGGGTTTTCCAAAAAAAAAAATCCTCTTAGCGGAATAATCCCGATGAACGGATCTTAATTAAACCATTAATCACAAATCAAACTATATACATTAGTTTATGTGTTTACCTCTTGAAGCGTCGAGGAGACAATCAAATCTATCGAAGTCGTGAAAGATACCACAATCACCAGTGCCACAAAGTAGCAGCACTTCTACTCAGTCCACGCGAGCACAAAAGCAGAACACGGTGCTAGCCGATCGATATGAGAGGAAATACGACTATTAGAATTAGTCATACTTGGGAAGTGTGCTCCTCTTCTATTTATAGAGTGTGAGCCACTAAAACCCTAAAATCGTATTTTAGGATTTTCCCAAAATAGCCTAATGGTATTTATATTTAATTAAATTATTTTAATTAAATACAAAATATTAATTGAATTAAATCATATTTAATTTAATTAATTGTTATCCCTCATTTATTTAACTAAATCACATTTAAATAAATAAATTATATAAGTTAATACATTTCTTAAATGCAATTAACATCTAATTAAATTAAATCTTATTTAATTTAATTGTTCGTTCTGTTGTCAGTACTCTATGCGTGTGACCCTGTAGGTTCTCGTAATGTTGGCAATAATATTAAATATCTTATTTAATATTATAAACAGTGAGAGGTATCTAGCAACACATCGCTGCTACCCAAGTGACGAGAATGTCAGTGATTTGACGTAACCTTTATGTGATAATGATTATGTGTATAATTACTCCTTTACCCTTTATATCTATATTGAACACAAGGCATAGATTGTGTCATCCTTGTATGGTTCAATATCTTATTTCTTGATCCCAGAATATACTGATCAACGAATAAGCTCAATAACTCATATTGACTTAGTTCGGCGTGGCCACGCATATTATAGTCATACTCTATCAAGAGGCCTAAGATATTACTCCTGTTATGTATGAGGGGAAAATTCCATCTAGGTCACTCATGTCCCTCAGCATGATTTGTGGAGTACCCATCAACCGACTTTATAGTCATCCTGTTACGGACAACGTTTGAATGGCAACTAAGCACTCTACTCCACATCTAGGGTCCATAGTGGTTTCAGGTCGAAGGGTGCTATATACATAACAAACTACGAGAATATCTTATGACACTTACATAACAAACTATGTAGTATTCTCATGGTGGGTCAATCCAGTATAAATATTACTCCTAATATTTATACCTATGTAAAGACTTGATATCTCATATCCATAACCCGTGAGATGTGGTTATCAGTCTACTAACATAATAGTCTCTATGTTTTACTATTATCCCAGTTCATAGTAAATCTTGACTACAGATACTTTAAGAATAGTGTCCTTATATTTAATGGAGTCTCACGATTAAGTCACACTTAATGTTCCATTAAATAGACTAACTATTCTAGGGACTTTATTATTTTGGAAAAACAAACATAATAAAGAAATGCCATATCATATATATTAAATATATATAATTCAAAGTCACAATACAAAAGAAAACACCATCAAAATAGATTGGCTTTTAGGGCTTACTCCAACAAAGCCTACAAAAGCAGATAAAAGTATAAAAACAAGGTCCAAGATGCCAAACGACAAGAAAAAACCCAAAAAGAGAAGAAATTGAGCATTCCATCGTAGCACGATGGCTCCCATCGTGCCACGATGGGAGCTGCTTGTTTGCTAAGAAAACAGAAGAAATAAATCTGAAGAAAATCTGATCATCGCAGCACGATGACATAACTTGGCGTCCAAGCTGATGAAATGCAAAGCATCGGTTATAAAATTGAATTGAATCTTCACATCGTACTGCGATGGATCCATCGCAGTACGATGCCTTGCTGAGGCCCATTACGAAAACTATAAATAGAGCCTTATCTTCGTTGTTTTATTCATTCAGAAATAGTAGAACCTTCTCTACTATAAGGAGAGGTTCAGAGGAGCTCTTTAGGGCATAGTTTTCTCCCCTTATGGGAAAACTAACTCAACAAGGTATGTTTTCTTTAGGCTTTTCTGTTTAGGTTATAATTATTTGTAATTTAAATATGTAGTCTTTTGTAATAGTATGCCTTAGGTCGTGGTGGAGAAGATGAACTCCCCTATGAATATTTAGAGTCTGAGATTTAGTCCCTAGTTTTAATAAATCGTTATTCATTATTATGTTTGTTACTTACTTTCTTGCACTTTAATAACTTATCTCGTAATCTGGCCGGATAAGCGGGAGCGCCCATAGAATTGATATTAGGTATTTACTTAATATGACCCGGAACTAGTAGTAAATAATTCTAGGTGTATAGAAACAGTAACATCCTGAACTATTCGTGAAGTGAGCGGTTTAGAGGAGGAATCATGGACTAGGTGTGAACTGAGCACTTAGAAGATGAACAGACCGATACTAGGACCTAGAGATTAATTGGTGAAGATAATAATGCATGTGTAATAAATAACTCACTTAGTAATTAGGGTATGTGACACAACGAGGTTAGGCTCTCATAGGTACCTTAGTTATTAGCGTAAGGAAACTTTAATATACATAGAGTAGCCGTAAGGTGTTACTACAACAAGGAAAAGTCACCGCCGAACAATAATCTGATTAACTATGTTATACACCGTTCATGCCAAATATGATAAAGGGAGGGAGTCCAACCACCATACCTATCCTCTATATTTCTGAATCTATTACTTGAGGTCAGAATTTAGGAGACAAAAGCAGCAATATTTGGATGAGGTGGCACAGGGTACGCACACGTTTCCAAGAGCCTTTTATCCAGGTGGCCAGTGACGTATAGGCCATGGTCTGCATCTTTTCAGAGCTTTTCTTTTATTATCTTTTATTGTTTTTTTCTTTTATTTCTATACTTTTCTATTCTAGTTTTAGTTATTAAAAAAGGAAAAAGAGAGAGAGAGAGAGAGAGAGAGAGAGAGAGAGAGAGAGAGATTGTTGTCATGTGCTGACAACCTCCTAAGTTCATGTATTATGTTGCTTGTTTATTATTAAGTGTGATGTTTTTATGTCTTTTCAGAATTTTCAGTGTAGTAACACCTGAATTTGCATGATCCAAATCTCGTTCGCTTGCATACAAAAGATAATGAACACATGATTACTCATGAAAATATTGTGGTCTTTAGGAGGAGGAAAGAGGAGGAGTTTTGCAAGATGAATCGATTCAACCTTCAGATACCTCAGCCTGTGAGCACTTTGAGCCAAATAAATTTCACGGTATACTATTTGTTTCACATCTTATGAGTGTATCCGTGCTTTTTATATTTTCTAGAACTTGCAACTATTCTTTATTGTTGATTGATTTTACATGTACACACATAGAGGCAAAATTGTTTGGTACTCTGAGCCTTTTTCAAGATACCTTCTTTATTAATTATCCTTTGGTAACCCACTTTTAGATTAAAAATATTTCCCTTTCTTTCGGTGACAAACCACAAAATAAGCCACTTGGACTTGACAGTTTTTATTTGTGTACCCTTTATGGAGTTAGGTAGAAGTATTAAAATCCCTTGTTTTTCCAATGTCTTAAGTTTGGGGTTGCTCCTGGAATTAGCAACATATTAAGTTTGGGGTAACAAAAAATAATAATAAGAGAACCACCAACAATTATTGGTCTTTTAAAAAAATAAAATAATATAGTTCTCTAAGTACCTAGCTATCATTGAAGCTCAGCCCCAAAAATGGTAATTCTTCATTAAAGATTAGTAGCGGGTACTGACCGCATTCTAGCAAGTGCACCAATCTTTCATCGAGTAATAATTCAAACTCTAGTTGTCTAGAATGAGTTCGTATCCACATGGATCGTGCCAAAGCGTCGTTAGCATTATTTAAGTTTGTATAGTTGCATTCGCTTTGGTTTTGAAAAACGTTTTTATATAAAAGAGCGATATGCTTGCAAAAAATATAAAGATAGTGATTCTGAAACTTATAGGATAGGTATGGTGGTGGGACTCACTCCCTTCTTCATATTTGGCATAAACGGTGAATAACATAGTTAATCAGATTATTGTTCGGTGGTGACTTTTCCTTGTTGTTGTAATACATTTACTATTACTCTATGTATAGTGAAGTTTCCCTACGTTCATAACTAAGGTACCTACGAGAGCCTAACCTTGCTGTGTCACATACCCTAATTACTAAGTGAGTTATTCATTACACATGCATTATTACCTTCACCCATCAAATGTCTCTAGGTCCTAGTATCGGGCTATTCAGCTTCTAAGTGCTCAGTTCACACCTAGTTCCTGAGTCCTCCTCTAATTGCTCAGTTCACAACTAGTTCAGGACATTACCGTCTCTATTCACCTAGCATATTTACTACTAGTTCTAGATGAATATTAAGTAAATCCCTAATATTGATTCTATGAGCGCTTCCGCTTATCCGGCCAGATTACGAGATATGTTGTTAAAGTGCAAGAAAGTAAATAACAAACATAATACTGAATAACGATTTATTATAACTTTGACTCAATCATGTAAGTGCACCAGTTCATCCTCATGTTTTAATAATTGTCAAAACACATGAAAATAGAGTAGAACATATTTTGGCAACATTACAAATGACTTGACAGCGAAAAACTATTTTTAAACTTTGAAAAATTGATTTTTAGGTATTATGTATCGATACATAATCATGTGTATCGATACAAATGTCCTGAAATTACTTCAGACTGATTTTGTGCTTTTTGTATCGATACATATATCACTTGTATCGATACAAAAGTGTCTCTCAGAGGCAGAGAGTTACCTGTGTATCGAATCATGCTTGCATGTATCGATACACACCTATATCTCTCAGAAAACCAGAGCATGCATGATGTATCGAATCATGCTTGCATGATTTGATACATATCAAGATTTGAAGAAACTGATGTATGTATCGATACACATTCGTGTTTGTATCGATACATAGGTCAAATTTTCCAAATTTGAACGCTGGTCAAAGAGTTTGTATCGATAGAAACCATCATTTGTATCGATACATATATGTTAAATTTTGCCTAAATTTGCTCAATTCTATTTTCTCTATAAATAGCAATGTGCTTGGTTTTTGTAAAAGAGAGAAAACCTGTGAAAAAGTGAAAGAGCTTTGAAAAACACTTTGAGATTCAAATTGGGTGAATAATTTGGATCAAAGTGGTATTCTTCACAAGATCATCATCTTCCATCAAATTGCAAATTCATTGATGATTGAGTATGGGATCATTCGGATAAAGTTTGTACATTTGATCGATAACGTTCGATACGACTTGCGGTGAATCAGAGACGTGATCGAGTTGGTTTGTGAAGAAGGTTTGGGTTTTCTAGTGGATTCAAGGTTGTGCGATATCTTGAAGGATCAACATCGAAGAAGCGACGTACTCAGCTGGACGATTGGTGCGAGTTTGCGCATGGTTAGGATCGTTGGAATCAGAGGGAGAAGCTTCATTCTTTATTGAGGTTTTTACGCATAGTTTACAATTAGATTCGATATAGGGTTATTGGAGTCTTTGTAAATTGTGCACTATGGTTCAATTGATTTTAATCAACATACGCTCAAATAACCCGTTTGGTTATTTGGGGGGAGACGTACCCGTCCGACCGCGAGGACGACACGAAAGCCGAGGGAACTCCCTAATCAATCGTTTGTGTCTTTCTTCCTTAATCTTTTACTTTACGCAAACGCTTTAATTATTTATTTGATTGAATTTTTGTGTTCGTACGTGTGCACCAAAATTCAATTGAAATATACATTGATTGTGATTGGATTAATTCTATATTTTAGTAACTTGCTTGGGCTGTGTTATTGAAACGTTTAATTCAAATATTTTGCACACGATCGTTTCTTGTTGATTATCATCACAAGTTCTAGGCTATACTACTTTTTCAGTGATCAATCGGGTGCAAAGAGACTACCGATCCGGTGGTGCTTCCGCGCATACCTTTTGAACATAATTTTTTAAAATCGACATTGTTTAAAAGGGGCCACTTATTCAACCCCCCCCCCCCCCCCCTCTCTAAGTGGTAGGCAAGTAGTCTAACAAGTGGTATCACGATCCCGGTTCAATTTTGTTCACAAAATTCGGTGGATTGTGCCAATTATTAGAAAACATGGCTTTTGCACCTAAAGGGGCTTATAATAGGGCACCTATATTCAATGGAGATCATTTTGATTATTGGAAAAGTAGTATGCGCATACACATCAATTCTTTTGATGGTGAAGCGTGGAATGCTATTGAGAACGGTCCGTTTGTTCCGACAATCACCGATCCTAATGGCATTGTCACCAATAAGCCTATGGCACAATGGACAGATGGTGATAAGAAAAAGGTCAATTACGATGCAAAGGCACAAAACATACTTATTTTATCCCTTGGGCCTTGGGATTGAACAATTCTATCATGTGTCGCATTGTGTATCAGCCAAAGAAATGTGGGATACATTAGTTACTCATTTTGAGGGTACTAATGAGGTCAAAATATCCAAAATAAACACCTTAACTCAAGAATTTAAATTGTTTCATATGCAAGATGGTGAAACCATTGCGGATATGCAACAAAGGTTTGTAAAAATTACCAACAAGTTACATGGTCTAGGTAAACCAATCACTAATCAAGATGCTACTAATAAGATTTTGAGATGTCTTAATAGGTCATGGCAACCAAAGGTCACCGCAATCAAAGAAGCAAATGATCTTACATCTTTGAATCTCACAACCTTATTCGGTAAGCTAACGGAACATGAACAAGTGCTTAATTTGTTGGAAAAGCATGAGAAAGGTGGGAAAAAGGAGAAACACAACGAAAAGGAAAAAGAAAAGGATGAGAGGTCCATTGCTCTAAAGGCCTCCACATCCAAGTCCAAAAAGGTTGAGCAAGTGGAAAGTAGCTCAAGCGAAGACGATTTCGATGATGAGGAAATGGGGCTCTTCGTTCGACGCTATAATAGATATGTGAGAAAGAATGGGATAAGACATTCCGATGACAATCTTAAGAAGTTTCGGAAAGATAGTGGTTACCGCCGGAAGAGTGATATTGGTAGATACTCCAAGAAAGGGGCATGCTATGAATGTGGCCAAGTTGGTCATTTCAAACCGGATTGTCCTAAGCTCAAAAGAAAAGGTAAGGAGTCACCGTCATCCAAAAAGGGAAGCAAGGATAAAGGAAAGAAAGCTTATGTTGCATGGGAGAGTGGTAACTCTTCATCTTCTTCATCATCAAGCTCTAGCTCAAGTGGTGAAGATGTATTGGCAAATGTGTGCTTGACATCCTATGATTGTAAGAAACTTGCTCCTAAAAAGGTAAATCAAAATCCCTCTAGCTCATATACGCTTTTAGAATATCATGAGTTGCAAGTCGCTTTTGAAAAATTACACAAAGAAACTAAAGAGGCTTTTCAACGACTAAAAGGTTTAATGCAAGTTAATAAATACCTTGAGGCAAAAGTTTCGGAAACGGAGCTTGAATTGAAAGCCCTCAAAGAGTCTATGATGCAAAAACCTCTTGCGACTTTTGATAGTTATGGTAACGATAAGACCGGATGTGATGGATGCTTCTACTTACGTAAAGACTTGCGAAAGTTACAAGATAAGCTAAAAGAACCATCCAAGCCGGAGATTACTTTTCCGGTTGATCCATCTATATTCAACAAATCATTAAAACCTAGGAATAAAAAGTATAAATTTGTTGAAAAGGATCCTAAGAAAAGTAATCCTCATATCGTTTGTCATTATTGTTGTGGCAAGGGTCATATTATTGCAAAATGCCAAGCTCGAAAAATCTTGGTACCAAAAGACAAATTGCAATGGTTACCTAAGTTGAGCAATAATGTTGCTACTAACCAACTAGGACCCAACATGAGTTGGGGACCTATTTCCAATGTCTAAGCATGTAGAAAAACGTCTTGAATCATTGACGAAAGACACCGACAACAATGGAGTTCAAGACTTATGAACAAGGAAAATGATGAGAAAAGCTTCAACTCAAACACTTACAATGTTGTGGAAATTGATCACTTCCTTCATTTAACACTCAAGGGAAGTTTATATTCTCTACATTTACCTTTATATTTTTTTTACTTGGCATTTGTACATTGGTTCATATACATACAACTTTCACCTTAATATGATATTTGCTTTAATAGTTGTCTCATCCTCCATTTCCAAGAATTTTGCTCAAAGACATTAATAAGTTTTTGAGACTCATATGTTTTAAATGGGGATTTGACAAAAATCATTACAATTGCCATATTAAGTTCATACTTGTGTATATGTTTGTTTTGTTCTTATATGTGACTTTGTGTGCATACATAGACATATATTTTCATATGATTAATTTTGGTACTTTAATTCATTTATGTGGATGTCTTATCATGCATATATGGTTTAACATGTGTTCTCATGTTATAATGTGCTCACATACATAAGTATGTACCTTGTTCATTATATGTGTTTCATACATACATGTTACTTGGAAGTCATAAAAATTACTTTTCAAACTTATAAGTTCATGGGTTTTGAGAAAAATTGAAAATAATGCATTTGGATAATTTTGTTTGTATGGATAATCATGTTATGTTTATGCATTTGTTGCATTGCTTTGTTTATTTCGTCCCATATTTGGATATGTTACTTGATTAAAATGTCGATGTGTTACGATATTCGTGCGCTGGTTTTGGTTTGTTATTATACATTCCATGTTTGTCATGATATTTGGTATTCGTCATTCATATATTTTGGCATATCTTTGTATGTAATTATTTTGATTAGGAACTTTCATCATATAGTGAATTTCGACAAACGTAAGTGCACGATATGACTATGGTTAAAATTGTTTGAACTTGATACTTCTAATGAGCTCTCTTCTTCTTTTTGATATTGTCAAAGGGGGAGAGATTTGGATTGCACAAGATAAGGATGAATAGCTAAAGAGATCTTGAATATTATCAACAATATCAAACGCATTATGGCATCAACTCAGGGGGAGCGTGCTTATTGTTAGCCTTGGTGTTATTGCGTCTGTATACATATTGCTATTTTATTGCATATTAGGTATATGCTTAGTTAGCTTATGCAAAGTTTTGACAATTATCAAAAAGGGGGAGAATGTAAGTGCACCAGTTCATCCTCATGTTTTAATAATTGTCAAAACACATGAAAATAGAGTAGAACATATTTTGGCAACATTACAAATGACTTGACAGCGAAAAACTATTTTTAAACTTTGAAAAATTGATTTTTAGGTATTATGTATCGATACATAATCATGTGTATCGATACAAATGTCCTGAAATTACTTCAGACTGATTTTGTTTTTTTTGTATCGATATATATATCACTTGTATCGATACAAAAGTGTCTCTCAGAGGCAGAGAGTTACCTGTGTATCGAATCATGCTTGCATGTATCGATACACACCTATATCTCTCAGAAAACCAGAGCATGCATGATGTATCGAATCATGCTTGCATGATTTGATACATATCAGTCAAGATTTCAAGAAATTGATGTATATATCGATACACATTCGTGTTTGTATCGATACATAGGTCAAATTTGAACGCTGGTCAAAGGGTTTGTATCGATACAAACCATCATTTGCATCGATACATATATGTTAAATTTTGCCTAAATTTGCTCAATTCTATTTTCTCTATAAATAGCAATGTGCTTGGTTTTTGTAAAAGAGAGAAAACCTGTGAAAAAGTGAAAGAGTTTTGAAAAACACTTTGGGATTCAAATTGGGTGAATAATTTGGATCAAAGTCGTATTCTTCACAAGATCATCATCTTCCATCAAATTGCAAATTCATTGATGATTGAGTATGGGATCATTCGGATAAAGTTTGTACATTTGATCGATAACGTTCGATACGACTTGCGGTGAATCAGAGACGTGATCGAGTTGGTTTGTGAAGAAGGTTTGGGTTTTCTAGTGGATTCAAGGTTGTGCGATATCTTGAAGGATCAACATCGAAGAAGCGACGTACTCAGCTGGACGATTGGTGCGAGTTTGCGCATGGTTAGGATCGTTGGAATCAGAGGGAGAAGCTTCATTCTTTATTGAGGTTTTTACGCATAGTTTACAATTAGATTCGATATAGGGTTATTGGAGTCTTTGTAAATTGTGCACTATAGTTCAATTGATTTTAATCAACATACGCTCAAATAGCCCGTTTGGTTGTTTGGGGGGAGACGTACCCGGCCGACCGCGAGGACGACACGAAAGCCGAGGGAACTCCCTAATCAATCGTTTGTGTCTTTCTTCTTTAATCTTTTACTTTACGCAAACGCTTTAATTTTTGATTCGATTGAATTTTTGTGTTCGTATGTGTGCACCAAAATTCAATTGAAATATACCTTGATTGTGATTGGATTAATTTTATATTTTAGTAACTTGCTTGGGCTGTGTTATTGAAACGTTTAATTCGAATATTTTGCACACGATCATTTCTTGTTGATTATCATCACACGTTCTAGGCTATACTACTTTTTCAGTGCAAAGAGACTACCTTTTGAACATAATTTTTTAAAATCGACATTGTTTAAAAGGGGCCACTTATTCAACCCCCCCTTCTAAGTGGTAGCCAAATAGTCCAACAAATCACAGACTCCAAATATTCATAGGGGAGTGATGACAGGAATTTCTATGGTATTTTTAGTAGTATTATTAATGGTAAAATGACCAAGACAGACCCAAATACGAAGGAAAACCTACAAAAGCAGGAAAAAGCATCAAGACAAGGTCCAAGATGCAAAAAGACCAGAAAAAGTCCAAAAAGTGAAAAAAATGTGTTGTTCATCGTAGCACGATGACTTCCATCGTACCACAATGGAAGCTGCTTGTTCGCCAAGAAAACAGAAGAAATAAATCTACAAAATATATGTTCATCGTAGCACGATGTGTGTCATCGCAGCACGATGTGTGTCATCGCAGCACGATGGAGTTACTTGGCGCCCAAGCTGATGAAATGCACAGGATCAGTTATAAAATTGAACTGAATCTTCACATCGTACTGCGATGGATCCATCGCAGCAAGATGCCTTGTTGAGGCCTATAATACCCCCAACTAAAATATCTAGAATATTTAGTCAAGTTATACATAAATGGGTCTGAGTACAATAATTTTATTGAATAGGTAACTGATTTACAACTTGAACGAATACAATGGTGATAAACTGATAGAAAATACAGCGGAATGATACAAACGTTTCTGAGTAAACAAGATAAATAATAACAAGGAGAAGAATGAAATCTTCTAGTCCGACAATCCAAGCTCGGCTCCAACTGTCAGGCTCCAATTAGGTCCTTGCTCCGAATACCTGTCTACCTAAAAAAAACTGATTTGGAGTGGGGTGAGACTACTAAGCCTCAGTGAGTCCCACTACCCACCTAAAGGCGACTACGCTAGGGGAACCTAGAAGGTGTAATAATCTAAGTTCAAACTGTTTTATATAACATGTATTAACCTTAATAAAATAAAGTGTAACACAAAATTATTATCTTGTCAAGTTACTCTTCAAAGGTCACCCGAGGCAAGCCGGTCTCAAGTGGCTGACTCTGCGTACTACCGAAACAGAGGCTCGGATTCCGACGTTGGCTCACATAATAAATAATAGAAGTCAGAGGAGTTCTATTAACGTGGCATAATGCCATTTAATTCAATGAGTTTAACAGTTCTAACCAATATATCCCAAAAACCCAGGGAACATGCAAAACTAATCAATTCTAAGTTATGCCCTAAGATTATCTGTGATTAACATTCTGTACGACATTATATCAATTATAATACTGTAAACTATCTGACTCTAGTGAGGGTACAAAACGAGTGTTTGGAGTTAATTAGAAAATTGTAGGAATTTTAGGTCTGTTCTGTGTTACCTCGCTGTGGCGAGATACCTGCTCGCCATGGCGAGATGACAAGTCAGCTCTGCTTGAGCTCGCAATGCCGAGCACCAGCTCTACATGAATGAGCTCGCTGTGCCGAGCATCATCCCTGCATGAGCTCGCTATGCCGAGCACCAGCTCTCCATGACGAGATTATAGGTTCTGACCTAAATCAACTCGCTGTGGTGAGCAGAAGCTCGCTACGGCGAGCATCATCAGCCCAGACCCCAGCTCGCCATGAACGCTCGCCAGTAGCTCGCTACGGCGAGTTCATGCGAAACTACCCTGTTTTGCAAAAACCATAAGTTTTCAAATCAACACATACAACCCTCAATCCAAAGCAGTGCAGTAGTATAATTTACCTAATATAACACAGAATGGAGGGAAATTTGGGAGTTAATTCCCCTCACACAACTTTCCTAATTTTCCTAAGTTAACATGCAAATTCATTAAATTGGGGAAAACTAACTAACTATCCTAAAGAATCCACCTGTTTAAAGAAGCTTTAATTCAGGTTCAACACTCAGCTACTGCCACAGGGCTCTTGGCGAGTCCTTGCTCGCTCAGCGAGCGTGACAGGAACACGAACAGGGCTCTGCATTATCTTCTAATTCCCCATTTTCCACTGAATCTAACACATTCCCAGTCGTCTCAGAGTGATATTTTAGGAGATAAATACACATGCAGAGATCAATTTCAAGTATGGGTCAAGATTTGAGTGATTGGATTAATTTAGGAATCCCTTGAGTTTATGGAGGTAGAGTTCCTTACCTTGCTCTGAGGTTGACCTAGACTCAAAACCCACCGGTAGCACCTTACAGTCAAACTGGTGAAAATAAGAAATATTGGGTTTTCTATCTTTGAATAATTCATATGTTGTTTTATTCAAGATAGGTCTAATATAGATTCTATTTTGAATATAACAAGCAGTGTTAACAGCTTCTGCCCAAAAGAATTTTGCCAGATTGTTTTCATGCATCATGGTACGTGCCATTTCTTGTAAAGATCTATTCTTTCTCTCTACAACTCCATTTTGTTGTGGAGTTCTAGGAGATGAGAATTCATGGAGAATTCCATGTTCTTCACAAAATTTTTCAAAAGGTTCATTTTCAAATTCACCACCATGATCACTTCTGACTTTCAAAATCTTGGAATCTTTTTCATTTTGAATTTGGATGCAGAAGATGCTAAATACTTCATATGAATCATCTTTAGATCTAAGAAATTTAACCCAAGTCCATCTACTATAATCATCAACAATGACCAATCCATACTTCTTACCATTGATTGAAGCAGTGCTAACTGGTCCAAAGAGATCAATGTGTAAGAGTTCTAAAGGTCTAGAGGTGGAGACAATGTTTTTAGTTTTAAAAGAACTTTTGACAATTTTTCCTTTCTGACAAGAACCACAGAGTGAGTCTGAGTGATAGTTAATTTTAGGAAGGCCTCTGACAAGATTGTCCTTACTAAGCTTAGAGATTAATCTCCAGTTAGCATGACCCAACCTCTTATGCCAGACCCATTTTTCATCACTCAGTGTCAAGAGACAAAACACTTGTTGTTCTTTAAGATCAGAAAAATTGACTTTATAAACATTTCCTTTTCTAGATCCTTTAAAGACAATGGATTTATCAGAGTTTCTGATTACAGTACAAGAATTCTTATTAAACACAACATCATAATTACTATCACATAATTGACTTATGCTAAGTAAATTATGATGTAATCCATCTACTAACCAAACATCTGAAATAGACAAGGAGGAATTACCAACTGTACCTATACCAGTGATTCTTCCTTTCTGGTTCCCACCAAATCCTACTGTTCCACCCTCTTGCTGATTCAGGGTGTGGAACAAGAGCTTGTCTCCTGTCATGTGTCGAGAGCATCCACTGTCTAGATATCAGGAGCTTTCTCTTTTTCTTTGGGTGCATACCTGCAGTATACATTATTTCAGATTTTGGTACCCATATTCTGATGGGTCCTCTTTGGTTAGTCCTAAGAACTTTATTCTTCTTCTTATGAGGTTCAGGTTTTCTAGAGTCAACTTGGCCTTTTTGAAAATGTTTAGGCTTTTGTTGTCCCTTAGATTTTCCTTTTGATTGTGCCAGAGAACTAGTTGCTAAGTTTGCCTTAGAAGCACTGATGCCTTGTTTGTTAACAGGTTTTGGTGCTCTAATTGCTTTAACTTTAGAAGACTTAGATACTGAAGTAATTGTAGTTTTGTTTTTGGAGAACTTAGGTTCAGAAGATGGATGATCTTTTGATACCTCAATTTGAGATTCTACAATCACAGGAGCATCTGGCACAGTCACAAGTTCTGAACTTTCTTTAGGAGGATAAGAATAAGGTTCAGAAGCTGATTTAAAAACAGTTTTACTTGTGTTCCCTTTATCAGAAGCTGAAAGGGAACCAAGTCCTTGTTTTTTGTAATAGTTGCAGCTTCCACCATGTATCATGGCAGTTACTCTAGTTTTGTCAATATTATGATGAACAAACTCTTGAAGAGATACTTCGTACTCATCATAGGGTTTGTGACATGATCTGCAGCCAGTTTCAAGCACTTTTATAGTTTTAAGAGATTTTTGATAATCTGCTTGAATATGGCTGACTTTATCATTGAGCAGTTTAAATTTTTCTTTGAAAACATCTAGCTCATTTGATTTTTCCATGTACTTTGTCATAACATCTTTCAAAGCTTTAGTAACCTGAGTAGAAGATAGTTTAGAAATTACCTCATCAATATCATCAGTGTCAGACTCTGAATCACTTTCATTTTCTGTTGCTCCAACAGCCATCAGAGCAAGATTTGCCTCCTCAGAGTCTTCATCATCAGATAATTCATTTATATCTTCCCATGTAGCCATTAGACTTTTCTTAGCTTTGTCTTTAACATAACTTTTTCTACCTTTACCCTTTGAGTTGTGCTCAGGGCAATCAGCTATGAAGTGTCCAGGCTTTCCACAATTGAAACAATTTTTGGAGTCGTCCTTCCTATCCTTGTTGTTTGAGTTCCTTACACCAGAGCCTCTGCTAGAATAATTTTTGCCTCTCCTGTTCCACTTCTGGAACTTTCTTGACAAGAAAGCAAACAAATCATCGTCTGATCCACCTTCTTGATCATCTATGGAAGATTCCTCAGCTTCTGGCTCAACAATCTTAGCTTTCAGAGCCTTAGATGGAGCTGAAGTTGATGGCAGAGCCACTGACTTTAACTTCTTCTGAGGCTCATCAGCAGATAGCTCAATCTCATGACTAATGAGAGAGCTTATCAGCTCTTCTAAGCTAAGAGTGTTTAAGTCTTTAGCTTCTTGGATAGCAGTTACCTTAGGCCTCCACCTTGAAGGTAAGCTTCTCAGAATCTTCCTTACATGACCAATAGTTGTATAACTTCTCTTTAGAATCTGGAGTCCTGCCACTAGGACCTTGAATCTAGAAAACATAGTTTCTATATTCTCATCATCCTTCATCTTGAAGAGTTCATACTGTTGAATCAGAACAGTAGCTTTTGCTTCTTGTACTTGCTTATTTCCTTCATAAGTAGAACATAGAGAGTCATAAATACTCTTTGCAGTAGATTTGTCTGTGATCATCAAGTAATCATTGTGATTTATACAACCAATCAGAATGTCCTTCACTTGATGGTGCTTCTTGTATGCCTTCTTATCCGTGGGAGTGAACTTCTTTCTTTCTTCAACAGAAAGTTTCCCTCTTTCATCAAGACCAGTAAATGAAACTCCTTCCTCAACAATATCCCAAAGCTCATCATCCAGTCCAATGAGATGACTGTAAATTCTATCTTTCCACCATGAAAACGTAGATCCATCACCATTGAACTTAGGAGCCTTGTTGTTGGATTTTTCATTAGTATTGTAGTTGAGAGGAACAGCATTCAAGGGGTTTGTTTAAAGGGATCCTTCAGCCATTGTGTTTTTCAATCAGGAAACTGTCTCACTGTTAGGTGATAACAACAGAACCAGGCTCTAGATGCCAATTGAAGGTGTGAAAATAACACAAGAAGGGGGGGTTGAATTGTGTTTATGTTTGGGGTAGTTTAAAAAATTCTTCTAAGTATAGAAACTTATCAGAGGTTTGCAGCGGATTAAAAACCAAACACAATTAAGTAACTTCTGACGAAAGTAAAGAGATAGGGAAAGAGTACGAGACAAAGAGATTTATACTGGTTCCCCTCACAAATCGAGAGTACGTCCAGTCCTCTTGTACTTACAAGAGAGTTCACTATAATCACACAAGATTACAATTGCTCAAGCACACAAGCAAGAGACTTCCAAATGCTCAAGTCCACAGACAAGAGACTTCCTAATGCTCAAGCACGCAGGCAAGAGACTTCATAAAACTAAAGATAAGATAAACAGAATCTGAACAAAGATATACAAATCTGTGTTCAGTAAGTTATAAATACAACTCTTAAAGACAAGACTTAACTTAGAATCTAAACAAAGAATTCTAAGGTTCAACTAATGAATAATCAGAAGCTGAAACTGGAGTCTTGGATTTGGAATATGAGTTCAAGTTGTATTTGATGCTTTGTGCTTTAGGACGTTTTTGCAGAGTAACAGCGCTTTCAAAATTGTTCAAAGTGTTGTTGTCCTTAAGCTTCAAATCTTCTCCTATTTATAGATGTTGGTGGAGCGTATAAGATTTGAATCAACGTCGTGAGATTGTGCCAGCTGGTTTGTTGTACGAGATATATCCATATCTGGTAATCTTAGAATACGATCAATCTTGGAGGAAACGTTGTTGCCAATTCCGGTAAAGAAATCGTACAATAGTACTAACGTCACTATTGAGGATAAGATTGATTGCCAGCTTTTAGAATGTCAGAACATGATGATATACTAATCATGGTTGCAGAGAATGTTCTTCTGACAAACCGGCTCTCACTGCTCTTATCAGATTCTAATATTTTCCATATCAGATTCTGATAAGTAGTCTCTGAAGGGTAGCTTCTGGCCATGTATATAAAGCATCTTCTGATGTCTTGAATCTTGGTCAGAATCTGCTTCGCCATTCAGAACTTCAAGAGTGCATTAGATGAGTATAAAAATAAACTTGTAAACCTGCACACTTGTATATAAACAATCAGTATACCCTATTGTACATTAATACTTTTGTTATCATCAAAACCTAAGTGAGTCATGTCAGAACCTCTTTTGTTCCAACATTGTTGGCCAAATATGAGGTAAGACATAAGGTTGCCACTGCTTATCATCCTCAGACAAGTAGGCAGACAGAGCTATCCAATAGAGAGATAAAAAGGATTTTAGAAAAAATGGTAGACCCTTCTAGAAAGAACTGGTCTAAGCTCTTGGATGATGCTCTGTGGGCCTATAGAACTGCTTATAAAACACCTTTGAGTATGTCCCCATTCAGATTAGTTTTTGGCAAAGCTTGTCACCTACCAATTGAACTTCAATGTAAAGCCTTTTGGGCCACAAGGAAACAAAATTTTGATTATGAGGCAACTGGTAGGGCAAGACTATTGCAGCTAAATGAGTTGGAGGAACATAGTTTATTTTCTTATGAGAATGTTGAGCTATTCAAAGCTAAAACCGAAGCTTGGCATGATAAAAAGATTCAAAAAAGAGATTTAATTGAGGGACAACAAGTTTTACTTTTTAATTCAAGGTTGAAATTGTTCCCTGGTAAGTTGAAGTTAAGATCGTCAGGCCCATTCAAACTTTTGAAAATTTATCCTTATGGGGTTATTGACCTTCTTGATGAGGAAATTGGCCACGAGGTAAAGTTAATGGACAAAGACTGAAGCATTATTGGGGTGATGACTCAAGCATAAGGGTCACCACCACCTTTGATGAGCCTTAATTTTGTGGAGATAAGTCTGGCTGAGGACTTTCAAAACCAAGCGCTACTGGGAGGCAGCCCAGCTAACTAATGTATATAGTTTTTGTTTTGTTTGTGTAGATAACTTTTATTTCAGTTGAGGCAAGTCTGTTGTGCAAGGATGTCATGAACTAGAACTATCATAGTGGGTTTTCTAAGTTCCAGAGTTGGAGAGTTTGTGGTAAATAGCTGTCAATACGCCAGACACGCAAGACTGACATCTAGTTGATAATTATTGATTTGTCAAGCAAGTGGAAGACATGTGCCAGAGTGACCAACGGTTGTGTAACTGCTACCCATTACTTTTTCAGCTGCCATCATTGCCAACACAATTAAACCGCCTAAGTTATTTTGCAACGGATCAATTAGATTTTGTTTGATTTTTAATCTTCTCACATCACTCTATATAATACCCCTCTCTCAACCCTAAACACTTTTACTTTTCCCAAATCCTAATTTCTGAAATCAAACATCGTAACTTACCTTCTTCCCAAACACTCAACTTCTATATTTTCCCAAACACTTTTCTCAACTCACCTTGACTAAGAAATATGCTGCTAAGACTCCCGTTAACTCTGCTTCTGATTCCGACTACGACACGTTTGTCAACGTCGATGCTGAAACCCATTTTTCCACCTACATCTCGTCCAAATCGTTCTTCACAGAGCGAGGATTTGTCTTTAGCATGGATGATGCAAACCCCATGATTCCCGAGGAGATCGCAACCATAATCAATGGCCTCGGATGGAAAAAGCTAGCCAAACAACCTCAGTCTTTCAATGCTTGGATGGTGAAGGAGTTCTATGCAAACCTCACCAACCCAAGTCAAAAGAAGAGAGAAGTTGTTGTTCGAGGCAAAGGAGTTTTATACTCTGAAGCCAACATCAACCGCTTCTTTGGTATCAAAGATGAGGAGGATCAGTACGAAGCTACGTTGGCTACCATTAATTAAGAAGAGCTTACCAACATCATGCAAAGTCTGACGGTGGAAGGAACAGAGTGGAATCACAAGAATGGAGTGAATGGATTGTCTGTCAAGAGAATGAGTATAAAGCCGCTGATCAGAGTATGGTACCAGTTTTTGAAGCACTCAATACTGCCCACAACCCACAATGAAACGATCAACAAGGCTAGGTTGGTGTTATTGCATTGCATCACTTGCATGCAACATGTGAATGTTGGGAGGATCATATCCCAAGAGATTGTTAACTACCCACAAAAGAATGAGGGTATGTTGTACTTCCCCTGCCCTATCTCTGGGTTGTGTAAGAAGCAGCTGGTACCCCATGATGGGAAGGATGAGATGCTGAAGCCTACAAGAGGTTTTGATGCAAAAGCCATAGAGACGCTGATGAAGGGAAATATAGGGCGAAAGCCAAGACTGCAGTTGCCTGCTGCTGAGGCAAAAGTGCCTGCTTCTAGCTCGCCAGATGTCATGGCTATGCTCAGCAAGATGCAAAAGGATGCCCAGATCTTCTATGCTTGGAACGATAAGTTAACTGGTTAGTTGGAAGCCCAGTTTTTATACAGTCTACCGGAAGACAAAAAGTTTGTTTCTATGCCCATATTCCCTCAAGAGATATTACCGGAGGAAGTTGAAGAACCCCAGCCAGAGCAGCCAACTACTGATAAGGCTGAACCCTCTGCTAAGGGTGAGAAAAGAAAGCGCAAGAAGTCAAAGAGTGAGAAGAAGTATGAGAAGAAGAAGAACAAGGAGAAGGTGAATGAAGAAGCACACCCTGTCACCTCAGAGGCAAGCCAGAAATTGCCTACTAATGAACCTGATCAGAGAATGCTTGAGGTTGACAACCACTTTGAGGTACAGGCAACTGAAGACAAGGCTGAGCCCAGTAAGAAGGTGGTGCAAGAGGAAGTTGATCAAGAGAAAGAGGTTGAGAAGAAAGATGTTGGTGAGGGGAGTAAGAAGACCACTGTTGGGAGTGATGAGCTGGTTGAAGAGGAGGAATTTTTAGCGGAGAAGGAAGAAAGTGAAGAGAAGCCAGAAGGACAAGGACAAAATACTAATGAAAAGACAACTACTGACTCGCTTGTGGAGCAGGCAAATTTGGAAGATGATAACTCTCAGCCTGATGGAGGCAAGACTGATGATGAAGGTGCTCCTGGGGGAGATCATTTGGCGACGATGGAAAAGGACACAGTTGGGGATGAGTCCCAACTATTGGAGCCATACTGAGGAAGAAAAGAACTACAAGAAGAAAAGTTGTGCCGCAGGAAAAAGCTGTCATGCTTGTGGGTACCGATCCTGAGCCATTTGTATCAGCGTCAGTGGAGGAAGAGAAGGCTGATGAAGGGGTTTCCAACGTTGTTGGCCCCAAGAAGAAGAAGCATAAAGTTCAAGCTACTGCAGTGAGGAGGAGCAATAGGCAATGTGCCTAAGTGGTATCTATCTTACCTTGTCTTTTATTTTCTGCTTTTTAAGTTTTTAGTTTATGTTTGTCTTGTTTGTTGTTGCCTTTCCCTTATAACAGTGGGGACACTATTTAGTTTTAGTTTGGGGGAAGGGGCATAATAAATTGAGTATGTTTGTGTCTGTTTGTTTAGAGAGTCAGATCACATTTAAGTTGGCATGATAAGCATTTCATTAACATGAAATGGAGTTTTAAGTTCATAAGTGGATGAAGTCTAGGATTGGTGAATTTTTTGGAAATTCTTGTTTTGATTTTTGATTTGATAACCTCTGCACATTAATGCACAACTGCTGATATTTGTTAGCTTTGGAATTGATTGAATAGGTCTTTAGAATACACAGTCACTACCCTAAGTTATCTGAGTATGGACTATAATTAAGGGAATGATTAAGATCAAGTTTGGGAGAAGGAGTTAGGAAAATATTGTATAAGCATGGCTAGAAAAATAATAATGATGGGGCACTACATAAATATGTATAAAAAAAATAATAAGTCCTTGTGCCCGAAACTGGAAGGACATAATTAAGGGTTCTTGTTACCAAAAAAGGGGAACAAATGCTGTGTAGGGTGCTCTATTCGGAGTAACAGGTTGGACTCATTACAAGTGAGATCCCGTCAGATGAAAAGGTAGAGTAACACCTAAAGCATATAATTGAATGAACCTAAGTAGTGTCCCTGCATATAATGATCAAAAAGCCTGTGAAAACATGAAAACAATAACTCTCCCTCCTTGCTGAAAACTGAATTCAAACTCTGAAGTGTAGGAAAGAAAAATGATAGCTTAGTGTCTTGACTGTGTAGATTTAGAGAAGGATTTAATCATGAATGTGGTTGACAGTAGGAAGCAGTACACACACACGTATGGTTATTAATGATGATTGAAATACAAGAATTATGTCAATCTTTGAAAACACAATTTGAAGCTTGAAGCTTATGCTCTGAATGTTCCATTGTCATGTCAATGAAGTGAGTAGCTTGTTGATTTCTTTGCTTTCTACCGCATTACCTGAGGACAGGCAATGATTCAAGTTTGGGGGTGTGATAACTCATATTTTGTGAGTATAATTAGGCCCTTGACACTTGATTTATTGTCTGCTAATATGGTTTGCATTCAATGTTTAGGTTTATTTTAATTTTATTTCGAGTCTAGTATGTACTTAAGAATAAAATGTAAATTCATAATGAAAAGAGTAGTTCTGGTGTCAACTGGTGTCAAGACAGACCATTGGGCCATCCAAAAGGTCCAAGAGCCAATACAAGAGATAATCAGAGTCAAGATTATCAATGCGCACAACTATGAATGGCGGCTAGTCAGTCAAATGTCGCCACGTCAGAAGAAGATGAGGATAATGAGCGTTAACGCGAGGAAAGACAGCTGGTAAATTTCCCATGTGCAGGATGTACTAACATTGTACTAATCATTTGAGGGAATATGCTTTATTCCTATGGGTTTTCTTATCCTCAATAGGGAAGGCCCATGATCCAAGACAAAGTGCTATATAAAGGAGCCTAAAACCCTAAAATTGGAGAGCTCAGCCGTTGTGTGAAGAACAAAGGAGAAAATACTCTTGGTGTGCCGCCGCTGCTTGCTGATTACCGAAGTTGTGACTGTTGTCGATCTTGGAGTTTGATACATCTTCTCTAAGGCCGTCACGGTTATAGGTTTACATTTAGAATTTATGTCCAATGTGTAATCTTATTATTCTAGTTGTTATGGTTTCTAAGCTCACCGTGAGCTAATACTGTTGGAACAAAGTGGGTCTGACACAAGTCTCCTAGAATTTAATTAGTTTTGATGATAACAAAGTATTAAAATTGCAATTGGTATTACTAATGATTGTTCTAGTGTGCAGGATTAAGTATTAAAATATATTAAGAGGCACTATGAACAAAAGCAGAGAAGCCAAGCCAAGAAGCTCTGAAAGTGTAACACTGTTTATCAGAAGCTTAAAATTCAAGTGCTGAAGTTGGTGGCTCTAAGGTCTAAAAGCCAGACTCTGAGAAGCTCAGGTGCTGAAGACCTTAAGAAGCGACAACAACAGACTCTGAAGCAAAAGGAATTTACGTCACTCAAAAACAGACATGATCAGTGCCAATGATTGAAGAACAATCTCCTTTAAGGCTCTGTCACATCTACAGGAAGGAATATTCGTTGGAACAACGTTAACCTTATCCATAAGTGGAGCGTATTTGAGGATCGTACTATCGTACTATTATTACTCAAAATGGTTGAGTGATAATTCAAATTGCAAGGTAGTGGAATTGGATTTCTTTACCAAAGATGGAAGATTACAGCTATCACTACGATAAGATTGATTCCAACTGGCATCTTATCTCTGCGAACGGATACTCCATTTCATTCAACTATAAATAGAAGACTCAAATGGAAGAAATGACTACTGCCCTACAATATTACTGTGCTATTAGTTTATCGTTCAATCATCAAGCATAAGACTCTGAAACATTCTGACATCAATAGTTTATTTGTCATTCATTGTCTAAAAGCAATTGTGTTGTATTTTGTAAGCACCTCTGATAGTATATAAAGTGTTCCTTATCATTCATTCTTAACTTTAAGTTTGTTTGAGAAGTCTCTTGCAAGTGTGCTTGAGCTGTTTGTAATCTTGTGAAGATTATAGTGAAAAGCTCTTGATAATATCAAGGGGACTGGACGTACTCTCAATTTGTGAGAGGAACCAGGATAAATTTTGTGTCTTGCTTCTTTCCCTCAACTCCTTTATATTTTCTAGCTCTTATCCGCTGCAACTTAGTTTTGTTTTTAGAAAAAGATTTTTTTTTAAAACACAATTCAACCCCCCCCCCCCCCCCCCCCCCCTTCTTGTATTTTTCCACATTCAAATACTCTTGATGTTGAAATTATGTGAAGTTTAATGAAGGTTTAATGTTATTCATATGATGTGATGTGTGTATGTTTACTCCTTTAGTACATTTGTTATTTTGTTATATATTTGCATCTAGGATTGATCACCTTAGATTTGAATACAATTTGTTGTTATGAGACATCTAATGATAAATGGACTTAACGAACTAATATGGTTAAGTGAGGTATAGACATATATTCTCTACTTAAAGACTTAGACATAAGCTTTAGGGCCATAGTAAGAATACAACCATGGATTTATGAACTGTAATGAAGTAAATTTGACCTAGACATAGGACCCATCTTATCACGCATTGTATAATATAACGTTGTAGAAATACACCACAAGGCAAGAGTTGCTTGCAGGATTCTTGCCATCACTTATCTCATCACACATCTTTGTTAAACCGGATTTGAATGGATCATAGTTTCAACATACTTTCACAACTGTTTCTCAAAACCCTTTTTAATCATTTTGTTGTTACTCAAAAATTCTTACCCTAATTATTGTTTTATTATGGTTAATCACTCATAAGCATAGGACTACTTGCATAATCCATGTGGGATCGATACTTTTTCTTATTACTTGCTGCAAAACTGACTGTGTATACTTGCACATTGCTTTTAAAAAAATAATACATATGTCAAACAAGCGAACAATGTTGCATCTATCCCAAGCTATGGAGTCATGATCATCATCTTAGGGATGAGGAAGAGAACCATTGATGAAGTGGAGCTTGTTCTTGGATCTCAGTGCAACGATCATAGCTAGTAACCAAGAGTAATAGGTTGAGCCCGATAGTAATGGTGTGACCAAAATGTTTCATGGATTTTCATTAGGATGCAAGTAGTATGGATTCAATGTATATCATTTTGGTACCCTTTGTTATGTGGAACTTGAGGAGCGTGATTCACACTAGCAGCAGTGCTATCAACAGACATAATGGGAGAATTTCAGGAAGAAATCGAAGGAACAAAGAGAAGAATTTGCAAGAAAGAAAAGAAATGAGAAAGAAAGTTGACTGCGGTCTGGCAAGTACACTAGTCTATCGCCGAGTAATAAATTGTTAATGAATGAGTTCGTGTCCACAGGGATCGTGCCAAAGTTACTAGTGTTATTTAAGAATTAACAGAAAATAAAGTTTTGCATTCACTTTGTAGTGGTAGAAAAGATAGTGTCGCTTGGATAGATTGAAGTTGAGAAAGTTGGTTATGTGATTTCGAATCTCTTTTCTATTCCTACTTGGTAATATGACGTTATAATTTCCTTTCAGTTATTTCTATTATCATGGCGAATTAACAAATTAGTGATTGTGCTCTCGCATACTAAGATCACTCTGTTGCAATTGAATAAACTGAAACTAACTAAAGTAGGAGAACTCATGTTATAACATTTTGATGTCTGCATATGCTCTCACGTTACTCCTAATTTACTTGAATAGGTTTAGACATGCAGAAATTAATTATGTAAACGTTAATCTTATCGGCCTCTACGCCTCGGGTATATGATATTATCTCTCCCGCTCTTGCTAGACCAATTACCTCATGTTCGAGGATTATGGGTCTTTTAAGATCATCTCTAACTCTTTTATGAGTAATTCATAAGGACGTCTACTTACAAATTGTACTTAATTCATGAAAGTAAAATTGGAGATAATAAACATAATTGCAAGTAATATAATCTTTTTCAAACCAATTACATGTCTCAAGTATTTCGAGGGAAGTTCATTTACTTGACCTAACCTAAGGAATTTAGCTACTAATAGAAGTAATCGACATAACAAAAGAAATTAGAAGATTAGACATAAAAATAACTTGAACCTTATTGCCTTCCAAAGACGGGGTACCCCCTATGATGGGAGGCGACCTTCCCTTGAGAGCCTCCGCTCTCTCTTGCAGCCCCCCTTGTGGTGGAGAGTTGCTTTGCTTTAATCTTCTCTAAGGTGTGAAAAATAGTGAAGGTGAAAGGCTCTATTTATAGCTTTTTCCTGGATTTAGGCTTTCTGCATCGTGGCACGATCTGGCTCAATCGTGGCACGATGTCTCACAGACTTGCATCGTGGGATGATGCCTCTCAACATGGCACGATGGGATCAAATTTCTTTCCAAAATTTTGCATATTTTCTTCTGTTGACAGGAATTCATACTGCATTTCTAGTATAATTTTAGTAGTAGTCTACAGCACTTTAGACCAATTACAAGGCAAATTCCTATAGAAATGAAGTTAATTGCACAAGAAGTCAGGAAATTCAAGAAAAAGCTAAAAAGAGCCAAAAATGAGCAGAATTGTGTTGTTCATCGCAGCACGATGGTTTTCATCGTGCCACGGTTATTACTAATTAAGGTCCCTTATACTCGTAATTAGGGTAATTATCGTACGCGGTTATTACTAATTAAATAAGGAGGTATAGTCCAGACTAAGCAACGATATAGTCCAGACTACCCAGCGGGACTTAGGGAGGTATTCAACACACTTAACCTACCCTTTCTCATCTGAAGCAAACTCTATTTCTTAATTAATTTCTTTAAACAACCAAACCTTAAAAATCAAAGTGGATGCAATCTTACCCATTCCTAGAATAAAGATTAGTAACCTAGGCGCTGTCCCTGTGGATACGAACCCATCCTAACTAGGGTGTGGATTATTACTAGACGACAGACTGGTGCACTTGTCAAACCGTAGTCAAGTTTTTGGCATCGTTGTCGGGGACGGTGTATACGAAGTTATTAGGTTAGTTTTAGGAATTTTAATTTCTGTTATTTATTTTTTAAAAAAATATTATAATTTGTTTTTACTGTTGCGCCCTGCAAAGGTTCTGCCTAAGGCAAAGGCTTGGTATTTAAGTGATCCGTGTGATCCACCTCCCTTACCTGGGAATCTTTGTAGCTAGTGACTATAATAACAATAGTAAAACATACAACCTTTCTTAACCAAACAGTACTACTAAGGTATTCTTTTGTTTTGCAAGAGTCATGGATAACGAAAGTAAGATGCATGAGTATTTCCGACCAACTGATTGAGAGGGAATCATTCAGGGGTTTGTGCCAGCAAATCCAATAGAGATCAACCCCAAATCCAGTGTACAGAGGGAGCTGAAGGAGAGCGCATTCCATGGAAAGAGATATGAAGATCCTTTGGAACATCTCCACGAATTCTACGAGATTTGTGAATCCCAACCAGTCCCAGATGATTTCACCAAAGATCAGGTGAGATTACACTTTTTCAAATTTTCGTTTGGAAAGACTGCAAAAGACTGGCTAGTTTTTCTGCCAAGTGGGACCATTGAAACCTGGAAAGATCTAGAAGACAAGTTCCTGGACTGTTTCTTCACAGAAGAGCAACAAAAGGAACGCAGAAGGGAATCACTGAATTCCAGCAAGAGAAGAAGGAATCATTACACCAGAGTTTGGAAAGATTCAAGCTCTGCAAAAGAAGATGCCCGAATCATATGATATGTGCAACAGAACTAATGCACATCTTTGTCAACAGTATGAAGACTAAACAAAGAATGCTACTCAATGCATTTGCGAGAGGATCAATCAAAAGCAAAACCCCAACAGAAGTAGGGCAATTGATTGAGATGATATGTCGGAATGAGTACAACAAAAAAGAAGACAGAGATAATGAGGAAGTCCTAATTGGACATTTAGAAGCTTCGCAGACAGAAGTAGAAAAACTTCAGGAGGAGAACAAGTCACTAAAAGAATTTATGCAAAGCTTTGGGGATCAGATTAAGGAATCCAATGAGAAGCTAGGTATACAGGTTCAAGCATGGGCCAAGAAAGTGGAAGACATAGTGGAACTGCAAGCCATAACATTAAGAAGTAGACAGTTGGAGCCGGTAGAACCAAGCTAAAGAAGTAAGAAAACAGCAAGCCAGGAAATACTCGAATCCCAAATGCCTGATTCATAAATGCCAGATACCCAACCTCCTGATACAGAACCAGCCAGCCAAGATGTGGTAGACATGGAAAAAGATATGGAAGCAGCAGAAGACACAACTGATGTGCCAACTATAACCAAACCAAGTCCAGAAAAATCCAAAACAGTGTTCGGAAGTGATAAACCGCCACCTGAACCTAAAAACCAAGAAACTTACATACCATACCCCAACAAAGATGATAAAAAAGAGAAGCATAAAGAGCAACTCAAGAAGATGGGGCAACTAGTGAAAAAAATGGAGATCCATGTACCATTTGATGATATGATCCAGATATCACCTCCATTCCAGAAGTATGTAAAGAATCTTGTGGCTAGTAAGATCAAATTAAAAGACGGAGAAGCAATCATGCTTACCGAAGAGTGTAGTGCAATCTTTCAAAAGAACCTACCCAACAAATGCAAGGATCCAGGAAGCTTCACAATACCATGCACAATCGGTGGGGTAGAAATTGGTCGAGCACTTCTAGACTTAGGAGCAAGTGTCAATCTTATGCCCCTATCAATACTTAAAAAGCTCAACTGTGGAAAGGTGAAACCAACAAGAATGACCCTTATTTTGGCTGAACGAACTAAAGTTCATCCCTATGGAATCTTGGAAGATGTGTTAGTAACAGTCGATGCAAACTCTTCCCAGCCAACTTCGTCATCATGGACATCAAAGCCGATCAAGAAGCACCTATTTTACTAGGAAGACCATTCTTAACGACAGGAAAGGCAATAATTGACATGGAAACAGAAAATGTCACCTTCAGAGTTGACGGGAACGAGGTAACATTCAATGTAAAAGAAATGATGAATCAAAAGAAATAAAAAATTGAATGTTACCAAGTCGACGTGGTGGACTCACTAGTCGAAGAAGATTTAGCAAAAGCAGCTCCTGGAGTTGAGCGAGCAATCATCCAATCTATGGACGGAGAAAGGGAAGACATGGATGAAGAAACAAATTTGAATGTTCGATGGCTTGGAATGCACAAAGAATACGAACCCTTAGGGGTAAGTATAGAAGATAAACCAAAACCAGTAGAACTAAAAGAGCTACCAGGACACCGCAAGTATGTTTTCCTTGGGGAAGGAAAAACTACACCAGCAATTATAAGCAATGCCTTAACCCCAGAAAACGAGGGGAAGCTGATTACAGTACTCATAAAGAACAAAGAAGTAATAGGATGGAGCATTGATGACTTAAAAGGAATCAGTCCAGCCTACTACATGCAAAAAATCAAGATGGAAAAAGAATACAAACATGTGGTACAACCACAAAGGAGGTTAAACCCAGCCATGAGTGAGGTAAAAGGAATTACTGAAACTTTTAGCGGCAGGTATGATCTATCAACTCCATACCATCCTAATTACCGAAACACAAAGTATCAACTCCATACCATCCTCAAACTTGTGGACAGGTGGAAGTATCCAATAGGCAGCTCAAAAGTATCTTGGAGAAGACAGTAATGACTTCCAGGAAAGATTGGGCTAGGAAATTGGATGATGCTCTATGGGCATACAGAACAGCTTTTAAAACACACTTAGGACTAACACCTTACCACCTGGTTTATGGGAAAGCATGCCACCTTCCGGTAGAGCTAGAACACAAGGCAGTTGAATTTCGACAAAACCCTTGCAGGCCAGGCACGATTGATGAAGTTGCATTAGTTGGAGGAGATACGGCTGAGAGCCTACGAAAACGCTGAAATTTACAAAGAGAAAACGGAGTGTTTCCGTGACAAGAAGCTCCGCCACAGAGAATTCAAACCAGGGCAAAAAGTCCTGGTATTCCAATCAAGATTCAAGTTTACGGCAGGAAAAATTAAATCCAAATGGAAAGGACCATACGTGGTAGTTAGAGTATCTCCATACGGGGCTGTTGAAATATATGACAAAGCAACAGCAACAACCTTCCAAGTAAATGGACACATGGTGAAAATATAAGAAGGAGAAGAGATACCAGAAATGGAGGAAACTCTGTACCTCAGAGATGCTTAAGTAAATGGACACACGCTTAATGGGAGGCAACCCATCATATAAAAATTAAAAAAATATGCACTTACTTTAATTTTCTTATTTTCAGGTCAAGGAGTAAGCAGGAGATGCAAGAAAGAAAGAGTTACAAATAGAAACGGTGAAGCAATTCAAACATCAATACATGCTCATAAATACCTGAGCATAAGACCAACAAGCAAACTTTACCAGCAATATGAACCAGACAACTCTCTTCTCAAATGTCACCTTTGGCTGGTTACATTTTCAGTATTTTATATTTCAATAAATGAGTTCCCGTTGTGTCATTTGCTGACAACCCCATATAACTTCTACAACAAAAATTGTTCTTGTTTATTATCATGTGCATGACTCCCTGTTATAGGCAGGTTGCGGCAAAAGAGTAACAAGTATGATTTGAATTTCAAGCCTTTATACAAAGAACACCGAAGGTGATTGCTCAGAAAACGTGGAAGTTCGGGAGACAAAGAGACGAGTGATGAAGCTGATGTCCGTAAGACAAGTGTTCAATTTTCAGATACCTAAGCCATGTGAGGATTTGAGCCAAATATTTTCAAACAGTATTACCACTTTCTTTCGAATTACTATGAGAGTACCGTGCACTTGTTTATTTTCTAGAACTTGCTCTAATTCTCTGCTGACTGGTTAATTTGATATTATATGCATTGAGGCAATTGTTTGTTATAACACAGAGCCTTTTCAAGCCACCCTTTATATATTATATCCTTTGCTAGCCAATTTTAAGCCGTAAAAAAAAAAAATATTATCCCTTCTGTTTTGGTGACAAACCACGATACAAGTCAATAGACCCGAAAAACAATGAAATTACCCTCTTTGGAGTTAAGGTAATAGTTCTCAAAAGTCTTGGCAACAATGAAGTTGGGGGTTGCTCATGGAACTAGCAACGTTTAAGTTTGGGATGGGTTTACGGAGAACTATCGCTACAAAAAGAAAAAAAATGATAAAAAAGAGACGGGAAAACATCAAAAATTCCCTAAAAAAATATAGTCTCTTCAAAACAATGAAAAGAAAGAGCCAAAGGGCAAAAGAAAGTGATAGAAAAGAACCATACAAAGACACATCCGGTTCTTAACTTCCGATTGAAGGAACAATCAGAGATTGCGCAGCGGAATATAAAAAAATTTTCCTTCTATGGATCCTTACGAATGGTCATGAATAGTGTTTAGAGTTTTACCTTTGATATGAAAACTCTCTTTAAACCACGAACAATTGATGATCGGCGCTTTTAATCACGAACAAGATCACCACCACCACGTTGATCACGAGCGTTAAGGATGTAACGCCTCTAACTAGTCCACACGAACAGATGCCTCCAAAAGAGTGCTAGCTCCAAGAATGAAGGTTTCTAGTGAGAGGTGGGAAAATAAGGATTAGGGTTTTAGAGATTGATTTTCATCAAGTGATTTTCTTTCTCACAAGTGTTCTATTTATAGAACCACTTGTCTTGTGCACCAAGACAAACTATTTGTCATTGGGCCACAATTTCACTAAAACCTTTTAATTAAATAAGTCTTTTAAGAAACGCACCCCCATGTGTCATGTACACATGAGTGCTTTCTTTTTCATAACAAATTATGATACGCTTATTTAATTACCATGATACCCTTATCATATTTCCTTAATTCTATGAGGTGCACCGTACCTTACGGTGTTCCAATTTCACACTAGCCTGTTCTTATGTGTGTGACCCTTGTAGGTTTCCATAACGTTGGCAATTATATTAAATTCTCTATTTAATATAATAAACAATGAGCGGTATCTAGCAACACATCATTGCTACCCAAGTTATGAGAAATTAACATGTGATCTAAAACACAACCTCTAGTGATAATATCAGTGTGTACAATTACCCCTTTGCCCTTTATGTCTATATTGAACACAAAGCATACTTGGTGTCATCTTTGTCCAGTTCAATATTGGGCCCATGACATTTATCCTGTTATGCAGGATTGGCAAATTCCATCTAGGTCACTACTGTCCCTCAGCATGCTTTGTGAAGTACCCATCAACTGCCTTTATGGTCATCCTGTTACGGACAACGTTAGATCAGCAACAAAGCACTTGACTCCACATCTAGGGTACAAAGTGGTTTCAGGTCTAAGGGTGGTCTACACCATTATCACCATGAGAGCTACTTATGACACTTTGCATAACTTTGCATGTAGTACTCTCATAGCGGGTCAATCCGGTATAAACATTACTCTTAATATTTATACCTATGTCAAGACTTGATAACTCATTATCCTATGATCCATGAGATGCGATCATCAGTCTATCTTCATAATAGTCTCTATGTTTTATTATTATCCCAAATCATAATAAAACTTGACTACGGATGCTTTAAGAATAGTATCCTTGTATTTAATGAATCTCATGATTAAGTCATACTTAATATTTCATTAAATGGATTTAACTATTCTAGGGACTTCATTATTTTGGACATATAAACATAATAAAGAAAATGCCTTTGATTATTAATAAAGAAACAATATATTATTAATAATTAATTCGATACAAGTACTAAAGTCATTGGCCTCTAGGGCTTACACCAACAATCTCCCACTAGCACTAGAGCCAATCTGGCATTACATTAATGCCCATAGATCTAGTGTGGCCATCATGCTTTAACTGTGCAAGAGGCTTTGTTAGTGGATCAGCTATGTTGTCTAGTGTAGGTACTTTGCATATTTTCACATCTCCTCTATCTATTATCTCTCGAATAAGATGGAATCGCCTAAGTATGTGTTTGGATCGTTGGTGAGATCTAGGTTCCTTAGCTTGTGCAATTGCACCATTGTTATCACAATACAGACTAATGGGATCAACAATGCTAGGGACCACTTCAAGTTCAGATATGAACTTCTTAATCCAAACAGCTTCCTTTGCAGCGTTTGAAGCAGCAATATACTCGGCTTCAGTTGTAGAATCAGCAACTGTCTCTTGCTTTGAACTCTTCCAGCTTACAGCGCCACCATTTAGACAAAACACGAAACCAGATTGCGATCTAAAATCATCCTTGTCGGTTTGGAAGCTAGCATCGGTGTACCCTACAACCGAAAGTTCTTCCTCACCTCCATATACCAAGAATGTTTCCTTAGTTCTTCTCAAGTACTTAAGGATATTCTTGACGGCTATCCAGTGACTCTCACCGGGATCAGATTGGTACCTGCTCGTTGCACTCAAAGCATACGAGACATCTAGACGAGTACATAACATGGCATACATAATGGATCCGATTGCTGATGCATACGGTATCTCATTCATGCGTTCCCTTTCTTCTTTAGATGAAGGGGATTGGGTCTTCGAAAGACATAGCCCATGTTGCATAGGTATGAATCCTTTCTTGGAATCATGCATATTTAGCGCCTTAGCACTTTATCTATGTATGTACTCTGACTTAGGCCAAGCAGTCTTTGTGATCTATCTCTATAGATTCTTATTCCTAATATATAGGCTGCTTCACCAAGGTCCTTCATAGAAAAGCAATTCCCTAACCAAGTCTTTACTTGTTGCAGTGTAGGGACATCGTTTCCTATTAGTAATATGTCATCTACATATAATACTAGGAAAACGATCATGCTCCCACTAACCTTCTTGTAGACACAAGGTTCATCTTCATTTTTAATGAATCCATACTTTGTTACGGTTTCATCAAAACGAAGATTCCAGCTTCTGGAAGCTTGCTTCAATCCATAGATTGATCGCTGTAACTTGCATATCTTATGAGATTCATTTGGTATGTCAAATCCTTCAGGTTGTGTCATGTACACATCCTCAAGGAGATTTCCATTAAGGAAAGCAGTTTTGACATCCATTTGCCATATTTCATAATCGTGATATGCAGCGATAGCAAGTAAAATCCGAACAGATTTAATCATTGCAACTGGTGAAAAGGTTTCATCATAGTCAACACCATGAATTTGTTTATATCCTTTAGCAACCAGTCTTGCTTTGTAGGTATGTACTTTACCATCCATGTCAGTCTTCTTTTTGAAGACCCACTTGCATCCTATAGGACGAATTCCTACAGGAGGCTCTACCAAGTTCCAAACTTGGTTTGTGTACATGGAATCTATTTCAGATTTCATGGCTTCTAGCCACTTCTCAGATTCGGGGCCAGTTATGGCCTCTTGGTAGGTTACAGGCTCATCTTGATCCATGAGTAATACGTCACCTTGTTCCGTTATGAGATACCCATATCTCTCAGGTTCGTGACGTATCCTGTTTGACCTACGCTGGACTTGTTCTACTTGAGCAGGTTGTTCTTCCACAACTTCTTGTGGTTCCCGCTCATGTTCCTCCATGGTCTGCCCAATATCTTGTGGTTCTTGAATTTCTTCAAGTTCCACATTCCTCCCACTGATTCCTTTGGAAATAAATTCCTTTTCCAAGAAGACTCCAGTTCGAGCGACAAACACTTTGCCCTCGGAAGGATTATAGAAGTAGTATCCTCTTGTTTCTTTAGGATATCCTACAAATAGGCATTTGTCAGATTTGGGTTCAAGTTTAGTTGTGATTAGTCGCTTTACATAGACTTCACAACCCCAAACCTTCATGAAAGACAAATGTGGCTTCTTTCCACTCCATATCTCATATGGTGTCTTTTCAACCTTTTTGGATGGAACGTGGTTAAGTGTATAAGCTGCTGTCAATAGGGCATGTCCCCAAAAGGAGTTTGGAAGATCCGCATGACTCATCATTGATCGCACCATGTCTAACAAGGTTCGATTTCTTCTCTCAGATACACCATTCCATTGTGGTGTTCCGGGAGGAGTTAGTTGTGATACTATACCACATTCTTTAAGATGGTCATTGAATTCTAGGCTTAAATATTCACCACCTCGATCTGATCGAAGAGTTTTAATATTCTTGCCTAATTGGTTTTGTACTTCATTCTTAAATTCTTTGAACTTTTCAAAGGATTCGGATTTGTGTTTCATTAGATACACATATCCATATCTACTAAAGTCATCAGTAAATGTTATGAAGTAAGTAAAACCACCTCTAGCAGGTATGTTCAATGGTCCACATACATCAGTATGTATGAGTGCCAAAAGATCATTAGCCCTTTCACCTTTTCCTTTGAATGGGGCTTTTGTCATCTTTCCAATTAAACAAGATCTACATGTATCATATGATTCATAATCAAAAGAGTCCAAAAGTCCATCTTTATGGAGTTTGGAAATGCGTCTCTCATTTATATGGCCTAAACGACAATGCCAAAGGTAACTTGGATTCAACTCATTAGGTTTCATCCTTTTAGTATTAATGTTATAGATTGGCGTTTCAAGATCAAGGACATATAGTCCATTATACATTTGAGCATTAGCATAGAATATATCATTTAAATAAATAGAGCAACAATTGTTCTTTATCATAAATGAAAAACCAAACTTGTCCAAACAAGAAACGGAAATAATATTCCTGCTAATGGCAGGTACATAATAGCAGTTCTTTAACTGAATTATTAAACCATTAGGTAAAGCTAAATTATAAGTCCCTACAGCTAAAGCAGCAACCCTTGCTCCATTGCCAACTCGTAGGTCCACTTCACCTTTTGCCAATTCTCTACTCTCCTTTAGTTCCTGCACATTGGTACAAATGTGAGAACCACATCCAGTATCTAATACCCATGATGTAGAAGTAGATAAATTAATTTCTATAACAAAAATACCTGAAGTTGTAGGAGCTACTCCTTTCTTCTTATCTTCCAGGTACTTTGGGCAATTCCTCTTCCAATGTCCGGTCTTACCGCAATAGAAGCAATTGCCTTCCTTTTCTATGCCTCCATTAGGTTTTAAAGCAGGGGCAGTTTGCTTTGGTTTGGCAACTCCTTTGCCTTTCCATTTACCACCTTGCTTTTTGGGCTTCTTGTGATGCTTATTCCCATTACTAACCATTAGAATGGATTTCCCTTTAGACTTCAGATTTTGCTCGGCAGTTCTTAACATGCTTAGCAATTCAGGAAGAGTCTTATCCAAATCATTTATATTGAAGTTAAGGATAAACTGATTGAAACTATCCGGAAACGATTGCAGAATAAGATCAGTTGCAAGTTCTTTCTCGAGAGGGAATCCTAACCTTTCAAGGTTTCCCACATACCCAATCATCTTGAGTACATGAGGACCTACCGGAGATCCCTCACTTAGCTTGCATTGAAAAAGGGATTTTGAAACTTCGAACCTCTCATGACGGGCTTGCTCCGCATATAGAGTTTTCAGGTGTTCGATCATTTCAACAGCATTCATGTTTTCATGTTGCTTCTGAAGCTCAGAATTCATGGTAGCCAACATGAGGCATGCAACCTCATTAGCATCTTCAACATGCTTCTTATAAGCATCCTTTTCAGCCCTAGGAGCATTATTAGCAGGCTCCTCCTCTGGAACAGGTTCCTCTAAGGCATACAGCTTATTATCATGCTTGAGGACAATCCTCAGATTACGGTGCCAATCAAGAAAATTTGAACCATTCAATTTTTCTTTGTCAAGGATTGATCGCAAAATGTTGTTTGATGTGTTTGATGACATGGTTATCTACATTAAGAAGTGAAAATATAAGTATCATTTTATTTAATTAGGTCTTTAATTAAATATGCTCCCACTATTTTATTCAAAACAAATGACCCTCACCATTTGATTCGGAAAATCCCGTTGGAAGATTTTCTAGTGGGTCAAGATCCATATTTCACCTTGTCTTAAGTCCGCGGTGGGCGGATTACACAAGACTCGGCTATTTAGGTAGGAACTCCTTCCAATTGTATCTCATACAACTCTTGAATATCTCAATTGGGTGAATAACTCCTTATTCTAATTCATCTTATGAATTATTCCCAACCATTGCTTCTTAAACTCATATAATCTCATTATATTTGTTAAGTTAAGTTTGACCCTTACTTTAGAAGTTGGATATTACAATTATCCCATCGCACCTTACCAATATAGAGTATGCACTTCGCGGTGGGCGAACCTACATAGCTCGATACTAGTCTTGATGAGTTCTAAAGCTTGGAAAGCGTAAACTTAATATTCACATATTTTATTAATAAACAAAATGTACTCCGCGGTGTGCGAACCCACATTTTCTTTATTAATCTCTTATGTGTCTCTTGAGGGATATTTAATTAATTTGATCTCACCGGCTTGTTTAACATATTAAACGCTCTCACATGCATCAACATACATACAATAATAAAATGATATGATTATGGCCTCCTAACGCAAGTGTTCTCTCAAGCCAATGAGAGAACCCTAAATTAGCCTAACGATGGTCTACTTCTCCAAGCATCATCTTCAATGGCTGTCCTCCTTTGTTCCTCTAATAATTTCTATTTTAATATTACATCGAAAGAATACTCGTTTTACATACGAGGGAGTAAGATGAGAAGAGAAATTACATCTAGAATTTATAGAGAGAGAGGCACGACACGCAGGCCGTATTTAAAATCCAAATTGAAAACAAAAGGAGTAAACTAAGGCCATAATCAATCATTACAAAACCATAATAATAAACACATATTTTATTATTATATGTTTAAGTCGTGTGGAATAATTAAACTTAAAATTTCGGCGAATGATCAAAAATTTGCAGCCAGCTGCGCCTGGCGCAGACAGTCCCGCGCCTGGCGCAGGGCTCTCTGGCCTCTGCGCCTAGCGCAGATCATCATGAGCCTGGCGCAGACCCCTCTGCCAGCTGCGCCTAGCGCAGCATACCCTGCGCCTGGCGCAGGTACGCAGACAGCACCTTTTTGACAGCACAACCCTTGTGCCGTCGCGAATCCTAATGCAAAATTTCGGGCCGTCAAAACCTTTTATGATCGAAATTCAATATAGGTAATTAACATGTCATTGCTTCACCATACTAATGTCGGATTCCAAAGCAAATGAACATGAATTAATTCAATATCAAATAACTTTCATAATTTGTTTTATTGAACGAAATTATGAACGATGTATCAAATACACCGCTTTGCATCACGATCACTTATATCACATATAAGTATTGATCATTCTTATTTGTATAAACTATGACGATTAACATATCACTGCTTCACCATACAATTGTCGGATTTCGAAGCCGTTTCAATGTCAATCATCAATTTTCATACAAATAGATGCCAAATTTTAATTACTCGATTTTAATCTTTATTAAGTGTTTTAATCAAATTAAAACTGAATTCATGAATTTAAACAAACATCAATTCATGGTTTCGTAAGTGGCTCTTGATACCAATTGAAGGAACAATCAGAGATTGCGCAGCGGAATATAAAAAAATTTTCCTTCTATGGATCCTTACGAATGGTCATGAATAGTGTTTAGAGTTTTACCTTTGATATGAAAACTCTCTTTAAACCACGAACAATTGATGATCGGCGCTTTTAATCACGAACAAGATCACCACCACCACGTTGATCACGAGCGTTAAGGATGTAACGCCTCTAACTAGTCCACACGAACAGATGCCTCCCAAAGAGTGCTAGCTCCAAGAATGAAGGTTTCTAGTGAGAGGTGGGAAAATAAGGATTAGGGTTTTAGAGATTGATTTTCATCAAGTGATTTTCTTTCTCACAAGTGTTCTATTTATAGAACCACTTGTCTTGTGCACCAAGACAAACTATTTGTCATTGGGCCACAATTACACTAAAACCTTTTAATTAAATAAGTCTTTTAAGAAACGCACCCCCATGTGTCATGTACACATGAGTGCTTTCTTTTTCATAACAAATTATGATACGCTTATTTAATTACCATGATACCCTTATCATATTTCCTTAATTCTATGAGGTGCACCGTACCTTACGGTGTTCCAATTTCACACTAGCCTGTTCTTATGTGTGTGACCCTTGTAGGTTTCCATAACGTTGGCAATTATATTAAATTCTCTATTTAATATAATAAACAATGAGCGGTATCTAGCAACACATCATTGCTACCCAAGTTATGAGAAATTAACATGTGATCTAAAACACAACCTCTAGTGATAATATCAGTGTGTACAATTACCCCTTTGCCCTTTATGTCTATATTGAACACAAAGCATACTTGGTGTCATCTTTGTCCAGTTCAATATTGGGCCCATGACATTTATCCTGTTATGCAGGATTGGCAAATTCCATCTAGGTCACTACTGTCCCTCAGCATGCTTTGTGAAGTACCCATCAACTGCCTTTATGGTCATCCTGTTACGGACAACGTTAGATCAGCAACAAAGCACTTGACTCCACATCTAGGGTACAAAGTGGTTTCAGGTCTAAGGGTGGTCTACACCATTATCACCATGAGAGCTACTTATGACACTTTGCATAACTTTGCATGTAGTACTCTCATAGCGGGTCAATCCGGTATAAACATTACTCTTAATATTTATACCTATGTCAAGACTTGATAACTCCTTATCCTATGATCCATGAGATGCGATCATCGGTCTATCTTCATAATAGTCTCTATGTTTTATTATTATCCCAAATCATAATAAAACTTGACTACGGATGCTTTAAGAATAGTATCCTTGTATTTAATGAATCTCATGATTAAGTCATACTTAATATTTCATTAAATGGATTTAACTATTCTAGGGACTTCATTATTTTGGACATACAAACATAATAAAGAAAATGCCTTTGATTATTAATAAAGAAACAATATATTAATAATAATTAATTCGATACAAGTACTAAAGTCATTGGCCTCTAGGGCTTACACCAACAATCTCCCACTAACACTAGAGCCAATCTGGCATTACATTAATGCCCATAGATCTAGTGTGGCCATCATGCTTTAACTGTGCAAGAGGCTTTGTTAGTGGATCAGCTATGTTGTCTAGTGTAGGTACTTTGCATATTTTCACATCTCCTCTATCTATTATCTCTCGAATAAGATGGAATCGCCTAAGTATGTGTTTGGATCGTTGGTGAGATCTAGGTTCCTTAGCTTGTGCAATTGCACCATTGTTATCACAATACAGACTAATGGGATCAACAATGCTAGGGACCACTTCAAGTTCAGATATGAACTTCTTAATCCAAACAGCTTCCTTTGCAGCGTTTGAAGCAGCAATATACTCGGCTTCAGTTGTAGAATCAGCAACTGTCTCTTGCTTTGAACTCTTCCAGCTTACAGCGCCACCATTTAGACAAAACACGAAACCAGATTGCGATCTAAAATCATCCTTGTCGGTTTGGAAGCTAGCATCGGTGTACCCTACAACCGAAAGTTCTTCCTCACCTCCATATACCAAGAATGTTTCCTTAGTTCTTCTCAAGTACTTAAGGATATTCTTGACGGCTATCCAGTGACTCTCACCGGGATCAGATTGGTACCTGCTCGTTGCACTCAAAGCATACGAGACATCTAGACGAGTACATAACATGGCATACATAATGGATCCGATTGCTGATGCATACGGTATCTCATTCATGCGTTCCCTTTCTTCTTTAGATGAAGGGGATTGGGTCTTCGAAAGACATAGCCCATGTTGCATAGGTATGAATCCTTTCTTGGAATCATGCATATTAAAGCGCCTTAGCACTTTATCTATGTATGTACTCTGACTTAGGCCAAGCAGTCTTTGTGATCTATCTCTATAGATTCTTATTCCTAATATATAGGCTGCTTCACCAAGGTCCTTCATAGAAAAGCAATTCCCTAACCAAGTCTTTACTTGTTGCAGTGTAGGGACATCGTTTCCTATTAGTAATATGTCATCTACATATAATACTAGGAAAACGATCATGCTCCCACTAACCTTCTTGTAGACACAAGGTTCATCTTCATTTTTAATGAATCCATACTTTGTTACGGTTTCATCAAAACGAAGATTCCATCTTCTGGAAGCTTGCTTCAATCCATAGATTGATCGCTGTAACTTGCATATCTTATGAGATTCATTTGGTATGTCAAATCCTTCAGGTTGTGTCATGTACACATCCTCAAGGAGATTTCCATTAAGGAAACCAGTTTTGACATCCATTTGCCATATTTCATAATCGTGATATGCAGCGATAGCAAGTAAAATCCGAACAGATTTAATCATAGCAACTGGTGAAAAGGCTTCATCATAGTCAACACCATGAATTTGTTTATATCCTTTAGCAACCAGTCTTGCTTTGTAGGTATGTACTTTACCATCCATGTCAGTCTTCTTTTTGAAGACCCACTTGCATCCTATAGGACGAATTCCTACAGGAGGCTCTACCAAGTTCCAAACTTGGTTTGTGTACATGGAATCTATTTCAGATTTCATGGCTTCTAGCCACTTCTCAGATTCGGGGCCAGTTATGGCCTCTTGGTAGGTTACAGGCTCATCTTGATCCATGAGTAATACGTCACCTTGTTCCGTTATGAGATACCCATATCTCTCAGGTTCGTGACGTATCCTGTTTGACCTACGCTGGACTTGTTCTACTTGAGCAGGTTGTTCTTCCACAACTTCTTGTGGTTCCCGCTCATGTTCCTCCATGGTCTGCCCAATATCTTGTGGTTCTTGAATTTCTTCAAGTTCCACATTCCTCCCACTGATTCCTTTGGAAATAAATTCCTTTTCCAAGAAGACTCCAGTTCGAGCGACAAACACTTTGCCCTCGGAAGGATTATAGAAGTAGTATCCTCTTGTTTCTTTAGGATATCCTACAAATAGGCATTTGTCAGATTTGGGTTCAAGTTTAGTTGTGATTAGTCGCTTTACATAGACTTCACAACCCCAAACCTTCATGAAAGACAAATGTGGCTTCTTTCCACTCCATATCTCATATGGTGTCTTTTCAACCTTTTTGGATGGAACGTGGTTAAGTGTATAAGCTGCTGTCAATAGGGCATGTCCCCAAAAGGAGTTTGGAAGATCCGCATGACTCATCATTGATCGCACCATGTCTAACAAGGTTCGATTTCTTCTCTCAGATACACCATTCCATTGTGGTGTTCCGGGAGGAGTTAGTTGTGATACTATACCACATTCTTTAAGATGGTCATTGAATTCTAGGCTTAAATATTCACCACCTCGATCTGATCGAAGAGTTTTAATATTCTTGCCTAATTGGTTTTGTACTTCATTCTTAAATTCTTTGAACTTTTCAAAGGATTCGGATTTGTGTTTCATTAGATACACATATCCATATCTACTAAAGTCATCAGTAAATGTTATGAAGTAAGTAAAACCACCTCTAGCAGGTATGTTCAATGGTCCACATACATCAGTATGTATGAGTGCCAAAAGATCATTAGCCCTTTCACCTTTTCCTTTGAATGGGGCTTTTGTCATCTTTCCAATTAAACAAGATCTACATGTATCATATGATTCATAATCAAAAGAGTCCAAAAGTCCATCTTTATGGAGTTTGGAAATGCGTCTCTCATTTATATGGCCTAAACGACAATGCCAAAGGTAACTTGGATTCAACTCATTAGGTTTCATCCTTTTAGTATTAATGTTATAGATTGGCGTTTCAAGATCAAGGACATATAGTCCATTATACATTTGAGCATTAGCATAGAATATATCATTTAAATAAATAGAGCAACAATTGTTCTTTATCATAAATGAAAAACCAAACTTGTCCAAACAAGAAACGGAAATAATATTCCTGCTAATGGCAGGTACATAATAGCAGTTCTTTAACTGAATTATTAAACCATTAGGTAAAGCTAAATTATAAGTCCCTACAGCTAAAGCAGCAACCCTTGCTCCATTGCCAACTCGTAGGTCCACTTCACCTTTTGCCAATTCTCTACTCTCCTTTAGTTCCTGCACATTGGTACAAATGTGAGAACCACATCCAGTATCTAATACCCATGATGTAGAAGTAGATAAATTAATTTCTATAACAAAAATACCTGAAGTTGTAGGAGCTACTCCTTTCTTCTTATCTTCCAGGTACTTTGGGCAATTCCTCTTCCAATGTCCGGTCTTACCGCAATAGAAGCAATTGCCTTCCTTTTCTATGCCTCCATTAGGTTTTAAAGCAGGGGCAGTTTGCTTTGGTTTGGCAACTCCTTTGCCTTTCCATTTACCACCTTGCTTTTTGGGCTTCTTGTGATGCTTATTCCCATTACTAACCATTAGAATGGATTTCCCTTTAGACTTCAGATTTTGCTCGGCAGTTCTTAACATGCTTAGCAATTCAGGAAGAGTCTTATCCAAATCATTTATATTGAAGTTAAGGATAAACTGATTGAAACTATCCGGCAACGATTGCAGAATAAGATCAGTTGCAAGTTCTTTCTCGAGAGGGAATCCTAACCTTTCAAGGTTTCCCACATACCCAATCATCTTGAGTACATGAGGACCTACCGGAGATCCCTCACTTAGCTTGCATTGAAAAAGGGATTTTGAAACTTCGAACCTCTCATGACAGGCTTGCTCCGCATATAGAGTTTTCAGGTGTTCGATCATTTCAACAGCATTCATGTTTTCATGTTGCTTCTGAAGCTCAGAATTCATGGTAGCCAACATGAGGCATGCAACCTCATTAGCATCTTCAACATGCTTCTTATAAGCATCCTTTTCAGCCCTAGGAGCATTATTAGCAGGCTCCTCCTCTGGAACAGGTTCCTCTAAGGCATACAGCTTATTATCATGCTTGAGGACAATCCTCAGATTACGGTGCCAATCAAAAAAATTTGAACCATTCAATTTTTCTTTGTCAAGGATTGATCGCAAAATGTTGTTTGATGTGTTTGATGACATGGTTATCTACATTAAGAAGTGAAAATATAAGTATCATTTTATTTAATTAGGTCTTTAATTAAATATGCTCCCACTATTTTATTCAAAACAAATGACCCTCACCATTTGATTCGGAAAATCCCGTTGGAAGATTTTCTAGTGGGTCAAGATCCATATTTCACCTTGTCTTAAGTCCGCGGTGGGCGGATTACACAAGACTCAGCTATTTAGGTAGGAACTCCTTCCAATTGTATCTCATACAACTCTTGAATATCTCAATTGGGTGAATAACTCCTTATTCTAATTCATCTTATGAATTATTCCCAACCATTGCTTCTTAAACTCATATAATCTCATTATATTTGTTAAGTTAAGTTTGACCCTTACTTTAGAAGTTGGATATTACAATTATCCCATCGCACCTTACCAATATAGAGTATGCACTTCGCGGTGGGCGAACCTACATAGCTCGATACTAGTCTTGATGAGTTCTAAAGCTTGGAAAGCGTAAACTTAATATTCACATATTTTATTAATAAACAAAATGTACTCCGCGGTGGGCGAACCCACATTTTCTTTATTAATCTCTTATGTGTCTCTTGAGGGATATTTAATTAATTTGATCTCACCGGCTTGTTTAACATATTAAACGCTCTCACATGCATCAACATACATACAATAATAAAATGATATGATTATGGCCTCCTAACGCAAGTGTTCTCTCAAGCCAATGAGAGAACCCTAAATTAGCCTAACGATGATCTACTTCTCCAAGCATCATCTTCAATGGCTGTCCTCCTTTGTTCCTCTAATAATTTCTATTTTAATATTACATCGAAAGAATACTCGTTTTACATACGAGGGAGTAAGATGAGAAGAGAAATTACATCTAGAATTTATAGAGAGAGAGGCACGACACGCAGGCCGTATTTAAAATCCAAATTGAAAACAAAAGGAGTAAACTAAGGCCATAATCAATCATTACAAAACCATAATATTAAACACATATTTTATTATTATATGTTTAAGTCGTGTGGAATAATTAAAATTAAAATTTCGGCGAATGATCAAAAATTTGCTGCCAGCTGCGCCTGGCGCAGACAGTCCCGCGCCTGGCGCAGGGCTCTCTGGCCTCTGCGCCTAGCGCAGATCATCATGAGCCTGGCGCAGACCCCTCTGCCAGCTGCGCCTAGCGCAGCATACCCTGCGCCTGGCGCAGGTACGCAGACAGCACCTTTTTGACAGCACAACCCTTGTGCCGTCGCGAATCCTAATGCAAAATTTCGTGCCGTCAAAACCTTTTATGATCGAAATTCAATATAGGTAATTAACATGTCATTGCTTCACCATACTAATGTCGGATTCCAAAGCGAATGAACATGAATTAATTCAATATCAAATAACTTTCATAATTTGTTTTATTGAACGAAATTATGAACGATGTATCAAATACACCGCTTTGCATCACGATCACTTATATCACATATAAGTATTGATCATTCTTATTTGTATAAACTATGACGATTAACATATCACTGCTTCACCATACAATTGTCGGATTCCGAAGCCGTTTCAATGTCAATCATCAATTTTCATACAAATAGATGCCAAATTTTAATTACTCGATTTTAATCTTTATTAAGTGTTTTAATCAAATTAAAACTGAATTCATGAATTTAAACAAACATCAATTCATGGTTTCGTAAGTGGCTCTTGATACCAATTGAAGGAACAATCAGAGATTGCGCAGCGGAATATAAAAAATTTTTCCTTCTATGGATCCTTACGAATGGTCATGAATAGTATTTAGAGTTTTACCTTTGATATGAAAACTCTCTTTAAACCACGAACAATTGATGATCGGCGCTTTTAATCACGAACAAGATCACCACCACCACGTTGATCACGAGCGTTAAGGATGTAACGCCTCTAACTAGTCCACACGAACAGATGCCTCCAAAAGAGTGCTAGCTCCAAGAATGAAGGTTTCTAGTGAGAGGTGGGAAAATAAGGATTAGGGTTTTAGAGATTGATTTTCATCAAGTGATTTTCTTTCTCACAAGTGTTCTATTTATAGAACCACTTGTCTTGTGCACCAAGACAAACTATTTGTCATTGGGCCACAATTTCACTAAAACCTTTTAATTAAATAAGTCTTTTAAGAAACGCACCCCCATGTGTCATGTACACATGAGTGCTTTCTTTTTCATAACAAATTATGATACGCTTATTTAATTACCATGATACCCTTATCATATTTCCTTAATTCTATGAGGTGCGCCGTACCTTACGGTGTTCCAATTTCACACTAGCCTGTTCTTATGTGTGTGACCCTTGTAGGTTTCCATAATGTTGGCAATTATATTAAATTCTCTATTTAATATAATAAACAATGAGCAGTATCTAGCAACACATCATTGCTACCCAAGTTATGAGAAATTAACATGTGATCTAAAACACAACCTCTAGTGATAATATCAGTGTGTACAATTACCCCTTTGCCCTTTATGTCTATATTGAACACAAAGCATACTTGGTGTCATCTTTGTCCAGTTCAATATTGGGCCCATGACATTTATCCTGTTATGCAGGATTGGCAAATTCCATCTAGGTCACTACTGTCCCTCAGCATGCTTTGTGAAGTACCCATCAACTGCCTTTATGGTCATCCTGTTACGGACAACGTTAGATCAGCAACAAAGCACTTGACTCCACATCTAGGGTACAAAGTGGTTTCAGGTCTAAGGGTGGTCTACACCATTATCACCATGAGAGCTACTTATGACACTTTGCATAACTTTGCATGTAGTACTCTCATAGCGGGTCAATCCGGTATAAACATTACTCTTAATATTTATACCTATGTCAAGACTTGATAACTCCTTATCCTATGATCCATGAGATGCGATCATCAGTCTATCTTCATAATAGTCTCTATGTTTTATTATTATCCCAAATCATAATAAAACTTGACTACGGGTGCTTTAAGAATAGTATCCTTGTATTTAATGAATCTCATGATTAAGTCATACTTAATATTTCATTAAATGGATTTAACTATTCTAGGGACTTCATTATTTTGGACATACAAACATAATAAAGAAAATGCCTTTGATTATTAATAAAGAAACAATATATTATTAATAATTAATTCGATACAAGTACTAAAGTCATTGGCCTCTAGGGCTTACACCAACACCGATACCAACACAAAAAGGCACCCTAAGAAACAAAGGTTGCGTACACAAAAAGGAACAACAAAGTAGAACTTAACTCCAATGTAAAGCCTACTATTCCCAAAAATGTCCTACCTTGACCTAAGCCACGTAATAACCCTGAAAAGACCTCTAATAATGCATGTATATTAAATTTTGACTGGTTGCTTAGAGTTCTTGCAAGCCTATGGTAAAATGGCAGGTTGCACGATGATTGAGAGATAACCCTTTCAATTATAAGCGAAAAATACAAATGTGAGAGTGAAAAAGTTGAACATGGACTCTTGTGGGCATTTGTCCGATTTGCTACTATTGACGTCTCTTGAAACTAAGCACTAACTGAGTATGATCGCGGAGGAAAGAAATTAGTGGTACCATTGCTAATAAATAAAAAGGTTGTGAAAATTCCTGTCATGATTCTGTTTACTTATTTGCTAACAATTTTGCTTGACAACATGTTACTTGAGGACAAACAACGATTCAAGTTTGAGGTTGTGATGACAGGAATTCATACTGCATTTATAGTATAATTTTAGTAGCAGTCTACATCACTTTAGACCAATTACAAGGCAAATTCCTATAGAATTGAAGTTACTTGCACAAGAAGTCAGGAAATTCAAGAAAAAGCTAAAAGGAACCAAAAATGAGCAGAATTGTGCTATTCATCGCAGCACGATAAGAGCTACTTGTTCGCTAAGAAAACAACAGAAGAAAATCTGATGAAAATATTTTCATCGCAGTATGATGGCACACATCGCAGCACGATGAGGTTACTTTGTGACCAAGGTGATCAAACACACATGATCAGTTATAATTTTGAACTGAATCTCTGCATCGCAATACGATGGGTTCATCGCAGCACGATGGCAAATTTAAACCCATTGCGAAAACTATAAATAGAGCTCAATTTTCCTCATTTTATTCATTCAGAATAGAGAGAACTATTATTCTCTTGAGGAAAAGGAGGCAGAGCTCTAAGGTTAGGTTTTCTTTTATGCATTTTTCTATTCTTGTAATTTAATTATGCATTTTAGTAACTAAACCCTCTCAAGGGTTAAGTGGGGAGATGAACTCCCTTAGGAATGTTGGAATAATGTAATTTGGTATTATGTTTATATAATTGTCTATTCAGTTTTATTTATTTTATTGTCTATGTTTTATTTACGTAACCTGATTGATGTACACAATTAGGAAACACTCTTAGGGTTGATGATATCTAGAATTGTGCCTTAAGGCTAGGGGTTTACCACTGACCGGCAACTAACTTATAGGGTTAGTGATCTAGTATCGTGCCTCAAAACCGGCAGTCAATCCCGATCAATAGATAATAGCTTAACAAATTAAGGGTAAAGGAACTAATGAAACCATGCTTAATTTACTACATATTTGGAATCTAATAATTAGTATAGGAATGTGACAGGTTTCTAACTAGTAATTAAGGTCCCTTATACTCGTAATTAGAGTAATTATCGTACGCGGTTATTACTAATTAAATTAGTTCACCAATAAATAAGGAAGAATAGGCAACGATATAGTCCAGACTACCCAGCAGGACTTAGGGAGGGATTCAACACACTTAACCTACCCTTTCTCATCTGAAGCAAACTCTATTTCTTAATTAATTTCTTTAAACAACCAAACCTTAAAAATCAAAGCGGAGGCAATCTTACCCATTCCTAGAATAAAGCTTAGTAACCTAGGCGTTGTCCCTGTGGATACGAACTCATCCTAACTAGGGTGTGGATTATTACTAGACGACAGACTGGTGCACTTGCCAGACCGTAGTCAGCTTCCAATTTACGTCTTGGCATCAAAGACGATGCTTTCCATCATAGTATGATGGCATCTGCGTAGTTTCTTCATTTTTGCCCTTTTTATGTTTTTCTAACTCTTGCTTCTTCAACAAGTAACTTCAATCCTCTAGGTACTTTTGCATTGTTTAGTCTTGAAAACTACTGAAAATTACATAAAATATCATAAATACATACAAAAAAATGTCATATAATTTCCTGTCATCGCAACCCCAAACTTAAATTGTTGCTTGTCCTCAAGTATTTGCCAAACAAAATCGTCAGTGAATTAACAAGTAAACTTAGATGACATGAATTTCACAACCTTGTCTTTTTGTCGGTAATGGTACCACCTATTTTCACTGCAGCGATCATGCTCAATCAACACTTGGCTCGAGAGACGTCAATAGTAGTAAGTTTGACAGATGTTCCACGAGAGTCCATAATTAACTTCTCTCTCTGTCACACACACACACACACAATTTCGCTCAATATTGAAAGGGTGTTCTCTCAATCAACGTACAACATGTCATTTTACCATAGACTTGAGATGATTCTAAACAACCAATCAAAGTTTAAAACATATCCGCACTATCAGAGGTCTTTGAGGGTTATAAAACATATCCGCACTATCAGAGGTCTTTGAGGGTTATAACGTGACTTAGGTAAATGTGAGATATATTTTGGAAAGTAGGTTACACATTGGAGTTAGGCATAACTACTCTTCCATTTTATGTATGAGACGAGATAATAAGAATGAATTGTAATGTATAATGTCAGGTTAATTCATTTTAATATATATATATATATATATATATATATATATATATATATATATATATATATATATGAGTCAGGATCAAATGACACCAAGGTGTCAAAATTTTTATGACACCAAACCTCGTCCATTCATTTCATTTGATCGAATGGTTTAAAACTATCACCAAAATAATTAATTTACATTAAATACACTTGATCTCACCTATTTATCATCATAAATGTACAATCAAATGTTCCCTTTTTATTTTTTTTAGAGACTTTTCCATTTTTTTATTCGGTCACTGTTTTGACAAAATCATACTCTTTTATTTATATAATTAAAAAATAAAAATTATGGCAAACTTAAAATAATAAAATAATTGACAATTACCATAGTTTGTTCACTTCTTACGGCAAATCATAAATGTTTTTTACATAATAAATCACAAATTTTTATATGCTCATGAATCATTTGAGTGTTTTTTTTATTACAACTCATTTAATTATATTCGACAAAAAAATTAATTATTAAAAAAATTACAAGTATATGAGAGAAACGCAATGAAATTACAAGTATATTACTGAAAAATTAATTATTAAAAAAATTAATTATTAAACATCATCACAAGAATAAAATTTGCAAAGAAATTTTATTATATAATAAAAAGTAGGAATATATGTCATAATAATGATGGGATAAAAAAAAATGGAAAACAAATAAGGTATGTTGAATATACATTTATGATGATAAAGATTTTTCTTAATTAGGTGATAGAATGTATTTGGTGTTGATGATAGTTTTTAACCTTTAGATTAAATGAAATGAATGGATGAGATTTGGTGTCATAAAAATTTTGACACCTTGGTGTCATTTGATCCTGACTCTATATATATATATATATATATATATATATATATATATATATATATATATATATATATATATATATATATATATATATATATATATATATATATATATATAGGTTGCTCCTATCAGATTAGCTAAATCATAAGATTAAAACAGCTTGCATCAGCTAATGGTATATCTAGATGTGCAGGTGCAACATGTTGTATAAGATGTGCCAAACATCTTGTTACTAGGTAAAGAACATGTACAATCAACATGTTGAGACAAGATGTCCTAAACATCTGTGTAGGACATCTTGACCCAGAATAGCTTGATGAAGATTTAAACTTATCCATTAGTGCGCGTTTATGTTCAAACCAATTACGAACGCGAATTTTCAAATGACAGCTCATCTAAGATTGTTTAACAAGTTTGTTATTCAGTCTTGTATGTTAAGATACGATTTGTATCTTACTAAAATAGATAAAGTTCAAATGGAATCTTTATCTTGTGGAGTTTGTTTTTAAAACATAATTTATTGTATTAATTAAATTCTCTGACGATGTGCATCTCAGAACCTACAATCAAGAGGAGCTGCATATCTATAAATAGAGACTCAAAGCCAAAGGTTAAAGCATGAGCAATAACTGAAGATTGTGAGTCAAATACTTGTGCCCACTGCACAAGTTCATACAAGTGGTTAAAGCTTAGTTTCTAGGTATTTATAGGTTATCTACTTGTTGAATGAGGAATTCAACATAGTGTTTTGAAGACAACAAAGTAAAGGTATGATCACTAGGTTTGTGATTAAGAGGAATGTGAGCAGTAACTCATATTCAGGGGGATTTAGCCCTTGGGTAGAGAATCATTAGGATTAAGAAAAGGCATATATGTCAATGGGTTTTGATGTGCGTTGTAAGACTAAGTACTAATTCATATTAGTGATTTTCACTTCCTGGATTGGTATCCCCCAGACGTAAGGGTGATTTGCACTAAACTGGGTTAACAATTGCATTTGTCGTTTATTGCTTTCTATTTACTTCAGTATTTTATATCATAGTTAGCAATTGATCCTGCGTGACCAGTTGTCGAACAACTTGTCTTAGACATCTGGTCACTTACACAGTTGTCCCACACATTGTGTAAGATATATGTCCTGCCAGAGAACAAAATTTCAATATACATATATATATATATATATATATATAACAAGTTGCGCCTCTAAACCTTTTTGTATAGCAAAACTCATTCTTTGAAACATTACATTCATATATCTAGGCGACACAATATTACTATGCATGGTCTTTTGAACTCTTTTCAAAAGGTTTACAACCTTTGATGCTAGAAAGCTAAAATTATCGAATGCAAACGGTATAAAAATGTTTTGATTGTCAGGCACGCTTTCTCGTGTTTGGTCATTTAGTTTGAAGCAACTTTGAGGATTTCCCGTCCCATTGTAAAATCTCTTACCCATTCTCATAAGTGGGAAATCTCCAATTAAATTCATACAAACATGTTTCCCACCAACTCATTTACACATCAGTTAAGAAGTGTATTGGTGCCTCTATCTTAACAGAATTCTCGCACGCCTATATCAAAAAGCACATATCTGACCAGATCATGCTTGTATTTGAAGCCTGAAAGCTCCCTACAATTAATGAGTTGCATGCTCCCCAAATTGTCGAGACACGTTTTACGACAAATAGGGTAAACCTCATCCTTAAAAAATAACGAAATCATAAGTACCTAAGGATGATACGATACTCAACCGGGAACATATGTTGACCTAACTTATCAATAAAAATAGCGAGGAGAAAGTTTTGAGCAGCTGTTATCTAATCCTTAAGCAAATCCTACTAAATAAAATATATTATTAAAAAACTAAATACTATAAATAAATCAAATATAGATTAATTATAATTTAAATTAAAAATAGAGTAACTAAAGTAAAAATACTAAATTACAATATTATTTCCTCAATTTTAAATTTAATTTTGTCATAATAAATTTTGTTCTATCTTCATTCAAAAACACCAAACAAAATGACACGGCAGTATTCGTGTAAACACTTTTAGTATTATTATATTTTTGGGTATATCATTGAACGTCATTATTATTACTTTATTTTAAAATACTTCGTGATTACGTAATTACAAATATAGATTATTATTTATTTTTAATATGATTTCTTTAACGATATTTTTGCAAAGATTTTAAATGTTAAAACTTTTATTATTATATTTTTTTGTATCGTGTGAACGCCACAATTATTATTTTATTTTCAAATACTTCGTGATTACGCAATTATAAATATAGATTATTATTTATTGTTAATATACTTCATCTAATCTAAATATAAATAAAATATCAATTTTTTAATTTATTGAATAATGAATGAATTTAACCTATAATGTAGACTAAATTCATTCATTATTCAATAAATCTAAAAAGTGATATTTTACTTATATTTAGAATCAGAATTTTTAACAATATTTTCAATAAGATTTTAAATTATCATAAATGTAGCATTGAACCAAGTAAGTAACACATAACTATATTTTTTTTATTTTAAGCTTTTTGAATTGAATTTACGCGGTTAGTTTCTAATGCAACACACATAAAATTACAAATTAAGAAATCCCAAAAAGGAAAAAGTGAAACCCGTAAAAAGTAAAAACTTTTAAAATTCTCATCTAATAATTAATTTTTTAATATAAAAATAAAAAGATAATGACGTGGAACATTCTCGACCGTCCCTTTTTCCTATTTTATAACAAAGAGATACCATTTTCATTCTTCTTCTTCTCTCCCATTCATTCATCAGCATCTCTTTAAATAGACTCTGTTCAAAACAAAACAATATCTTCAAAAAACCAAAAACAAGATTATCTTATTAAGGATATCACCACCGTGTTTTTCGCCTCTTTTTCTTTGTTTTTTCTTCATTTTTACACCAAATTTTAATTCCATTTTTTTAGTGATTTTGTTTCTTCACAACCCACAAATCTAGAGACTAAAATAATTCATACCCAGATTTTCATTTTCTTAAATATTTTGTGGGGTTTATTGTTTTTTCTTTTTTGTTTTTTTTAAACCTTTCAAAATTTCATTTTTTTCAACTTCTCAGTTGAAGGGACAAAAAAAAAACAAACTTTTGGGTTCCTTAGTTAAGGGGTTTTGAGATTTTTTGTTTGTGAAGTTGTATTCTGAGAGCTTTTGGATTATAGGTGCTATTTCTATGGCTGCTGAATCGAAAAAAGGTATTCCCTCATTTCTTGTAATTAGTTTTTATGGTTTTTATAAGTTTAGATTCATAATTTATTTCATTTTGATTATTTATTTATTTATGATTTATATATTGAGATTATTTATTTATTTATTTATAATAAAAATGAGATTTTTACTGTGTTGAAAATTTTCTACTTTTTACAGCTGCAGATGAAATGAATAAGAAGAAGCTTCATGGTGATTCTTCAACGGCTGAACATAACAATTCCAACATGGTAATCATCATCTCTTATTTCTATTGCATGTGATTTCAAATTTTATTTTATTTTTTTACATTTTATTTTTTGCTGTTTTTGATGAAGTTAACTGTTTCATTAGTTATGCATCATGAGATATGAATAATTATATGTTTTCTTATTGTATTTTTGGATTTGTATGTTATGATTAGGTTCCTTCAAAGGGTGGTGGAAGTTCACCACCATCTGATGCAAGATCATGTGTATCATCATTAGGAGATGTTTCTGGTAGTTTTAAAGAAGGGGATGTGGATCATGAATACCAATTCACAGATCAGAATGTTCCTTATGCTGCTGCTGCTGCTGGTAGTTATTATGGATACTACTATCCAGGTTAGTTTTCAATGGTCAAAGACCCTACTTCCCACACCATTCATCAATGTTGTCAATTGCAGATTGCGGAAAATAGTAATTTGTTCTAATTCCGCTATGCTACGGCAGAGAATTGTTCAGATTCCGTTACGCTATAGCGTCAATATAGCTGCTATTTGACAACATTGTTTTTCATTTAAATTGATTGTATATTTATGATTTCATTTCTTACGGTAGAATGATCACAGGTTATGGTGGTTTCTATGGAGAACCAGAAAATCAAGGATATTATGTTGGTGCTGCTGATGCTGTGGATTTTCAGTATCCTGTAAGTTTCTTTAGCTGTTTTATGGTTTTTTTTGTCATGATGGTTCTGTTAGTATTATGGTTCAGTCTTTCTATGTGGTTGACTTGTTGCATGTCTGAATGATCCGACTCAGTTATTTTTCGTATGATGAGTTTGCGATTATGGTTCAGTCTTTCTATTCAGTTTTGTTTGTCATGAATGATGATTGTTTGATTTTCAATATATTATAGATACTTGAATCTGATCATTTGCATTGCATTAGGACACATTACAAGAATCATATTCCATCATTTCATGTTTTAGAAATATGCATGCGACTCCACGAATCATATTCTTAAGGCATATATCCTAAGGAATTGTTGAATAGAAAAGAAATCAGTAATGATGATGTATGATGTCGTTTTAGCACATTTTCGATTCTAACACAGATTTGGGGTTGCTTGGTTTTGGCTTGAAAATAACTAGTTAATGAAATTCTTCATTCATATCGTATCACTACTTTTTACCAGATAACATCTATGAAGTCCTGTTAGATTCAAAGCAATAATGTGGCTAGTAAAAACAATTTCTTGAAATAATAAGAATTCAATATTAAAATCTTTAATATGTTGTACAATTTATGTAAATATCTTAATTTTTTTTTGTTTTATTTAGGTCATGCAAGCAGATAATGGATCTTATGTCTATCTGATGCCAGGATATCAGACTGGCTACTCTTCATACATTCCTGTGAATACACCTGCCGTCGATGGCCAGTATCAATTTTACCCTCCCGGTTCCGTCTATCAACAGCCAATTGGATCCCCCAGCTATTTTCCAGCTTCTGTACCTTATGCCGAGTTATTTCCATCAACATACACATGGGATTCATCTCTAACAACACAAGATGTATCAAATGGAAACCGTTACAACGAATTGGCTGGTAAACCAAGCAGTAGATCTAATTTTTCTTCTCAGAGTCATACTGGTAGTGGTGTCACGTCAAAGTCTGCGCCCTCATCTAATGTTAGCAACTCATCAGAAGTGAAGGGTTCCTCTCCGTTATTAGATGTCTCATCAACTCATGTTAAGCGTAATCAGCCAAAACAAGCCAATAAGGTAACCTTATTTCTGCCGTCTTTCGCCTTGTGTTCACTACCTGTTTATTTTTAAGTGTCGCTTTTGTAAAAAAAATTGTTCCTATCTATTTATCGTATACAAAAGTTTAATGCAACATTAACGGTTATTTTGTCAATAATACCGTTAACTATTTTTCGTGCCTATTATCCTTAGATTAAATTATTCTAATGAGCTTGTGGTGTTTCTTCAGGCATCCATTTCTGGCCCAGTTCTCCATTCAGATACAATGGCAAAAGGTTCTTTGCCCGTCGCAAAGTTTTCTGCATACAATCAAGCAAAGAGTGGATTTCCCTATCAAAACAACTTGCATAATGCGAAAGCAAATACAAAGGGATGGGTTAGTACTGAAAAGCTGAAACTGAGAAGCAAGGTTAATGATCCACTTACTGAGCAGAATCAAGGTCCTAGAACAGCTAATGCCAAAGGCGAAGTAAATTCTGGAGCTAATTCTGTGCGAATGGTGGCGGTCGATAAGAGTGGAAATGGTGACAGCAAAGTCAGGACGGATCAGTATAACCTTCCTGATTTTCCAACCACATATGATCATGCACTTTTCTTTGTCATCAAATCGTACAGCGAAGACGATGTCCACAAGAGCATCAAGTACAATGTATGGGCCAGTACTCCTAATGGGAATAAGAGGCTCGACAATGCATTTCAGGATGCACAAAATCGAATGGAACAGAATGGCAGCAAGTGCCCTGTATTTCTTTTCTTCTCGGTATGCTATCAAGTTTGAGTTAAATCTCGATTCTATTTCAAGAGCTACTCCATGTTTTACTTTTGCTCATTTATTTATCTTAAAAAAACTATGAATTCCTCACATCAATGCTTTTCGTAATTGTTTGTTTTCAGGTCAATGCTAGTGGTCAATTCTGCGGAGTAGCCGAGATGATCGGGCGAGTGGATTTCAACAAAAGTATGGATTTCTGGCAGCAAGATAAATGGAACGGATATTTCCCAGTCAAATGGCACATTATAAAGGACGTTCCAAATCCACAGCTACGGCATATTATACTCGAGAATAATGATCACAAGCCTGTAACAAACAGTAGAGACACACAAGAGGTTTGCATTTTCCGCTTTCTGTTTAAGCAATAGTTTCTCGAAAATTTCCTAGTAATTTCTTCTGTATGCTCACTGTTGTCTTCGATTTTCCACTTTCCAGGTACATTTTCCGCAAGGTATTGAAATGCTCAACATTTTCAAGAACTATGTATCAAAAACATCGATACTGGAGGATTTTGATTTTTACGAAGGTCGTCAAAAGGTGATGCAGGAGAAGAAAATAAGACAACCTATGATGCTTCATACCAATACACAGGTTTGATTTTACTCCTGTACCTTATTCTTATTCCAAAGTTCTTACTTCTTAGTAATGACAGCACATATTGATTCCCATGAATCCTTTTTTGACATTATTGATACATGAGTGCATGTGATTGTGGGACCACTTTGGCATAATTGTGTTTGGAAGAGGAATATGAATTCTTTCAAAATATTTAATAAATGCCTTGTTGACAAATTATTCTAAACTTGATACCCTTTTTGGAATAATTAAGAGTTGAGAAATCTCATAAAGTAATAGATCTTTGTAGATACATTGCAGCATGTTCTCTTATTTCTGACTTTAGTATTTCCCAATTTATTAATTTTAGTGTATTCTCAATTTATTATTTTATTTTTGTAGCATGATTTTGGTGTCCAATAATTTTTTGAGTGGGCTACTACTAAGACCCACCTTTTTAATTGTTACAATTATATCCCTTCTCATCATTTATTTAAAACTCCCAATGCATCTCCATTAAATTCAAATTCTTCTATTTTTTTATATGAGAAAATAGAATATGCACCGACAGTGTTAAATAGTTTTACATTAACATCCAATGAGCATCTTGTATTCCGCTATATCAGAGTTATTTTGAAAGTAGTTATATGACATGCCAGAATGATAATTTTTTATTGGATGACCGTGTAAAATTATTTTACACCATCAGGGCGTGCACGTTAAAGTCTTATTATATGCAATCATATTTCTTTGGAAAGCTTTGATCGCTTTGCTTATTATTTACACATAATTTTTTGTTGGCAGCATATAGATGGCTTAACAAGTGCACTTGGATCAGTAGACATATCAACTGTAAAGAACATGGAGGACCCTAAATTGGCTGAGAAAGTGAATGCAATCTGATGCTATTCTTGTGGACCCCACCATATCATCATGCATGCTACATGCTGGTGCTATTCCTGAGCTATGAAGTAAGAGATAATGAATTTCAAGTCTGAAGTTCCAAAAAAAATTCTTGCTGATGCTTTAGAAGGAAGAAAAATAATCTCATGAGAAAATGATAGTTGGTTTCAAAATTTTACAAAAAATACAAAGATGAAGTTTTCATGTTGGAAGGACATAGTGATTGCTGTTACAAGGAAACATTTAGTTAATTTTGTTTTGTTTCTTTCTTTTTTTTGTGCACATAAAAGGTTTAGTTTGGTTCCTTGTTCTTGGTATTTTCTTTTTTTATTTTGCTTGTAGTTTTAGAATTGAAGAGTATAACAAATGCCTTGATTAGGACAGGTTGCCAGTAATATGTTGAAAATGATAGGTTGTCCAATGGATTATAGAGAAATTATTGAAATTGGTAAGTTTCTAACCAATCATAATTTGAGGTATATATTATTTATGCATTGAAGACTATATCATTATTATATGATGATGAAAATCAGTGGTCCTTAGTAGGGGGGCTCATTCACATCCAAACAGATCAATATTAAAAAATGCTTAAAATAACATATAAATGCAATAGACTTAACTATGCATAAACCATCCTAATTTTAAATATCCATACAAAATAATTATCCAAAAACCATAAAAATAACATAATTATCCAGAAATTATTACAAATAACATCCTACTGAGTACTTGCACCCCCTCTACCCATCCTCCGAAAAATGTAGGAAGTCGTGGTCTGGTCTCCTTCTCAATCTCCTGCAACGCTATGTAAGGACGAGAATCATGTGTGTTGTATTGTTACCCCCAACCATTAGTTCCTGTGCAATTTCACAGATGCGGCGTTGTGAAGCCACCTAGTCAGATGCCCTCTTGCACTCCAATGCTACCTCATGCCGCACAATAGCATCGAACTCCGTTGGCCTAGGCGAATTTCTTGGTGGCAATGCAATGATATAGAGGTGACATCTTCATATACCACATCATATAATCTGGCGCAGTCAGCCACTGATAGAGAGCATGAGTGCGTAGCATGTCAAGAGTCAATACCCGATCCAAGAATTGGTCGAAGTGATGGTCAATTTGTTGTGGAGTGGTGGTGGGAAGAGCAAAGTGAGGTAGGTGTCGCGGAATGGTCTAGACACAACCAAACTGGCATAGGATGCTCTGTGCAGGTACCAGACCCTGATCGGTTAACATCTAATCCAATCGGAGTACAAGGAGATTGGTAATAAAAAAAAGGGCATATCTTACGGTGCACCTCATAACACATAAGTTTCCATCATGTGGCAACATTCGATATATGACCTTCCGAATGGATTTCATTTTAGTTTGTCCATTTGTCGGCACAAATTTAGCAGCACGGGGCACACACTTCTCATACTCATTGTCCTCGTCCCACTGATTTTGTCAAAGTGGTGGTAGATCTAATGTTGCATAAAAGTGTAAGTGTGTAACTAAATCAAATTACAACATAGCCAACCAAAAACAACTATGTTCTCATGGTCAGAATCGGCAGGACTTGAACTAATAAATTCAACTCAATAGCCTCAGCTTTGGACAAGATGCTCTCATGGTCAAGGAGAGATCCCTCAATGGAGAGATGCAAAAGACATTGCATGTTATCTAATGTGATGTGACAGTCATCTCCCCACTAGACATATGGAAGTTGTTGGTCTCAACATGTCATCTCTTTATAGAAGTAGCTAACAAGGGTGGATCAAGGTACGTGAAACCCGAGTTGGCAAGACCTCACAACCCTAAGACCACTTACAATGGGAAAAAATAGAGGTGTTGAATGAAGGTTTCAACTGTTGAAACCATTGCAAGAAGAGTGATTAATGTGAGTTGGAGGGGAGAGAAGATGAAACTTTTCAACATAGTTAAATCTGACTGAGGGAAACACACGGAGCATGCTTATTCGTTTGCAGCGGGCACATGTATATCACGCGGCAACAGTGATTAATGTGAGTTGGAGGGATCCCAATAATAATTTAATTTTTGAAATACGCAAATAACAAAAAGATGCAATATTAGTCCCATAATAATATATTCTTGAAAAATAAATTTAAAAAATCAAGAAAATTAAAATATTTATATTTAGGTCTTTTTATTTTAAATAAATTTCATGAAAAAGTAGAAAAATGATTTTCGGTTGTTATAAAGGAAATAATAGAGAGGATAGATTAAATGTCAGATGTAATATTTTTTCAATACAATTTGAGAATTTTTATTTTATTTTTTCATTATAATTTAGAACTAAGAGAGTACTCTTGATAGATATTAAATTCTATTAATTAAAACTATTTTCATTTTACGCATATTAATTAAAACTATTAAAACACGAGTCCTGTGCAGAAGAGTTACTACCACTTATTTGATTTCGCAAGAGTTATTTCCTTTTCTTGTATTTTTTTTCTTTCGGTAGAGCCTTTTCTTGTATCTTTAGTTTTTGACAAATACACATTCTTGCATTTAAGTTTCAAACACTCTTCAAAATTCACGCAATTTATACTCTTTAAATACACTGTGAGAGTGGATTCACTCCCGTTAAATTTTCCTCCAATCCACCTATGACCATTAGATTGAAAATAAACAAATTAAAATAATCAAAAAACAAGAATTTAAAGGCTAGGATTGACACTGTTCCCTCTCCAGTGCAATCTGCACAGGAGGGAATCCTTTCTCATACTGTGTATACTGATTGTCAAATTTTTTTTTATTGTATACTGTAAAAATGATGTATAAAAATCATTATACATCAACAATTGCTAATGTTTTTTTTTGAGAAAACACGAACACCATAAAAAAAATCTCTATTAAAAAAAAAAAGTTGTATTTTCCAAAAGTTAAAAGAATGATTTTTATAAAAGTTTATACACAAATATAATTGAAACATCTAAATGTTTTTTATAAAATCTAAAAAAAAAGGTCCGCAAAATATTGATTTTTTCATAAGATGAGGACATCTTATTATGGAATGCGCATGAAAATATATTATTCCAGGATACTAAACATGTAAATTACTAAATCGTAAACCGATCTCAATTCAACATTAAGGTGATATATGTCACAATGAACAAAACTAGTTCAAAACAAAATTGTATTTACATAATAATAACTGTTTGCCCATTTACTCATAAGTCAACAGTTTTACCAGATGAGAGAAGTTTATAAGAACTAATGCCAAAGTCAAATATTTTCGTTAATATTTAATTACTGATGCATTGCATTTAGGCATCACTAGATGGTGGTCTTCGCCCACGACCTCGAATAACCCGGCCTCGGGGAGCTCTTCCACGACCTCTTCCTGCAGTGGTAAACACACTGGGCCCAGCTTGCCCTGCTTGTCTTAATTTAGCCATCTCTCGGGCTCGCTCTGTTAGATTAATGGTAGTTGTTGACGTATCACTAATTGGTGATGATGGCTTTACCTCTTCTGTTTTAGAGGGGGCACTAGTGGTCACTTGCTTTGAAACAGGTAATTTAGAGGAACTGCTTTCTACAACGCTACTCTGCAAATTACTCTCACTCGCAACAGGTGCAGGCTCAGCTGCCGGATCACTCTCAACAGGTGCAGGTTCATTATCAACTAATTTATCAGAACCATCAGCAGCATCGTCAACCAAGTCACCTTCATCATTCTTATCATCACCTGAAACCTCAGGCGAATTAATCTCACCGGCCTCTAAAGCATCATCGTCACCCCTAGCAGGGGAAGGTTCAGGGGTTGCCTCCCGAGATTCTTGGTTTTCCATGTTAGATGCGTCACAGCCACCCTCAGGATCTCCGGATTCTTGCAACAACTCTCCCTCTTCTGTCTCACTACTCAGAGGCAATGTTGTTTGCTGGTTGTCTATCTCCGTATGATCCCTCTGCATCTCATCAGATATCATTTTTGTTTCTGCAGGTTGATCCAGATTCTCTTCTGAAATTCCAGTCTTGTCAGCTTGTATTTCTTCTTGACTAGTGCCATCCAAGTGTGGTGGGTCTTTAGAATCTTCATCCTTCACAACAGCTGTCTCGTCATCATTTTGAGCCTCACTGACTTCCTCATTTTGACCTTGTGGCAACTCACCACTTTCAAATGATTCTTCAGCAACTGGATAACTGCTACCAAATTCTGGGGTTGTAGCAGGTTGTTGTTCTTCACCACTCTCTTCTGGAGACTCAGATCCTTTAGGCTTCTTTAACACAGGTGCTATTACATCAGAGCTCTTATCACCAGGTGCAACAGATTCTTCACGTAATTCGGATGTTGAGATAGGAGCAACACGTTTGCGAGCCACTGGTTGAGATGATGAAGCAAAATTGCTTTGGATTTCTGTGTCACTAGATGGTCCAGCCTTGTTGCCCCCAAGTACTTCAGCATCAGACATTTCAGTGTCACCTTGTGGCTCTTCTGGTTTTACTAGTCGTGGCCTGACCAATCTCCTACCACTTTTACGAGTTTCAATACTAGATTTTGTAGGTGCAGGTCTTTTCTCACCATCTCCAGTGGCCTTAGGTGGCAAACTGCTTGTTACAGGGGACGCCGAGGGTAATATGCTTGGGACATGAGTATGGACCAGAGAACCTGCCATAATGCGGTTATTCTATAAGTATAACAAGGACAATAAAACCATTATGTCATATTATTGAAAACTGCATTCTTTTTGTTTCATTATTTGTTTGTACACTCTTCTAAAACACTTGCAATTTAAGGGACATTATATATACAACGATAAAGTAACCTGTAGCAGTTGCTGAACTATCTGTAACTGTTGATGCATCTCCAAGAGTGTTACGGCCACCAAACTCAATAATTACTGCACGAGCTTCCTTTTCAAAATTTTCAACAGCGGAGATATAAGGAGCAGAGAAGTCATCAACATTGGATCCCGAAAGAAGTTGAGCAACACTGGTTCCCTAAAAAATAGAAAACAAAACAAAAATATAACAAAAGATAAACAAAAATTCATTAATAATTATTGACCACTAAAAATATATAAATCTTAAAGAAACGTTTTGGTCCCATAAAAAAATGGTTTTTAGGTTTAATATTTTGTTTCTTTTCTATTCTGTATTTTTTAATTTCTTTATGATTTTAGTTCTACTGTCAGATTCTCCAGATTTTGTTTCTTTTCTATTTTGTATTTTTAAATTTCTTTATGACTTTAGTTCGACTGTCATATTCTCCAAGTGATGACCTGGTGGATAATAGAAAGTCCAACTCAGTCTGGGAACATGGTGCCACATCACCTTACAATCAGGAAAAAATCTCTCCCTCACCGTCCATTAAACTGGTTAACATTAGATGATTTTTCAAGTGTCCAATTTCCATTTTCCATTGCTTTGGCTGCAGAAAAACGCATTCCAGAAAAACATTCTGATGTTGAAAAATCCCTCAACCTGCCCTCCAAAGAACTGGTTAACTTGTAATTCTTCAGTAAGCTAGTATGAAAGTAGCACGTGGAAATGTAAAAGGGGTGGAGCTCATTTTCATGTAGTGGAGACACGTAGGATGCAGAGATGTAAAGAAGGTGAAGAACAAGGAAGCAGGGGCAGTGCTGAGGAAGACAAAAGCAACTAAAATAAAACAAAATCTAAAATGTCAAAAAGAATTAGGGGGAAAAACCAGAAAACCAATATTTTATGGGAACCAGAAAGTTATTTAAGCATAATTATAGTAGCATACAGTCAAGAGAAATAAAATAATCAGAAATAATCCCCGTAAGTCATTGCATGTCCATCCCTTGGAATTAGTTCAGTTACACTATTTTTTTTATAAATAATTACCTCGGGAATATTGCCAACAATAATCTTAAGCTTTTCAACTTCATCAGACAACCGCTTTAGAGCCTCCTTATGCCTCTCAAGTTCATTAACGAACTGTTTTTTCTCCTGAAAGTAAATAACCCAATAAGAGGTTGATAGAACTGGACAAAAGTTAATAAGACAAAATAAGATGCTGGTATCTCATCAACTGTACTGAATAAGTGAATTATCAGTAATAATGGGGGAGCTGGCATGAACAATCACACAAGGTTATCAAGCTTGACAGTCTACATAAACTCGTGAAATCGCTGTAGCCATAGAGTTTACTTGATACATAAAATTGTGAAATCTCCTTACACAATTTAATGATGTGGATGGAAATATTAACCTTCTAATTATTGACAACAATAACAAAATTAAAATTTTCTGTTAAGATACCAGAGCAGACCAGAATTACAAGTTAACCAGTTCATAATTTCAAGGTATACTAACAAAATCCCTCTTAAGACATTCATGGTCATTTTAATAATTCTATTATTAAACACCTATCTCACTCTATGAGGCATTGTATCGAGATATGGGGCCTTTGATGATGCTTCTGATAATATAATATGTTTTTCCTCTCTCATCTCAAACTTATCACATCTTAAAACAACTCATCAGGTTACCCTAATAAAGTTTGAATATTATTGAAATATCAACTTGATACAAAAGAATAAATATTAATCCCTATTCATAGGGCAACGCAAACTCAAACCTAAATAAATAGAAAAATCAGGAAAAAATAATAATACCAACAACAACTAATATAAGAATACAGTAGTAAAGCATATAATTAGTATAAGAAGTAAGTAAAAAAACAAAAAGCAGAAGACAAGAAAAAGTAATATGGTGAGGCGGGAAATACCAGCTCAACATTGTTGTAAGAGTCCATTATGGCCTTTTCATTTTTCAGTCGTCTACTTTTTTCCAGGGATTTGTCTTCCTTCTCTTTATTTAATTCAGCTCTAACTCTTTCGAGAGTTTTTTCCAGAATCTAGCCAACAGAAAATTGAATCGCATACAACAAAAATAGAAAGTTGAATCAGTTTCTTCCTTCGCCCTAAAACAGGAAACAGGGAAGCAATCCAAACCTACCTGTATTCTGGTGTCCTTTTCTTGATTCATTGCTTGTTCACCAGTTGTATCACTTGCTGATCTTTTCACTAATAAGGTACAAAAAGATACAAAATCCTATTTTAAAAAAGCATTCCTCCTAAAAATAGTAAAAGGGTAGGAAATCCAGAATGGACAGTTACCTTGTTGTTTAATCTCGTCTAATTGTTTAGAAAGCTGCTGATGCTCTTTTGCTAGGTCTTCCTTTTCCCTTGATAACACATCAGCCCTTTTCTGTGAGAATGAAAAAGAAAACAACGAATGAGAATAAACGTGAAACCAATAATATCAACAAAAACTCTGTCCTATAATTTACTATTCATCTTTCTAGATAACAATTTGTATTCACCTTAAAATGGGCCTGCAGTTTCCTATTCCTTTCTGCATCCTGTTTTAGGTTAGCCTGTTCGAACAAACATGTAACAGCATAAAGTTTTAACAAAACAATTTTTTCCTAAACTTTTAAATTTAAGACAGAATATGTCAAAGACCTCAATTTTCGGGAACTCATTAATTCTCTTCTCTTTCTCCGAAAGCTCCAATTTGCAGTTTGAAAGGTTTTGCTCTAGACGTGAAAAAGATTCCTGCTTTTCTGATAGAATTTTACCAGTTTCCTCAATCTGAGCATCCCTATCTCTTAGTTTATCCTGACGAGGAAAATGAAGATATTTCTTCAAATAGAGAATATATATATAAATTGATAACATGTATATTTGTGTGTCAATTCTCATACAATGTGGACTTTGAACACATTGACCCCCACGCCCAGAAGTGGACATCTAGAGTGCGACCCGATAACAGACACCTGATAGCAGGTAGCCCAACAGATCCTGGATAGGCTCTAAGACCATCTTAGAATTTTGGGTTGGGCTTAACTCAACCTTACAAAACCAACTTGTACGGTAAGGATTGCCACTACTTATAAACCCATGTCCACGCTTTATGTCACTCAATGTGTGACTCTTAACACTAAGCAATCCGAAATTACTAAAAACACTAAGCGAAAAAAGATTTTAAAAAGCTTTTGACCAAAGTAAAGACTGTCAATGTGATTTTTAGAAATGTATTCCAAGAAGATGGGTATATCTTGCAAATTGCATATATAGATCCAGAACCATCTATTCATTTTGTTTGACTTACAAACACGTTGAACATTTTAAAGAGTTAAATCATATTCAAGAAGAAATTTGCATAATTTGCATAATGATAATAAGAACAAATTCAAGAAGAAATTTTGAAATATATAGGGACCAATATACAAATTCAAAAAAATTATAGGGATCAGTTTGAGAGTTACAGTTATTAAATTTTATGAAAGTAACAGTGTCAGTCAACATGCTATACATTTTCATGGGAGTAACAGATTTCATGCAAGACAACTGCAAATTTAATGAATTTGAAGGATGAAAATTACTATAACAACCTGCAAATCTCTTACAAGTTTCTTCACTCGATCATAATCTTCCACGTCAACATTTTTACTCCTTTCAAGCAACTTCAGATGATACAACAGATAAAATCAATTAGAAATAACAGTGAAGGTAGACTTAAAATGAGTAAAAGTGTATGCTCAATACATTTCTTGTGTTTCAAAAGCAATACCTCAGAAACCTTGTGATTGAGATGTTCCTTTTCCATTTTTAGTGTTTCAATCTCTTTTTTATGACCTTCCAGCTCAACTTCCCTTTCCCTTAGAAGATTCTCTAGATTCTCTTTCTCAGCTCTTGCCTTTTCTGCTAGTTCACGCAATTTCTAACAAAACATCAACAAATAGTTTATAAGCAACAGGGGAACCGTGTGAGACTGAGATGAGGTATTTATAGCTTATTAACAGCATTTCTATGAATCCATGAAATAACAACAGAATAAGAAGATCAAAATGGAAGTGAAATATCTATCTATATACCTGGCATTCCTCAAAATTGTGCTTATTTTCTTCCCTGAGCTGCATATTACTCTCACGAAGCAAGTTTATTTCCCTGACCTATAAATGATTTTGAGGAAGCAACTCATAAATTCATTATAACGTCCTCTGGAAAAACTTTTTGTAGGTAAAGATCAACATCTTAAACTATTATCAATAAGCATAAATAATGAATAAATTTAGTTCCTGAAAATAGATAGTTCAACCTGAAGCTGTAATGATTTGAATTCTTCTTCAGTAAACATAAATGATCTTGATTTTACACGCTGAGCTTCTAGAGATGCATTTGCAGATTCTGCTGCCTTCAAAGCACCCTCAAGCTACAGAGAATCAAGAGGTCAAACAACAACATACCATTTCAAAGCCATCAAAAACTATTATAGACTTTTACAAGACCAAATATATTTCACTCACTTCATTTAATATCTATGATAGGATCCGATAGAGAAGAGATAAGAATGACTCCCCTAAGTTTGATGTGTAAGAAATTTTATTTCTATGTTTTGGTCTTCCATTGATTTATTAAATATTATTTGGTTGAATATTATATATATATATATATATATATATATATATATATTGATCAATGTATTTTGGACATCACATGGTGAATGTGCTTGTATAGTGTATAAACCACTTTCATAAAAGCATTGGTAAAACAATTGTAACCCTTCATGAAAGGGTAGGTCCCCTCCCCATTTTCTCTATAAATATATGTCTTGGAACATGTAGACAATTGACCGAAATGACTTGAACGATTCCAATAACATTGTAACTCACTCATGTGAGAGATGTCATTGTATGCCTACCCATTGAGGCTTTAGAAAGAAGGGGAGGAAGATCCTATCCTATAATCATTGACGAGAGATAAGTTTTCTCACCCTTTTCTCTTATCTTTATTTGTTGTTCCTAAATTCATGCTAATTCATCATGACATGATAACTATGTTTATGATTTCGCTATTGTCATGATATGCTATATATTCTAATATATTACATTAGAATACTTTCATTTATTTCTTACATGATGTGCATAAAGAAACATAATGAAACAGCATGTGTACAAATATTACCTGTGACTGTAATCGCAGCTTTTCCTGTTTTAACAATGAAACCTCTGTTTCTGCCTGTGATAGAAGAAAAATAGTATTCACAAACCCAAAAATTAACTTCCAAATTTAAGAAAGAGAGAATATCAGAAACACAAGGGTATTTACAATTTCTTTTGAACGTCGGAGATAATTGACAACATTTTGAAGACCAACATCGGCAAATGTATCCCCACTACTTCCAGGTGAAATACCAGCAGCATTACGCTCCTTCTCAGCCCATTGAATATGTAATGCCTCAAGTTGGCTATGTAGGATTTTATTCTGAAAAAAGTTGACATAATTCATTGTGTAAATACGATGGTAGCAACCAACATATTACAACATAAGACAATAAGTAAAAAATGCAAATCTGATGACTATGGATTTCTGTCTTCCATGTATTAATAATCCTCAATATAAATTACATATCATCAATGGGGACTCCCTAAAGGCTAACGGGCAACATATTTATACTTAGTTCACCTAAAAACATGCATTTCATCCAACCGGGCAAAGCAGAACTAGGATGTGACTATTGACAAGGAAATAAGAGAAGACATGGACATTAGTGACTAAATTGTGTGACAACATCAACTCCTACTGCCCTTGATAGCAAACCTATTGATCACTCAAGTTCATGCAATACACATACATGCCACGCAATATGTTATTAACTACAATCTTATTGCAACACTTCACAAGGAGTCACCCTATATTCCGTAGTACATCAATTGATATAAATACATTATATCTTAACCCAAACATTAATTAAACATTGCATATCACATCAAACCCATTGTTCCATGACAAGGACTAAAAACCACCACCTTCGTAAAATCAAATTATAAACAAGCATATACTTTCACGTTTCACCAAGTCATAGAGCAGTCATACACAGACACATGTACACACACATACACAACGTTTGTCCATATTTTTTATTTATTCTAGCTTGAGAAATGAGTATGACTAGGTTAGTTATGGTAAGAGTGTGTGTTGTGTTTTGTTTATATTATTACGTGGTAAATTCAAATAAACAACAATCTTCATGTTTATGTCTTGTTTCTTTTCCCTTTCTATACACACAATTTCATGCAAAAGAAAAACAAGAATCTTTCTGAATTAAAACACATCAAAAACAGTTAAACAAGATATTCTTAAAAACCTGTTCGTTGATTTCATCGTATTTCTTCTCAGCATCATACTTAGACTTCTCAAGTCTCGCCTTCTCCTCTTCCCACTTAGCCTTTAGTTCATTCTGGTAACACAATATATATGTGGTGAATTAGGTTTACAACAAAGAGAGAAACCAATAAAAATGCCGTATTATGGCACAAAGGTGTTTAGATTATATATGAAGTGCAATTAGCACTATCAGAAGCACAGCTTAAAATCTAAAACAGGGACAGTATAGAGTTTAAGTGACCGTTCAAATGCAATAACTTCACAATGAAAACATTTTTTGAGATATAAAACAATTGGGGACGGAGGAAATTACTATTAATTAAGACTGTTCCCATTTTAAAACTGTTCCCATGGAGATTTGAACTTCATTTCTTGAGGTTACAAGGTCAAACTCTTACCATTGAACTAACATCACACGTATTAGCAATTAACTGAGAATATTGGTCAATAATTGGGACAATGTATCAGTCACGGACAAAGTGCATTACTCAAACATTTCATGGAAAACAGTCAGTCACTGATATTTATGGTACAGATTATTTTTTAAAACTGCATGACATCCAAGAATGAATGACGCAGACAATAAATATCCCATGCTAGTTTGATAAATCCACCAAAAGAGCTTAAGAAAACCAGTAAACATACACAAGACTCAAAAACCATAATGAAGTTTTGAAATAAACAGAGAGAAGCAATTAATATGCTAGTCTGTTATGTATTCAAAATGAAACAAATAACTGAAATATTAAATGATGAGGAAATCATACATTCTCAATTTTCTGAGCATCAGCTAATTTACGTAATTTAGATGCCTCCTCCTGCAGTGAAGCTAGCATTTCAGATGTTTTAGTCAACTCCTGAATAGTCTCTGACTGGAGAATAACCTGAAAAATACAAATCATCAAAGATTAGAAGCAAGGAAAACAACGCAAATTTTGGGAAGATGCAACATTTGTCTCCAAAAGTAGTCATATTGAATAATGAACAAATTAGCCACTGCAGCAGAAAGAAATCATGGAATATGATTTAAGAGGCTGTTTAGTTTTTTCACTATTTTCATTTCCAGATATATGCTTTCATTTAAACATTTTCATTCAGTTTCCACATCTTCAATTCTTTATATCAGAAAAGATAAAAAGATCTATAAGAAAACAAGGCAAAAAAAATAAAGTTCTAAATAACAAATCGGTGCAGATTGCCAATGCAAAAATCTATAAGAAAAACAATGTTAATGAACACATTATTAGTTATTTAGCAGTCCACACTCCTAAATAACTAATGATAGCTAATGCAAAGATCTATAAGAAAAACAATGTTAATGAAAACGGCTAATCCAGATTGTCAAGTAGCCGAGAAAAAATACATTTAATAATGACAACAAAAGCCAATAAATCATGTACCCAAACAGCATCAGCAGTCGAGTACCCGAGATAATCAAACAAACAACCCATGTATATATAAATAAAGAAATGTGTTCTAACTTGTCTTTCGTAATTCGTTTGAGATGAACGCCATTTCTGATGTTCCTTGTCCAGGTGTTCTTTTAATCCAGATATCTGAATTTCCATCTCTGAAATTTGAGAACTGAATGCAGAAAATGTAAGTTACATTTAACCAAAGAAGCATTAAATGTTACATTGCAGTACAAAGATACAACATACGCTTTGGATAAAATTTCTTCTTTAAGATTTGTTATCTCAGCCAAAGCCGATGTCAGAGCCTCTTCCTTTCCAGCAGTTGCAGATACCACTGCTTCTGAAATCAAACTGGATTCCTTTTCAAGCTCTGAAACCTTCTCTCTAAGTGAATGCACTTCAGCTTCTAGAGCTTTCTTTGTATTGTCAACCTAAATGTGTTAACAATGATTACAAACAACATGTATTTAGTAGATTTAATTACTTTTAGTACCCCTAGTTTGGACTGTGTAATTTAGGTGGCTTTAGTTTTTTCAAGCTTAATGTCCCTCTATTTTAAATGTTTAGCAAATAAAGTCCTACTATCATGATGGATATGTGAATCGTGATATAAATTAATGTGTATAGTACACTGAAATTTAATGTGCTGATAGGTGTGTTTTAGTATAAGGTTTAAAAAAATCATTGATTCAATTTATGAGAATTTTGAACAGAATGGACAAATTTGAGTTTTAAATATTTGGAAGAGATGGAGAAGACTAGATTGTATGGATTGAAAAATTGAGGGACTACATTTGATCTAAAACGTTTTAGGAGCCAACTTCACTAGCAATGGTAGACAGACTAAAAATACAATTAAGCCTATTAAGAACAACAACAAATGGCATTTAAAATAGCTTTCAAGATTCAAGCATGCTAAAATACCTCTGTCTTGTAATCCTCGTGTGCACTTTCTATTTGTTTCAAAGCATCTTCATTCACCTCAGCGATGCTCTTATACTTCAATGTAAAATGTAACCAGGTGGTTAGTTTATTTATTTAAAAATTAAAAATCAATTATAAATGAAAATGATATAATAATAACCTGCAGCATGTGAGCTTTGTTAGCATGTACTTCTTCTTTCAGTTTCTCAATCTCTTCTTTTGCTGTTTGCAATTCAGTAACAACCTAGAGCAGGATAAGAAAATAAATGTCAAACAGAAATACAACACAAGTCTTTCCCTGCACAACAAATTCAAGCTTACTTACACTAATTTTTGCAATTCATTTGAATTTTCTTTCTCTTTGGAAAATTCAAGCTTACAACAAATTCAGAAAATTTTCATTTCAATTATAAGCATTGTGCACCGGTATAACTGTAAAAATGTAAGAATGGCTATGATTATGAATGTTAGCCTCTAAAGCTTCTAAAGCTCAAAGCATACATAGCTTAGTAGAGTCCTCAAGCTCAAAGCTCATCGATTCAAACCAAGTGCATGTTGAAATTAATTTATCCCGGGCAAAATGCTTGGCAATTAAGAAACTACGTGAATTGCTGTACCGGCCTAATAAATACTGCAATGTGAGTTCTTTTTATATATTCCTGGTAATTATTTTAATAACTCAGATAACCGGGTAGTAAATTCTTCAGAAAAGATTTATAATATTAATGGTTTTTAACTGCTTCATCCTAGATAGAAAAACCAAACATTATCATGTGTGATATGTCAATCATTTTAGCTAGCAGAAAAACTAATGTTTTGTCCAAATTCAGTTATCATAATTTGTAGGTATTAATTTTTCAGCGAGTAAGGAAGTCACCCAAAGTACAATATAAACACACAAATATATATATAAATTCATAAATAAACGGAAGAGGGTTCACCCCCGTAATAAAAACAAATCCCTTTTCGAGGGAAAACCAAAGAGACTTATGCAACAAAGTCTTTTCACTTACCGACAATTATATCCAACTGAATAGTGCACTTTAATAGGATAAAAATATTGGTTTATTTTCTAAAACGTAGAACAAGCAAATGCATAGCAATAGGGGTGAAATCAAGATATAAAAATGTACACCCACCTCATCTCTAGATACAATTGAAGGTCCACTTACTGCATCCATATTGACAAGCTACATTCAGTAATACAAGGTGTTAGAATCAACAGAAAAAATAACATAAAAGCAGGAAAGAGACTACGGAAATTCAACTAAAACACCAATTAATAAAGAACACAGAACATGTCAAGGATCTATCTGGAACAAACAATATACTTTACAAAAGGAGTGTCATGTAGACACTACAAGAATAAATCCGGTTTATGCTTGCAATATTTTCATCAGCACAAAAAGTTGAGCATTTACAAGGATTCAAATTTGAAAGTTGAGAGAACAGGGACATAGATCTGAATTTTATACTATGTATGAATCCTAATGTGGACACATGGTAGTTTTATAGCAGTAACAGTGAGGGTTAACATAACCTAGTATGTTGCAACAGACTACCTGTAAGCATAACAGAAGGGCCAACAGATTGAAGTTACAAAGAAAGCTCTTATTAGGAGTAAGGATTTCTAAGAGAGGATTCTAGAAATGAATCAAACATGACCGGATAGAAACTCAGCCAGTTCATCGAGTTACACACGCAGAAAAGAAAAAATCAATATTACTCCTCAAGCTTTTCAATCAATTTCTATAGTTTCCAAGAGGTTTTCAATTTCAATCACAAATAATAATTTTTCTCATTTAATAAACAAAGGGAACTTGAAAAAAAACAAAATGATCCAAACGTTTGAATATGAGAAACTTGGTAGAAAGATATTGACCACAATAATAATAAAATCAAACCTTCCCATCTGCAGAACTCATTTGTTTCTGAATACTTGAGAGTTTTTCCTGTACATAAAAGACCAGTGTTTTTCTTTACAACTAGAACAATTAATAATAAAAATAAAGCATACAAAAAAGAGCAACCAAAAAGATACCTCAGCCACAGCAGCCCTAGATTCTGCAGATGCAAGTGCACCTAGTGCATTAGTTAACTCTTTGCCCATATCCTCAACCTGTCTTAGAGAATTTTTCATGGTCTGATCCCGATCAAGCGCAAGTCTCCGCACATTTTCTCTCTCTTCCTGTAACTCTTTCTTTGCCTCAGCCCATTCCCTCTGATACAGGACAATAGCAATAACAGAAGCCATTAAGAAATGCTGAATATGCACTCTAAAAGCATTAGTTAAACAACAGGAAAGAATATAGGACACATGAGTGATTGATAAAAAATTAATATAACTGATAATCAATAATTTTTGTAGACATAATAAAATGCTATAACTTATTTAATTTCTTTTTGATGACACTTGCCTCTATTATAATAGCATATAGAATAAATACAATCAATGCTATATGGATTTATTGTTTATTCTAACAGACATTAAGACGGTGTCTTTGATTCTAACAAACATTAAGACAGTGTTTTATAACATCCTTTTTTATCCCAACTTTATCTTACATGTTTTCATCCCGCAAGCAGGATTCTTAACCCCTAAGTTTAAATTTCTTGATTTACCATAAATCCCATTTTCTACCTTCCCAAGTCCCTTGGCCATCTTTCCCCCATATACACTTCCTTGTGTCACCCAAAATCTTCCTTTTGGAAGATGCTTGGTTTTCCATCTTTCAATTGCCACTACCAGATACATGAAATCTAAGTGGCCAATACTCTTCAGTCTCCTCTTTACTTTAACATCCACAACCAACATTTTATGGTGGACAGTAGAGCTCTCTCCAAGTATCTTTACAGTTGACGCAAATCATTCAATCCAATTTCACATTACAAAAGAAATTTATTTCAGAGCAAACCAATCCACTTTTGTAAGTGATCAATTGTTCCTCTTGTTTTCTACAGCATGCATTGGCTATAGTAAGATCATAGCAACATGAAGAACCAGATAGAATCCCACCAGGTGGAGTCAGAGTCAGTAACGTGGATCAAACAATCCCATAAACATTGACTTGACCGCTAAGTCTCTTTTCATATGTTTTTATTCTACTAGTTTCTCTGAGCATTACCTCCCTTTCAAACCTTCATAAGCTCTATATGTACTCCCCACATGACAATTTAGATCTACTACAATTTTCTCGTATTGATGTTTCTTGAATTAAAACTTCTAAATCTTCCCAAAGTTGAACTTTGTAACATTCTTCAAACAACATGAGGTGCATGAGCACTAATTACAGTAAAGGTGTCTTGTTCCTTGCTTACAATTCTTTAGAAAAATATATAATCCACCAGTTAATAGTATTCATGAGAAAGAAGAAAACGCACCTCCAGTTGCTTCATATGTTCTTCTTGTTTTACCCTTTCAGCAACTCTTGCTTCCTACAAATTAGAAAACAAATAGAACGTTCATACAGAAATTATTGATGAAATAATAAAGTAGCACACATTGACAAGAATAATCTACCTCTCGAACTTCTTCAGCACTTTGTATGGTACCCAACGTACCCTACAATGGAAAGAGTAAGAATATGCAACATTTGTGAAATATTAAAAGGTATTGAATACTGAATAATCCTGACCTGCAAGCGATACACCCTTTCAGATAAATTGCGAACCTCATCAGATGCTCTCTTTTCAGCATTTGATAAGACTTCCTTTTCACTCTTTAATGCTGACAACTGAAATAACAACAGCAAATGAGTTCATTAAGCAAAAGATACAATTCAGTTCAAAGTTCTCAAAATCTTAGCCAGAAAAATATTTCACGTCAGTAAAATCCCAACCTCCATAGAAAGTTTCCGAGAAAACTCCTCAGCAGCATTCAATGACTCTGAACTCTCCCGCAATTTCCGTTGGTAGTCAACAACTAGCTGAGAAAATTCCACATTTCTTGCTAAAATGCCTTTTGCTTCAGCTTTCTATATTCCCATAAAAAACTCATAAATAAGTACAATACAAGCATGCAAGAGCAAACCATTAGATATTATGGAGAAGTAATTGCCTGGTGTTCAAATTCCTTCATAAAGCTATCAAGCCGCTCTCTAACAAAATTTGCTTCTAGTGCAATTTTGTCACGTTCTGAACGTAATACAATAATCTCACTCCTGAAAATTCAAAAATGTTTAGCCTAAGAGATTATCTATGAAGCTAAAAAGAAAGAAAGCGACAGTTGAAGGATCGTGAACTTTTGGAAATACAAAGCATCATTAATGAAAAAGAATAAAAAAAATCATTAATAAAATAGGAATAATGTAAATGAAGGGAAGAGTCATTAAAAAAGAATCATTAATACTGGTCCAGTTATTTTAGTTGAATTGTTACAGCTTGGGTACTTGGGAAACTGTTTTAATAGTTTCTCTCTATACTATCTATATATTACCATTCAATGTATCAAAAGTAATACTCAATGAAAATCAGTTTTTGAACACCATTAACCAAAAAGAGGGATAATGGTGCAAAATTAGGAGTTGCTGGCATGTGAAATAAGGCAACTCACTATAGAACTACATAGTGGATGCGCATAATAGGAAATTTGAAGCACCAAGCAGCCATCAATAGCCAATATAACATTACCGTCATAAAGAACAAGATCAAAAAGATGAAAAGAATGTCATTCCATAGGAGATGACAAATTACTTAAAGAAATAATATTTACATTCACAAATTATGGGCATCTAGTCTAGGTTAAACATTTTCTAGTGACCAGACATTACAGCATCAGCTATTCACATGTAACTTACCCACGACTTGAGATTCAGAATTGTTTTTTGTTGATTATTAAGCAATTTTTTTTATTTAACAAATCAAATATAGGGTCTAGTCTACTACTGCGGATATAATTATTTTATATAATAAATGAAGAGAATAAATGAAGAACAAGAACTTGTAATATTAAGCAATTAGATTGTGGATTATTTATTGTTGGGCATGAAAAGGTAAGTTGGAAAGCCGCATAAATTTTGGTGCACCATTGGCCACTTTAATAGCGACAACTTTGAGCTGCCTTCCTTGCAGGCAGCCTCCAGCACCTCATCGTTCTGGATATCAAGGGATGTGTTTAGTCTCAATATGGTCTAAGTAGTGCTTATGAGGTACTGACCACAAATTAAAATACATTATAAACAACAATTATAACCCAAAGCAATTTTCCGTCAAAAAAAAAAAAACCGTAGCAATTTAGTAACCTTACCTAGACTTTGCTAAATCATCCTCAAGACATCTTACACGCTCTGCAGCTTTCTCGAGAGACTTCTTAGAAACTTCCTAGAATAACAAAAACAATAATAAAATAAAAATGAAGTGTTAATATAAGGCCCATCATTGGATCGATACATACCATGAATGAAGAATAATCATAGTACAAGAAAAAAATCAAGCCAACCTAAAACAATTAATACAAATAAAACAATTGAACGCATTCTTAACAATTAACCGAAGTTCATTGTTTCTGATAAATACATGTGATTTCTTAAATGCAATAATTATATCCAAGCTCTTCCTCCCCATCACCATGTTCACTTTCTTTCCAACTAAACTCATTTTTTCTGCGTCCTCCTTTTCTGCCTCTATGTTTTATGTCTGTCTCTGGGAGCATAGAGAAGGTGAAATAAAGGGTCTTTGAAATCACACAAAGGACCGTTGAATGAATGTTGAATGAATACAGAAGCACGCCATTTAGGGTTTAGGAGGGCAGAAAAAAGGATTTTGGCGGAAATATGAAGAAATCAAAACTTCACCTAACTTAAGAAAACTATTTGGCCACTACTTAAGCTACGTCTCAGATACAAGACAACTGAAGGGGTTGCTACGAGCACTATTGGATACAAGGTGCATATTATTTATAAACCATGCATAAGATTTCACTTAATAAATTAAACTTGTATAATTGTATCAAACTGTCCTAACCATATCTTTACCTGTGAACTTTCAATTGAAGTATTCATGTTGGTTCTTCCAACTTCTGCAGCAACTGAAAAATAAAGAATCAATATAAGGTAATGTGCCAACAATCTATGATCTAGACCTTTCTGACCATAATGAACTAAAAAGTGGTAAAGCTAACTTACAATAATTTTACAAATCTAAAAGTTTGTTTACATTATCACATTCGATGCAAATTGGTAATTTTCAAAATATAACAGCAATACTTTATGTGCAGATACACAACAAATATACTACCTCAGTCCTTCTTCCCTAAATATAGAATTCCATTGGGTAAATTGAGGAAATTAAGAAAAATGGCAGCAGTGCTAAATTGGTTAACAATTGATTTTATTTTTTGCAAGTTTATCCTTCAAAAGAGCAAAGCAATTTATATTCTCATGATAGTATTTATTGTTAGATGCAGAAAAAAATGAAAAGTATTTAGGGGTGTTAGTGAAGAAATAACTGATATTGTTGAAAAATCAAATGGGGTCCTATATAAAGGGACAAAGAAAATTCTGAAATGGGACTTATATTTAGGGATGGAGGTAGTATCAAGTAAAGAAACCTAAAACGACATAATTACATTATAGATATCTCCAAATCATAAAGGCAAATATAAGGACTTAATAGGAGGTTAAAAATTGTAACCAAACTATCCTATATAGTACCCTCTCCGTTTTTTTTAAGTGTAATTTTAAGGATTTTTTACACATATCAAGGAAATCAATAAATTGTTACTTTTGATAGAGTTATATGCGGACCAAAGGCTTCTTTGCCCCACGTTTGCATTTACAATGGTGAAACTTATATTACCTTCTACTACTATTGTGAAACTTGTGTTAGCTTTTATTTATATTTTTGTAGGAAACCATTTATTGAAAAAGCATTATTTACAAAATTGCAACTTTTTTGTAAGTATCATCAAGGTCAGCAATCCTATCAAGCCCCATTCCTACTCACATTTATTACACCAGAGAGAGAGAGAGAGAGAGAGAAGGGGAGGAGGGAGGGGGTTGAACAGATTTAGAGTCAGAGGCACCAAATAGACATTCATGCAACCTGCTAGAGCTTCTGAAGAATGGGTGTGAGATAAATGAAGACTATGCTCCTCCTCATACAACCTTTTATACATTGCAACCTACAAGTAGTTGAAAGTAAAATTCAAGAGGCATGAAAAATAATGAGAATAAGTAAGAATACTACACAACGAATAATAAATTGGAGGATTCAGGCCGACACTTGGTTTCATAAGGGTTCTATAAGTCTAGTGTTCCGATCGCACGAGAGCCTGCAGGATCCTCGCTTTCAAAGAAAACCCCAATTCCCTCCCTAGGTTGTAACCTTCCACTGTTGCTAAAACAAAAAAATACTATAAATGCTTACAGAAGTATGAAGCGATTCAATCATCTGCCCTTGCTCTTCCGCTCTCTGCAGAACAGCCGCAACTTTAGAAGCAGCTTCTTCAGTATGTTTTTTGAGTTCCATTTCAAGCTTTTCCTACAATTCAATTGTATATAATGATAATCATATAATCTAGGTGCTTTTATGTTCTGCAGCATAAAAATGGCAAAAAAATCTCTCCCAACAAACCTTGAATTCCACCTCCTGATTTTCAAGCTGTCCAGAGAGACTGCGTACAAGGCTTCTGAGTTGGACATTCTGCTCAACTAGTCCATTAATGTCCTTGAAGGTTATCTGCATCCCAAATTGAATTTTGAATACTTGTAAGAATGAGATGCAGAAGTTCAAAAAATAAGATAAAATTAAATCCAAAAAACTTACAAGGTGCTCTGATATGACACCTTCAGCTTCAGAATTTGAACTTGTTCTTAAAGAAGTATTGGTTATATTAGCATTCATATTATTAGCAAATGACCCACAACGAACTTGTATGTCTTGGCATTCCTTCAAAAGTACTGTCACCTGTAAGAAAGTTTGGCAATGAACCAACCCAGAAGTTGTGATGATAAAAATCATGACATTAACACAACGATGCAAACAAACGTAAAGATGGCCATTCAGAGACAACTTTTTTGGTACAAGAAATTACATCTTAATAAACTACTAAACCTTCAAAGCAAGAACCTGAAAAACAACATTATCATTTAGTTGAAGCTGGAATTTGCTGTTTTCTAAAAAAAGCATTGTGCCAAAATCACGTTTGGGATCCAGGGATCGACATAGAGAGCACTTAACACAAATTCACAAAAATTGAACATCAGGAAAATCCAACATTTAACATAATATAAACTGTAATGAAGTTATTGCTGTATTTAGTTTTACTCATAAACGCGCCAAGGAAAATCCGGAAGACCAGCTTTTAATCTTTAAACAAGATACTTGCCAGAGGACTACTTTGGTCTTACTAAAGAATGCTAAAAATAAACAGGAAGGTTATTATGAATCTGAAGGTAAGTCATTAGGATGCACAAAAAGGGCATATAATGGCGTTATAGAAGATGTGCATTATTGGGTGTAAAAAAAAGGTTTTTTAAAACAATTGGTTAACCAGAAGACTGTCTTCGGTGTGTTTGAGAGTCCGATGTTATATGCGATATGGCCTGAAAAAGTCGTTTTTAAATAGGAGTCATTTTGTGCCTTACAAGCCAGTTTTGCTAACTTGAGGGTGTAAAAAAAAAATTCTAAAACAATTGGTTAACCAGAAGATTGTCTTCGGGTGCGTTTGAGAGTCCGATGTTACATGTGACATGGCCTGAAAAAGTGTTTTTAAATGGGAGTCATTTTGTGACAAACAAGCCAGTTTTGTAGTGTTGTGTTTGGGCCAACCCAAAATGTAAGATGGTATTAGAGTTTACACTAGACATACAGGACCACCCATTATCGGACCACCCAAGTTCCTCCAGATCTCCAACCATTGGAACAAGGTGTGTGTGTGTATGTGTAACTGTGTGTGTGTGCGCGCGCGTGTGTGTGTTTGACAGTCCAACATTAGAGGTTATACAACCATGTTACAGAGCCCTCCTTGTAGAATAGGCTTGGTAGTTTCTAGGTTTTTCAGAAGCACATTTGCACTAACAGTCACAATATTGCAGTGACAAGAATAACAAAAAGAAAGAGTCTAAACTAAGCTCAAGAGCAAACTGCTTCGTGAAATACATATACAAACATAGTAAACTACTACTATAAAATGAATAGGGCACTCCAGTTTACCTGTTTTCGAAGGTCATCAATTTCTTTTTGGGCAAGATTATATTCACGTTCATGCCTTTTGAGGTAAGCCTGTAAAAGATACACTAAGCAAAATCAATATGTAACAAAAGAAAGGCGGATAAAACTGTATTTCATTATACAAACCTTCAGTTCCAGGATGGTTTTCTCTAAGTTAGAATTTTCGTTCAGGGAGTGTTGCAATTTTTGGTTCATCAAAGAGTATGCATCAGCCATCTTTTCATGTTCCACTGCATAAATGACAATTATTTATTTTAGCAAAAAAGGTTTGGCACTGATTGTGACAGATAATACTTGCATAGCTAGTCTACAAAGTGCAAGCAGCTTTTTGTTGAACGTTTCTCATGATGAAATCTGAATAAAATTAGTACAACATACAATGCCTATTGAAAATCTCAAAATGAACTACCTAATCATTGTATATTTACTCCAAATAGAATTAAAAAAACAACAAAACTACCACAGTCAAAATGAGAATATACAGCTGCACATACAGAATTAACAATCATCAATTAAAGGCACCAAAGTAGTCAAAATCAATATTTAAATTAGGACCGGGAATTGTGAGATTATAACTATGAAGAGTTCCACATTGGATGAGATGAGGCCTGAAAATGTGTTTATATAAGTGGTGGGTAGTCTTCACCTTACAAGTAAGATTTATAAGGGTTGAATTAGACCTAACTAAAATTCTAAGATACCAAAGTATGGTCTCGATGCATGGACTATTGAGAGTCCCACATTGAATGAAGTAGAGCTTAAAAAAATGTGTTTATTTAGTGATAAGTAGTAATAAATAACCTTACAAGTTGGTTTTGTAAGGGTTTAATTAAGCCCAACCCAAATTTTAATATGGTATCTGTTAAGAGTCGAGTCCTACATTGGATGAGAGATGGTCTGAACATGGATTTATAAGGGAGTGCAAACCTCACCTTAAAAGCTGATTTTGTAAGATTGAGGTAAGCGCCGCGCAACCCAAATCCTAAGAGTATCAGAGCCTATTCAAGTCCACTGGGCCACTTGCTACCAGGCAATCTAGAGTCACGCTCAAGATGTCTAGTTTGAAACGTGAGGGAGTGTGTTAAGAGTCCCCCATTTGATGACATATAGCTTGAAAAAGACTTCATAAGTGGAAGACATCTCTAAACTTACAAGTTGGTTTTGTAAAGGTTGAGTTAGACTCAACCCAAATTCTAAGATAATATCAGGGTCTCCAAAATCCATTGGACCCTCTATAAGACGATTGAGGTCATGCTCCAAATGTCCAATCCTACAAGTGAGGGGGCTATGTTAAGAGTCTCACATTAGATGAGATAAGGCCTAAATTGAGGTTATAAGTGGTGGGAAAGGTGGCCAGACATCTTTTGGGAGATTTGCATGCGGAAGTTGCCAATGGGCTGAGGAGTTCCTCTATAGTAGTAGGTATCACTTGGTTTCTTAATCCACTCAATAGTGAAATCTAAGTTTCGACCAAACCTTACCTCAGGTCCTAATTATAAGAAGAAAAATTGGAGATTCTTTTGGTCCCGTGTATATGTAAAAGTTACAACTGTTAAGATGTATTATTCTTAAGTGACATTTTCCCACATTTAAAAAAAATATTATATTAGTGAGTGTATTTAATGTCTCGCCATTTTCTATCAGGGTATATTTGAAAAAAACAATCAAAAAGTTACAACAAGAAATAACTTCATTGCTTTTAATGTTTTTTGGTAGGACCGCATGGAGTATTTATTTAATTAAAATAATGCAAAATAATCAAGATTCAGTTCTAACTTTTGATTCCTCATTGACCTTGCCACATAACAACAAGGACAAAAAAGTGGACAGGATTTTATTATACTTTCTTCTCTCAGTTAACAAATTATCTACTGACTCATTCAACTCAACAAAAAGATGTACCTCTCTCCTCCTCTATGGCTTCTGCTTTCTCCTCCAACTCGTATAGAACCTGAAACAATTTATAAAAGATTGTGTTGTCTTTCAATAAATATATGTAATTGTGTTTACATGTGTATTAATAAATTTGATATAATGATAGTGAATCAAAAAAAAGTAAAACATCATAGACAATAGTCAATAATACTATCAACAAAGGCCCCAAAATGCACAACATATTTTAGCAAATTGTCATGTTCTGTTTCATTTTTAATATGCTTCAAACATCATGCCATGGGTCTTCTGTAAGCACCGTACATCGCATTTGAGTGTTTATGCAAATTAAAAGTGAAATGAAACAGATCGCATGCAAATGGACATTACATACACACAAACAATTATTCAAGTCCTCCAATAAGAAATTTCCGAGTGAGAAGAGATAGGCGAGAAACTAGGGATCAACACACATGAGATACTCGTAAACAGAATAACTAACTACAGTTAGAACTAGTGGTTGTCATAGTTTGGAGTGAGGGAACTACATCTGAAGAAGAGTATTCAGTGTATTTGGATTTTGGACAGAGTTTTTAGCGTAAGGGAAATTGGTGTATTTGGACCAAGGTTGTGAAGAGCGCAGGTCTCCAAAATTAACCTGGAATCTTTTTTTCTTACTCAAACCCCAACCCATCCTGGAAATTGGGAATTTAAGCTCATTCAATATCTCAATCTACTTAAAATTGAATCAAATTCTATCAAAATGCTTCTTCATAATAACTAACTAGAACTTGAAAGACATGAAGAATTATATGATAAATGTTTGCTTAAAATTCCCTCCTATCAATGTTATATGAAAAGATGATGAACATGAGTCATACCCGTTGCAAAATTCCCTCTGACTCCTTCCTTCCCAATTGTTCGTGTCTCAAAGCATCAACAGCCTCTTGGTATTTTGCATACATCTTTGCCAACTTCGACAAATAGAAGGATACAGTAAGATTTAATCGTGCAAATCAAACGAGCAAACATGTCAAGAATTGAAAGTAAAATTTAAATAACTCACGCTCCACCCATCTCGCAAAAGTGAAGCAGCTAATGCTGTTCCGGAAACCCCAACAGGGATTTTTGAGATTAGCGCATTATTTTCTACATCCATGTTATCAGCTACAATATGTGTCATCCACCTGTAACAAAAAAGGAAGGTACTAAGAAGTATGTTCCTAGAATATAGTCAAGGTCTGCACAGCCATGATTAAGCATTTTCCTAAACTAAATATATAAGAGTTTCAATTACATATGTTGATCTTGCATAAAATGCCAAAATGAAACCTCACATTACCTTTCACTACTACTTCGTTAAGAATCTCTACAAATCAAGAATTAAAATTTAAAACTAAGATACTCAATTTGAAAAGGATAACTACAATTTTCTTGCTCTACAAATTAAGAACTTGACCAAATTAATTTTAGTATAAACAGAGGTATTAGGTTAAGGTGTTGTAATGCAGCAAATCTAACAATAATAATCAGATTACTATAGACTGTCATGTTTCAGTCCTTGTTCAGCCAACAAATGAGAACGAAATTCTATCTATTTATGATGTATCCTGACGCTTCACATTTCCAGCTAATTAAGCGGAAAAAGCAGCACACAAAAGAATAAGTGAGTATAGTCAAATTCCTCAAAATAACAAAATGATCAAGAAAGACATACGGTTCAGTGGAGAAGCTTGTAAGTGCAAGATTGCTTAGTTCATTCGTCTTCTTGCTTCTCTCAATATCAGCTTCACACTTCTCAAGCTTTTCTTTCAAATCTGCAGCCTCCTACAAGCACACAAATAGACATAAAATGAGATAATAAGTAGATTTCAGAACGACAGAAACAGCAACCTGATGTCATCTAAGTACTAATCATCATCTAGACCTATAATAATAGTAAAAAACTTCAAAAAAACAAAACAGCTTACAGAAAAATTGTAGCTAATATTTAGTTCAAATAACATGTTCAATACAAAAGGAGAAAGCAAACAAATACAGAACATTAGCTTCTGTGTGATGAAGAATAAAATACCTTTTCAAACTGCTTTCTAGCAGAAAATTCCTTTTCAAGTCTGTCTTTGTAGTCATCTTCAACTTGCTTTAGGTGTGACTGCATAAACACATGTAATATTACCAATAAGTATTCAAACACTCTAATACGACAAATTCCAAACACTAGAAAAGCATGTAATAGAAAACAAACTTCACCTCCATCGCTTTTATAACACCCTCTAGGTCAGCTGCTTTTCTTGACCATTCCTCGGAACTCTCTTTGTAGAGTTCATTAAGCTTATTGACCTATTAACATTATATATTCAAATATTCAATTTAAAATACATAATAAAATATAAAATACACAACTTAAAAATTAATGCTCATTATCCTGAATAATACATCAAAGTTGTTAGGTCCTAAAATGAGAATTTGGGTCTAAATGGGCAGTGCACACATCAGCTGCCCAAATTCATTGTGTGGTGGGTTAATGCGAAAACATACGACTCACTGGTTTTGAAGGATCTCCCATCCATCCTCATCATTGTTGTACTTCACCTCTCTTTTCTATCATAAATTTATTTTATTATAAAAAAGAATGCTATAGGGTGTTTGATATTCTTAGAAACAATGCTGCCACAAAAACAGAGACATAGTGAAATGAATGACTACTTTTGACTTAAACCATTTACTCGTTGGTTATTACAGATTTCATTCAGCTAAGAGCATTGTGAAACTGTTCAGATTCTATAAAGTAAACAACAGCTTTATGAGTGTAACATTTCCTCCCTATAGGCATATATCCTCCAGCATGGACAAACTATATGCAATACCACAATATACAACATATTCCTGACACAAAGTGATATGTGACTTATTTACTATTAGATTTTGACTGGCAAGCAGAAGTTTGAAATTTATTTTCAGCGAGTAATATGGGCAAGGTAACCAACATTCACTTAGAAGTAGTTAATAGCAAGTGGCACGATAGATCGGAGCCTGGCCTCGACCAGAAGGTGTGAAGCGGATCGGATTGCAATCACAGCCATTCATGGGGTTAACACGGGACGTAGAGGATCGCAGACAGGTCGCTGTTTTGAGACCGTTTTCTTATTTTGTAGCAAAAAACTGACATTGCCTCTAAAAATTACAATGTTTGAAGGGTATTTTGGGGGTTTCGCGTTTAATCCTAACCCTATTCTTTTTTTTCCTGCGAAGCGAAGAACTCAAACAGAGCTTTACCGTTTTCTGTGAGACACCGCATCGGCCACTGTCCAGCAGCGGCAAGTCCTTCGTCCATTTGTTCGTTCTTGTTTCCTCCCCTCTATTGTTTCCTCTTTTCATTTTCTTCTTCCCTATTTCCTCCTTTCGTTTTGTTACTCTTTTTTTCACTTTTGAATGTTATTTGTTTTCCTTCTTTTTTACTTTTATATTTCCTTTTATGTTATTTGTTTTGCTTCTATTTTTTACTCTGATTTTTTAACTTTTATTTTTCCTTTGATGTTATTTGTTTTGCTTTTTTTTACACTTCTTTTTTTACTTCAATTGCAAACAGATAAAGTTGATTAAATATTATTCCTTTGTAGACAACTCTCTTATTTGTAGACAACTCTGTTTACTTTGATTTTTTAAGACTTGTGGATTTTTATTGCTATTTATGAATGTTTAATGAATTGTGTTATTTGTTAAATTTAACATTAAATATATGTTTATAGTATTATTTCTGTAATTTGTTCAAAACAAATTATGAAATAGCGGTCATCCTGTTGCACACTATCCCGCAATTCCACCTTCGGGTTTGGCCGCTCCGCTTCGCAGATTCATCTACTGTTCACTTTGATTTTGCATGCAAGTTAATGATAGAACAGAAAACTAAGCAGCTACTCCAAAACGTGTTGATAGAAATGATGAAAACTACATCATAATTACTATGAATGCAAAATATGATTGCCTATGGATTAGATTTCGGATATAATTACAAAAAATTAACCATTGGACATATGCTATGAATCTAACGTGTGTCAGTTTATTGCCATTTTCAAGCATTGTAAATAAAAATGTAAATTTACAAAGTTTCTTTCTTTTGTTAATTCCTATCTCCAACAGGTTCCAATATTGTGCCACACAAAAAGAAAGACAGATCGTCATGCCGCTATATCCAATGCCTATGCATATCATAGAAATATTTGAAAGCGGAAAAAATTGGTGTTATTTTAGGAAGGGGTTCATGTATGATAGAGCACTCACAGTTGAAAGTTCAGCAGACAATTGCTCTTCGTTAGCTGCAGCAGCATCTTTAGCTGATATTAATTCCTAGAAGCATATAAAAGCTTAATTAATCAGGGATTCGGATGAAATGAATCATACATCACATTTGAAGATAAAGATGAAACGTTTTCAACCTCTTGCATAGACTTAAGCTTCATTTCTAGCTCCCTTACTCTATCCTTATTCCATTGTAGAGATTTAGAGCATTCACTGAACTGTCTTTCAACCTGAAAATGATGACAAAAGATCAAATTACGATCAAACAAAAACATAAAAGCAAATTAAATTCAAAGTAAATAGTAATTTTCTTTTAGTATAATTATAGTAAATAATACTAAACTCACATCTGCAAGTTTGGAAGATATATCGGTTTCTGATTCTGTATGTTTTCTGCGCAACTCTAAGAAACTGTTAATTTTAGCAGTCAACTCCTCATTAAGCCAAGCATTCTGCCTCTCAACAATCTCCTTCTCCTGCTTACATGCATTAAATGGTTGTAGTGAAATAGAAATGTGAATGTTGTGTTCACTCTAGACAAAAGGAGTAAATGTACAGCACATAACACAAGCAATAGTCAACAACAAAGCAGAGCAGACCATTTAAATGTCCAACTTTATTTACTATTATTAAATTGCATCGCAATAATCCATTTTGAATTAGTCATTTAAAAGAAAAAATAGAATCGTTGAGAGAATTAAGTACTAAGTAGCACTTATATTATCTTCAGGTGGCAAAACAAATGGAAAATCAAAGAAAAATTATAATTTATAACGGACCTGCTCGAGGCGAGCGCAAGCAGCCCGGCATCTCCCTAATTCTGCCTCAACTTCACTAAAGCGTGCTTCCTTTTGGGCAGCATTTTCCGTCAAATGTACCTTCAACCACAAAATTGAAACACAACCAAACACAAACATCAGTACAAAGGCATTCACGAAAGAAACCAAACCAACTACAGTCACCAAAAACCAGAAAAACTCACAATCTTATCAAGGTAGCTCCTGATGGTTGTGTTCTTCTCACTAATCTCCAAATCCTTCTGTTCATTCACCTCAATCAACTGCCTCTTTGACTTGTGCAGCTCGCTCACTTCCGTCTTCAACCTCTCTATCTCTCTATCCTTCTCAACCTACAAGACCCAAAATCAATCACATCAAAATGGAAACAACTAGCAACACTAGACATGAATGCTGCCGATATTCTAAACCTTAGGTCAGTTTCGAAAAACATTTCCCGATGCTCTTATGATAAAAAATAAAAAGAGAAATATAAAAAGTAACTTATAGTAACAGTTCATGAAACAAATATAAGTTGACATTAGCTTCTCCAATTCAATTTTTTCCAAACTCTCTCAAGTAACTGTCTAAAACATCTAAGCTCCGAGAACTTCAATATAAATGAAAAATCATAAACTTCATTTTAATTGGGAAGCTACAAAAACTAGAAACTAGTCTAAACAGGACAATGATAACATCAATATAAAATTAGTAAAAAATTTCCAAAATTTATAGTGAAAATAAATTATAAAATTATAAAAACAATTGAAAGTATGCACAATTATAACATGATTGCTACGATTTCCATTAACAATAACTAGCAACAAGAGAAAAATATTAATTTCGATTTCAAAAGGTTTTCGAAACGCACCAATTGCAACTGAAATTGGTGATTCTTCGCTTGGGCATCAGAGAGGTCACGGAGGTGTTGATCAAGAGAAGATTGGAGGCTGGCGGCGTGGGATTCGAGCTTGGAGAACTCTGAAGAGAGGGAGAGATACTTCTGCTCAACGAGAGAGCAATTCTGCTCGGCGTTGATGTCGGAGGCATCAGCTTTAGCGCGGACGGTGTCGAGTTCGTTGAGGATGCCGCGGATGTAGGCGTCGGCTTTGGCGGCTACGGCGGTGGTATCGCCGGATAACCGCGAGAGTTCTTCGTCGGAGATAAAGAGGGGCATATCGATTATGCCCTAATCGGAGAGTTCGTCAGAAATAGTGAATAAGAGAGAGAGAGAGAGAGAGAGAGAGAGAGAGAGAAAGAGAACGAGGGAAGCAGTGAGAATTTGAAGATGAACCGAAATGAAGGGTACATTAGAAGGAAATTATTTTCGAAGATTTACTTTTCACACCTCTGAGTCTCACCCGCAGTCTCTATTGGTCTATTTGGTATGATGGAAAGAAAGTGAGAGGAAAGAAAATTACGGAAATCGATGAATGAATTTGGATGATAAAGTAAATCAAATTCATTTATTGATTTGCGTAATTTTTTTTTCTTTCACTTTCTCTCCATAGAAACAAACGGGGCCTATATGTCTAATTTACTCTCTCGTTAGGGATGTACGCAGATTGGGTTGGATCAGATTTGACATAATCTGCTACTCAACTCGTTCAATATTTATTGGGTTGAGTTTATTATCAAACCCGCATTTTTACTATCAAATTCAAACCGACTCAGTTATTAATGGGTTGAATTCGCAGCTTATTTATAAAATTTCAAAAAAAATATTGATAGACAAAAACACATTTTTTAAAAACTTTTAAAAAGACCTATAATATAATTTACACAATTGCCATACATTTCTAGTTAAAGTGAATAAAATACATTCATTTAACTTCAAATAAAAATTCATCCATAATCATTTCTCTTAATAAATTAAATAAGAGTAGTAAATTCCCACAAAACATATCATTTCCATTAGATTCATAAGCAACAAATTAAGGGTCTGTTTGTTACAGATTAAAAATTAGTGATTTTGATGTTAAATAATCTAGAGATTACTTTTTTGAGATTTTATAGAAAAATAGAATTTACTATACGTTTGTTTATTGTAATAAAAATAACTTTTTTTAATAAAATAATCTTTAGCTTGTTTTGATACAATATGTAAAAGTGTTTTTTTTAGTTACAAAATAATCACACTTGTTTTCTCTATCCTCTAAAAAAATCTATTATTTGAGAAATTACTCTTAACAGCTTCTTATTTTTAGCCGTTTTCTGATTATTTTTAAATTCTTATTATTTAAAAAGTTGTAACAAACAAATACAATATTTTTAAAAGTGATTATTTTTATAAAAAAAATTGTTTTTTCTAAAAATAATCTATAACTGATGGCCTCTAAATAAGTTCTACGAGTAAATTACATAAATTCAACAAAAACAAAGTGTATAGTATTATACGACAACACCTTTCAAATATACATTTAATGAGCTGGTTGGGTTCACGAGTAGATGAGTTCAAAGACTAAAATCGAATACCTGAACCGATTACTTGTGGGTTTGGCGGGTTTGGCCGATTTTACCTGCAAGTGAACGGGTTCGGGTAAACAATGGGTTGGATTGGGTTGGCGGGTTTGCGGATTGACTCGTACCCATGAATATCTCGCTACTTAGGATGCGAGTGTGTAAATTGCAAAAATTGAGCGAAAAAAATAGTTTGCTTTCTAGATAGCAAACTGCAAACTGAGTTCGTTTTTTATAATGTGAACCTTATAAATAACTTTGAATGAAACACAGTTTGCAAGTTAAAGTGTGAATCATTCATTCACTTAATTTTCTATTTTATGTTAAACTTATCAACTATTGTAGTTTTGGTTTTGGATCCTCTCCTTCTTTTTTCTCCAATTCCCTCTCCAATTTTTTTTATGTGTCTTTCTCTCTCATCATCACTTATTTATATTTTATTTTAAATTTCTCCCTCTTTACACTCACAAAATAAAGAATTGGAGAGGAAATTGGAGAGAAATCAAAGGAGAGGATCCAAATCCTGTAGTTTTAATACATGTATATTGTAAGTATAAATGTAAACATGGTCATATCAAATAAAGTAACAATTCAGTATACCTATCTTTATGGTGTGTATGTGATTGGTCGATAATATCACAACCGTTAAATGACAACTTAAAATGTGATATAAGATAGTGACCACATTTTTATAAGGTTCATTAGTTAAAGTGTAAATTGTGTTCGCACTTTAAATAACGAACTATGTTTCAGTTCGCACTCTAAATAGCGAACTATGTTTCAGTTCGCACTCTAAGTATCGAGTGTCAATATTTTATACTCAAACTGGACGTCTGCATCCCCCGATGAATAAAGAAAGGAGTTCGCATCCTAGAATGCAAACAGTGCTCGCATTTTAAAATGCAAACTTTTTTTTTCATAATATTTTCAGGGGGTGCATACGTTGGGCTTGAATCAAATAAAATTGTCACTTGCAAAATAGGGTGCAAATAGTGCTCGCTTTCTAGAATGCAAAATATTATTTTTGTAATTTTAGGGGGTACGAAAAATAACTCTCTTATTTTCGATTGTTTAGTCGATTTTGTAGTTATTTTGCTTAATGGGCTTTTAGGCCCATTGTAATTTCAAAAATTAAAAAATAATTTATTTTGGCGCTCTCTATTGAAAAATAATTTGTTTGGTTTTCCTATTAGTTTTATTATTTAAACAGTGGAGGTTGTAAAATTAAAAAGAAATTGAGAGACCATTATTCTCTATTATCTAGTGAATTAAGTTTGCTACCTAACTAGTACACCGGTCAGTGGTCAAATTCGGTGGTTTATAAATACCCCTTTTATTTATTGTTTGTTACTTTTTATCTTTTCGTGTATAAATAACCGCTTAGTTCGTTGTTAATTAGTTATAACAATCTCATCGGTGTTTTTTAATGATGGTTTACATCGTTATGTGAATCAATGAGAAACCTTTTGTGCCAAAATTAAAAATATTATAACTAACTGAAATATCTGCTACTACAATTGGATTTTCCCAAGTACAAACGGGATTGTCCCATGACACCAAAAATAAATGTGGTGCGCAGCTATAAATGGCGGCATGTTTTACCACAATCGGGACTGCCTCATGTTTTGTCCTAGAAGGAGATGTACACAACGAATTCACTTTTATTGGATTTTATTAATTTTAATGTAATTTTTCTGTGTAATGGTTTAAATTTATTTGTTTTACTTTGTAACAAATATATTCAATGTAATTTTGAACAAAGATATCTTGAACAGATTATACTCAACATCGACCACCCTTCTTGCATTGCGACAGTTGAGACGACCGTTGAGTTAGTCCAGTTGGTATTTCAGATCGCGCAGCTTAACATCGACGATCCTAAACAAATTTTGTTTCATGTTGTTGTAGTAGACTGCAATTAAGCGGGTCTTCCACTTCGCTGGGTAAATATCCATGTTTCTTTGTTGTGAATGAAAATTGAACCAAACACCTCTATTATAATGGTTTTGTTACATTTTGGAACACACAAATAGTCAATGCATTTTTCTAAAACAAAACCACAACTATTTTCAATCGATAACAATCAATTCTCTTTTTAGTATAATAAAACATAGAATTTTATGATTATCGTACTGAGGTGGGGCTAAGGGTGGCCACAACCCTCCCCCACCCAAAAATATATTTTTTATAGGTATAGAGTATTAAATTAAATATATTATTAATTATTTTAAATAATTCAGTATAAGTATTTGTACAAATAATTGATATAAATATTAATTTAGAGTTTATTAATGACTATGAGAAACTCGACACACTTATTAGTTCAAGTGTTTTAGTGCAAATATTATTTTATGAGTCAGGATCCGTTGACACCAACAAGTTTGACACCAAATGTTACACCTCTCAATAACGTTTTAACCGATATAAATTTTATAAAATTCACCGTTGGATGAAAGTTTGTATCATATAGATCATTTATTTAAAGTTTCAAAAAAAATCCAAAACCAATTGATATGTTATTGAGATACATCAAAGTTAACGAATTGCGTCTTTTTTTAAATGTCGTTGATCTTTATGTGTCTCAATAGCATATCAAATGATTTTGGATTTTCCTGAAAATTTACATAAATGATCTATATGATATAAACTTTCAATCCAACGGTGGATTTTATAAAATTTATATCGGTTAAAATGTTATTGAGAGGTGTAACATTTGATGTCAAACTTGTTGGTGTCAACGGATCCTGATCTATATTTTAAGTTATACAGTTCATTTTTATAATAATTAACTTTGACTTTGTTTATCTCAAAATAACGGATAACTAATTGAATTTATATAGTATTGTGTAAAATTAGCAATTGAACTAGCATATATATGAAATTCCAGCGCACTGCAGACAGATGTGCTACACGATGTTCCAACACCTGACTATAGTAGAACACAGTGGACAATATAAACAATAAATAGCAGAAGGTAAATAACACACAAGGTTTGTTAACCTAGTTCGGTGCATACCACAACCTACATCTGGGGGATACCAATTCAGGAAGGAAATCCACTATGATAGTTCTAGTTCAAAGCAAAACTCCACCGTTTAACACTTATCGCCTAGACACTATAGTTTGACTTCACCCTAGGAACCTCCTAGAGCGGAGATCCCATCTCACTTCCACTCAAAACATAGACCATGTGTTGATGCTTTATAATAGCGATTTGAAAACACTTTCAAAAACTAAAACTAACTATGTGCTTCAAAGCTTTGGAGAAGTTAACAAAAGATTTGGAGACACACTCCTAGAAACTACCATACTCCATGCTTAAAAGCTTTGGAGCAAATACAGAGTTACAACTCAAAGATACAGTCCTACAAAAGTATCAAGATGATACTAGAGAGGCTCGCATATAAAGCACAAGGCTTACAAAGACACGAAACCCTAAAAGTCTACATTTTGATATATTGGTTTCGGTGAAGAAACTAGGTTTAGCTCCTTCCTTATATAGCCACGAGTTAGCATGAGCTTGCTGAGCAAATCGGACTTCAAACACAGCTAGAAAAAGGTGTAAGATTCACCTCAAAAGTATTCTTGAACCAAATATAATCTTTCCTTAAATATATCACATCTTAAGGAAATAAATAATCTACATAGAATCTTCGGTAAATAGAGAGAGAAACCAACGTCTTGGTGCTCAAGAAAATGTCTGAAGATACCAAAAATAAGATTCAAGAGAAAAACGGCGCGTACACATGGCGCACAATCATGGCATACTGAACACGTATACAATGTTGAAACATTGTATCCAACATCTTGCTTGTATATTTGTTTTACCAAAATGATGCCAACAACCAAATATCCAACAATATAAATATAAAATGACATAAAGAAATATGTTTATTAATATTTAATTTTTTAAGTGAGATAATAGGGGGAAATTGGAATAAAAAACAATAAGTTATCCAATACCATACAAGAATTCCATTGCACTTGGAAAGATTTAAAATACCCCCGCTTCAAATCATGACACTTGGCAAAAATGAGGGTAAATGGTGTCCAAAATTTAAGTAATTGAACCAAACCATTTTTATGTGTAACCAAGCCATTTTGAAATGTTTGTGAGACAATATCCCTTTCACTTGAGCCATGGTTGGAAAGAAACCAAGCCGGTACGAAAAAGTCACTTTCTCTTCTGTTAGTTATCCATTGGTTAATGTTTTGTATTATCTCTGCAGCTTTTTGTCTCACATCTCACATGGTACCGGCTATAAAGAACATAGTATGTGACAATGTACTTTAAAGTTTAAATTGAAAGTTGTCAAATGCTGTAAACTTTTGGAGGCAAGCCATACTTACAATGGAAACCGAATCAGTTGAAAAAATAGTAGAACCAAAATTTGAAATTCATTTTTTCCCCTCTCACCACTTATTCAAAATTCTATAACATCTTTCCTCATTCATTCACATTTCATCCTCTTCCTCATTCTTTCTCTCACTTTTTACATCTATCTCCATTTTATTTTTTCAAAATGGTTTTTTTTACTTTACATATTCATTTTGTCTAACCTTTTTTGTTTTCTTTCAGGGAAATTGAAAGATAACTTACACTCTAAAGCAAAGAAGAAAGCACAAGGGAGAATAAAATAAAAGGAAACAAGAGGAAGAACTTGATTTGGATAAAAAAATTTGCATGATTCTACAGGAGGTATACCAAACAACACTCATCTTTTGTTATTCTATCTAATACAATATAAGAAAGTTGTTGTCCTTGGAGAAGACAACAATAACCTTGTTTAATATGCTGCCGTGTGGCAAAACTGAGGGCTTTTGATGTCCGAAAAATATGAAACTGAACTAAATGCATTTTCAACCAAGCCATTTTTCAAGCAAACCAAGCCATATTGTATTCATGTGAGAGAGCATGTCACTTTCAATCGAGTCATCCTTCCAAATGGACCAAGCTGGTTGGGAGAAAATAATAAAAAATGCATTGAAGTCCAACTTTTGTAATTGAGAAAACAACCTTTTTGTTCAAACAGCTACCACTGACAGATTTTGGAAAAGTGTACCTCATTACCAAAACAACACTCCATCATCCTTTCAACTCAATTTCTCTTCTGTACACAGAGAAGGTAACTTCCTCTTCTTCTTCATTCATCTTCAAACCATCTTCTTCATCTTCACTGCTAATTTTGAAAATCCAACGATCTTCTTCATCTTCAAACTTAAATGTTGTTTGTTTATTTTCAAGTTCAGATATTGTCAATTGTATTACATGTTGTTTCATGTTTTCTTCTTCATTTTTCCGTAGATCTCAAATAATACATTTTTCTTCTTCATTTTTTGTTTTTATTTATTTACTGAGTTTTGGTTTGATGCTTTGTGTTGTTATTAATTTATTCTGGATCATACATGTTGACTATGTTTGTATTGGCTGCACATTTTGGTAAAACAAGTTCTTAGGCAGGATGTTGTATGAAATGTTACAACATAACCTGACGTGAGCGCGCCAGTTGTAGCGTATCTTTTGTGCGCGCGTTTTACTTTCAGAGAAGATCTTTTCTCTTTCATCAGTTCTTTGCGTGTACATCAAGGAAGGTTTTATTTCCTAAACAAATCTTTCTTCTAAAGATTGTGTTAGGAATTATTGTGAAGATTTATTTTAAAAACATATCAAATCTTTCAAAGATATGGTTTTATTTTATGTATGAGCTGGATGTTCTCTCTTGGGTCAGAACTATTGAAGCCCATGTTACCAGCTATAAATTGAAGGACGAAAATCTAATAAAGGCAGTTGTTCAAGCATGTATTTGAGTCTATCCGTATTAGGGTTTGCGTGTGTGCTTGTGTTTTGTGAGCCTTTCTTGTGTCACCTTGATGCAAGTTTAGGACTGTGTGTTCTTTGAGTTGTAATTACAATTGTCTCTGAAGCTTTTAAGCAAGGAGATAGTTGTTGTGTGTGTGTCCTCTCCAAAGCTTTTAAGCAAGGAGTTTGGATCATAATGCTTGTGTATCACTCGAAGCCTTTAGGTAAGAGTGATCTAGTGTTTAGGAGAGTGTCTCCACCATAGTGATTGATTCAATAACAATGATGTCTGTACTGTTGAGCTTAAGGAGTGAGTTGGGAACTCATACCTAGGAGTTCCTAGGTAGAAGGACATAAGGATAGTTGCTAGGTGATAAGGTGTAAACGAGGAGTTTGCTGTAAGACTTTGAACTAGGACTATTAGTGGATTTCCTCCTGGATTGGTATCCCCTAGATGTAGGTTGTTGTTTGCACTAAATTGGGTTAACAAATCACTGTGTGTTTGTTTTATTTCTACACTATTTACTATCGTATACTTTGTCTATTAAAGCTGGTAAAAGTGTTATAACATCGTGTACAACATCTTGTACTGGTGTGCCAGTTTTTTCAATTGGCATCAGAGCAGGCACCCTACCTGTGTAGGGTGAGATTCAGGAAGTTTCATTTGGAAAAATGGACAAAGAAGGAGGATTTGTGAACAGACCCACAATGTTGATTGGGTCCAATTATGATCATTGGAAGCCAAAAATGATTGCTTTCTTGAAGTCTATTGACAACAGGACTTGGAAGGCAGTTCTGAAAGGTTGGGATCATCCTATGATTACTACCAAGGAGGGTACTTCTACATGTGTATTAAAACCAAAGGAAGACTGGACAAAGGAGGAAGATGATGCAGCTCTCAGCAATAATAAGGCAATAAATGCTCTCTTCAATGGAGTTGATGCAAATATGTTCAAGCTCATTAAAAAATGCCTATCTGCAAAGGAAGCTTGAGAGATATTGATGACATGTTATGAAGGCACCTCTAAGGTAAAGATGTCAAAACTTCAACTTCTCACTACCAAATTTGAAAATCTTAGTAAGAAGGAGGAAGAAAGCATTCGGGACTTTCATATGAATCTGCTTGATATTGCAAATTCCTTTGAGGCTCTGGGTGAAAAAGTGTCTGATGAAAAACTATCTAGAAAGATACTCAGATCCCTACCAAAAAGTGACTGCCATAGAAGAATCTCAGGATATAGCTAACATGAAGGTGGACGAATTGGTTGGATCCCTCCAGACATTTGAAATGACTATCAATGAACGAGGAGATAAAAAGAACAAAAGTGTAGCCTTTATTTCAAATGATGATGATGAGGAATCCCATACTATTGTTGAAGGTGAATAAAGTATATCTGATGCTCTTGCGTTAATTGGAAAACAATTTGGTAAAGTTCTAAGGCGAGTTGACAGAAGAGCCAGGCAGAATGGGCAGAACTTTAGATTTAACATCAACAAACAGCAAAACAATGTGAAGAAAACTAGACCTGAGGAGAAAAGTGGACCTGTCAAAGAAGTGCAATGTCATGAATGTGAAGGATATAGACATGTCAGAACAGAATGTGCAACCTTCTTGAAGAAACAAAAGAAAGGTTTGTTCGTTTCTTGGTCTGATGAAGATTCAGAAGAAAGAGAAGAGTCTGCTAGACATGTGTCTGCCATGACTGAAGTTTGTGTTCTTGTGACTGATTCTGATGATGATGTGGAGGTTGTCTATGAAGAGCATTCTGATTATGAGGAGAATGACACTTATGAGGAACTCCTTGGTCTGTACAATGATCTACTTGTTCGTTATAAGGAGGTTTGCAGAATTCTAGAAAAACAAAAAAAGACTATAAATCAACTCCACACAGAGAAAAACTTTCAGATAGGCCAAGTATTGAAAGTTGAGAAGAAACTAACTCAAGCCAATATTGATATGGAAGAATTGAAGAAACGAGTTGATCAACTGAATTGTGGCGCAAATTTGCTTGAAGAAATCATGGATGGTGTTCATACTACAAGACTGAAATTTGTAGGGTACAACTACACTACTCTCAACCAGCATCAACTAAACAAAGAAACAAAATTTCTTCCTGCTGATGAGGGAATTAATCCCTATACTGGGGAGAAAATGTTACAACCTCCTATACCACATCCTAAAACCTATCCAAATGTTAAGATTGGACAAGTTCCATGACTTTTTCTAACCACCATCGTGCCCCGGGACACCATGATCAGTCAAGAAAATGGGTTTGTCATCGCTGTGGAAAGAAGGGACATATAAGGCCCTTTTGCTACAAGCTGTATGAATATCCAAGACATTGGTAACAGCCAAAAACTGCTCCTAAAGAGGAAACTGTCAAAAAGGTGTGGCAACCAAAATCCGAGAACAAGGGGTTGATTGCACATACATCTCTCAAAACATCATCCAGAGAAGACTTGTATTTTGATAGTGGTTGTTCAAAACACATAACAGAGGTAGAGAAATATCTGAAGGATGTGAAGGGCTATGCATCTAGCTATGTGACTTTTGGGGATGAAGTCAAAGGTGAAATTCTAGAGATAGGTAAACTTGTCAACAAAGAACTGCCTAACTTAGAAAATGTGCTGCTAGTAAAGGGACTCACTGCAAATCTGATCAGCATAAGCCAATTGTGTGATCAAGGATTGAAGGTAAACTTCACAAAAGCAGAATGTCTTGTGAGCAATGATGAAGGTGAAATTCTGATGAGAGGTATCAGGTCCAAAGACAATTGCTACTTGTGGATATCTCATGAAGAAGCTCATCTAGGAACATTTCTACTTGGTAAAGAGGATGAAGTTCATATGTGGCAACAAAAACTTGGTCATCTTAACTTAAGTGGAATGAAGAAGGCTGTTAGTATTGAGGCAATCAAAGGGCTTCACAAACTAAAAATTACTGAGGGAAACATCTGTGCAGAATGTCAGATTGGTAAACAAACCAGGATGTCGCATCCAATGTTGGAACATCAGGTAACATCAAGATCTCTTGAACTTTTACACATGGACCTTATGGGACCTATGCAAGTTGAAAGCTTAGGAGGAAAAATGTATGCTTTTGTGGTTGTAGATGATTTCTCCAGATACACCTGGGTTAATTTTATTAGAGAAAAGTCTGACACCTTTGATGTTTTCAAAACTCTATCCACCCAAGTTCAAAGAGAAAAGAACAGTGGGATTGAGAGAATTAGAAGTGATCATGGGAGAGAGTTTGAAAATGAAAAATTTAGTGAGTATTATGCTAGTGAAGGAATTAAACATGAGTTCTCATCACCCATAACTCCTCAACAGAATGGGGTGGTGGAAAGGAAGAACAGGATTATTCAGGAATCTACAAGAGTTATGTTACATGCAAAAAACCTACCCTACCACTTCTGGGCTAAAGCAATGAACACAGCTTGCTATATACACAACAGGGTGACTTTGAGAGAAGGTACATCTGCTACTATGTATGAGTTGTGGAGAGAAAGATAACCAATTGTTAAGCACTTTCATGTGTTTGGAAGCAAGTGTTATATTCTGGTAGATAGGGAACAGATAAGGAAACTTGATCCAAAAAGTGATGAAGGAATTTTCCTTGGATACTCTACTAACAACAGAGCATATAAAGTATATAATTCAAGGACAAAAGTTGTTATGGAATCGTACAATGTGGTAGTAAATGATGTAGAAACTGAGAAGGTGAATAATGTGGAATATGATGTTGGAACATCAGGACCTGTCACTGAAGATCATAATCTAGAAGAACAACCTGATGCAAGACCAGAAGAAATTTCAGAAGATGTTATTGTAGACACTACTGACCAACCCACTTAAAACAAAGGCCCATCTGTGAGGGTCGAGAAAAATCATCCCTTGGAGCTTGTCATTGGAAAGCCTGAACAAAGAATCACCACTAGAAGATCCAATGATGTGATAGCTAATTCTTGTTTGTTTCCATGTTTGAACCCAAAAATGTGAAAGAAGCTCTCACTGATGAATTCTGGATTGAGGTAATGCAAGAAGAATTGAATCAATTCAAGAGAAGTGAGGTATGAGATCTGGTCCCAAGACCAAATAATGTAAATGTCATAGGTACAAAATGGATCTATAAAAAAAAACTGATGAGAAATGAGTTATCATCAGAAACAAGGCTAAGTTGGTTGCCTAAACTTACACTCAAGTAGAGGGACTTGACTTTGAAGAAACTTTTGCTCTTGTGGCTATGTTGGAATCTGTTAGACTTCTATTGGGTGTTGCTTGCATCCTTAAATTCAAACTCTACCAAATGGATGTCAAGAGTGCATTTCTGAATGACTATCTCCATGAAGAAGTATATGTAGAACAGCCAAAAGGTTTCACTAATCCAGTGTTTCCTAATCATGTCTACAAGTTGAAAAAGGATCTCTATGGTCTAAAACAGACACCTAGGGCCTAGTATGAAATACTTACTCAATTCCTAGAAGGTCAAGGCTATAGGAAGGGTGGATCTGACAAGACTCTGTTTGTGAAAGAAGTGAAAGGAAAATTTATGATAGCTCAGATATACACAGATGGCATTGTTTTTGGAGGAATGTCGAACACGATGGTTCAACATTTTGTCCAACAAATGCAATAAGAATTTGAAATGAGTCTAGTAGGAGAGTTGACCTACTTCTTGGGATTGCAGATTGACTACGGTCTGACAAGTGCACCAGTCTGTCGTCGAGTAATAATTCACACTCTACGAGTAGAATGAGTTCGTATCCACAGGGATCGTGCCGCAGCTTCACTAGCGTTATTTAAGTTCGAGATAGTTTGCATTCGCTTTGGGTTTTGGAAAAGGTTTTTATAAAATATAGCGTAATGCTTGCAGAAAATAAATGCAGAATGTATAAATACAAAGATTCAAGAAATATAGAGGCTAGGCATGGTGGTTGGACTCCCTCCCTTCTTCATATTTGGCATGATCGGTATATAACATAGTTACTTAGATTATGTTCGGCGGTGAATTATCCTTGTTGTAGTAATACCTTACTATTACACTATGTCTATTAAAGTTTCCCTACGTTCGTAACTAAGGTACCTATGAGAGTCTAACCTCAATGTGTCACATACCCTAATTACTAAGTGAGTTGTTTATAAACATGCATTATGCTCTTCACCAATTAACCTCTAGATCCTAGTATCAGGCTGTTCATCTTCTAAGTGCTCAACTCACACCTAGTTCATGATTCCTCCTCTAACCGCTCATTCACGACTAGTTCAGGATGTTACCGTCTCTATACACCTAGCATTATTTACTACTAGTTCCGGACCATACCAAGTCAAAACCCGATATCAATTATATGGGCGCTCCCGCTTATCCGGCCAGATTACGAGAATATGTTATTAAAGTGCAAGAAAGTAAATAACAAACATAATTACTAAATATCATTTATTATAACTTAGACTCAACCACAGACTCCAAATATTCATAGGGGAGTTCATCTTCTCCACCACAACCTAAGGCATAAATTATAAAGACTACATATTTAAATTACAAGAATTCATAACCTAAATACAAAAGCCTAAAGAAAACATACCTTGCTGAGTTAGTTTTCCCGTAAGGGGAGAAAACTATGCCCAATAGAGCTCCTCTGAACCTCTCCTTATAGTAGAGAGTGTTCTACTATTTCTGAATGAATAATTATGAAGGAGGGTGGCTCTATTTATAGTTTTCGTAATGGGCCTCAGCAAGGCATCGCAACACGATAAGGCCATCGTACTGCGATGCGAAGATTCAGTTCAATTTTATAACTGATCCTGTGCATTTCATCAACTTGGGCGCCAAGTAACTCCATCGTACTGCGTTGTATAGCATCGTACTGCGATGGAAGATTTTCTCAAGATTTATTTCTTCTGGTTGCTTGGCGTGCAAGGAGCTTTCATCGTGGCACGATGACACACATCGTGCTGCGATGGAATGCTGATTTCTTCACTTTTTGGATCTTTTCTTGTCTTTTTGCATTTTGGTCTCTGTCTTGATGCTTTTTCTTGCTTTTGTAGGTTTTCCTTCGTATTTGGGCCTGTCTTGGTCATTTTACTACTAATAATAATACTAAAAATACCATAGAAATTCATGTCATCACAACCCCAAACTTAAACTGTTGCTTGTCCTCAAGTAACATGCTGTCAGACAAGATCGTTAGAAAAATAAGAGATAAATAATAATGATAGGAATTTTACAACCTTGCTTGTATTTCAGCAATGATACCGCTGATTTCTAACTGCCGCGATCATGCTCAGCCCTGCTAGGCTCATGAGACGACAATAGTAGAAAAATCGGACAAATGCCCGCAAGAGTCCATGTTCAACTTTTCTCTCTCTCTCTCTCTCTCTCTCTCTCTCTCTCTCTCTCTCACACACATTTGTGTTTTTCGCTCATAATTGAAAGGGGTATCTCTCAATCATCGTGCAACCTGCCATTTTACCATAGGCTTGCAAGAACTCTAAGCAACATGTCAAAATTCAATATTCATGCATTATTGGAGGTCTTTTCAGGGTTATAATGTGGCTTAGGTCAAGGTAGGACATTTTTGGGAATAATAGGCTAAACATTTGGAGTTAAGTTCTACTTTGTTGTTCCTTTTTGTGTACGCAACATTTGTTCCTTAGGGTACCTTTTTGTGTTGGTATCAGATGTTAAGAACCGGATGTGTCTTTGTATGGTTCTTTTCTAACACTGTTTTTGCCCTTTGGCTCTTTCTTTTGCCCTTTGGCTCTTTTATTTGCCCTTTGGCTCTTTCTTTTTTCAATTTTTTTGAAGAGACTATTTTTTTAGGGAATTTTTAATGTTTCCCGTCTCTTTTTTCATTTTTTTTTCTTTTGTAATGATAGTTCTTCGTATACCCACCCCAAACTTAAACGTTGCTAATTCCAAGAGCAACCCCAAACTTATTTTGTTGCCAAGACTTTGAGAACTATTACCTTAACTTCAAGGAGGGTAATTCATTGTTTTTCTTGTCTATAGGCTTGTATCGTGGTTTGTCACTGAAACAAAAAGTGATAGTTTTTTTTACGGCTCAAAATTGGTTAGCAAAGGATATAATATAATGGAGGGTGGCTTGAAAAGGCTATGGGTTATAACAAACAATTGCCTCATTGCACATAATATCAAATTAACCAGTCAGCAGAGAATTAGAGCAAGTTCTCGAAAATAAACAAGTGCACGATACTCTCATAGTAGATCGAAAGAAAGTGGTAATACCGTTTGGAAATATTTGGCTCAAATCCTCACATGGCTTAGGTATCTGAAAGTTGAACACTTGTCTCACAGACACCAGCTTCATCACTCGTCTTTCTGTCCCCCGAATTTCGCACTTCGGAGCAATCACCTTTGGTTTTCTGTATGAAGGTGTGAAATTCGTCTCACCAAGATTTATAACTCATTTCGCCGCAATCTTACCTATAACAGTTTATCATGCACTAGATAATAAACAGCAAACATTTATTTAATTTTTTATAAGTTTGAATAAGGGTTAAATAGATGAATATGATAAACAAGAAATTCAAAGTACATTAGATAATAATAAAAATAAAAAAGTACATAAATAATAGAAAGACTAAAAATATAAATGCGGATCTATTGTCCGCCCTCATCCTCACTGTCCATCTCCTTCTCAATCTCAACTGCCAACTCCTACGCAACTGTTAGATCCCATATGTCCTGAACTTGTTGCTGATGCTGCTGCAAGTTCTGGTTCTGCCTGTTGAAGTGTCCTATCAAATCCGGCTGCTCCGGATACTGTTGGCGGTAGGAAGGCAGAGGATGCTGAGCTCTGTACCCCTGAACAGCGTCCATCAAGTGCTGGGAGTACCGGGGCAGTCCCCAATCCATCCTGACATGGATATCATACTGTGTGGCCGCCATCCCCAGCTCATAATCTGAGAACTGGTGCTGCTAGGGTGGCGGCTGGTGTACCTGATGCTGCTATGGTGGCTGCTGTGGCTGCTAGGCTGCCAAAACCCTCTCAAGATCCTGCTGAGCTCGGGAAAGGAACCTCGTGCCGAGTGGAATCTCCGCCCCAATGATCTTATCATCGTCCTCCTCTGGTACCCCAACTAAGGCATAAAGGTGAGAGATGACGAAGGGGTGGCCAATGGTGGCGTCCGAAGAGGTGATCATGCGCTTGATACTCTGCGCAATCACCTGGCCAACCTGGATGGGCTCCCTCATCATGATGCTGAAGATAGCCAAGCACCTGGAAGTGATGATCTCTGTCTCATTGGAGCATGCCACAAAGTTGTGGGTCCACCATTTGGCCCACAACTTTGCCAAAGGCAACATCTCCGTACCATGTAGTCTCTGACGCGCCCCCTGTCTCGAGTAGCGCCAGTCCTTGCCTGGCATCGCCAGGGCTTTTCGGATCTGGTCGTACTCAGCGTAGGTAATAGCTCCCTGGCTCCAAGAAGCACGCCTCATCTGGACCATGCACTGACCCTCCGGGTGGAATTCGAAAGTAGAATCAATGTGGTCCGGGGTAAAGCTGACATAAATCCCCAGGACATAAGACCTGTAATCACCTGGGCTAAATGCGAAAGCATTGACATAAAACTCCTCCACCACAGATTGCACTCCCCCAACATGTTGTTGAAGGGTACCCATCCGTAACCTGTAAGAATCTCCCGCACTCGTGGTAATGGGTCAAAAGCAGGAATCTCAATTCCTATCTCCTGGACCCGCCCCTTCTGCTGGGTAAGACCATGCTGCCTCTTGCAAGCACTGCTCAAGAAGCGAGGAGGGGCAGCCTGTGATGCGGAACCTGAAACTCTGGATCGTTTGGGTGCCATGATAATGAAAGTAAAAAGGTTTGATTTTTTGGAAAATGTTTGGATTTTTGTTAGGAAATTTGGTTGATGGAGGGTTTAGAAAGTGTAGAAGAAGAAGAAGAATAAGAGTTTTGGAGTTTTCTAAGAGGTAAGGATGTTGAGAAGTCTCTAGGTAAATTTGAGCAAAGTAACGGCGTAAAATTTTGATGTGAAAAGTGAAAAATTCATGCTTTATTTATAGGCAACGTTTACTCATCGCAGCACGATGCATCGTATCGTACTGCGATGGTTTGCTGTTGGATTTTGAAAAATTGGCCGTTCACATCACAACACGATACATTGTACTGCGATGGAAGTCCGTTTGTTTTGAAAAATTGAATGTTGTTCATCGTAGCACGATGGGGTGCATCGTGCTGCGATGGACTGCCTGATTTTTGTAAAAATTTGATTTTTCAACTTTTTTCTCAAAAATTATTTTTCTAGGTCTTTCTCTAAAAATGTGGTACTTTTATTTTTCTAATATTTAAAATTTAAAATTGCAAAAACTAAATTAAAGCAGTAAATTGTTCCTCGGGTTGCCTCCCAAGCAGCGCTTGTTTAGCCTCTCATTAGCTTGAGGCATTTCCTCCATTACAGATGATAGGTTCGCATGTCTCTTTCTACCGTGCTTCTTTGTTCCAGCCTGAAACACTGACCATCTTTTCTTCACATTGATTGCAATCTTGGTAGGATCAGGTCTGTTTCACCATATTTTCAACTATCCCGTTGGCGACTTATTTACTGGTGCAGTTTCATAAAACACAGTAATTTCACCCCAAACTTATATTTGTGCATGTCTTTCTCTTTTGCGCTTTTTCCTTGAAGAAGAAATTGTTCTTTAGAGGTGATTTTGCAGCTTGATTCTACTGATTGAATTATTTCTTCACTGATGGTCTTTCTCTCTTTTCTTTGTCATTTTCTCTCCAATGGTTCCTGTGTTTCCGAACCACGTCTGTAAATAACCCTTCTTTTACTTCATGTGGAAGCTTTAGTCAAATGATCCTTCTGACCCTTGACTTCCTTGTTGCAGCTTTCTCTTTTGCAAATTATTACGTCTCCTATAACTTTAGGAGTTTTCCTTTTAGAATGCTGTCTTTAATTTTTGCTGTTGCCAGCTTTTGCAATCCTAGCTCTTGAGTACCTGTCTGCATGCACTTTAAACAGAATACCTCAGTAGCACTGGATGAATATTTTTTTTCAGTAAAACTATTTTTTGATTTGTCTCATGTGTCTTTGTCACCATGAAAATTCCCAGGTAAGTGAGGTAGATCACAACGGATCGCTCGGAGACCTTGACTTATCCTTAGCCAGAATTTTCATATATCAAAATCCACAATCATCAACAAGATTTTTTATTTTTTAATTTTTTTGTATTTTTTTTTAATTTTTTGTATTTGACAAATTTAAATAAATCTAGTAAGGCTTTGTAAACTCAATCTCCGGCAACAGCGCTAAAAATTTGACTACGGTCTGACAAGTGCACCAGTCTGTCGTCGAGTAATCACTACAAGCACTAAGATTTTTGGCAGCGACTTTTTCGCAGCGACATTCAAATTGTTGATAAAAATATACATATAGTAACAACTAACTAAACTTGTTGTTATAAGTTAGTTTTTTTCTCAACAATTACATTATCGCTGGGAAAAGTTAATTATCTCAACAATAATTATTATTGTCGCTAATAGTATAACCTTTTTACATCAACCTTGTAAAGTCGCTGAAAAACCACTCAATTATTATTTTTTTATATTATCTTTTATCGTGGTTTCTGTTCATATTTTTATGCGTAAATTTCTTTTAACATAAAATTATTATTTTGTTACTATTTTTATGTTTTGCATCTTTTTTTTAATAATTACATTTAAGGATTGAATATTTGAAATATTATCATACTTGAGAACAAATTAAGTTTTTTTTGTTCCTTTTAATATATTGTTAATAGAATAGAAATACATTATATTAATTTGAATATAATAAAGCAAGATGATTCTTTGACAAATTTTTCATTTGTCATCTAATAAAAATGCTTACTATTTTTAAAATTGTTATTAATAGTAATATTTCTATGATTATCTTTAATTATTTTTTAATTATTTAATTTATTAATTTCTAACTACTTTATTTTTTATTGTTAATTATTAAATAGAATAATTAATTTAGGAGAATTAAATGAAAAAGGTTCATTTTTTTATGTTATCTTTTAATTAAAAAGAAATCATGTTATTTGGGATTTGAGATACACATGATCTTTTTTTTTGTTTGTTTTCTTTTTATAGGCAATGTTAGTTGTTAGTATTTATAAATTTTTTTTTTATGTTTTTTAATTGAAAATTAATATTTGTAGGTTTTGACTAATTGGATAGACATAAACATTTAACTGACGCCTAAAAATGTTCAATTGTCATCTATTAATTATTTTTTTACTAAATCTATTAATTAAATAGAAATTATGTTATTTGGGATATGCATGATTTTTATTCTATTTTTTTTATACTAATTGGATATTTTTGTAACACCCTAAAATTTAGAAATAGTTATTTATTTTGAATATAGTTTATTTAAGTGATTATGTGTTAAATAAACTATTTGATAAATTAGAATTTATTTAATATAGTGAGAACAAGAGAATTATTTAAAACATAGAATTAATTAAGATATATTTTAGAATCATAGATATAATTTTGAAATACGGTATATTTTAGGAATATATCATGAAAATAAAAGATTTAAATTTTTATGAGGAATAAGATGAGAGTTTTTAGGGAATTAAAATAGAAACAAATTCGTTATGAATCTTGCTTGTTTTTAGGAAAAGAAAAACATAAACTTCCTCTACAAATGAAGCTAAATAACTTAGAATTAGGATTACCACAATTTACAAACAAAAATTTGTGTACCCTTTATGACCATATAGTGGATTTCGAGAGCAATACTAAAATACTCAAAACTTTCTCATCCAAAGTCTGAATTCGATTGTGTTTGTTGTTGAACGACCGTAGGAGCAAGGGCACAGTAGATATCCCAATTTATCTGGAGGACGATTATGCAAATTCTAGGTAAGGGGGGAGATTGTTCATGCATAGGGGTAGTATTGACCATAAGAATAGTCGAGGGGACCTTGCCCTTCTTCCGTTTTCCCTTGTTTGTTTCCCTTTTCTTTTTAATATTTTGATTCCTTTGAGTTTATGATTAATAATATGTTTTTATTGATTAATTAGTGGCTTTTGTATAATGAAGTTATGCTAGTTATAATGTAACTAATTGAGAGGAATCAAGTAACCACATAATAAAGTTAACTAATATTATGGATAGTTACTTACTAATTATTGTTATAATAATTCATATGTTACTTTTTTATTTTTATTTTTTTTGGTACAAGAATTCATATGTTACTTTAATTCATAATATAATAGATTATTTTTTATCGCATTAATAACTTGCCTTTGAATAGTCATTACTAAAAGAAAAAGTCACCGTTTTCTTATTCAGTTTTCTTTGAGTTTGTTCTGCTTTTCAGGTTTGTTAAGCTTTGTCACACAAATGAAGATTTTAAACAGTTGTTCCCGTGAGTTGAGTTATAACAAGCTTTTATGACTAATTAAGAGATACAAAGAAGGGAGCTTACGAATGGAGACCGTTTTTGCAAGTTGTTCGAGTAGGAAATATGTTGTAACAAGCTTGTTCCGAGTAGGAAGCTTATCTGACTATATTTTAAAGATTGATTTGTTATCATTAGATTGTTATCTTTAGGAATTGTATTATTATGATTTTTAAAACACTTGTTTGTTATCTTTAAATTGATCTAATTCAAAAAATATATTGGGAAATAAATTTGTTGGTTTATGTTGTATATCTTTTATTGTGAATCTAATTTGTTGGTTTATGTTGTATATCTTTTATTTTTGAAAATATAATTTATTCCAACAATTTTTATAAAATGACTAGCGGGCCAGGCAGGCGCCGCGCCTGCCTGTGTCTAACTTATGTAAAAAAAAAGATATGCCTTATGTTATGGTGAGTTTGTTAATAAAAGATTTTTGCTGCTAAAAAAATAGACAGACCATATGTTATAGTGAGTTTGTTAGTAAAACATTATTATTGCTAGTAAAAAAATTTAAGGGTATTGTGGGTATTATGAAAAGTCCACACCAAATAAAAGTATTCCCTTTATATATAGTAGTAGATATAACAATAATTTATATCGTTAACAAAAAATAACTATTTCACTGCAAAAAATACTAGTTATAGCAGCGACATTAATTGTCCTTGAAAAACAATTTTTTTCGTTGCGAAAAACTATTTTTTTCGTTGTGAAAAACACATTTTTTGCCAGCGACAATAATTGTTGTTGCAAAAAACATCAGTTATGACAACGACAATAATTGTTGTTGCAAAAAATTACTAGTTATGTCAGCGACATTAATTGTTGCTAAAAACACTAGTTTTGTCAGCGACATTAATTGTTGCGGCAAAACACCAGTTATGGCAGCGACATTAATTGTCCTAGCAAAACTTTTCGCAACGGCACTTATGGTATCGACGTGCAACAACATTTTTTTTGCTGCGAAAAACACTTTTTGCAGCAACTTTGCATTTTTTGCAGCGACATTTGTCGCTGCCAAAAACAATATTTCTTGTAGTGAATAATTCACACTATACGAGTAGAATGAGTTCGTATCCACAGGGATCGTGCCGCAGCTTCACTAGCGTTATTTAAGGTTTTTATAAAATATAGCGTAATGCTTGCAGAAAATAAATGCAAAATGTATAAATACAAAGATTCAAGAAATATAGAGGCTAGGCATGGTGGTTGGACTCCCTCCCTTCTTCATATTTGGCATGATCGGTATATAACATAGTTACTTAGATTATGTTCGGCGGTGAATTATCCTTGTTGTAGTAATAACTTACTATTACACTATGTCTATTAAAGTTTCCCTACGTTCGTAACTAAGGAACTGTCATACCCTAATTTTGCCCCCATATAAAAATATGTTTTTTCCTCCATTTCTCTTTCAAAAAAAAATCATTACTTGTTTCACAAGTAACAAAAATTCATGCATTTCTAACACATTACCTCATTCTCATTTTTTATCAAGTTCATGCATATTTTAGTTGCATTATTCTTAATCATCATAAAAATTCCCAAAATACCCCTAGGGCATATTCATGCATATTTTATACTTTTACATTTTTTATGCATGCATTTAGATTTAAATTTCATTCCATAAAAATACATAAAAATGCATACTTTCTTTACAAAAATTCCCAAAAAATATTTTCTTGGTCCATTTAATTATTCTTCACATATTTTATTATTATTCATGAGAATTTATCCCATTTGCATGTTTTTTTTTTTCATATTTCATATTTAGATTACTTCATGAACAAATAACATTTTTTCTTTCTTTCTTCATTTGTTTTTTTTTTCTAATCAACATCATTCTTATGTTAGATTTGAAATTAAATCATCATGAATATCCATCTTGCATTTTTAACATTTTATTTTTATTATTTCATGTATTATTTAATCTTTTTATTTGTCAAAAATCATGGAAAACTCACAAAAATATCCAATCATCAACACATCATCACCCTTATTATTAGAGGATCTAGAACATTCTCATTTCTACACCTCATCAATAGTACAATGCATAACATTATTCTTTCCCAAAAAATCACAAAAATACCCTATTTTGTACTATGTCCTTTCTACCCTCATTCTCCCATTTTCTAACCTAAATCAAGCCTATATATACCACACATCAGCTAGCAGCGCCGCAGCAAGTAAAAAAGATGAGGAATCAGATCAAGAAACAATCAAAAAAACTCAAACTTTTCTCATTTTTCTCCATTTTTGAAATTCACATAAACCTCATTATTTCTTTCATTTTTCTTCACAAATAACATCACCAAGATGGCAGAAAGCTAAAGCAAGACAAAAATCAAAGGTTGAACGTCAGAATCAAGCACCACCATTGCGAAATCTTCAAGAACAAAAGCTTCTCTTTCTCGGTTTCAAGCTTCAAATAAGGTACCAAACTCTTTCCTTTAGCCACTGTATCATCCTAGAACATGTTGTATAGCTTGCTTGGGCCTGATTGCTGTATATTTTGATGTTTCTTTTTTTCGTACCTCTGTTTGGTTGCTTTGTTTTTCAAAATCTAGCCACTGTTTGCGAAAACTGAAGTCATTTTTGTAATCTACGTGAAAAAACGAGTCGAACTGGTATTTTTATTGTTTGTTCTGTTGAGATTCATGAGCTCCGGTGGCTCAGCCGCCGTGCCGGAGTCTTAGGAAGGCGGCCGGAGCTCAAGGAAGAAGAAGACCCATGGTGGGTTCTGTCTTTTCCCAGTTTAAAACACAACCATTAGATTATGTGTTCTTTAATGACCGTTGATCTCGTTTTTAAAACGGAACCGTCAGATCTCATTTAAATGAGATCTGACGGTGATGATGTTGTTGGCGTGCGCGTTTGCGCTGCACCAGATCACGCCTGACTTTTTTTATCTTTTATTTTATTTATTTTCTCTCTGTTTATTTCTCCACCGTTGGATGGCAAGTTTGAATCTGGCGCGTTGGATCATTGTTGATCCATGCGCGTTGGATCTGGGTTGACGGTTTGGTCATTAGATCCAACGGACCCAAGCCTGAGGCGCATGATAAGCTGCCACGCTGCGCCACATGTAATTTTTTTTGTTTGACTTCTGTTTTTTTTGTTGACTGAATCTGGGCTTGGGCCAGGGCGCACAGGCCTTGCTATCTGCACCCCCGTATGTTTGCTATGCCTGAGTAATTTACACCCCCCTGTTTTATGATTTTAATTAATTTTTAGCTTATTCCCAAAAGCAATTATTTGGACAATGGCTTATTTAAGCTTATTGTGCCACTGTTTTTGCTTAAATAATGTTAGTCTTAAGATTTCATTTTACTTTTTCAACTTATTTCCATAAGTCCTTTTTTCAACTTAATTACTTTTTAACTTAATGCAATAAGAGCTTATTTGAACCAAAAACTCTCTAACTTATTTGAATCAATGTTTAGAATTAGATTACATAATTTTCCAGCATTCTTGATTTAGAACTTGTGACCTTGCTTTCTTAAGTTGTTGCTTTTAGCTTATTTCAATAAGTGCTTAATTGAACTAGATTAGCTTTTAGCTTATTTAAGTTATTTTTTTTTGCATTGAATGAACTTGTTTAATGTTAATCCTTTACTTTAATTCATAGTTTGTGAAATAAATTAACTTTGTTTAGCCTTCTTTGATGCATATTTAGCTTTCATTAGTATTTTATTCAATGTTCGCTATTTATCTTTTGCATTTTAGTTAATTATTGAAATATGCATAATTTCTAATCTTTGTTTCATCTATTTTATTCACATACATAAACATTCATATCTCACTCTTGTTCATGCATTCACATTCATTATTTAATGTTTCATGCATCTTGTTATTTAATTGGTTATCATCATCTTGAATTTCACTTCTCCTACTTCTTCTATTTCATTTTGTCTGATGCTTGGGTCTGTTGGGACAATTATTTCATAATCAAATTAATAAAGATTTTCACAAGAACTAATGAATGAAAAAGGGAGAATCTGATAGTTGCTTCTTTCTTCCCTGAGTTGTCTTGGTAGCCGGTCAGTTGACTAGTTTATTCAAGTTGCTCTCATTCCAAAACAAGCATTAAAATAAACCAACATTCGTCTTTTCTTTTAGACACCATTTCTTAAATAAACTTAATTAAAGATCTTTATAATAATTAAAGGATGAAAAAGGGAGAATCTGGCAGTTGCTTCTTTCTTCCCTGAGTTGTCTTGGTAGCCGGTCAGTTGACTAGTTTACTCGAGCTGCTCTCATTCTAACATAAGCGTTAAAATTAACCCCACTCACTCAAACTTCTTTTCAGAAAACAATGGATATATGCTTTATCCATTCCTCTGACACATACACAACTTACGCCTCTAAGTAGAGCATACAAGCGTCGTTGTATCAGCGGAATGCGAACTAAGCAACATCCGTTATTCAAACTCTCTTTTTACAATGGATATACGCTTTATCCATTCCTCTGACACATACACAGCTTACGCCTATAAGTAGAACATACAAGCGTCGTTGTATCAGCGGAATGCGAAATAAGCAACATCCGTTATTCAAGTTCTCTTTTTACAATGGATACACGTTTTATCTACTCCTCTGACACACACACACAGCTTAAGCCTCTGATTAGAGCATACAAGCGTCGTTGTGTCAGCGGAATACGAAATAAGCGTTACCCGTTTAAAATCAACCAACCACACAAACATTTTTTACCAGAACTACGTGAGTTTTGAGTTTCCCATTGCACCGGGGAATACGTAGGAGCGGGCTCCTACAACCGTCAAACTCAATTAATAAAAAACTTTTATTTTCTTTTAATTTATTTGGAAACGGAGTAGAGATTAGCCAAGTGACAGAAAATATAATTAAAACCTGCGCAAACAAACCCTAAACCACCTAAACGGTTCCCATCGAGTACGATGGATGCGAGGGGTGCTAATACCTTCCTCTCGCATAACCAACTCCCGAACCTAAACCAAGATTTTCGTGATATTTTCCTTTCCCCTCACGGGATAAATAAACGTCAATGGCGACTTCATTGTATGAAAAATGGAAGTGATTTTCCAGCCCGCTACAGCTGGCGACTTCACTGGGGACTCTTGAGAGTTAAACCTAGTTTAGTTGGTTTGATTGTTTGTTTGCTATTTCCAGGTTTGCAATATCTTGCTTTATCTTTTATTTTCTGTCAATTATCTGCTTGGTTGGCTGTTTCTCTTCTTCTACTCCTTCTTTTATTTTTCTTTTGCCCTTGTGGCGAGGTTACTTTGAGAAGCTCTGCACCCGAGCTTGAGAAAAGCTTAAGTTAAGCTAGAGGTCTTTATGTTGGGTCACCGGACAATTGACTAGTGACTCTGACATAATCACATCGCCTAGAGTAGATCCTCTTGGAGATATCAGGACACCGGACAGTTGACTAGTGTCTCTGATGTTTTCTCGTAGGGTCCATGACCCTAGGGACCTTTGATTAACCGGTCTAGAACCAAACCTTGTTATTAGGGACCTCTGTTTAGAACCCGTGTCAAGGTTGCGCAACGGCCTTACCTAGAGGAGATTCCCTTTTGGACACGTTTGTCGTAAGCTTTGCAATAACGACATCGTTTCCAAAGGGGTAATCCGTGATTTTAGGCACTTTGTCAAACCTAGAACAACATGTGAGAGGAATGGGTTGCAGGTAACTTTGAGCCTTTCCAACCCCAAAAATGATAAATCAAGCCTCTGCTCCGTTGTGACATTGTGTGCTCCATATGATACATTCATGCATCATGTGTAACGCCCCGACTTTTAGAATATTTAATTATTTAGAATATTGCTAGTTTCTAGTTTATTTCACTAGGAATTTATTTGTGTTGATGTGTTTGCGTGATTATTTAATTATTATTTATCATGATTGATGATCGATTTATGGGGTATTTAGATAAGTATGAAGAATAATAAAAATAAATAATTTAGTTATGATCAGTAAATTAATTAAGTAAAGAAAACTAGAGAAAATGAGAGATTAGAAAGAAAATGAGAAGGGAGGTGCAATTTGAGTAATAATAGAAAGAGAGGTAGGAACTAGTAAACTGGAGGTGAAAATAGACTTTTAGTAGAGAAATAAGAATTAGAAAGAAAAAGAGAATATTGGTGCATTAGTAAAATGATGTAGAAAGAGATTAATAAAAATTGGACCAAAGTGGTGTAGTAGTAACCAAGAGGGGGGGTGTGAATTGAATTTCCATAGAAAAAAATAAAAAAATAAATAAATAAAGATTTAAAAAGAAGTTATTTAGATATTAATTAATTAATTTCGTTAGAATTATATGTTGGACCAATTAATTAAAGAATATTTTTAGTAGAATAATTAAGTGGAGAAAAATAGAGATATTTATTTTAGTATAATTTTGGAGAGATATACTTAGAAAATAAAAGTAGAAACAAACTATTTAGAGATATGATCAGAATTTTAAATTGAAACAAAATTTCACGAGATTTACTCTTTTCTTAAGGAAAAAGAAACCTAGACCCTTTCCTTTTATAAATAGGTAAAACATAAGACCGAGAAAGAATTAGGATTGCCACTTTCCATAAAATTGAAAATAAAAATTAGAGAGAGTGCTTGGAGGGGAAAACGGCGACGGAGAAGGAGATTAAGGGAAGGAGAACAACTTCACCATACTAGGAGAAGAGATCACTGCTACTCGCAAGTAAGGGGGTTTTAACCATTCACTCAATAACTCTGAATGTAGATAGTATTATGTTTACGGCCTTTTTTTATTTCTCATGATTGTTGTTCATATTACCATATTATTGTTGTTGTTGAATTTTTATTTGTTCCTAATAGTTGATGATTGGCCTTTATGTTCCGTTACTGATAGTGTTATGAATATGGCCCTTATTTGTTTTTTTTTTTGTTCGAGTTATTGCTGTTGTTTAATCTAAAAATTCGTATATGTTTTACATGGTATTTCGTGTATATTTCCTAATCAATTCCTGGAGTATTATTGGTGTTGTTCTTACATGAAAAGTAATAATTTGATGTTGGGATTTGCCAAATTGAAAACCTTATACTGCTTTTGACGTTGAGTTTCGGTTCAGTCTTAGTTAAGGTTAGTCATGGGATCTTAATTGAGTATGTGAGTATATATTTTAGTGTATTATACAAATAAAAGTAGTTAAAAGTTCTTTAGGGGCTGAATATAATTGCTCTAAAATATGGTGTAAGTGGAACTCTAAATTAGGATAAATATTTCGTTTTTTTTTAATTTGTAGACTTGGTTTGCAAATAATTTGAATTGTAAATCCTTGTGGCCTTATCAACGCCTTGTGATAAACTTAGTTACAAGAACATATTTCAATTATGAATTTAATCTATGTCAGGTCTTAAGAAAAGTTTTAGGGTCTTGTAATATAGATGAGGATGGTTATATGTATGATATTATATAGTAGCTATGCATAAATATATAAAGTGAGTCAGTCTTATACGATAAGTTTAATTGGTATTTTGGTGTTGAGTTAAATTGGTGGTTAATTAAATTGGTGTCAAATTAATTGGTGTTTGACTTATTTGGTGTTGTCTAACGGTGTTGTTATTAATCGATGTTAATGGTGTTGATGCGAAGGTGTAGTTGAATTTATTCCCCCTAATTATTTAATTAAAATTTGTATGTTTTGTCGGTGAATTAAATCAATTCAATTTGAATCGAGGTAGGGCTGGAGGGAGATACTAACTCCTGTTTTCGAGAGTTGTGAGTAATTAATTGAAGCCTAATTATTTTAATTATGCACTGGTTGGTGTTGCCTATAGTCGTAGTGTGTTGGTGTTGTTGCGGTGTTGTAATAATTATCGAATATATATTGTTGATTGCTTGGTGTTGTTGAATTGGTGTTTGATTGATCTTTAGGTGTTGTCTAATTAGGACCATGCATTCATTCATGTGTCAGTCCTCGGTGGTGATAAAATCGGTGGTGATAAAATCGGTGTTGATAAATCGGTGTTGATAATTCGGTGTTGAAATGGTACCACATGCATTTAGGGAGTCTATTGGTCGCATTGCATTCTAGTTGGTTGAGTTGGAATTTTAATTGTTTTATTGAATTGATAGGTTTAATAATTATGTTTGATTATGTGTTTTACCGTCCCAGAGGATAATGCATTATTTATTAATTTTTTTTATGTTCGGGCTATTATTTTTCACTATTGAACTCAGTTGTTTTTGTGATGCCGTTACTCATCCCTTCTGGTTTGACCCTACGATGTGCAATCGTAGATTTTCAGGTAAATGACCAGCATTAGGTTCGAGTTTTGGAGACGGCCTAGGAGCTGTCTATTTTCTATGCTTTCAATAAAGAGTCGCTCTGAATAGGATAATGGAGGGGAACTCATTATTTAAACTTTTGAATTGATATTTTCGAGAAATTGAACTTTGTCGTTTGCTTCAGTTGTCTTCAATTTAAATTTTTAAGACTTATAACTGTTTCATTTTATATCTCTATATTCCGCTGCTTTATAAATTCGTACGGTAAACGTCGAAGTTGAATAACACTCTTCTAAAGATAAAAAAGAAATTAATTTTTGGCAAATAAAATTAAAGGGAATTAGAGGGTGTTACATTTGGTATCAGAGCAGGTCGGTCCAGTCAGACCAAGTAGGATTGTTTCTAACGTTGATTTCGTGCAGAAGATGGCAGGCAGAAATGACGAAGCTATCACGAATGCAATGATCGCGATGACTCAGGCAATAACTCAGGCAAATGCTGTTGCAGGAGGACTACAGAACAATCAGGGGGCTGCGGATGAGCTCGGAATGGACCATCCTCTGCAAGATAGACCGCCGATATTATGTTTTCATTGTAGAGAACAAGGACACATCAGTACTAAATGCGAGAAGCCTAAGAAAGAGTTGGAGACTGCACTGACCAGTACCAGAGTTTTCGTGCTCAATTGGGAGGAAGAAGATAAAGACCCAGAAAATCTTGTCCAAGGTACTTGGCCGTTTAACAATGTTCCCTCGATTACTATCAATGATACGGGTGTGACACATTCCTTTATTGTTATTGATTTCTCTAGGGAGTTGGGACTGGAGTAAAGAACTATAGGTAAGTTTAAGATAAGTGGGGGAGACAATCTAGTCTTTTGGATAAGACATTGTTGTTTCCCAAACCTAAGAGAATACGAGCTTAGAGATGGTGACTGTTGGACGACTGGTAGAGTTAGACGTCGAGATGTTTAGGACGTTTGCACCAATGGAAGTGGAGAGAGAAGCTGAAGATGTCATCTTACCAATGGTGTCTGAGTTTTAAGACGATATCGGCGACGTACCACCAGAATGAGAAGTGGAGTTCACTAACGACCTTGCACCTGGCGTTGGGCCGGTAACCATGGCACCCTGCACAATTGTTGCAGTGGAGTGGATTGAAGAAGCAGTTAGAAGAGTTGCTGGAGGAAACGTTTGTCAGACTAAGTGTTGCTGGTGAAGGAGAAGGAAGGGAATAAGAGACTTTGTGTGACTTTCGCTAGTTGGATAAGGGTACGATCAAGAAAAAGTATACCCTTCCGCGAATCGTTGATCTGACGGACCTGTTAGTTGTAGCGTGTGGGTTAAGTACGATTGACCTTGGATCGGTACACTATCAGATCAGAGTGGTGCAGTGGAAGCGTGTTTTAATAGTAGTAGACAGTTTAAAATGACTACAGTATTGCAGTAGGAAGAAGCTTTATGGGATTGACTGACTACTATAGAAGACTCATTGAAGGTTTGTCAAGAATAGCTCTACCGTTGACGCAACGTACCAGGAAGGGACAAGTCTATATTTGAGACAAAACCTTTGAAGGGAGCTTCGGGAGCTAAAGCAGAAATTGACGTCAGCCCCAGTGTTAGTCTTACCAGACTCAAATGAATCATTTGTCGTATATTGAGATGCATCACAGATGTGCTTGGGTGGAGTTCTAATGCAGGAAGGGAATGTAGTGGCTTATGCTTCAAGGCAGCTGAAGATTCACGAGAGGAACTACCAGACCCACGATCTAGACCTAGCGGCCGTTGTGTTTGTGTTAAAAGTGTAGAGGCATTATCTTTATGGAGCAAGGTTCGAAGTGTTCAGCGACCACAAAAGTTTGAAGTATTTATTTAGTCAAAATGAGCTGAACATGAGGCAAAGGAGAGGGCTGGAGTTTCTAAAAGACTATGACTTTGAACTACACTATCATCCGAGTAAGGCGAATGTAGTAGCAGATGCCTTGAACAGGAAGATCTTCATATGTCAGCACTTATGGCAAGATAAATTAAACTGATCGGAGAATTCAGAGACTTGAGTTTAGTATGCAGAGTGACGCCGAATAGTCTGAAGTGGGGTATGCTAAAGGTGACCAACAACGTACTAGAGGAAATCAAAGATAACGGATCTGGAGTTGGTTAAGCAACAAGGACTGATCAACCAAGATAGAGGGGTGGACTTCAAAGTAGACGAGGACGGAATTACGAGGTTCACATCAGGCTTTTGGAGAAGTTTACAACAGGCTTTAGGAACCCAATTAAAATGGAGTTCTGCATATCACCCGCAAACAGATGGACAGACTGAAAGGACGATCCAATCCTTGAAAGACTTGCTAAGAGCATGTGTTTTAGATCAAGGTGGGAGTTGGGATAGTTGCTTGCCTCTTATCGAGTTCACCTATAATAACAATTATCATTCTAGCATCGAGATGGAACCGTTAAGAATCGAAGACAAAGAGGTGAAGCACCTGAGAGATAAAGAAGTCATCACATTAAAGGTGATTTGGGGAGGACCTACCAGAGAGAACGCCACGTGGGAGCCGGAGACCCGAATGAAGGAATCATATTCGAATGATGTTCTCTCTAGGAAATTTTCGAGGGCGAAAATTCTTTAAGTGGGGGAGAATTGTAACGCCCCGACTTTTAGAATATTTAATTATTTAGAATTTTGCTAGTTTCTAGTTTATTTCACTAGGAATTTATTTGTGTTGATGTGTTTGCGTGATTATTTAATTATTATTTATCATGATTGATGATTGATTTATGGGGTATTTAGATAAGTATGAAGAATAATAAAAATAAATAATTTAGTTATGATCAGTAAATTAATTAAGTAAAGAAAACTAGAGAAAATGAGAGATTAGGAAGAAAATGAGAAGGGAGGTGCAATTTGAGTAATAATAGAAAGAGAGGTAGGAACTAGTAAACTGGAGGTGAAAATAGACTTTTAGTAGGGAAATAAGAATTAGAAAGAAATAGAGAATATTGGTGCATTAGTAAAATGATGTAGAAAGAGATTAATAAAAATTGGACCAAAGTGGTGTAGTAGTAACCAAGAGGGGGGTGTGAATTGAATTTCCATAGAAAAAAAAATAAAAAAAATAAAGATTTAAAAAGAAGTTATTTAGATATTAATTAATTAATTTCGTTAGAATTATATGTTGGACCAATTAATTAAAGAATATTTTTAGTAGAATAATTAAGTGGAGAAAAATAGAGATATTTATTTTAGTATAATTTTGGAGAGATATACTTAGAAAATAAAAGTAGAAACAAACTATTTAGAGATATGATCAGAATTTTAAATTGAACCAAAATCTCACGAGATTTACTCTTTTCTTAAGGAAAAAGAAATCTCGACCCTTTCCTTTTATAAATAGGTAAAACATAAGACCGAGAAAGAATTAGGATTGCCACTTTTCATAAAATTGAAAATAAAAATTATAGAGAGTGCTTGGAGGGGAAAGCGGCGAGGGAGAAGGAGATTAAGGGAAGGAGAACAACTTCACCATACTAGGAGAAGAGATCACTGCTACTCGCAAGTAAGGGGGTTTTAACCATTCACTCAATAACTCTGAATGTAGATAGTATTATGTTTACGGCCTTTTTTTATTTCTCATGATTGTTGTTCATATTACCATATTATTGTTGTTGTTGAATTTTTATTTGTTCCTAACAGTTGATGATTGGCCTTTATGTTCCGTTACTGATAGTGTTATGAATATGGCCCTTATTTGTTTTTTTTTGTTCGAGTTATTGCTGTTGTTTAATCTAAAAATTCGTATATGTTTTACATGGTATTTCGTGTATATTTCCTAATCAATTCCTGGAATATTATTGGTGTTGTTCTTACATGAAAAGTAATAATTTGATGTTGGGATTTGCCAAATTGAAAACCTTATACTGCTTTTGACGTTGAGTTTCGGTTCAGTCTTAGTTAAGGTTAGTCATGGGATCTTAATTGAGTATGTGAGTATATATTTTAGTGTATTATACAAATAAAAGTAGTTAAAAGTTCTTTAGGGGCTGAATATAATTGCTCTAAAATATGGTGTAAGTGGAACTCTAAATTAGGATAAATATTTCGTTTTTTTTAATTTGTAGACCTGGTTTGCAAATAATTTGAATTGTAAATCCTTGTGGCCTTATCAACGCCATGTGATAAACTTAGTTACAGGAACATATTTCAATTTTGAATTTAATCAATGTCAGGTCCTAAGAAAAGTTTTAGGGTCTTGTAATATAGATGAGGATGGTTATATGTATGATATTATATAGTAGCTATGCATAAATATATAAAGTGAGTCAGTCTTATACGATAAGTTTAATTGGTATTTTGGTGTTGAGTTAAATTGGTGGTTAATTAAATTGGTGTCAAATTAATTGGTGTTTGACTTATTTGGTGTTGTCTAACGGTGTTGTTATTAATTGATGTTAATGGTGTTGATGCGAAGGTGTAGTTGAATTTATTCCCCCTAATTATTTAGTTAAAATTTGTATGTTTTGTCGGTGAATTAAATCAATTCAATTTGAATCGAGGTAGGCCTGGAGGGAGATACTAACTTCTGTTTTCGAGAGTTGTGAGTAATTAATTGAAGCCTAATTATTTTAATTATGCACTGGTTGGTGTTGCCTATAGTCGTAGTGTGTTGGTGTTGTTGCGGTGTTGTAATAATTATTGAATATATATTGTTGATTGCTTGGTGTTGTTGAATTGGTGTTTGATTGATCTTTAGGTGTTGTCTAATTAGGACCATGCATTCATTCATGTGTCAGTCCTCGGCGGTGATAAAATCGGTGGTGATAAAATCGGTGTTGATAAATCGGTGTTGATAATTCGGTGATGAAATGGTACCACATGCATTTAGGGAGTCTATTGGTCGCATTGCATTCTAGTTGGTTGAGTTGGAATTTTAATTGTTTTATTGAATTGATAGGTATAATAATTATGTTTGATTATGTGTTTTACCGTCTCAGAGGACAATGCATTATTTATTAATTTTTTTTTATGTTCGGGCTATTATTTTTCACTATTGAACTCAGTTGTTTTTGTGATGCCGTTACTCACCCCTTCTGGTTTGACCCTACAATGTGCAATCGTAGATTTTCAGGTAAATGACCAGCATTAGCTTCGAGTTTTGGAGACGGCCTAGGAGCTGTCTATTTTCTATGCTTTCAATAAAGAGTCGCTCTGAATAGGATAATGGAGGGGAACTCATTATTTAAACTTTTGAATTGATATTTTCGAGAAATTGAACTTTGTCGTTTGCTTCAGTTGTCTTCAATTTAAATTTTTAAGACTTATAACTGTTTCATTTTATATCTCTATATTCCGCTGCTTTATAAATTCGTACGGTAAACATCGAAGTTGAATAACACTCTTCTAAAGATAAAAAAAAAGTAATTAATTTTTGGCAAATAAAATTAAAGGGAATTAGAGGGTGTTACATCATGCATTCATGCATATCATTCATCATCAAAATCATAAAAAAACAAAATTTGATTCTTTCAGGGCATTAAGAGATTTTTGTAAACACAAGGGATATGGCTTTTGAAAGGAAAGATTGTCATCACTTTGTTTTCAAGGTCCCAAAGGTAGATAGTCTTTTAGCCATGGAAAAGAAGTTGACCGCTATCAGTCAAACTAACTTTGAAGCTACTTATGGGTCCATCTTGAACCTTTTGCACGTGGAAGTGGACACTACGGCATTGGTCACTCTAGCCCAATTCTTTGACTCTCCTCTCCGTTGCTTCACGTTTCGAGACTTCCAACTATCTCCAACAATAGAAGAGTTTGAAAAGATTTTGGGGCTAAGCATTGAAGATAAGCTGTGTTATATGAGAGAGACTCCCACCGAGACAGATATTGTGAGGGCTTTGCATCTCGAGCAAGAGGGAATTTCATCACTCCAAGCGCCTAAAGGGGTTGAAGGGTTTTTCAAAACCACTTTGGAGACTAGGGCTCAAGAAGAATTGTCTAAGGGTAATTGGAAGCCTCATAACGCCATCTTGGCCTTGTTGGTGTATGGTCTGGTTTTGTTTCCTAGCCGAGACAATTTGGTCAGCATGTCAGCAGTTGGGGTTTTTCTGACAAAAAATCCAGTTCCCACACTACTGGCAGATTGCATCTATTCTCTTTGTGACCGACGCAGTGTGAAGAAATGTGGTCAAGTACAGTGTTGTGTTCCTCTGCTTATGACTTGGTTTTGGTTGCACATGCCTGAAAAGGGACCCTTTGTGGAAGATGTGTCAGCTAAGTGGTCTGAAAAGCTAAGTTCTCTAACGGCAAATGTGATCCGTTGGTACTCTCGACGTTTGGACTCGTCCAAAATGCTTCTCAAGTGTAAATGGTTTCCTAATATCCCTCTCATTGGAACCCTAGGTTGTGTGAATTATAATCCAGTCTTGGCTACTCGCCAGTTAGGTTACCCTATTGAAGGCGAACCAGAAAAAATGTTGTTGACAGAATTCATTTTGAAGTCTAAAGATGCTAACCTAGAATTGTGGGGCAAGGTTAAAAAGGCATGGATGAAGATTGACAAGACATTGATGGGAAGGAAAAATTGCTTAGCCAAAGAAGCTTACACTCAGTGGGTAAGAGACCGTGTTCTAAAGATTCGGATGCCTTTCGCCATCACTACTCCAGCAATCTATGCTCCCCAAGAGCCTGAGCCTCTCGTCACCATCTCAAAAGAGGAAGCCGACGCTCTGAAGAGCCAGATTGCGCAGCTCAAGAAGGAGAATGAGGAGTTGCAGTTTAAATGTTTCAGTGCCCAAGGAGATGCTAAGAACTTCAAGAGGGAAAGGGATGCGAAGGATGAAGAAATTCAGGAATGCAAGAAGAAGGTAAAGGAAGCCCAAGGAAGGGAGGAAAAGTACAAAGATGGCCTCACAAGCTCAGATTTAAGCATCATGGCATTGAAAGAAAAAATCAAAAGCTTAGAGCGTTCCGGTGACAATATATACGATACCGGAAAGAAAGCCATGGCCGCTCAAGGAGAATGGAGGAAGAAATATGAAGAGAGAACTCAAGAGTTGCGGATAGCCAAGCAAGACTATAAGAAGCTCAAGCAAGAGGGAGAACTCGAGTTGCAAAAAAGGGAAAGACTTCACTCTCTAGAGAAACAGAAAGACAAAGAAGCCATTGAGAGATATGAGGAAAGCTTGGCTCAGCTCATGAGGGCTCATGAGGACCAAATGAATCAGGTGGCCGAACAGATAGAGCAGTTAGAGAAGGACTTGCAGAAGCATAAGTTGGTCATTGAGATGTCCCTACAAGAGATGGCAAGATGGAGGGTGGCTTTTCACAAAATGGTACTTGTCTCTAACACAGTTTTGGATGAAATGCCCAGAATGTTGAGGATGGCTGAAGTGGAGCTTCCTTTGCTCAATGTCCCAAGCGGAGTCAAGGAATTTGTAGGTTATTGCCGAGCAGACGTGACGGCCTACAAGAACATTGTCAAGAAATCAAAGAAATGACTCTAGTTTTTGTACTTAGGTTTTGTTATGTAATGCACCTTTGGGTTTTGAATTTTGTATATTTGTTTTTCAATGATTATGTAATGACTTGATTAAAAGAAGTTGAATGACATTTTGATCTTTCTGGCTATATCCTGAAATGTTTACATTAATTATATGTTTGCAGTTCCCTGAAAATCAAAAATAACACAAAAACACATAAAAATTTACATACATCTGCATTTGCATTCATAAAAAACAAAGCATCATCTCATTGCCACTTTTCCGTCTCAACAGTTTCATCCCCGACATCAGCATTGGACAAGAGGAGCTTCTAGGTTCATTATGGAGAACTGGCAAGAGCAGCACAACGATTTGAAAGGGGAGGTGTCTCAGTTGGCCGCAAAGATGGACCGAGTGTTGGAGCTGTTGGCTGCGCAGAATCAGCCACCACCTCCAGCAGTGAATGTGGAAACGGTAACTACCGAGCCAGCCAGTGTGGTGTGGCCAGCATACGGTTTACCCCCCGGGTACACTCCACCAGGATATGTGCCTCTCGCGGATGGAGCTACTTCTATTCCCCCACCAGTCAACAACCCAGAAGTTCAGACCGGAGCAACTTCAGCTCAGCCACGACTCATCCCAGTTCAGCAAGGTCAAGACGACTCTCAAGATGTTTACCATGGCCCTGATATGTAGAATGATGGATCAAAGTTTGATATCACTATTCCTCAGCTAGAGGAGGCAAGGTTGAAATTCAAAGCGATTGAAGATCGCTTGAAAACTATAGAAGGAGGCGGTGACTCCTTGGACTTTTCTGATTTGGTGATCCCATCAAAGTTCAAAGTGCCAGAGTTCGAAAAATACAAGGGTCTGAGTTGCCCTAGAAATCACCTCATCATGTACAGTAGGAAGATGGCGTCCTACGCCAATGAGGACAAGCTAATGATTCAATGCTTCCAAGACAGCCTTGCAGGGGCATCCCTCAGTTGGTACATGCAGTTGGAGGGGTGTTGTATTCGGTCATGGAGAGACTTAGCCAACTCCTTCATCAAGCAATATCAGTATAACTTGGACATGGGTCCAAGCCGTACACAACTCCAGAATATGACTCAGAAAGAGGGCGAGTCCTTTAAAGTGTATGCCCAGAGATGGAGAGAATTAGCTACACAAGTTCGCCCCCCTCTTTTAGAAACTGAATTGGTGGACATGTTTACTCACACTTTGCAAGGAGTCTACTTTGAGAGAATGATTGGAAGTGTATCATCTGGTTTCTCTGATTTGGTTAGGATTGGAGAAAGGATTGAGAGCGGTGTGAAGACCGGGAAAATCCAAGCAAGCGCGGGCGCGCATAACAGCACAAAGAAGCCTACTAACAACTTTCCCAGAAAGAAGGAGTGAAATACCAATTCTGTGGCCCACCATCAGTCGGTGATGCCGGTCCAATATGTTCCTTATGCAGCTACTACTCAGCAGCAACAGCCTCACTATCAGATGTCAATGCCTCAAGGCCCCACATCCCCACCACCACCTCAAGGGTATACGTATCAGATGCCATCACAACAAGTCTCCCCTCCCCCACAACAGCAAGTGAGGAAGGTGTTTGACCCGATCCCAGTACCTTACAAAGATTTGCTGCCATACTTAGTCCATAGCAAGATGGTGACTCCGAGGACCCTGAAACAAATGACTGCGCCTTTCCCAGCTTGGTACAAGCAGGGAGCCACATGTGAATACCACTCCGGAGCTGAAGGTCACTCTAATGAAAACTGTAGAACCTTCAAGAGTGAAGTCCAGAAATTGATTGATCAAAAGTTGTTGTCTTTCAAGGAATCCGGTCTAAATGTAAAGGGCAACCCTCTACCCAGTCATTCCGGGGCAAGTGTCAATCAAGTGGTGAACGCCAAAGTTTTGATAAGAGATGTAATGGATATCCACACCCTTCTGATTTCAGTGAGGGAGGCTCTACTTAGCTATGATCAATTTTTGACTATGCATGCGGATTGTGAAGTATGTGAGAAAGACCCCAGCTACTGTGCCAAGATGAAGGAGTGTTTGCAGAAACTAATGGACCAAGGGTTAGTGCAAATTGGCTACTCACGCAAAGAAGACATGGTGACTATGATAGATCAGCACGAGCATGAAAAGGTGTTGAAACCCATAGAAATCATCTATCAAAGGGCTGAAAAGAGGTTAGAACCGTTGGTAGTTCAAGCACCTTCACCATTTCCCTTTACAAATACTAAAACCGTGCCATGGAATTACAGCACGTCAGCATTTGTACAAGGAAAGCCAGTAACGCTTCCAGAACCAGTAGTGATCAACATTGATGGGCCCGGGGGCATGACCCGAAGTGGCAGGGTTTTCATTCCTAAATCCTTACAAGAGAATGTGGGAGTGCCAGCCACATCAGCCAGTGAGAATGTTTTAAGTAAGACTATTGAGGAGGGGGTGCCTAAAGAAACAGTTCCTCAGGAAGAAGCAGATGAGTTCCTAAGGATAATCAGAAAAAGTGACTACAAGGTGGTAGATCAGCTCAGTCAGACCCCATCCAAGATCTCTATACTTTCTTTGTTGATAAATTCTGAGGCCCACAGAACTGCCTTGTTAAAGCTCTTAAAGGCAGCTCATGTGAACCTAGTTTGATGGGGTGTGCAATAACATCACAGCGAGTCGTTGCTTAGGGTTCATTAATGCAGAATTACCAGTTGAAGGGCCTTTGCATAACAAAGCTCTACATATCTCAATGAAGTGCCAGGATAACACCATTGCAAGGGTATTGGTAGACACTGGATCCTCTTTGAATGTAATGCCCAAGTCGACTCTGGTTAAGTTATCCCTTGTCGGACCAGTCCTCAAACCAAGCAGCATGATCGTCAAAGCCTTTGATGGGTCTCAAAGAGAAGTAATTGGGGAGATAGAATTGCCTATGGTGATTGGGCCGCATCTGTTTAACTTATCTTTTCAAGTTATGGACATTAATCCCTCATACAGTTGTCTGTTGGGACGTCCATGGATTCATGCCGCCGGTGCAGTTACGTCCACTTTACATCAAAAGCTCAAGTTTATCGTGGATGACAAGTTGGTTATAGTCTCCGGGGAGGAGGATGCTTTGGTGAGTCACTTATCATCGTTCCGATACATCGAGACTGAGGAAGGCGCACTTGAGACTCAGTTCCAGGCTCTGGAAATTGCTACAGTGACCTTGGCAGATAAGGATGAAGAGGATGTTCTTGCCGCACAGTTCAAAACTTTAACAGTTACCACTGCTGCTCAGACTAGTCAAAAGCCAAGGGCGTCCATCACGTCTTGGAAAAGCTTGAAGAAAGACATGGAAGAGGGCGTTTTTGAAGGTTGGGGACAGTTGGTGTTTCCCCCTGAGAAGAAGAACTTTCTGGGTGTGGGTTATCAGCCGTCTAAAGGGAAGCAGAAGATTCATGACTTTACTTCACCCTTTGAGGACGTTTTTGTGAGCGCTGGGTTCAGATCAGGTGATCAGATCAACATGTTGGAAGGTGAAGAGGCCAGTCAAGGAAGCCATGATTGGGTGCACCAGCGTCCTACAAGCTTTGTTCTCTCAAATTGGAAGGCTGTTGAGATTCCCCGAGTCTTTTTTATTTCAAAGTAATTTTCACTTATTTTCACTTATCTCTCAAATAAATAAAAGTATTTTATGTGCATATTTTGTCCTATTTTATTCTTTTTCTTTTTCAGTTTTTTTAAAAAAAGAGATAAAATTAATAAAAATGGCAATAACTTCTTGCATATCATGACTACCTTTGCATTCATCTAAGAAAATAAAAAAATATATCATGAAGAAATGAACCTTTGGACCATAACAATGCTGTAAATCTTCATGATCTCGGGCTCCCAATCAATCTTACTGAAGAGGACGAGGAGGAGGATTGTGAACTTCCAGCGGAATTAGCTCGATTATTGGATCAAGAACAAAGGATGATCCAACCTCATCAAGAACCAGTGGATGTGATCAATCTGGGGACTGAAGAGGATAAGAAAGAAGTCAAGATAGGGGCTGCCCTACAGCCAGAGGTGAAAGAGGGTTTAGTCAAGCTGCTACAAGAGTATGTGGATGTCTTTGCGTGGTCTTATCAGGATATGCCAGGGTTGACACGAGCATAGTTGAACACAAGCTTCCACTCAAGCCTGAATGTGCACCAGTCAAGCAAAAGTTGAGAAGAACTAGACCGGACATGGCTCTCAAGATACAAGAGGAAGTTAAGAAACAGTTTGATGCAGGATTCCTTGTTGTAGCCAAGTACCCAGAATGGATTGCCAATATCGTGCCAGTACCAAAGAAAGATGGAAAGGTCCGAATGTGTGTAGATTACCGAGATTTGAATAGGGCAAGCCCAAAAGATGATTTTCCACTCCCTCACATTGATGTGTTGGTGGATAACACTGCTCGATTTCCGGTCTTCTCCTTTATGGACGGTTTCTCAGGTTATAATCAGATCAAAATGGCGCCCGAAGACATGGAGAAAACAACTTTCATAACACCATGGGGCACTTTCTGCTACAAAGTTATGCCTTTCGGTTTGAAAAACGCAGGGGCAACATATCAGCGGGCTATGGTCACTCTGTTCCACGACATGATGCACAAAGAAATTGAAGTGTAATTGGATGATATGATCGCCAAGTCCTCATCAGAAGAAGAGCACCTTGTACACCTCCGGAAGTTATTCGAGAGGTTGAGGAAGTATCAGCTGCGCTTGAATCCAAATAAGTGCACCTTTGGCGTCAAGTCAGGAAAGTTGTTGGGTTTCATTGTCAGTTAGAAGGGAATTGAGGTTGACCCCAATAAAGTCAAAGCATACCAGAATATGCCTGCACCAAAGGCAGAAAAAGAAGTGCGAGGATTTCTAGGCAGGTTGAGCTACATTTCCAGGTTCATCTCCCATCTCACTGCAACTTGTGAACCGATCTTCAAGCTATTAAGAAAAGATCAGATCATTGAATGGAATGAGGATTGTCAAGGGGCATTCGACAAGATCAAACATTACTTGCAAGAGCCACCAATTCTGATACCACCAGTTGCGGGAAGGCCCCTTATCCTATATCTGCATGTGCTTGATAGATCCATGGGCTGTGTATTGGGTCAACAAGATGAGACCGGTAGGAAGGAGCATGCAGTATATTACTTGAGCAAAAAGTTTACTAGTTGTGAGACTAGATATTCACTGCTAGAGAAGACTTGTTGTGCTTTGACATGGGCGGCTCGCCGATTAAGGCAATACATGATTTGTCACACTACCATGTTGATTTCCAAAATGGACCCTATCAAGTATATCTTCGAGAAGCCTGCTTTAAGTGGAAGGATCGCCCGTTGGCAGATGTTGTTGTCTGAATATGATATCCAGTATGTTGCTCAAAAGGCCATCAAAGGAAGTGTGCTAGCAGAACATCTAGCACACCAACCCCTGGCAGACTACCAACCGGTGCGCTTTGACTTTCCATATGAGGATATCATGGCTGTAAATGAGAAACCTCCCATAGATGAGAATGAAGGACCCGAGCCAGGATCTCGATGGAAGCTTGTATTTGATGGTGCGTCGAATGCTTTGGGGCATGGTGTAGGAGCAGTTATCATCTCTCCTAAAGACACCCACCTACCTCTCACAACAAGGCTATTGTTTGATTGCACCAACAACATCGCAGAGTACGAGGCGTGCATCATGGGCCTAGAACGGGCAATTGACTTGAGAATTAAAACTCTAGAAGTATACGGGGACTCAGCGCTAGTCATCTACCAAGTCAAAGGAGAATGGGAAACTCGTCATCCTAACTTGATCCCATACCGAGATCATGTTTTGAAATTGTCGGAGTACTTTGATGAGATCACCTTTCATCACATCCTAAGGGAAGAAAATCAGTTAGCCGATGCATTGGCTACACTCTCGTCCATGTACAAGGTAACTGGGCCTAATCATGTACCCTTGATAGAGATCAACCGTCGTGAGACGCCTGCATATTGCTTGGCAGTTGAAGCGGGGCAAGATGGGAGACCATGGTATTTTGATATCAAGAACTTCCTCCAAAATCAAGAATATCCCTCGGGGGCATCCAGTGGGGATAAGAAAACCCTCAGAAGGCTAGCATCTGGTTTCTTCTTGGATGGAGAGTTATTCTACAAAAGGAACCATGATCTGGTCCTCCTCCGTTGTGTAGATAAAAAAGAAGCTGATGCTCTTATTAAAGAAATCCATGAAGGGTCCTTTGGTACACACATGAATGGGCACGCTTTGGCAAGAAAAATTCTTCGGGCCGGATACTATTGGTTGACTATGGAAACAGATTGCTTGAATCATGTCAGAAAGTGTCACAAATGCCAGATTTATGCTGATAAGATACATGTCTCGCCAACTCCACTGAATGTTTTGACATCACCATGGCCATTCTCCATGTGGGGCATAGATATGATTGGAATGATTGAACCAAAAGCCTCTAATGGACATCGTTTCATCCTAGTGGCTATTGATTACTTCACCAAATGGGTCGAAGCGGCATCATACGCCAATGTCACAAGACAAGTGGTGGCCCAGTTTATCAAGAAGGAAATAATCTGCCGTTATGGAGTTCCCAACAAGATAATCACTGATAATGGTATCAACTTGAACAATCAGACGATGAGAGAGTTGTGCAAAAGTTTCAAGATTGAGCACTATAATTCCTCACCATACCGGCCCAAGATGAATGGTGCTGTAGAAGCAGCAAATAAAAACATCAAGAGGATCCTACAGAAAATGGTGAAGACATACAAAGACTGGCACGAGATGCTCTCATTTGCACTTCACGGATACAGAACAACAATTCGCACCTCAACTAAGGCAACTCCTTTCTCTCTAGTCTACGGCATGGAAGCAGTGCTCCCTGTAGAAGTTGAGATCCCATCATTAAGAGTTTTGATGGAAGCCAAGCTAGAAGAAGCAGAATGGGTACAAACCCGGTTTGACCAGCTTAATCTCATTGAGGAGAAGAGGATGACGGCTTTGTGTCACAGACAGTTGTACCAGCAAAGGCTCAAGAGAGCATTTGATAAGAAAGTTCGTCCAAGACAGTTCAAGGAAGGGGACTTGGTGTTGAAGGCTATATTGCCTATTCACAAGGACACCCGTGGAAAGTGGACTCCTAACTATGAAGGGCCATATGTGGTGAAAAAGGCTTTCTCAGGCGGGGCCTTGATCTTAGCTACAATGGATGGCGAAGAGTTTCCACTCCCTGTGAATTCAGATGCAGTCAAAAAGTATTATGCCTAAAAGAAAAAAGAAAATAAATAAAAGCTCGCTAAGTTGAAAACACGAAAGGGCGGCTTAGGCAATAGAGAGCGTCCCGGTGGGCTGAAAACCTGAAAAGGCGGTCCAGGCAAAAATTAGGGACATCAAAAAAGGAAAAGAAAACCCGCTAAGTTGAAAGCCCTAAAGGGCGGCTTAGGCAATAGAGAGCGTCCCTGTGGGCTGAAAACCTGAAAAGGCGGTCCAGACAAAAATTAGGGACATCAAAAAAGGAAAAGAAAACCCGCTAAGTTGAAAGCCCTAAAGGGCGGCTTAGGCAAAAAAAGGGTATCCCGGTGGATTGGTAGCTCACACTGAGCAATCCAGGCAAAAATTAGGGAAACAAAATAAAGAAAGGCGTAAGACTGCGAGATCAGTATGAACACCGGACGAACTTCAGAAGGATCTGAGACTTCATACTCAGCAACAAGATATTTCGAGACTGAAATTATAGAGAAGGATGGGCATTGTTGTGATTCCATAGAATTCATTTATTTTTCATTGCCATTATCTTAGCTTCATTACGCGGTCACCTCTTTGAGGGATTCGCTTCCATTGTAAAAACTTTCCGCACATTTTTGTGCTATCAATAAAATATTCCTTTTGTTCATTGTGTTTCTTTTTATATTCTTGTACATTCATACTTTTATTTTCTGATAACCAAATGTTAAAACTTTGAAAAAAAGGGTAAAAGGCATTTTGAAATTAAGCAAAATATTTTGAAATAAGAAAGATTGAAGAAAAATCAGCAGCATACAGTAAGGTGCCCACTCTTAACACGCATCAGGCTAGCCTAGCGTTTTGAGCTGAATAGACAAGTGATGTTCCCCAAAGATGAAGAATGGCTGGTACACGACATCCAACTGAGATCCCTCTCCTCAAGGCAGGAATATCAAATGTCGGGATGGAACCAAACCCATGCATTTTCATGCATCCATGCACGTAAACCCATGCGTTACCATGCATTCATAAATAAATAAACACTCAAAGCTATATGTCAAATCATGAGTACCATCGAATGCTGCATTAGTCTTGCATTTTTAGGCATTAATGACGCATTCATTACAAGCATGCATTCATAATAGCAGGATCAAAAATTCCTACTCCAAAAAATACAGGTTTCAGGCACTTGATCATGAGAAAAGCATTCTCGTCCTTTTCCAACAAGTCGGTTGGTGAACTGTTCCTCGGCGGATTAGTTGAAAAATCTCCTCCCCAGTGAATTGCAAACCCCTTGGAAAATTTCTTCTACAGGATAACCACAACAGTTTGCATAAGCACACCCTTACAACAACTTCAGATTGACCTTCAGTGAGAGCAGCTGGATAAAATCTACTCAAACTTCAGATTGACCTTCAGTGAGAGCGGCTGGATAAAATCTACTCAAACTTCAGATTGACCTTCAGTGAGAGCGGCTGGATAAAATCTACTCAAACTTCAGATTGACCTTCAGTGAGAGCGGCTGGATAAAATCTACTCAAACTTCAGATTGACCTTCAGTGAGAGCGGCTGGATAAAATCTACTCAAACTTCAGATTGACCTTCAGTGAGAGCGGCTGGATAAAATCTTCTCAACTTCAGATTGATCTTCAGTGAGAGCGGCTGGATAAGATCTACTCAATTTTACCAAGTATTTTCAGCATAGCTGGCTGGTTAAGGTTGGTGTCGTTTATTTTGCCTTTGAGCTTGCTCGGTTCCCCTAAAGGAATAACAACAGGTATACTCGTTCCTCTCGTCATCACTCATGCTGCTGCAAAATTAGGGCATTTTGTATTTAATTATCTTTTACCACAAGAATACGAATACCGAGGTTATTCACATTCTTACGGTCCAAGCTAATTAAATAGGGGCAGCTGTCATACCCTAATTTTGCCCCCATATAAAAATATGTTTTTTCCTCCATTTCTCTTTCAAAAAAAAATCATTACTTGTTTCACAAGTAACAAAAATTCATGCATTTCTAACACATTACCACATTCTCATTTTTTATCAAGTTCATGCATATTTTAGTTGCATTATTCTTAATCATCATAAAAATTCCCAAAATACCCCTAGGGCATATTCATGCATATTTTATACTTTTACATTTTTTATGCATGCATTTAGATTTAAATTTCATTCCATAAAAATGCATACTTTCTTTACAAAAATTCCCAAAAAATATTTTCTTGGTCCATTTAATTATTCTTCACATATTTTATTATTATTCATGAGAATTTATCCCATTTGCATGTTTTTTTTCTTTTCATATTTCATATTTAGATTACTTCATGAACAAGTAACATTTTTTCTTTCTTTCTTCATTTGTTTTTTTTCTAATCAACATCATTCTTATGTTAGATTTGAAATTAAATCATCATGCATATCCATCTTGAATTTTTAACATTTTATTTTTATTATTTCATGTATTATTTAATCTTTTTATTTGTCAAAAATCATGGAAAACTCACAAAAATATCCAATCATCAACACATCATCACCCTTATTATTAGAAGATCTAGAACATTCTCATTTCTACACCTCATCAATAGTACAATGCATAACATTATCCTTTCCCAAAAAATCACAAAAATACCCTATTTTGTAATATGTCCTTTCTCTCTCCATTCTCCCATTTTCTAACCTAAATCAAGCCTATATATACCACACATCAGCTAGCAGCGCCGCAACAAGTAAAAAAGAAGAGGAATCAGATCAAGAAACAATAAAAAAAACTCAAACTTTTCTCATTTTTCTCCATTTTCGAAATCCACATAAACCTCATTATTTCTTTCATTTTTCTTCACAAATAACATCACCAAGATGGCAGAAAGCTAAAGCAAGACAAAAATCAAAGGTTGAGCGTCAGAATCAAGCACCACCATTGCGAAATCTTCAAGAACAAAAGCTTCTCTTTCTCGGTTTCAAGCTTCAAATAAGGTACCAAACTCTTTCCTTTAGCTATTGTATCATCCTAGAACATGTTGTATAGCTTGCTTGGGCTTGATTGTTGTATATTTTGATGTTTCTTTTTTTCGTACCTCTGTTTGGTTGCTTCGTTTTTCAAAATCTAGCCACTGTTTGCAAAACTGAAGTCATTTTTGAAATCTACGTGAAAAAACGAGTCGAACTGGTATTTTTATTGTTTGTTCTGTTGAGATTCATGAGCTCCGGTGGCTCAGCCGCCGTGCCGGAGCCTTAGGAAGGCGGCCGAAGCTCAAGGAAGAAGAAGACCCATGGTGTGTTCTGTCTTTTCCCAGTTTAAAACACAGCCATTAGATTCTGTGTTCTTTAATGACCGTTGATCTCGTTTTTAAAACGGAACCGTCAGATCTCATTTAAATGAGATCTGACGGTGATGATGTTGTTGGCGTGCGCGTTTGCGCTGCACCAGATCACGCCTAGCTTTTTTTTTATCTTTTATTTTATTTATTTTCTCTCTGTTTATTTCTCCACCGTTGGATGGCAAGTTTGAATCTGGCGCGTTGGATCATTGTTGATCCATGCGCGTTGGATCTGGGTTGACGGTTTGGTCATTAGATCCAACGGACCCAAGCCTGAGGCGCATGATAAGCTGCCACGCTGCGCCACATGTAATTTTTTTTGTTTGACTTCTGTTTTTTTTGTTGACTGAATCTGGGCTTGGACCAGGGCGCACACGCCTTGCTATCTGCACCCCCGTATGTTTGCTATGCCTGAGTAATTTACACCCCCCCTGTTTTATGATTTTAATTAATTTTCAGCTTATTCCCAAAAGCACTTATTTGGACAATGGCTTATTTAAGCTTATTGAGGCACTGTTTTTGCTTAAATAATGTTAGTCTTAAGATTTCATTTTACTTTTTCAACTTATTTTCATAAGTCCTTTTTTCAACTTAATTACTTTTTAACTTAATCCAATAAGAGCTTATTTGAACCAAAAACTCTCTAACTTATTTGAATCAATGTTTAGCATTAGATTACATAATTTTCCATCATTCTTGATTTAGAACTTGTGACCTTGCTTTCTTAAGTTGTTGCTTTTAGCTTATTTCAATAAGTGCTTAATTGAACTAGATTAGCTTTTAGCTTATTTAAGTTATTTTTTTTTGCATTTAATGAACTTGTTTAATGTTAATCCTTTACTTTAATTCATAGTTTGTGAAATAAATTAACTTTGTTTAGCCTTCTTTGATGTATATTTAGCTTTCATTAGTATTTTATTCAATGTTCGCTATTTATCTTTTGCATTTTAGTTAATTATTGAAATATGCATAATTTCTCATCTTTGTTTCATCTATTTTATTCACATACATAAACATTCATATCTCACTCTTGTTCATGCATTCACATTCATTATTTAATGTTTCATGCATCTTGTTATTTAATTGGTTATCATCATCTTGAATTTCACTTCTCCTACTTCTTCTATTTCATTTTGTCTGATGCTTGGGTCTGTTGGGACAATTATTTCATAATCAAATTAATAAAGATTTTCACAAGAACTAATGAATGAAAAAGGGAGAATCTGACAGTTGCTTCTTTCTTCCCTGAGTTGTCTTGGTAGCCGGTCAGTTGACTAGTTTATTCAAGCTGCTCTCATTCCAAAACAAGCATTAAAATAAATCAACATTCGTCTTTTCTCTTAGACACCATTTCTTAAATAAACTTAATTAAAGATCTTTATAATAATTAAAGGATGAAAAAGGGAGAATCTGACAGTTGCTTCTTTCTTCCCTGAGTTGTCTTGGTAGCCGGTCAGTTGACTAGTTTACTCGAGCTGCTCTCATTCTAACATAAGCGTTAAAATTAACCCCACTCACTCAAACTTCTTTTCAGAAAACAATGGATATACGCTTTATCCATTCCTCTGACACATACACAGCTTACGCCTCTAAGTAGAGCATACAAGTGTCGTTGTATCAGCGGAATGCGAAATAAGCAACATCCGTTATTCAAACTCTCTTTTTACAATGGATATACGCTTTATCCATTCCTCTGACACATACACAGCTTACGCCTCTAAGTAGAGCATACAAGCGTCGTTGTATCAGCGGAATGTGAAATAAGCAACATCCGTTATTCAAGTTCTCTTTTTACAATGGATACACGTTTTATCTACTCCTCTGACACACACACAGCTTAAGCCTCTGATTAGAGCATACAAGCGTCGTTGTGTCAGCGGAATACGAAATAAGCGTTACCCGTTTAAAATCAACCAACCACACAAACCTTTTTTACCAGAACTACGTGAGTTTTGAGTTTCCCATTGCACCGGGGAATACGTAGGAGCGGGCTCCTACAACCGTCAAACTCAATTAATAAAAACCTTTTATTTTCTTTTAATTTATTTGAAAACGGAGTAGAGATTAGCCAAGTGACAGAAAATATAATTCAAACCTGCGCAAACAAACCCTAAACCACCTAAACGGTTCCCATCGAGTACGATGGATGCGAGGGGTGCTAATACCTTCCTCTCGCATAACCAACTCCCGAACCTAAACCAAGGTTTTCGTGATATTTTCCTTTCCCCTCACGGGATAAATAAACGTCAATGGCGACTTCATTGTATGAAAAATGGAATTGATTTTCCAGCCCGCTACAGGTACCTACGAGAGTCTAACCTCGTTGTGTCACATACCATAATTACTAAGTGAGTTGTTTATAAACATGCATAATACTCTTCACCAATTAACCTCTAGATCCTAGTATCGGGCTGTTCATCTTCTAAGTGCTCAACTCACACCTAGTTCATGATTCCTCCTCTAACCGCTCATTCACGACTAGTTCAGGATGTTACCATCTCTATACACCTAGCATTATTTAATAATAGTTCCGGACCATACCAAGTCAAAACCTGATATCAATTCTATGGACGCTCCCGCTTATCCAGCCAGATTACGAGAATATGTTATTAAAGTGCAGGAAAGTAAATAACAAACATAATTACTAAATATCATTTATTATAACTTAGACTCAACCACAGACTCCAAATATTCATAGGGGAGTTCAACTTCTCCACCACATATTTAAATTACAAGAATTCATAACCTAAATACAAAAGCCTAAAGAAAACATACCTTGCTGAGTTAGTTTTCCCGTAAGGGGAGAAAACTATGCCCAATATAGCTTCTTTGAACCTCTCCTTATAGTATAGAGTGTTCTACTATTTCTGAATTAATAATTGTGAAGGAGGGAGACTCTATTTATAGTTTTTGTAATGGGCCTCAGCAAGGCATTGCAGCACGATAAGGCCATCGTACTGCGATGTGAAGATTCAGTTCAATTTTATAACTGATCCTGTGCATTTCATCAACTTGGGCGCCAAGTAACTCCATCGCATTACGTTGTATGGGATCGTACTGCGATGAAAGATTTTTTCAAGATTTATTTCTTCTGGTTGCTTGGCGTATAAGGAGCTTTCATCGTGGCACGATGGCACACATCGTGCTGCGATGGAACGCTGATTTCTTCACTTTTTGGGTTTTTTCTTGTCTTTTTGCATCTTGGACTATGTCTTGATGCTTTTTCTTGCTTTTGTAGGTTTTCCTTCATATTTGGGCCTGTCTTGGTCATTTTACTACTAATAATAATACTAAAAATACCATAGAAATTCATGTCATCACAGATCAAGCAAATGGATGATACTATTTTTATATCTTAAAGCAAGTATGCTAGAAACATTGTTAGAAAGTTTGGTATGGAGAATGCTTCTCCCAAAAGAACTCCTGCTCCAACTCATCTGAAGCTAACCAAGGATGAAAAAGGTGTAGGTGTGGATCAAAGTTTGTACACAAGCATGATTGGAAGTCTGATGTACTTGACTACTAGTAGACCAGATATCACTTTTGCAGTGGGAGTATGTGCTCGGTACCAGGCAGAACCAAAGGTGAGTCATCTCAATCAAGTCAAGAGAATCCTGAAGTATGTCAATGGAACATGTGACTATGGGATGATGTATTCTCATTGTGAAAACTCAAATTTATATGGGTATTGTGATGCTGATTGGGCAGGTAGTGCTGATGATAGGAAAAACACATCTGATGGGTGTTTATTCTTAGGAATTAATCTAATTTCTTGGTTTAGCAAGAAGCAAAATTGTGTTGCTCTATCTACAGCTGAAGCAGAGTATATAGCTGCTGGGAGTAGTTGTTCTCAATTGATTTGGATGAAGCAGATGTTGAAAGAATATGATGTGGAACAAGATGTTATAACATTGTACTGTGACAATTTGAGCGCCATAAATATTTCAAAAAATCTTGTTCAACATAGTAAAACCAAACAGAATGATATTCGTCATCACTTCATCAGAGATCTTGTGGAGAATAAAGTTGTGACATTGGAGCATGTAGGTACTAAGGAGCAAGTGGCTGATATTTTCACAAAAGCACGTGATGTTGTTCAGTTTGAAACATTGAGGGGCAAATTAGGAATTTGCCTATTTGAAGACCTATAGCAATTACAGTTATTTAGGGGGAGACATGCAACAATTATTATTCTCTCTCCCACCTTTGTGCTGCACGAGAAACAAGGTAATCATGTCCCTCACACCCCTATAAACACGCCACCTATTACTAGTGGTTACTTTCTTACCAAATCAATTTTCAAACACTTTCTCTCCAAATTCCACTATCTCTCTAACCTCCCAAACCGTTCGAACTCACCATTCCTTCTCATTCAACTTCTCTGCACCAAAACATCCACCATTACCATGTCTCAATCACCAAACACCACCTCTCCCACGAAATCCATTGAAACAACAACTTCATCACCAATCATCGTGAATGATACCCCCATCACCACCATCCATCCATCATTCTCCTCCGCTCTCAACCCCAAACCAAAGAAAACCACCGCTAATAGACCTTCACCATCCAAAACACCAAAATCGAAAAAAACCAAAGCTTCTACGCCCTCTGTTTCCAAGAAATCAACGATAGACAAACCATCTAAATCAAAGTCGATCCACACCATGCAAGAACTTTATGTTGATGATGTTACTAAGGGGAATGCGGACTCGAATGTTGAAACCTTTGACAAGTCTGTTTCTAATTTAAATGCTGAAGAAGGTAATCTTATTTTTTGCGCTGAAACCCTAGAAAGTCAAAATGGGGTAACAAGTGAAATTCCTACTGCTGGTGAGGTTGTTGATGACACATTTGTTCCTGATTCACCTGCTGATGAATAATCACTGAACAACAATGTTGTGAAGGATACCACTCATATGTCAAATGTTGTGCCGAATGTTGAAACATCCTTGGCACAAGAAGAACCAACTTCTGGTATAGTTGGGAGTGCTGCTGGTCATGAGAGTATTGTTCAACAGGTTGATGTTGCTGATGAAAACACTACAGAGATACCTGCTGTTGACAATGCTATGTCAGTAGATGATGTGGTTGATGTGGATGATATGGCTGACCTAGGTCAAACTGTTAGTGAAGTGGCTAGTGGTAGCATTGCAAGAAGGTTGAGAAATAGAAAAGGGAAGGATGCTGATGTGGTGACTGAGGTTAAGATTAAGGCAACTCCATCAAAGAAGAAGAAGATGATTGGCCCTAGTAGGAAGGCTAGCAAGGTTTAGATTGCTAATCAGAAGAAGAAAACTAGTGGGAAGAGAAAGCAAGCTGAAGTGGGAGACTCTGACTATGAAGGGGAAGAGGATGTGCCACACATTGTATCCAACATTGTGTCCTCTACTAAGAAGAAAAGTCAGAAGAAACTTCACAGAGCTGCTAGTGTTTCTGATCATGATGTGGTAGAAGATGCGCCAAACATTGTGTCTACTGGTAAGAAGAAAATTGGTGAAAAGATCATTCCGCAAAATGTTCCTGATGTCCCTATAGACAATATTTCATTCTATTTTGTTGAGAGTGCTTAGAAGTGGAAGTTTGTGGCTAATAGAAGACTGGCGCTAGAGAGGGAGTTGAGTGTTGAAGCCTTGGAGCACAAGGAGATCATTGCCCTCATTGAGAAGGCTGGCTTGTTGAAGACTGTGTCTGGCATTGGTGAATGCTATGAGAAATTGGTCAAGGAATTCTTGGTCAATATACCTGAAGACTGTGATAATCCTCTAAGCAAAGAGCACAACAAGGTGTATGTACGAGGTAAATGTGTTCTTTTTTCTCCTGCTATTATCAACAAATTTATGGGAAACAAGGAAGATGGATATGCTGAGTTGGAGGTTACCAACAATCAGGTCTGCAAGACCATCACTGCCAATCAGGTCAAGGTTTGGCCATTGAAAGGTAAAGTCCCTTCTGTCATGCTCTCTGTCAAATATGATATCCTCAATAGGATTGGTACTGTTAATTGGGTTCTCACTACCCACACATCAGATATAGCTACAGGTTTAGCTAGGTTTATTTAATCTGTTGGTATTGGGACTGTTTCTGATTATGGAGCATATATCTATGAAGAAACTATGCAACATGCTAAGTCACGGGCTATCAGAATGCCTTTAGCTTTTCCATCTCTTATTTGTAGCATTATTCTTGCACAACATCCCAATATTTTGACTGCTGATGATGAAGTGTGTAAGAGGGAATCTCCTCTTGACTTTCATCCTAAATTGTTTGAAGGGAAATATGCTGCAGATATTGAATTTGTAGGTCCCTCTGTTGTGGGTGCTGCTAGTCCCTCTGGTATGACTACTGGTCCTAGTTTTATGAATAGGAAGGAAATGATAGCTTCTTTGGAAGCAACTTGCAAAGCTTTAGATGAGAAAAAGAAGAGCCTTGAGCAAGTAATTATGGCTCTTAGGCAAGAGGAAGCTACAGAAGAGGGTGAGCAGGTGCAGGTTGGACAAGAAGGAGGTGTTAATGATGATGGAGACACTGAGGAGCTGGAGCTCTCAGATTCTAGTTCTGATTTTTAAATGGGTGTTCTTCCCCATTGTGCTGTATTGATTTTGTTTCTTTGTATTTTTGGATTTTATGTTCCTTTTGGGCTGTGCCCTGGATATTTTGAGCACTCTTTAGTGTTTTTGGGTGTAATAGTACTTAGTACTCTGTGATCTACTCTGCCGCTACACTGTTCTTGGATTCTTATATGCATCTTTGTCAAATTTGTGGTAAAAAGGGGGAGTAGATATTGCAACATGTTATCTGGCATGGTAGTAGTATAATATTTCTGGTAGAATAATTTGTGCTGAAATGATCTGCTATATGCCTATGTGTTAGTACCTACTTGATATGCATGATCTGCTTGTTAGTCTACTATGCATCATTTCAGGGGGAGTAGAGTACTATGTAAGTGATGCAGGGGGAGATATTGTATGTGATGTTGGAACATTCTGTTTGTGTCATCCTTGCTTGTTCTTGTGATCATTTAAGGCGAAGTAGTTGTTTGTGTGTTCTCCGTTGTTGTATGCCTCTGATATGCTCTAAAGATACGACTGAATTCTGATCTAATGTTTTCCATGGAGGAGTTAGTTTGGAAACTATTTTTGAAGATGTGCTACGCTTCTCTTCTTTTGTGTGTTTATGTTGATGTGAAGAAGTGTTAGTGATGTATGTATCTTTCTAGCTTGCCTGTATGATCTCAAGTTGTTTTAGCCAAAAATTTGCCAAAGGGGAAGTTTGTTGACTATGTTTGTATTGGCTGCATTTTGGTAAAACAAGTTCTTAGACAGGATGTGGTATGAAATGTTACAACATCGTAACCTGACGTGAGCGCGCCAGCTGTAGCGTATCTTTAGTGCGCGCATTTTATTTTCACAGAAGATCTTTTCTCTTTCATCAGTTCTTTGCGTGTGCATCAAGGAAGGTTTTATTTCCTAAACAGATCTTTCTTCTAAAGATTGTGTTAGGAATTATTGTGAAGATTTATTTTAAAACATATCAAATCTTTCAAAGATATGGTTTTATTTTATGTATGAGCTGGATGTTCTCTCTTGGGTCAGAACTATTGAAGTCCATGTTACCAACTATAAATTGAAGGACGAAAACCTAATGAAGGCAGTTGTTCAAGCGTGTATTTGAGTCTATCCGTATTAGGGTTTGCGTGTGTGCTTGTGTTTTGTGAGCCTTTCTTGTGTTACCTTGATGCAAGTTTAGGACTGTGTGTTCTTTGAGTTGTAATTACAATTGTCTCTGAAGCTTTTAAGCAAGGAGATAGTTGTTGTATGTGTGTTCTCTCCATATCTTTTAAGCAAGGAGTTTGGATCATAGTGCTTGTGTATCGCTCGAAGCCTTTAGGTAAGAGTAGTCTAGTGTTTAGGAGAGTGTCTCCACCATAGTGACTGATTCAACAACAGTGTTGTCTGTACTGTTGAGCTTAAGGAGTGAGTTGGGAACTCATACCTAGGAGTTCCTAGGTAGAAGGACATAAGGATAGTTGCTAGGAGATAAGTTGTAAACGAAGAGTTTGCTGTAAGACTTTGAACTAGGACTATTAGTGGATTTCCTCCTGGATTAGTATCCCCCAGATGTAGGTTGTTGTTTGCACCGAACTGGGTTAACAAATCACTGTGTGTTTGTTTATTTTCTGCACTATTTACTATCATATACTTAGTCTATTAAAGCTGGTAAAAGTGTTGTAACATCGTGAACAACATCTTGTACTGGAGTGCCAGTTTTTTCAATACTAATTTTTTTAATGTTGAAATTAGGGTTCGAAAAGGGCTATGAGTGTCTCATTCTTTACTACTTCGGTTCAGACATCCGCCACATACATTCACGGCCACAGCTACTTCGTCTCTCTCTCACTTTAATCTATCTATGGAGTTTGACTCTTGATTTTTTTTCTTTCTTTCTTTCATACAAAAATGGACTATGCTTGGGTTGTTGCTCTTGCGATATTAATTAGGAAAGATTACTCAAATTTTAATTAAATTTCTATTTACAATTTAATCTTTTACTTTTCTCTCTTTGGATTTTTTGAGTTTTGATTATGGATTTCATTGTTTATTACCTTCAAAATACCCATTGATGGTTGTTTGTCTGTTTTTATTTATATACTGAGTTTTGGTTTGATGCTTTGGTGTAAGCCCTAGAGGCCAATGACTTTAGTACTTGTATCGAATTAATTATTAATAATACATTGTTTCTTTTATTAATAATCAAAGGCATTTTCTTTATTATGTTTGTAACGTTCAAAATAATGAAGTCCCTAGAATAGAAAGTCTGTTTAATATTAAGTGTGACTTAATCATGAGATTACATTAAACATAAAGACGCTATTCTTAAAGTATCCATAGTCTAGCTTTAAGGTGAAAAGAGATATCCTTAAAGCATAAAGACTATTATGAAGATAGACTGATGATCACATCTCATGGATCATGGGATAAGGAGTTATCAAGTCTTAACATAGGTATAAGAAATATTAGGAGTAATATTTATACCGGATTGACACACTATGAGAGTACTACATGCAAAGTTATGCAAAATGTCATAAGTTACTCTCATGGTGATAATGGTGTAAACCGCCCTTAGACCTGAAACCACTTTGTACCCTAGATGTGGAGTCAAGTACTTTGTTGCTGATCTAACGTTGTCCGTAACAGGATAACCATAAAGGCAGTTGATGGGTACTTCACAAAGCATGCTGAGGGACAGTAGTGACCTAGATGAAATTTGCCAATCCTGCATAACAAGATAAATGTTATGGGCCCAATATTGAACTAGACAAAGATGACACCAAGTATGCTTTGTGTTCAATATAGACATTAAGGGCAAAGGGGTAATCGTACACACATATATTATCACTGAAGGTTATGTTTTGATCACATGTTAATTTCTCATAACTTGGGTAGCAATGATGTGTTGCTAGATACCGCTCATTGTTTATTATATTAAATAAAGGATTTAATATAATTGCCAACGTTATGAAAACCTACAAGGGTCACACACACATAAGGACAGTCTAATATTGAGATAGATAAAGGAACATCGTAAGGTACAGTGTATGTGCAATGTGATAAGGGTATCACAGTAATTTAAACGAGCAAGAACACCATATGTTATGGTGGGAGGGCGCGCACATGAGTACTACCACTCATGAGGGGCGTGCGCCCTAGTTCTTGTTTCTTGTTGGGCTTTGCCCAATAAGAAATATCTTGGTGCACAAGACAAGAGTTGTCTTGATGCACAAGACAAGAAATATCTATAAATAGAGACCTCTTGTCATAGCTCTTTGGTTGTTGGTTAGTTATTGTTGAACACACTAAAAGCACAAGAATTATATTAGAGTTAAAATAATTCTCTCTCTCTCTCTCTCTCTCTCTCTCTCTCTCAATATTCTTGCATAGCCTTCAAACATAAAGGGCTAACACTCCATTGAAGGTGAATGCTCGTGTGGACTAGTTAGAGGCGTCGGTGATCTTCATCAACGCTCGTGATCATCATCATTGTTCGTGATTCAAAGGTTCTTCCCTACAAGAGGTAAAAACTCTAAAACACGAATCATGCTCATTCGTAAGGATCAAACTAAAGGAATTTTTTTTTATATTCCGCTACTTTTGGATCTCTATTTTCCTTCAGTGGTATCAGAGACACTTACGAATCCATGATTTGATGATTGTTTAATTCATGAATTTTGTTTTAATTTGATTAAAACACCTAATAAAGATTAAAATCAAGTAATTAAAATTTGGCATCTATTTGTGTAAAATTTGATGATTGACATTGAAACGGCTTCGGAATCCGACAATTGAATGGTGAAGCAGTGATATGTTAATCGTCATAAGTTTATACAAATAAGAATGATCAAAACTTATATGTGATATACGTGATCGTGATGCAAAGCGGTGTATTTGATACATCGTTCATAATTTCGTTCATTAAAACATATTATGAATGTTATTTGATATTGAATTGATTCATGTTCAATAGCTTTGGAATCCGACATTAGTATGGTGAAGCAATGACATGTTAATCAATCATATTGAATTTCGGTCATGAAAGGTTTTGACGACACAAAATTGTTGCATTAGGATTCACGAAAAACAAGGGTTGCGCTGGGCGCAGGGCATGCTGCGCTAGGCGCAGATGGCAGAATCAAACTTGGTTTTCAGCTGCAGACTTGCGCTAGGCGCATGGCAGGTTGCGCTGGGAGCAGATGACAGCAACCAATTTTTGATCGTTCGCCAAAATTGTAATTTTCATTAATCTACACGACTTAAACTGATAATAATAATAAATATGTTTATTTTTATGTTTTTGTGATGATTGGTTATGACCTTAGTTTACTCTTTTGTTTTAATTTAGGATTTTAAATACGGCCTGCGTGTCGTGTCTCTCTCTAAATTTCTTGATGTAACTTCTTTTCTCATCTTACTCCCTCGTATGTAAAACGAGTATTCTTTGATGTAACATTATAATAGAATTACAATAGGAACAAAGGAGGACAGCCATGAAGATGATGCTTGGAGAAGTAGATCATCGTTAGGCTAGTTTAGGGTTCTCTCATTGGCTTGAGAGAACACTTGCGATAGGAGGCCATAATCATATCATTTTATATTATTGTATGAATGTATGTTGATGCATGTGAGAGCGTTTAATATGTTAAACAAGCCGGTGAGATCAAACTAATTAAATATCCCTCAAGAGACACATAAGAGATTACTAAAGAAAATGTGGGTTCGCCCACCGCGGAGTGCATTTTGTTTATTAATAAAATATGTGAATATTAAGTTTACGCTTTCCGAGCTTTAGAACTCATCAAGACTAGTATCGAACTATGTAGGTTCGCCCACCGCGAAGTGCATACTCCATATTGGTAAGGTGTGATGGGATAATTGTAATATCCAACTTCTAAAGTAAGGGCCAAACTTAACTTAACAAATATAATGAGATTATATGAGTTTAAGAAGCAATGGTTGGGAATAATTCATAAGATGAATAAGAATATGGAGTTATTCACCCAATTGATATATTTAAGAGTTGTATGAGATACAATTGGAAGGAGTTCCTACCTAAATAACTAAGTCTTGTGTAATCCGCCCACAGCGGACTTAAGACAAAGTGAAATATGGATCTTGACCCACTAGAAAATCTTCCAACGCGATTTTCCGAATCAAATGATGAGGGTCATTTGTTTTGAGTAAAATAGTGGGAGCATATTTAATTAAAGACCTAATTAAATAAAATGATACTTATATTTTCACTTCTTTATGTAGATAACCATGTCATCAAACACATCAAACAACATTTTGCGATCAATCCTTGACAAAGAAAAATTGAATGGTTCAAATTTTCTTGATTGGCACCGTAATCTGAGGATTGTCCTCAAGCATGATAATAAGCTGTATGCCTTAGAGGAACCTGTTCCTGAGGAGGAGCCTGCTAATAATGCTCATAGGGCTGAAAATGATGCTTACAAGAAGCATGTTGAAGAAGCTAATGAGGTTGCTTGCCTCATGTTGGCTACCATGAATTCTGAGCTGTAAAAGCAACATGAAAACATGAATGCTGTTGAAATGATCGAACACTTGAAAACTCTATATGCGGAGCAAGCCCGTCATGAGAGGTTCAATGTTTCAAAATCCCTTTTTCAATGCAAGTTAAGTGAGGATCTCCGGTAGGTCCTCATGTGCTCAAGATGATTGGGTATGTGGGAAACCTTGCAAGGTTAGGATTCCCTCTTGAGAAAGAACTTGCAACTGATCTCATTCTGCAATCGTTGCCGGATAGTTTCAGTCAGTTTATCCTAAACTTCAATATGAATGATTTGGATAAAACTCTTCCTGAATTGCTAAGCATGTTGAGAACTGCCGAGCAAAATCTGAAGTCTAAAGGGAAATCCATTCTAATGGTTAGTAATGGAAATAAGCATCACAAGAAGCCCAAAAAGCAAGGTGGTAAATGGAAAGGCAAGGGAGTTGCCAAACCAAAGCAAACTGCCCCTGCTTTAAAACCTAATGGAGGCATAGAAAAGGAAGGCAATTGTTTCTATTGCGGTAAGACCGGACATTGGAAGAGGAATTGCCCAAAGTACCTGGAAGATAAGAAGAAAGGAGTAGCTCCTACAACTTCAGGTATTTTTGTTATAGAAATTAATTTATCTACTTCTACATCATACGTATTAGATACTAGATGTGGTTCTCACATTTGTACCAATGTGCAGGATCTAAAGGAGAGTAGAGAATTGGCAAAAGGTGAAGTGGACCTACGAGTTGGCAATGGAGCAAGAGTTGCTGCTTTAGCTGTAGGGACTTATAATTTAGCTTTACCTAGTGGTTTAATAATTCAGTTAAAGAACTACTATTATGTACCTGCCATTAGCAGGAATATTATTTTTGTTTCTTGTTTGGACAAGTTTGGTTTTTCATTTACAATAAAGAACAATTGTTGCTCTATTTATTTAAATGATATATTCTATGCTAGTGCTGAAATGTATAATGGACTATATGTCCTTGATCTTGAAACGTCATTCTATAACATTAATACTAAAAGGATGAAACCCAATGAGTTGAATCCAAGTTACCTTTGGCATTGTCGTTTAGGCCATATAAATGAGAGAGGCATCTCCAAACTCCACAAAGATGGACTTTTGGATTCTTTTGATTATGAATCATATGATACATGTAGATCTTGTTTAATTGGAAAGATGACAAAAACCCCATTCACAGGAAAAGGTGAAAGGGCTAATGATCTTTTGGCACTCATACATACTGATGTGTGTGGACCATTGAACATACCTGCTAGAGGTGGTTTTTCATACTTCATAACATTTACTGATGATTTTAGTAGATATGGATATGTGTATCTAAGGAAACACAAATCCGAATCCTTTGAAAAGTTCAAAGAATTTAAGAATGAAGTGCAAAACCAATTAGGTAAGAATATTAAAACTTTTCGATCAGATCGAGGTGGTGAATATTTAAGCCTAGAATTTAATGACCATCTTAAGGAATGTGGTATAGTATCACAACTAACCTCTCCCGGAACACCACAATGGAATGATGTATCTGAGAGAAGAAATTGAACCTTGTTGGACATGGTGCGATCCATGATGAGTCATGCGGATCTTCCAAACTCCTTTTGGGGACATGCCCTATTGACAACATCTTATACACTTAACCACGTTCCATCCAAAAAGGTTGAAAAGATACCATATGAGATATGAAGTGGAAAGAAACCACATCTGTCTTTCATGAAGGTTTGGGGTTGTGAAGTCTATGTAAAGCGACAAATCACAACTAAACTTGAACCCAAATCTGACAAATGCCTATTTGTAGGATAACCTAAAGAAACAAGAGGATACTACTTTTATAATCCTTCCGAGGGCAAAGTGTTTGTCGCTCGAACTGGAGTCTTCTTGGAAAAAGAATTTATTTCCAAAGGAATCAGTGGGAGAAATGTGGAACTTGAAGAAACTCAAGAACCACCAAATATTGGGCAAACTATGGAGGGACATGAGCGGGAACCACAAGATGTTGTGGAAGAACAATCTGCTCAAGTAGAACAAGTCCAGCGTAGGTCAACCAGGATACGTCACGAACCTGAAAGATATGGGTATCTCATAACTGAACAAGGTGACGTATTACTCATGGATCAAGATGAGCCTGTAACCTACCAAGAGGCCATAACTGGTCCTGAATCTGAGAAGTGGCTAGAAGCCATGAAATCTGAAATGGATTCCATGTACACAAACTAAGTTTGGAGCTTGGTGGAACCTCCTGCAGGAATTCGTCCTATAGGATGCAAGTGGGTCTTCAAAAAGAAGACTGACATGGATGGTAAAATACATACCTACAAAGCAAGGCTGATTGCTAAAGGATATAAACAAATTCATGGTGTTGACTATGATGAAACCTTTTCACCAGTTGCAATGCTTAAATCTGTTTGGATTTTACTTGCTATCGCTGCATATCACGATTATGAAATATGGCAAATGGATGTCAAAACTGCTTTCCTTAATGGAAATCTCCTTGAGGATGTGTACATGACACAACCTGAAGGATTTGACATACCAAATGAAGCTCATAAGATATGCAAGTTACAACGATCAATCTATGAATTGAAGCAAGCTTCCAGAAGCTGGAATCTTCGTTTTGATGAAACTGTAACAAAATATGGATTCATTAAAAATGAAGATGAACCTTGTGTCTACAAGAAGGTTAGTGGGAGCATGATCGTTTTCCTAGTGTTATATGTAGATGACATATTACTAATAGGAAACGATGTCCCTACCTTACAACAAGTAAAGACTTGGTTAGGGAATTGCTTTTCTATGAAAGATCTTGGTGAAACAGCCTATATATTAGGAATAAGAATCTATAGAGATAGATCACGAAAACTGTTTGGCCTAAGTCAGAGTACATATATAGATAAAGTGTTAAGACGCTTTAGCATGCATGATTCCAAGAAGGGATTCATACCAATGCAACATGGAATATGTCTTTCGAAGACACAATCCCCTTCATCTAAAGAAGAAAGGGAACGCATGAATGAGATTTTGTATGCATCAGCAATCGGATCTATTATGTATGCCATGTTATGTACTCGACCAGATGTCTCGTATGCTTTAAGCACAACGAGCAGGTACCAATCTGATCCCGATGAAGCTCATTGGATAGCTGTCAAGAATATCCTTAAGTACTTGAGAAGAACTAAGGAAACATTCTTGGTATATGGAGGTGAGGAAGAACTTGCGGTTGTAGGGTACACCGATGCTAGCTTCCAAACCGACAAGGATGATTTTAGATCGCAATCTGGTTTCGTGTTTTGCCTAAATGGTGGCGCTGTAAGCTGGAAGAGTTCAAAGCAAGAGACAATTGCTGATTCTACAACTGAAGCCGAGTATATTGCTGCCTCAAGTGCTGCAAAGGAAGCTGTTTGGATCAAGAAGTTCATAACTGAACTTGAAGTGGTCCCTAGCATTGTTGATCCCATTAGTCTGTATTGTGATAACAATGGTGCAATTGCTAAAGCTAAGGAACCTAGATCTCACCAACGATCCAAACACATACTTAGGCTATTTCATCTTATTCGAGAGATAATAGATAGAGGAGATGTGAAAATATGCAAAGTACCTACACTTGACAACATTGCTGACCCACTAACAAAGCCTCTTGCGCGGTTGAAGCATGATGGGAAAACTAGGTCTATGGGTGTTAAAGTAATGCCAGATTGGCTCTAGTGCTAGTGGGAGATTGTTGGTGTAAGCCCTAGAGGCCAATAACTTTAGTACTTGTATCGAATTAATTATTAATAATACATTGTTTCTTTTATTAATAATCAAAGACATTTTCTTTATTATGTTTGTAACGTTCAAAATAATGAAGTCCCTAGAATAGAAAATCCGTTTAATATTAAGTGTGACTTAATCATGAGATTACATTAAACATAAAGATGCTATTCTTAAAGTATCCATAGTCAAGCTTTAAGGTGAAAAGGGATAACCTTAAAGCATAAAGACTATTATGAAGATAGGCTGATGATCGCATCTCATAGATCATGGGATAAGGAGTTATCAAGTCTTGACATAGGTATAAGAAATATTAGGAGTAATATTTATACCGGATTGACCCGCTATGAGAGTACTACATGCAAAGTTATGCAAAATGTCATAAGTTACATGCAAGTACTTTGTTGTTGATCTAACATTGTTCGTAACAGGATAACCATAAAGACAGTTGATGGGTACTTCAGAAAGCATGCTGAGGGACAGTAGTGACCTAGATGGAATTTGCCAATCCTGCATAACAGGATAAATGTCATGGGCCCAATATTGAACTGGAAAAAGATGACACCAAGTATGCTTTATGTTCAATATAGACATTAAGGACAAAGGGGTAATCGTACACACATATATTATCACTAAAGGTTATGTTTTGATCACATGTTAATTTCTCATAACTTGGGTAGCAATGATGTGTTGCTAGATACCGCTCATTGTTTATTATATTAAATAAAGGATTTAATATAATTGCCAACGTTATGGAAACCTACAAGGGTCACACACATAAGGACAGTCTAATATTGAGATAGATAAAGGAACATCGTAAGGTACGGTGTATGTGCAATGTGATAAGGGTATCACGGTAATTTAAACGAGCAAGAACACCATAGGTTATGGTGGGAGGGCGCGCACATGAGTACTACCACTCATGAGGGGCGCGCGCCCTAGTCCTTGTTTCTTGTTTGGCTTTGCCCAATAAGAAATATCTTGGTGCACAAGACAAGAGTTGTCTTGATGCACAAGACAAGAAATATCTATAAATAGATACCTCTTGTCATAGCTCATTAGTTGTTGTTGAACACACCAAAAGCACAATAATTATTTTAGAGTTGAAATTAAAATAATTCTCTCTCTCTCTCTCTCTCTCTCTCTCTCTCTCTCAATATTCTTGCATAGCCTTCAAACATAAAGGGCTAGCACTCTATTGAAGGTGATTGTTCGTGTGGACTAGTTAGAGGCGTCGGTGATCTTCATCAACGCTCGTGATCATCATCATTGTTCGTGATTCAAAGGTTCTTCCCTACAAGAGGTAAAAACCCTAAAACACGAATCATGCTCATTCGTAAGGATCAAACTAAAGGAAAATTTTTTATATTCCGCTGCTTTTCGATCTCTATTTTCCTTCAGTTTTATTATTAATTGGTTTGATGCTTTGATTTGTATGAATAGTTAATGGTTTCTGGTACTTGCTTCTGGGATGTTTGCCTCTGGTGCTGTCAGCTGCGGTTTTTTGCCTGTAGGTTGCGGTTTATTTTGCTATCTTTGCCTCTGTTTTGCTGCTGCAGTTTGGTTACTTGGTTGTTGGTGTTGTACTGTTTTTGTTCTTCTTGCCTTTGCTTTGTTTAGTGGTGTTTTGGGGGCTTTGTTTGTTTTGGTTGGCTGGTCTGTTTTATGACTTTGCCTACCTTTGTGTGTATGCTTATTCCCTCCCTTGGTATGCCTTATGCCATGGTTTAGAGGTGATTAATAAATTTATTTGTTTTGATATAAATAAGCTACAGAAATATTATTTGGTACTTTTTGATATTCTATTTCATTTCTGTTTTGCAATTTCAAGTTTTAGAGCACAAAAAGAATATTTCTTTATAATGTTCTTATTTTATGTATCTTTAAATTTGCTCTATAGATCTATGAAGCTGTACATTTGTTTTGAAATCTTTTCATCTCCTATACAACAACGTTCTCTGTATCCATGAAAAACATTTTCATTTTGCTTCTAATGGGAGTATATATACATGTTGCTACAAGGGGAAGTTCCTAGCAATTTAATGGTTCCTCTAAGCTATGTTCAAATGGTATATGAGATGGTCAATGAATCATGATATTGTATATAGAGATTGGTGGGTATCCAGTTGAGGAGAAAAAAGACAACCAAGATGAGAAGACCGAGGTAATGTTTTGATTATGATAGTTGAAAAGTTGATATAGAAAAGGTAACAAATTAGAGTATTATAGCTCAACCAATTTTAAGGAAAAATTAGCATGTCCATGTAACTTTATCAATTTTTAGTTCAGGTTATGTAATTGATAAAGTATGTTTTATAATGGAACTAGGAACTCTATGTAGCTTGAGTAACAAAATTTCACAACAGTTTCTTAGTTACTTTGTTGCAAGACATGTCTTTTCTTTCCTCTCATGTCTGCATCAAGCTGATCGTGCAGCAGTTGATTATGTTTCTTATGCAAAGAACTTGCCAGCATATTAAGCATATGCTTTGGTTAATGTTGAATAAGTCAACAACTTTCACAAACAATGCCACTGACAACCTATCTTATAGAGTGGTTATTTTATTTTTTGTGTAATTCATACATTGATATAATAACCTTCAATGTGAGAGACATTTAATGCAGCTGACATGTTTATCCAAGTTCACAAGCAAGACAATAAAACTCTTGCTTTTTTACAGCTGCTAACCTGCATAACATTTTTAAAGTGTACTAACATCTTTATGTATTTTTATATTAAAATAGGTTTTTAAATTCAAATTTTGACACCAAACTTATATGTTTGACGATCATCAATGATGTCTTCTTGCTATGTATGTATTACCATCTAAGATAGTGATGCAAACTTGGATTAACATTTATTACAAGCCATGGTCTTCTATTCCTACTATTTTATATATATGTTTTATTTTTTTTCTAAAGTTGCAGTTCTATAAATGTATAAGTTACATGCATAATTATTTTTCATCAAATTGTAACTTTTAAAATTGGTAGCAAAAAAAAAAAGCGTAACCTTTCGACCCGTTCGATAGGACGGGTTATCTACTAGTAGCTATCTAATAAATAATATCATATTTGTTTGTTGTTCTTACTTTTAATCCTCAGATTAAAAAATCATAAACTTATTTCAGAATAAAAAAAATAGATAGATAAAAAATTACTTCAGTTTGTGCACTGTTCTTACTTCTCAAATATTATGTTTTCCACAATCTTTTTACAGTTTTGTAAAATAAACAAAAATGATAAATAAAGAAGATGAATAATACTATAATACGGAAAGAGAGTATGCTTTATACTTTCTTTTTATTGTTTGATCATAAAAATAAAATCTTTTTACTTAAAAAAAATATTAATTTGTTATTGTGTTAGTGGTGTCTTGGAAAAGTTTCTCAGAGTATGGAAGATAACTTTTTACTATTAAAGTATATAAAATAAATAAACTTGTTATAAGGGGACAACTAAAAAAAATAAACAAGTGATACAGCCTACTCTGAGGCTAGCCTATGACTAAATTGACTTAACAAGTCACATTGGACTTCAAAAATGTTAAATATAATTTAATTGACAGCAATATTAATGAATATATTTAAAAAGATTAAACATATGAATACTAGAATAAGTGTATGAAATAGTAAAATATTCTAAAATAAATCTGAAGATGCAGAAAAAGTAAAAACAAAATGAGTAGAAAATAAATTAGTCTAAAGAAAATATCCAAAAAAAAAGAAAGTAAACACATAAAATAGATTTTTTTTTTAAAAAAATAATTAATGTAAATAGATTATTTGATCTCATGTATTTCAACTGCACAAAAATAAACAACTCCAGCGCAAGAAGAGATCCGGCGCGGTGGCAAAACAAAAATATCAAAACTCAGTATTGAACTATCAAAACATAAATTGAAGAATATCTACAAAAAAAAAATCTTAAACCAAATAAATAATAAACAGATCCAAATCAAATCTCATATTTTTTTTTGATGTCTCTGATTTTATTGTTGTTTGTTGTTGTTGTTGTTGTTGTTGTTGTTGTTCTAGCATGCATGAGAGGAGTTGAAAGAACAAATCACATCTCAAATCTAGAAAAATTTCTTCAAAAGAGAAGGAGATGATGAAGATGACCATGTATTCAATTCCATAAATGATTTCAAAGTTGACTGATAATAAACTGCATGTATATTAAATAAACTTGATAGAAAATAGAGGATAAAGAGAGGATGAAAATGGTGATGTTGATAGTTGAACAACAAAATTCAAAAAAGAGTAATATTGGAACGGCGGCGAAGTTTAGATTTAGAGGGAAGAGAGAGAAAACAAATACAAATGAGTTGTGATTGTGGTCTAAAAATAAATAAAAAATGACTATTTTTATTGATGGCCAGAAAACCCCCAACAGTGGCTGCTGGGTTTATTTGATAGAGAGAAAAGTATAAAAGAGAAAGTGTGATGTTTTGCTTAAAAACCCAAGAATTTTCCTTTTAGTGGGTTTTGGTTATGACACATTGATATTGGGCTTATATTAACAAAGCCCCTTCTCACTTTTCTTTTTATTAAGAAAATTTCTTTTCCGACCCCCCCCCCCCCCCCCCCCGTGGTTCTTTTCTACCCCCTATGGTACCCTTTTGCCCTTGCACGGTATCGTGGTTTATAGAAACCGCGATTTAAGGTTTCCGCGGTTCGTAGAAACCGCGACGGGTTAATATAGTAACACACTGCTTCTCTTATCTTAAAAACATCGCGGTTTGTAGAAACCATGGTAGTCTTTTATTTGTCATGGTTCTCAGAAACCATGACTCTGGAAGATGTACTTTGCTAATTTAGAAACATCATAAATTAAACATGGTGAAAGTTTGAAGCATATTCCTTGATAGAAACAATAAAATTATGGTAGATGAAATTTAATTAGGTTGTTGAATGTTTATCCGTTATAAATGCGTTAGGTGAAAACGTATTAAAAAAAATCACTCACATAAAAAAAGAACAAAGTTTATTAAATTCCAGAGATTTTAAACGCGTACACTAACTGGAAATCACAACAACGTAATTGAAAATACGACAATTGCATAAAAACTTAATACAAACGTTAAATACTAGCTTGAACATTCAAGTTGTTCATCAGTTTGCAATAATCAAAGTAGCGAACAAACATGGATATTTGGGATCAATTAAAATGGAGTTGAACATAGATTTCACATCTTCATCGGATTTCAACTCTTTCCACTCGGACTTACGTGTTTGTCAATCTGGATATGTCTGGTATATTTGAAATGGTACATAACTTGAATCTTGTCTTTGAGAGTAAAAAGACTCCTTAAATTGTCCTTCAATTCAAAGCAGAACAGTTCATCGATACCGCGAAACCTGACAGTAAATGAATGAGATGTCACTGAACAATTACGATTGGAAGAGTTCATTTTCTAAAATTGTAAATAATGTTTTTGGATGTATGAGAATATGGATTAGGGTTATGTATTTATACACGAATCCGAATAATTATAGCCACATAAATTTCCCGATGTTATCTCAACCATAGGTAGAGGGTGCAATTTAAACCACATGTGAGTTTCGATGCAATCTCGACCACACAAAAAAAGTGTCGGTGCAACATCTGAAAAAAAAATAATTTGTCGGTCTATTGCCGATATATTAAAAATATTCATTGAATAACTACCTTTCTTTTTTTCCCTCTCAGATCTCTTTTTATACCCCCTTGTTAAATTTTCAGTAAACTCTCCTCATGGTTCGCAGAAACCATGACAAACAAACATATGTCATGGTTTGTATAAACCGCGAAACCGTAATATACAAATGTCATGGTTCGCAGAAACCGCGACAATTGTTGCAAAAAGTATACCGTTTTAGGGGCCAAAATTGGATTTTATAGGGGTATAAAAGAACCATGGGGTCGGAAGAGAAATTTTCTTTTATTAAAGAAGGAAACAAACAATATTTTTTTTTTACCGGGTAATAATTAATAAAACAATGAAACAAGTTCTTGACAAAAAAAATGAATGAAACAAGTTTTTTTTAATCATAAAATTAATCATTATGCTATTCCTTAAATATGCATATTGTGTACGACACTTTGAGTTGTTTTTTTTTTAATTTGAATTTTTACTTTAATGGAAAAAACACAAATTTGTTATTATGTTAACATGTGTTTAAGAGTAGGATAACCAAAATAGTATACGGGAAATAATCATTTTAGTTTCTTAATGTGTAATTCATTTTTATTTTGATTCCTGATTGAAAAAAAAATACAAAATAATCTTGACTCTGCAATTTGATAGTCATTTTGGTCTATGATGTGACAAAGTTTGCTACTGATTCATATAAATCATAATAATTTCAAAATAACGATTATATATAGTAAGTAAATCATACATGTAACAAATTATGCTACTGATGCATAGAACTGATACCAATTTCAAAATAACTACATGTATATTAAATAAATTATACATGAGACAAAGTTTGCTACTGATTCATATACCTCATAATAATTTCAAAATAAAAATTATATATAGTAAGTAAATCATACATGGACAAATTATGCTACTGATGCATAGAACTGATACCAATTTCAAAATAACTACATGTATATTAAATAAATTATACATGGGATAAAGTATGCTACTGATTCATATAACTCATAACAATTTCAAAATAACGATTATATATAATAAGTAAATCATACATGAGACAAATTATGCTACTGATACCCATTTCAAAATAATTGCATATACATTAAATAAATTATATGGGACAAATTATACTGTTGATTTATAGTACTGATTAAATAAATTCAATTTTTCTTTTCTAATTTTAATTAGCAAAGTGTAACTTCTAAAAATATAGATGTAACGTTACGACTTGTGCGATAGCACGGGTCTCTTACTAGTATGCTAACTGAATTTGCTTATCAAAATAAATTTTAAATAGTACAAATAAGCTATAATCTCTTGAAAAAAAAATTATCAGATAAGGTTTTTTTTTTCTTTCAATAATATGAGCTTTTAAGCTATAAGTTTAAAATTTGGAATTGCCAAATAGTATCTTTTGTTAGTTTTGTAATTCAAGCTCTGCAGCTTCTGAAGCAAAACAGCTTCTGATGGCCACGAGACTCTTAAACCAGCTTCTGAAGCAGACTTACTCACATAGCTTCTGGAGGTTACAGGCTTTTGTACATATTCTGACTCACCTAGCTTCTGATGCTCCCAAGACTCTGACTCAGACTTATACAAACAGGTTCTGAAGCAACCAGCTTCTGAACAAGTTAGCACAACTTCTGATACCCTCAAGTTCTGAACCTCTGGTTCAGTTATGTTTTCTTTTTTGACAGTTAGATTAGTTTGTTATGTACAACTGTAATTTTTCTGTTAGTTAGTTACATAGGATAGACTTTGTTAGTAACTTGTTATTCAAGTTACTTTTCTTATCTTGTACATTTTCACCTATATATAGGTGTCGTTGTTGTTAATAATATGTACTGTGATAATCTTTTCACGTAATTCATTCTCTTCAATTTTATTTATAAAGTTTTCTCTATTCTTTCTCAGTGTTCTTAATGTTCTTTGTTGTTCATCTTTGTGGGTGTTATCCCCAACAAAGTGGTATCAGAGCTCGTACGATCCAAGGGATCTTGATTCGTTCTTGAAAGAAGAATCAAGTTGAAAGTGAATCAACCATGGCTGGGAACAACAATTTCCATGCGAATTTGCCAGTTTTCGATGGAAAGAATTGAGATAGATGGGTGAAGCAGATAAATGTGATATTCAATGTTCAAGAAGTGTATGAACAAGTGAATGCAGCAATCACTCCTCTACCAGAAAATGCAAATGAAGAACAAAGAACAACATTCAGAGAAGCAAATAAGAAAGATAACAAGGCCCTGTTTCTCATTCATCGATGTGTTGATTCAAAGGTGTTTGAGAATATTGCAGATGCTGAGACCTCCAAAGATGCAAGAGATATCTTGCAAAAGAGCTATGGTGGTGATGCAAAAGTGAAGAAAGTAAAGCTTCAGGCCTTGAAGAGACAGTATGAACTGTTGCAGATGAAGAGTGAAGAATCTGTTGCTGATTACTTCACAAGATTGGTGACTCTCACCAATCAGATGAAGAATTGTGGAGGGAATCTTGATGAGCAAGAAACCGTGGAAAAGGTACTAAGAACTTTGACTTCTAAATTTGAACATATAGTGATGACTATAGAAGAGACTAAAGATTTAAGTGAGATCAAGATAGAGGATCTGCAAAGCACTCTTGAAGCTCATGAGTTGAAGCATGGTGAGAGGAGCCATGGCAAAGAAGATGAGCAAGCTCTCTTTTCAAAATTCAAGAAGTATAAAAGTGACAAGAAGAAATGGCACAACAAGAAATATTCCAAGAAAGGCAAAGATCATGTTGAAGATGATGTTGAGACATTGTCTGAATCCTCTGATGAAGGAGGAGGGAAACAAAAAGATAAGTCAAAGAAGGTGGACAAAAGCAAGATTCAATGCTACATTTGTGACAAATATGAGCATTATGCCAATGAATGTAAAAATCCAAAGAAAAAGAAGGGCCAAGACATTGGTGAAGAAGCAAACGTAGCACATGATAGCTCGAGTTCAGAAGATGAAACTAGCTTCATGGTGATAGATGCTGATGAAACATCAGATTCTATGAAGTGGTACTTTGACTCAAGATGTTCTAACCATATGACAGGTAATAAAAGCATTTTATCTAACTTTAATGAATGTCTCAACATAAAGATCAAACTTGCCAACAATGAATTCACCAAAGCTGAAGGTATTGGGAATGTCATGATTGAGATGTTAAATGGCAAGAAAGCTGTGATTGAAAATATTCTTTTTGTGCCTGGAATGCAATGTAATTTGTTGAGTGTAGGGAAATTGATTTCAAAGGGTTTCAAAATAGTGATTGAAGATGAGACACTACAACTCTTTGACTCTAAGAAGAGACTGGTCCTCAAGACAGCTCAGAGCAAGAACAGAACCTACAAGACTCAATTCAAAGCCATTGGAGCAGAATGCCCACCTGCAACTGTTGATAACAATCAAGTGATTTCTGAAGGGATTAGAAGTATTCTGGTGAAGAGAAATGATGGACAAGAAGCTAGTATCACTGGTGTGTTAACAAGTAATGTGATAAGTATATGTCAATTACTAGAGAAGAACTACTCAGTGAAAATGCATGATAAGGAGCTGAAGCTAGTTGATGCAAAGGATAGAGAGATCCTGAAAGCTCCAATGTCCAACAACAAAACCTTCAGGATGTTGAACATGTTGGAACATTAGTGCGTTGTCCCAACTGTGAATGTAAGTCAGAACTGGATTTGACATCACAGGTATGGCCACTTCCATTTCAGAAGGTTGAACTTGTTAAATTTGAAGAAGATGATGAATGATCTTCCTCAGATTAAAGTTCAAAGGCAACTATGCAAAAGGTGTTGCATAGCCAAGTCAACAAAGAAGTTAATGAACAAGACACCACATAAAGCATGGACTGGTGTGAGACCATGGGTTGGTGTGAGGCCTAGTATAGGTCACTTTAAGGTGTTTGAGTTACTATGTTCAAGACATGTGCCCACACATTGTAGAAGGAAGTTAGATGACAGAAGTCAATCAATGAATTTCCTTGGTTATCACTCAGCTGGGGCTTATAAATTGTATTCTCCAACAAGAAACAAGATGGTTACAAGTAGAGATGGACAGTTTGACAAAGCTAAGAGTTGGAACTGGAGTGGTAATGTTGTACACAGAGATGTTGCAGCATCTGGTGTGACAACTGTGCTTGAAGAAGCCAATATGAATGTATTCATTGGAGAACATGCATTAGGAGGTGTGTTGAAACATAATTCATGTTCTCAGAAGATGTTGGTTTCAGAAGCTCTGAGATGGTCAAGAAGCTCATAAGAAGAATGAGGGTTGTGAGTTTTGACAGCTTGAATTAAGGAGGAGTGTTAGTTTTGTAATTCAAGCTCTGCAGTTTCTGAAGCAAAACAGCTTCTGATGGCCACGAGACTCTTAAACCAAATTCTGACTCATTTAGCTTCTGATGTTCACAAGTTTCTGAAGCAGACTTACTCACACAGCTTCTGGAGGTTACAGGCTCTTGTACAGATTCTGATTCACCTAGCTTCTGATGCTCCCAAGACTCAGACTCTTATACAAACATGTTCTGAAGCAACCAACTTCTGAACAAGTTAGCACAACTTCTGATACCCTCAAGTTCTGAACCTCTGGTTCAGTTATGTTTTCTGTTTTGACAGTTAGTTTGTTATGTACATTTGTAATTTTTCTGTTATTTAGTTAGTTACATAGGATAGACTTTGTTAGTAACTTGTTATTCAAGTTACTTTTCTTATCTTGTACATTTTCACCTATATATAGGTGTCGTGGTTGTTAATAATATGTACTGTGATAACCTTTTTCCTTAATTCATTCTCTTCAATTTTATTCATAAAGTTTTCTCTATTCTTTCTCAGTGTTCTTTGTTGTTCATCTTTGTGGGTGTTATCCCCAACATCTTTGTACCTTTTACAACTTATATTTTTATATAGAATATAATTTTCGTATTCAATTTATATATTAAAAAAAATGGCGGCCCCTCCAAACTATTTTTTCTGGTTCCGTCACTAATCAACTTTGTACAAATATTAATTTAAAATTAATTACTAATAATTTCAAGTCACTTGACACACTAGGATATTATTTTAAGCTATCCAATTTATATTATTTAATAATAAAATTGATGTTTTTATAACTTATATTTTTGTATGCATTATAATTTTTTTAACGGCCCATCCAATTTTTTTTTTCTGTCATTGCCTTATCTATTAGTGTTCAAAGAATCAACAAATGACAACTTTGTCATCGTGTGAACAAGAGTATATATATAGCAGGAACATATGCAGCTTGTCAGCTAATTTGGTTAGACTCATTGCCAATGGAGTTGAAGTGTGAGTTGCAGAAGCTTTTGCAATTGCAAATTGACAGCAGGTTTGCAATTAATCTAGCAAGGAATCCAGTGTCACATGGAATAATATCTAAGCATTAGAGAAAAAGTTATGAGTGAAAAAATTTATGTGGTGTAGTGTACTTTTCTACACTCAAACTCAAAACATTGAAGCTAGACAAATTTGAAGTCCTAAGAGAGAAATTAGGCATAGTGTCTTTGGAGGTTATGGATTAGGGAGGTGTGTTGTGTAACTAATCCGTAACAATTAATGTTTGTTTTTTCATAATTTATATTGCAGCTCATCTAAAGCAATATATTTAACATATCCCTTAATCATAAAATTGAGAATCTTCTTTGGCTTACAATATAATGAGTCAATTACAGTTTCGAGGTAGAATGATACTATATAATACACAATTTGTGTTACATATCCCTTAACAAATTGGCAAGTGCTTATGCATGAATAAGTTCATGAAATGTGGGATGGAACTTTATTTATTGATCAAAGTTGCAAAATTTTTGCATCATGTCTCTTTCAAAACAAAGGAATATTCCTTAATTAATCTGATTTATCTTATCTTATTTATATTAATTTTTTGGCTTAATTATATATATATATATATATATATATATATATATATATATATATATTTCGTCTCTTATATTTATTTTAGGTTTAATTTGGTTTAAAAAGTTTCTATGTTAACCCTTTTACTCAAATTCCGGTTTAAATCGTCCATGCAACTAACAAACTTGCATACATGAACAATTTAGGAGGATGTCATGTGAAAGTTTTAGACAAATTTAACTCAAGATTTAATTAAAAGTTGAAGAAATTAACTCAAATTTTAATTAAAAATGATGAATTTATGTTGATATCAACAACGTAAATGATCAAATAAAAATATTTAAAATATAGAAAGTCAACTTAAAACTTAAAATAAAAATAAGAGAGCGACTAATTCTTTTATAATTACTTAACTTGAAAGTTAGTAAATGTCATAAAAACAACAAGGTTGAGAAATGACCAATGATGCTTATTCCTTATGGGAAACATAGAGAATGTGAGAGCCGGAGAGGCATGGATTTATCTTTTCTGCAAATTATGAACATTATACCGGTAAGCCAATAACTATTATAGTTGTGGCCCCCTAAATTTTATAGTTGTGCAATTTTGGTTCCCCACATTTCAATTGCTTAATTTTAAACTTCTAAGTTTTATGATTGTTCGATTTTAGCCCCTTAAGTTTCAATTGCTCGATTTTAATCTCCTAAGTTTCACGATTACTCGATTTTAGTCTCTCAAGTTTCAATTGCTCGATTTTGACCCCCAAAAATATCCCCTTTTTGCATTAGTAGCCCCCCTTTTGATTAAAAATTGATTATGTGGCATTTTAAAATTAAATAAAAACGTTTTAATTTTTTTAAAAAAATTACAAATTGTTTTTAAAAAAACAACTTGTAAGATATTTTTTTATTACATGTTGTTTAAAAAATCATTTTGTTTTAAAAAAAGAAAAAAACAAAATTATGAACTATTTATTAAAAATTTTGAAAATATTTTTTTGAAAAAAAATATATTAAATATTTTATTAGAAAAACAATTTCTAATACACATTTATAATAGCAAATATTTTTATTTAATAACATTTTTTTAATTTTAAAAACATATTTTAATTATTCTTTGATATATATATATATATATTTTAAATGCCACATAAGCAATTTTTAGTCAAAAAAGTCAACGGGGGACCATCAAATTCAAAAGAGGGTAAACTTAGGGGCTAAAATCGAGCAATTGAAATCCGGGGGCTAAAATCGAGTAATTGTGAATCTTAGGGGGTTAAAATCAAGTAATTAAAACTTGAGGGGCCCAAATTGCACATTTGTAAAACTTGGGAGGGCAAAATTGCTTAGTTTGACAAAATTACTATATATTATTATTATATTATTAATTTTGAATAATACATTTTGACATCATTTTAGATTACAAACTCAGAGAATTTGGAAAAGATTTTGGACACAAAGAGACAATTTGTTCCGGACGGGGTCTTGACTCAAATTTTTAATAAACTTCACTCAAAAGCGCATATTAGGAAGCTGCGTCACTAGCACACATTAGCAAGTCTGCTCAACACTCCATCACCACATAGTTAAGATCACACGACGATATGCAAATTGCTTTGAAAAATCGCTCAATAAATCTTTAACTTAATTATCTTGAAACCCGATTTATAAAAATGACACTAGCAAGAAAAAAGTTACAAAAATTCTATTCCAAAATATCATCTCACTCACCTTACTCAAAATCTAACGTTTTGCGTTAGTATGTATATGTGTATGTGTATATATAACGCTTTAAATTATGGTTGCGATTTTTGATACCGTAATGAATAGTTGTTGTTTGGCAAAAATAGTTGATGGCTGATAAGCTAACTTGTGGCTGATGGCTAATAGTTTAAGAACTCACGGCCACATATATTTTGTGGTATAGATCACAATAAGATATATAACATCAATTGGTACAATGTTTGTTATGAACTAATAACTTGTAATAGGGGAGACTAACTCAGCACGTTTTAGGGGATTCTTGTTGTTTTTAAGTTTTTGGTATTGTCAACTACCTTACATTAATTGACTATTCATTCTGTTACTTATTTGTCCCAGAAATTATTGTTAGCTAAGGCTCTTATAAATACTTAGGCATTTGCAAGTTGTCCCACTTTGCATGTGTACCCATGTTAAATGCTACTACAACATCAATTAATAGTAGCCATTAATTAGTTTAAAGTATATTCAATGTTTGAAGTAACCAATTAGAAGAAAGAAAAAAAAAAAAGGGAGCACATGGGAGAACATATATATACTTATCTTATCTAGGTCACATTCTGAAAAAACTATATAATATAATATAAAATACATGCTAAAAATTACTCCCTCCGTCAAAATTTAATTGACACAGTTGACTGTTTTACGCATGTCGATACATAAATTTATTAATATTTTTAGATGTATAATAGTAAAAATTATAAAAACTTGATATTTTAAAAATACTCATCGAAATGAATCAAACAACATCTTATATCCTAATATTTATTTTTGTTTATTAGTGAAAAAATAAGATCGAAACAACATATGTAAATAATGCACAACAATCAACTATGTCAATTAAATTAGGACGGAGGAAATATATAATATAAAATTCAGGCTAAATTATATTGCATATTTAGTTCATATGTTTATTTTAAATTTTAATTTGATATTTTACGTTTAAAACTTTTTAAGTTAATCCTTCATATTATTAATATTATAAGAAGTTAATTTTTTAGTTAAATATCGGTTGAAATTATTTAATGGTTAACAAAATAGCATACATGTGTCATGTGAAAATTTTACACAAAATTAAATCAAAATTTGACCGAAAGAATGAACTTAATTATGTTGATATTAATAATATAACATAGCAATTTAAAACCTATTAAATATAGAAAATTACCTTAAAATCTAAAATAATAAAGGGAATAAATATACACACAACTCTTACCAAAAAAAAAAAAATACACACAACTCCAAAATATAGAAAATTAACTTAAAATCTATAAAATATTAGTAATGAAATAGTACAGAAGCACATGACAAATGAATTGAAGGTCACTCAAAACATCCACACAACTCCAAAATATATTGAAAAGGGTATAATATCATATTCACTCAAAGCCAAAAAGTTAGAGAATACAATAAAGATAAGATAACAACTTCATATAAACAAAGCAAAGGGAAGGAAAAAGAGTTTGTTAAAGGTGGTCCCTACACACTCTTCAGCAAGTATCCCACACAGGCTGTTAAAGGGAACCAAATAATGCAAAGTCCTAATGGGTCACATGGTCTCTCTACAAAGTAAACTGACATCACACATGCCCTTGCTTCCCAATTGTACATGCACATGCTTATTGTTCCCTATCACTCCCACCACTTAAACGGATTTGGATTCTCTTCTGTTGAGGAAAAAATACACGATTGTATGTAGAAGATAATTTCGATCGTTAATTTGAAATCATACATTTAAAACAAGTTTAAAATTATCTAAGTCGCAAATTTAAAATTAGACGGTTGATATTGAAAACTGCGTTGTTTTGCTTAATACATGATCTTGTTCGTAAATCTCAGATCAAATGATTTCGATTATATAGAACAAAATCAACTTTAGATGTTCTTAGATAGCTAGTTAAAATTGAAAACTATGTGACAAAATTACTACACCAAATGATTCGATCATCCGCAACTGCAATCAGAAAGGGGTTAGAACCACTTAATATTATAACTGACCCCCAAACCAGATTAAGCGGTCCAGTGAACTGAATATTGATGATAAAAATAAAAATTACTGCACCAAATCCGTTTCCTTAATAACACCATCCTAAACCTTTTTCTTCTCACAAATAACAATCATATTTTCATTTTGAACTATGCAAATGAAAAAACTTTAGCACACTCAAACTTAACATTGAAAATTCTCACAACATCTCACAAATCAGAAAGAAAAAAAAGAAAAAATTCAGACCTATCTAATATTATACACAACAATTAAGTTCAAAGTAAACTATAGTTAGAACATTAATTATATTACATATGCTCTTAAGCATACATAATAATAATTTTCAACTTATGTCTTGAGCTCTTGTAGTGTCAATTAATCTTCTTAAATAGGTACCATTAAGTTGCATTGCAAGTGCCTGTGGCAAGTGATTAAGTGATCATTTGTTAGGCCAGCTGCCTGCATAAATGAATGAACAACTGTTGGACCAACAAACCTAAAACCTCTCCTAATCATGTCTTTGCTTATGCTCTCAGATTTTGATGTCTTCACTGGAATCTTGTGGCCAAATTTGTATTGAGTTGAGATTGGTTTATGATTCACAAACCCCCAAATGTACTTATCAAATGAACCAAAGCTTTTCTTTACCTGTATTGCACAATTTCAATGTAAATATTAGCAAATATTGCATGATAACACAAAACTTTGTTTTTATACATTCATCTGTTTGGATTAACTTATTTGAGTTTATTAACCGGCACAAACAACAACTTATTTCCATAACCTCTTCAAGATAGTTTATAAAAACCGCTTATAGCTAATATGGAATCAGATAAATTAGTTTATAGTATATATGCGCAATTTGCAAAATTTAGCTGTTTATTGGGATAGGAACCTTGTGTTAAAATCAATTATGTTAAACAAAAGTAACTGATTTTTTGTAATGTTGTGACAAAATTTATAAGGTTTAAATTTTTGCAATGATCAATCAAGTCATGTGGGCCAGAAGCTAAAACTTAAAACTTATTGGAACTTACTTGTTTGCAGCTTTTTTTTGTCAAGGAGTGAATTATAAAAGAAAAAAAATAATGAAAAGTGGAAAAAAACAATTAACTATTCTGTTCTTTTCTACTAGAATATCTCTCAAACTATTGCTTTGAAAAGAATGATGAAAAGGGTACATTATTTTTACCTGTAAAATTTGGTTAGCATTATCAACAACTCCTCTAACTTTGCTTATATCTATGCCATATTCAGAACTAATAGATATCATTTGCTTATCAGTCAAGTTTGCCACAATTTCTGCATCAAATTCTGAAAATGCAGCCCTGTATATAAATTTTAAATTAGTACTTGTTTCAAACAAATAATCTGAAGACTATTTTTAAGATTCATTAAATAACTGATGTATCTGTTATACACAAAGACTTTTAGCGTAATCAAACCTGAAATCTAGTCGTTTTTTCAAGGTTGAGGTCCAATCAGATCCAACTTGTGCACCACTTAAAATTAGAAGTTCAAACAACATCCTGAATATGGACAAGATGATATATATATTTTGTCAGTCTAAATTCATCATTTGTCTCAGCAAATTCATGTTTGTTTGCAACTATTTTATGTGTGTTTGTAGAGTACCAAAACTAAAAATTGAAGGCGTGTTTAATATCTGACATGTATATAGTGTTTGACACGACACTTTATATTGAAGTGTGTGTCCGATATCTGACACAGTGTCTGACATCAACATGACACTTATATATGTAATTTACATTAAATTATATATATTTTTTAAATTATTATCGGTATTTGTGTGTGTCAGTGATTCGAGAGAATTAGTGGCTTACTTGTCATCATGAACTGGAACTCCCCATTCTTCATCATGATAAGCAATATAGATAGGATCTATTCATCAAAAGAGATATTTAATTTAGAAGTAGATATGATTAAAATCAAACGTTATAAATGATTCGACGATAAAAATTGATCAACGGCGTAAAAAATCTTTACCTGAATTAGCAGTGATAAAGCTGCATCTCTTCTCTTCTTCATTAGTAGTCTTTGAATCCCAAAACATTTGAAGGATCAATAGGAAAAACTCTTTCAAATTTAGCAGATTTTGATCTTCCATAATGAGCAATCTTCATTTTCCTTTGTGCTTGTTGAAGTGCCATTTGTTCTCTTCTCCCTGCAGCTATGCTCCCTGGTGAGTCAGTGATCAAAGAAGAAGAATAACTCAATGAAGTTTCAATACCAAAAGACCCTTCTTTAAAACTCTTTGATTTTTTCCTCTCTAAACTTGGAGTTTTCATTGTGTTTTTTGGTATCACAAGCTTTTCACAACTTAAATTCATTCCATTATTATCATTTACTCTCTTTATAGCTAATGGTCTAGTTGGTGACTTTGGTTTTGGAGAAATTGGTGGTGTCAATGAAGTAGTAGTAGTAGAAGTTTTGTTTGGAATTGGAAGTGGAAGTGGAGAAAGTGATTTTGGTGTTAATTTCTTAATTGAGTTTCTTCTTTCAAGATTTGGAACAACATGGTTGCATGTTGGTTGAAGTACTGGTCTTCCATTGATTCTAGCAACATGATGAGATGGTGTTGTGGAAGATTCTATGCCAATAGTTACTTTAGCTTTGGAGCTACACATTTTATTTTATTTTTGTTTATGTGTGTTCAATTGATAAGTGTTTGTGTGTGTGATTTAGAGGACTAATGTTATTGCAATGATAGAATGGAGAAAGAGAGAGGAAATGTTTGTTGTGATGAGAGATTAGAGGGAGAGGGAAGTGAGGGATATGAGGTTTTATAAAATGTGGGGAAGGTAGGGACAGGTAAGAGGGAAGTTGTAACATGGGAAGGTGGGGATCTGCCATACAACCTCTTGTGAAGGGCATTACTTTTTGCAAACTAAACCACGAGGAGTGATTCTATAATTTTGGACACTTGGCAATGTATCAAGGGTGATGAATCTTATTAACTATAAATTAATGTATATTTTTTTGGTTTTAATCATCTGGTTCTACGGAGAAATAAGCCCTGATAATCTAGAAATCGGCTGAGAGGCTGAGAGGTAAGTAAAGTTTCATCAAGGGTTACTGTTTTAGTCAGGGTTGTATTTGAATACTTACGATCAATTTCATTTTTGCTAAAATTTATTAACCACTTGAGTTTAATCGCTCCGAATAATAATGAATTTGGCATTAGAATTATTATGAGGTTTTAATTATTAGAGGAGAAATAGAATCAAGGAAGCTTGAAGGATGATTCGTTGGGTAAGATATTATACTATAAATCATGTTTTTCTTGTATGTAAATTTTTATATTTGGATTATAGGGTAGATATGTGACTTGTGAAGGTATTTTTAGGTATTGGAGTGATGGATAAGAAAGGTTAAAGTGTAAGGAAAAAGATCAATCATTGGGTCCATTCCTTTTTATTATCTGTATGGAATCTCATTCTCTTTTTCTTTGTACCTATATTTATGTATGCATGAGAGTGTGCAAGCATATGGGGGTTAGAAATAGCACATGAAATCTTTTATGTGCACCATAACCATTACACATTGTTGAGCACTGACAACAAAGTATGGTGGTTCTTGGGATTCAAATGGTGCAGTAACTTTAACTTACATAGAGTAATTTTTTAGTGAATATGGATTTATTTTAGATTAATTAATAGACTTAAAGAAGAATAAGGAAGAAATTGTTTGTAGTTTTGATTTTAATTTTTAAATCCCTTTTAGCTTGATCATACAAGACATAAGGTCCAAGCTTCTTTTTGGATCACGAGATCTCATTCTCGTGGTTCAAAGTAGTTTTCACCTTCAAAAATGAAAGCTCTAATTAAAAGATTCAAAGCTATTGCAATTTTGCTAATTGCATTGTGATTTCAAGTCGATGCTAAATGCTTATATGATTGCGATGATTTTGAAAAATTTACGGAGGAGTACCACAATTTTAACAAAAAAGAAAGACATTTTATAAAGTTTACTATATCAGTGTTATCGTAATTTTGTTAAAATTATTGCAATTCAAAGATGGACACAAGAAAATTGATTATATTTCTTGTAGTGTCGACTTTAATCTTTTATTTGATTTGTGACCTCAAAATATATGCACTAAAAAACCAAAAGGGAAATTAGAGCCAAAGACATCCACCCTTACTAGCCCTTGTAGTCTCCACTTCCTTGAAAATAAGAGAGCTGATCATGTGAGACATTTTTTGTAGTATTTCAATTAAAGTTTTATAAAAGATATTTTTCTCACTATTTTTTGTTTTTTCTTTGAAATTCTGGTCCTTGAAAGCATAGTTTCATATGATTTTATTTAAGTGGTCCTCCTTATTCATAGTGAAAGATATGATCTTGAGTGTTGACATAAAGAAATTTGGATTACAGGTTGGCTGATTCACTTCTTCATTACAATACAAAACTTGCTTATGCCTAGATGAGTAGGCCATCATAGGTAGATCATTAGTTACAATATTTGATATATGATCTTTATTTCACCAAATCAAGATATCTTGAATTTGCTGCACCTATAAGGGGTGGGCATAAAAACCAAAAAACTGAACCAAACAGTTAAACTGAACCAAACTAAACCATTTAAAATCAAAACTGTTTTTAAAAAAACCAAACCAAACTGTTTGTGAGACAACAGTTCAGTTAACTAGTTTTTTTAAATACAAAACCAGTTAACTGTAAACTGAACCAAAAACCGAAAAATTACTAAAACCCTAAAATCCAATGAATTGTCACTTTTTAAAAAATAATAAAATTCTTTAAAAAATAAATAATAATAATAATAATAACACTAAAATAAGTAAACAAACAATCGGCCGAAAAACCGAAAATCGGCCAAAAACCCAAAAATCGGTCGAAAACACAAAAAATCGGCCGAAAACACAAAAATTGGTCGAAAACCCGAAAATCGGCCGAAAACATAAAAATCGGCAAAAAAATCTAAAATCGGCCGAAAACCCAAAAATCGGCCGAAAAACCAAAAATCGGCTGAAAACTAAAAAAATCGGCCGAAAACCCAAAAATCGGCCGAAAACTCAAAATATCGGCCGAAGAACCAAAAATTGGCCGAGAATCCAAAAAACACCCGAAAACCCAAAAATCGACCGAAAAAACTAAAAAACGGCCGAAAAACCTAAAATCAGTTTTTCGGCCGATTTTTTGTATTTTCGGTTTTCGGCCGATTTTTTGTGTTTTCAGCCGTTTTTTGGGTTTTCGGCCAATTTTCGGGTTTTCGGCCGATTTTCGATTTTTCGGCCGATTTTTGGGTTTTCGGCCGATTTTTGTGTTTCGGCCGATTTTTAGTGGATGAAATTGGAGTTTAGTAGCCGCCTAAATATCAAGTTGTGTTTGGAACCATAATTTTCTACTAATATATTAGTAGCCGCCTTAATATTATTTTGTCAATTTTTTTATTTTTTATTATTTTTATTATTAATATTATTATGGTTATATTATTATTAATATTATTTTTTATTATTTTGTCAATTTTGAAAGATTATTTTTATCATTTTTGTATTATTTGAAAAAAAACAGTTACGGTTAACTGATTAACTGAACCGGTTAACTGGTTAACCAAACTGTTTGGTTCGGTTTATATTTTTACTAACAGTTCAGTTCAAAAAAACTGAACTGTAGAAACAGTTCAGTTCAGTTTTTATGCAGTTTTGGTTTTTAACCAAACCATGCCCACCCCTACCTATAATTGGAAGGTTTTCATCTGCATTAGTAAATTACAAGGAACCAATAAAAATTAAGCATATACTACCTCCGTCCCATTTTATTAGAGCTATTTTGATTAAATGGTACTATTCATTTATCAAGCTTTGACTATACTTTTTTAATACTATAAGATCTTGTTTGATTTGTTTTGATGAGTATTTTCAAAATATCCAATTTTTATAATTTTTACTAATAGAGAATTAAAAATATTAATGATCAAAATCGTACTTTGGCATACGTGCAAACTATTTCTTTTATTTTGGGACGGAGGTAGTATATACTATGATTACTAATATCTTTAATTGTCTATTAGTAAAAATTACAAAAATTTGATATTTTGAAAATACACATCAAAACAAATCAAATAAGATCTTATATGCTAATATTTACATCTATATATTATTAAAAAAAATGATCAAAACAAGATAAATAAAAAGTACATTTAGTCAAAATAGATTTTATATATTGGGATGTATAGGTAATAATAACATTTGTATCAAAAGATTATAAAAAAAAAGGACCAGTGAAATGGAAATACGATACAATTGTGTCATTTGTCAAATCTTAATTTTCTTTGTTAACTAGGAAAAAAAGATTTTAATTCATATAGTATAGTTATAGTCCCCTTCATTTCTGGATATTAGGGGTGCTCGCGGTTCGGTTTGGATCGGTTTTGAGGCAAAAATCCATCCGATTCAAAGTTAATATTACTTGCGGTTTGGTTCGGTTTTGGATGACTAATTAAAAAAAATCTAATCCAATCCGATCCAATTTTATGCGGTTTAATTTGGATCGGTTTTTGGATATCCAAATTACAAATTAATTTTTTTATTTAAATATTAATATTACAATGATACGGTAAAATAATATATTTGATGTAAAATATTAAAAATTAATATTTGGCAATGGAAATTATCAATTATATTTGAAATCTATGATATAGTAAAAAGAAATACATTAAATTGAACTAATAAGTATTATTGTGAAAATTGAAAATCAAATATTAATGTATTATAATGCAATATATCATACTAATAAAAAGTTAAATAAGTATTAAAAAATATGTACGCGGTTTGGTTCGGTTTGGATCGGTTTTGAAAAATCAATCCAAAATCCAATCCGATCCGGCGGTTTTCACAAAAGGGACCTCCAAACACATCAAAAAATATTCGGTTTTTTGCGGTTTTCGGTTTTTTTGGATCGGTTTGCGGTTATTATTTGGATTGGTTTGGATTTGAGCACCCCTACTGGATATGGATCTTTGGAACTCAATCAAGAAAAAAAACTTTGGTTAAACTTTTAACCGGAGATTTATTTGAATAAATGACCAATTGAATCTATAAAGTTGTAGGTTTTCAACAATATATTTTCCATCTTAAATGATCAAATTCTAAAATAATATAGGTTTAATTAATTGGTCGATTTAACTCTTGAAATTGTCGCGAATTAACAAATACCATAGGGTTTTTTTAAGGCTAATAATTATTACTCACTCCATTCCAAAACAATGGTCTTTATTTGACTGTGTGCACTATTCATATAATCTACTTTGATCATATTTTATTACTAAAATATAAAGATAAATATTAGCATATGAGATGTCATTAGATTTGTCTCGATGAATACTTTCAGAATATCAAATTTATGTATTTTTTAATAGTACATAACAAAGGATATTTATGGTCAAAGTCGTGCATCGGCATGTGTGCAATAGTGAAAAGAGACTATTGTTTTGGTTCGGAGGGAGTATATATAATATAGTTAAGATAATTACTCTTTAATGAAAGGCAAACAAGCAACAAGTTACGTTGCTAACCTATTTTGGATCGTAAAATCAATTCTTTTAAACACTATAGCTTGAAATCTAGGAGACACCAATTTGCTATGCATGATTCTTTGAACTTTTTTCAAAATATTCACAGCCTCTGGTGTTAGAAAACTAAAAGTGTCAAATACAATATGTATAATTGCGTATTGATTGTCAGAACACGTTTTCTTATGTTTGGTCACTTGATTTAAAGCAGCTTTGAGGACCGCATGTCCTACAGTAAAATCCGTAGTCGTCAAAGCTTAATGTCTGTGAGTGATAAGTGAAGTCACGACTTTGGTGAACAAAGCTTGCCTTATGTTGTATGTCTTCAACACTAGATTATGAAACGACGGATAAGATGAGCCTATGTCTAGGTTATACTTAGTTCGTTTCAGTTCAGAAAATAATGTTTTGTTTTATCTCACTGTGACTTTAAGGCTTATGTTTAAGTCCTGGAGTAAGAAGTATGTGTCCATCCTCTACTTAACCATATTAATCCTTGAAATCCATTCCCTATTAGAGGTCTCATAACAATGAACTTGTATTCATAACCAAGTTGATCAGTCTTAGAAATAAATATATAAAGTGACAATCAAAGAATTAACAAATCACAAAGACATTTATCAAATCACATAAATAACATTAAACTTTCATTAAATATCACATAATTCCAACATCAAGAGTTTGAGCTCATGGTGAGCTTAACAATAATAACCAGAAAAATAGATTTACACATCATATGAAGTAAAGAAATGTAAACCTACAAGCACACCACTTGAAGACGATGTCTCAACCTCTAAGCTTAGCAAAGACGTTCCTCCGCTTATTGGAATCACAACAAAGTGGTAGAAAACGACGCTCAAAGTAACTCTCCAAATCTTCTTGATCTTGCTCTAAATTCTCGCTGCTTCATTTAGGGTTTTTGGCTCCTTTAAATAAGAATCATCCTTGGCTAATTGGCCAACCCTACTTGGATAAGACATCCCAAAGGAATTAAGGCATATTCCCCTTAATGGGTAGTACTATATGATAGTACAACTGCACATGGGAAATCTGTCAGTTGTCTTATCCTCTGATAGCAGCACTTCTCTTCATTCTTTGCCTACGTGGAGTCTTTGACTGCGTGTTTTGACTCATCACAACTTCCGGTTAATCAGCAAACAATGCGTTGACCATGAGTATCAATTGAAAGCTCTTGAGACCTTTTGTTTGGCTCAGTGGTCTGTCTTGACACTTGTTGACACCAGAACTAACTCTTTTCATGAAGAATGATATTTGACTCCTAAATACAATACAATACAATACTAAACATAAAATGACTCAAAACAATAGTAGATAATCATATTGGATGGTATAATCCAAGCATTAGAGGCCTAAATATCCTCACGAATAGTGAGTCATCACTTATACTATTAGAGCTTATAATATCAGAGTTTTACATTCTTATACTCAGTAATTTCTTTACGTATAGATATGTACACGAAAAAGTAATTCAATAAATTGAAGTATTTTGATGTCTCATTATTAGTAATTATAAAATTTAGGATTATATTGACTCAAAACAAAAATTAAAAATAGATAAGTGAGATATTTTTAATATTGTGTAGAGTGATGCAGAAAAGATTCAAAGACATACTTTTTCATAAGCTTCATGTTAAGTCTAACAATAAATATATTGTGAGAGCTTATTAAAATATGACAAATTTCGCTTATGAAATGTGATAAACACTTTTTATTGATTTATCCAAACACTAATAAAACGTCTTATAAGTTCACATAAGTTTAAAACAAGTCAATTCAAAAAGATCTTTATCTCCACAATTTAAGAAAATAAATTATTTTCTGCAATTCTTAATATAAAAAGTGTATAATTTTTTATATTAAGGACAAAAAGTGTATAATTTTTTAATCTTTATCACTATAGTATATGATTCCATATATAGGAGTTAGCAAAACCAAAAAAAAATACAGTTACTTGAAAGCAAAGGGATAAGCTAACATGAAAGTCAAGGTTTGGTATTAGTCAATTGTTTAGTGGAGCAAATCAAAATATGGATTTCTTCCTTTTTCTTTCTATTCTTTGACAGACCCATTGTCCAATTGGTACATATTTCAATACATAGTGGACATATTTTTTTACTTCAATAGACATCAAGCTATTATTTTATGATTTTTAAACTCAGATTCCAGTTTGATTTGAAGTTCTTAACATAAAGCATTCTTTTTTGAAAAAATATTTGGCACTAAAAAATGAGTGGCATAGTATGGTTACATATAGTAGCTATTAGCCACACCAAAATCTTCAAATTAGTGTCTGATATGAAAATTTTTAAACTCGTGCTGAAAATATTCAAATTAGTGTATGATAGGTAATTATAGGTATTCATTTGATCTCATGGATGAAAATAATTTTTAAGTGAATTGGGTTTTGCCAATTAATTAATTAAAAGGATTAGAAATATGAGCCGATCTATATTATCAGAGGTGTCATAAGTTCTATACTTTGACGTCGTTTTGATTTTCATGCCTAGGTGAGGGTGTGCAACCCTGGAATTGTGCTATTTGCACATGAAATCTTATATTATATGCTATTTGAATCCCCTGAAATTTTTTGTTTGCACCTAGCCTAAAGATTTCCCCTCTCATTGCATAGGCGGCCCAAAGTGTAGCTTTTCTACTATTTTAGGAAGTTTGCTATTTAGGCCCCCCTGCTATTACTCGCAGGTCCCCATCGTGACCAAAATGCCCTTATAAGCATTCGTTTCTCAGGAAACGAAGGAAACAAATTTCGTCACCTAGAAGACGAAATTATGTTAAAACATAGTATGTCTGCATTGTCTCGCACATTTGGGCACAAAACACGCAATTTCGTCTCGTAGTTACCGAAACGCCGATTTTTTGAAATTTTGTCACCTAGAAACGAAATTTTGGTTAAACATAGTAGGTCTGCCTAGTCGTGCACATTTGGGCACAAAACACACAATTTCATCTCGTAGTTACCGAAAAATCCATTTTTTGAAATTTTGTCACATAGAAGACGAAATTGTGTGTTTTGTCACCTAGAAGACGAAATTTTGGTTTTCTGCGATTTCGTTTCCTAAAAACCAAAGTATCCTGATGTAAAAGTGTGGGTATTTTGGGATTTTTTGGGGGCCTGAGATCAACATGGGGGCCTAGATAGCAATTTTCCTACTTTAGTGATGCAGGCCCAACCATTACCCGAGTAAAAAGCAAGGCAATAGCCAATAAGCAAGACAATAAGCAAGATAATATGAGTTGATTATGGTTTTGCAATAGTACATGAGAGTTTTGTCTCCACTTTCCACATAAAGTTTCTACACAAAAAGTCCTAACCAAGATTTTTAACTATAGAGTAGCAACATTTTGCTCATGTGGAACTATATTAACTTGGACTCCATTGCCTCCTACTCGTATTGCTGCCTTATTTGCCTGAACAACGTAAGATTATGTTAATTAAAAGCCATAAACAAGGTCATTTTGGCCATTTACAATATGTGGTCCACTGGATCAGTATTTAAAAATTGTATGAAATTTTAAACCATAAACGTTTCCTATTAGAAGTATAAATTCTCGATCCACATCATTTTTACCGCTGAGACAATGGCTTCATCGACACTAATTTAACAAAACTAAAGTAAAATAAATATATGTATCTTAAAACTTAACTCGTATACATTTGTTTCTTTTTTAAAAATAGACATTGATTAGGTTATCGTCTCGGCCGTAAAAATGAGTAGGACTATAAAACTTAAACATTAGTCAACCATACGAATAACACTATTAGAATAGTCCACAGCAAAACTTATATCTATAGTTGGGAAATTGATCAGTTGCGGTTGCCGCTATAATAGATCTTAGCTGTCCGATTTATAATTAGTGGTTGAGATCATTTTTACTGTATAAAGCGGAGATTTAAATCTGGCCGTCCAATCATAAATTAATGATTAGGATTCATTACAACATGAAACTGCGTGTTAATTCTACGGCATGACACTGCATGTTAATTCTGCATGTCAATCTACATCCCTATAGTTGATATAAAATCATAAGAAATTAGAAAGACTTACTTCTTTATCCCAATTGGTGCGCAAGGTAACAATAAGAAAACACACTACTTGAACAATAAGTGCTGTTATAAGACCTAAAAATAGCCCCTGTGTTCATGAAGAATCAATATAATATCAAATTTAACAGTTCTAAATCATTAGTAGTTTAGTAGATAGTAGTAACTACTAAGCAATGTATATGAACATGATTAAAAAAAATGGTTAAATCTTACCTGTCCCTTCATGTGGAAAACAAAAGCAAATACAACAGAAAAAGGAATGCCAACAAGATAATAAGATCCTAGATTAACATATGCACCAAGCTTCTGCCAACCACATCCTCTAGCAACCCCTATTCACAATCGAAGAATCAGTTGAGCTACTCATCCCAACAAAAACAAAGTCGTGAATATATAAGAATGATTTTACCTTGAAGTGTTGTTTGAAATGAATCTACGAAGGCAGAGGTGGCAAGAATTGGTGTCATGGAAGTGACATATGTGACTACTTCAGGTACGTTGCTAAAAGCTTTGCCCCAAACTTTCCAAGCCGACATTATGAAAGCGAACTCTAAAACTCCACATGTGAAGGCTATGAATAAAGTCACTTTAGCAGCTAAATATGCACCATTTGGACATCCAGCTCCTAGTTCATTTGAGATTCTTGTACTGTTGTGTGGGAATACTCAATATAGTCAATCATAATAACAGAGTTAATTATACTTTTAGCTCCCCAATTTAAGTTAATTTTTGTTTCAATTCATAAACTTAAAAGTAGATTTTTTTTTCACCATAGTATCTGACTCATTAGATCGTCTAATCTGGTTTGGAAGTCAGTTCTAACATCAAGTGGTTCCAGGCCCCTCCCAATAGCAGTTACAATGGATCTAACCGTAATTCTCTCTACCAAATTTAGCATCAATCACCACTCGACTAACTAACAATTGATAAAAGTAAAATTTTAGTGTTGAGAGTCTCACAACATATAAGACATGACTTTGAAAAATGTTCATACAACATACAAGTCCGATTTGGTAGAGTTAATTAAATAAACTATAACTTAAAATTAAGTTTTTTTTTTTCTTTTTCAATTTAATCTAATGACAAAGTTTAGCCTCAGCACTGCATATATATATATATATATATATATATATATATATATATATATATATATATATATATATATATATATAATGTAATGTTCTTAATAATTTATTGATGCTCACACAAGTAAGAGTTGTTCTTTATTACTTTGAAATGTGCTACAACTCATCCTTATTTTATTTTATTTTAGTCTCTAAAATTTTCTTATGTTATAGTCCATGCAAAAACCTTTTTACAAGGGAACCAAAACAAATTGTATTGTACAATTTGAAATTAATCAGTGTAGATCAATTGCACACATTTCTTTGGTATCTATTTTGGATTCTAACTCTAATAATATAATATTAATAGAGTACAGCATGAAAACTAACCTTCCAGCAACACTAACTCCAAATGGAACCATCCAGAACATACCAGATATATTAACACTGGGGATAAAAAGTACATTTGGTCATAATTAATAACAAATTAATGGAATAAATTTTTCAGAAAAAATTATTCCAAGAAAAATGTAAAAAGATAGTATCCAGGAACAGAGTGGCATAATCTTTTAAGAGAAACTAACCATATCGAAAGTACAGAAGTTTGCAATTTTGGATTGGGAAGAGCACCAGACAGGAGTACCATTAACTCAAATGTCCATGATTCTAAGCTGTAAGATGGTAATGATACAATAGGGATGCAATTAGAAATTCTCAAGGATAAAATCAATTTCATATTTTATAATATGGAATGTAAGTGACTAGTGACTAAGCTAATCTTTCGTATCACTGTGGGTATGTCAGAATCACAGTAATTCACCGTGATTTTACAGAAGCTACATAGTGTAGTTTTTGAAAAATCACAATGAATAATCGTAATTATGACATATCTATATCCACCGTGACACAAAACATACACTAAGATAACATTTCTTCATTATTATATTTTTGACTAAAGATAACATTATTTAGTTACAAATTCTTAAACATCATTTTTTTATAAATTTCAATATGAACAATTTTTTTTTAAGTAGCTTAGTGGCTAAAAGTTTCATTCTTAAGATAGATATGTAGGATGACCAGAATTTGAACCCCAGCTCCATGCATATATAATGCAATATTCATGTTAATTGAGTTAAGCTAACGGGACTCAATATGAACAAATTTTACAAGAACAAAACAATAGTGCTAGATTTGTTAGGTCCCACTGATGGATAATTGAGATGATCGGAGTTTGAACTCCGGCCCTCTGCATGTATAATACAATATTCCTGCTAATTGAGCTAAGTTCACGGAACTCAATATGAACAAATTTTACAAGAACTAAAAAAACACAAGAACAAAATATAGTGCTAGATTTGTTGGGTCTAAAATATGATCAACAATATATTAAAAATCTTTTTTGACAAAATAAACAAATAGTACATGGCTAAATGCAGAAAATGGTATATTTAAAATCAAAATATATTTAAATCTTCTTATAAACTCATGACTCATCTATATTCTATCAAAGTTAATAATTTTATCAACAACAAAAAAAATATATCTAAGTAACTTTTTGTTTTGTAGAAAATATCATACCAAACCATGACTGCAGAAGGAAAAGCAAGTTTGAGAAATTGAGGAATGTTGTGCAAGGATTCCATTGATAAACCAACCCAAGTCCTTTTACACGAGGAGGAAAATTTGATATAAAGTGCCAATAGTATCACATTAAGCCAATTTGAGATACAAATAGCAATAGCAGCTCCTTTAATACCAAGTCCAAATTTAATAACCAAAGCCCAACATAAAACAACATGTATTATGCTAGTGAATCCATTAGCAAGCACCATAGGAAAAACTATGTTTTGGGTTTGTAGGAATTTAATTATGCACCTAAGAAGACCATTGGCAGAAAGACTTGGAATAGAGTAACGTGCAAATAGTTGAGCTTGTGCTGCAATAGTTTTATCTTGATGTAGTAGAATCAAAATGGGTTTCAAGTATGCACAAATAATTGATAATGGTATACTAACTAGGGTAGTAACCAACATTGCTCTTTGTGTATATATTCCAACCATGTGAAATTGTTTTGCTCCATATGCTTGACCACAAAATGTGTCTAATGCACTTGACATACCCATCTAAATAAACATCAACATGAGTTTCAAAGAATAGTATGGTATTTTGACCAAAAGAAAAACAATAATATGATAGAGAGTAAACACATATTATATCATGTACAAGACAAGGCATAAGTTACATGACATTTTGATATTGATGAGTACTTTTCTTGGTGGGTGAGATTTTATTACTTAGAAAAAAGTATTAATTAATTGAATAAAAAAAGATCATATATGAGAGTTAAAAAAATAATCTTTTAACAATAGGAATAATTATTAGCTCTGTTTGGTTTAACGGCAGGGAGAGAAGAGATTTAATCGAGGGGATAGAAGAGGAGAATAGAAATTTTAATTACATATATGTTTGACTCAAAAGAGGGAAGGGGAGGAGAGAAAAGAAATTTGACTATATACGTGTTTGAATCACAATAAAAGATGAGGACTAAAATTAATTTACTTTTTAATCCTTTCCTTATCCTTATAACAATACAATAGTCACATAATATTAAAAATATTCACTTCATAAACAATTAAACTTGCAAATTCAATAAACAAGTGAGAGAGCCGGGGTTTGAACCCCTTTCATGATCTAACAAATTCAACATTTTTTTTTTGGTGCAAAATTTTAAAGAGGTGCACAAATTCAGCATTTTAACATGTGTATTTAAATTCTTTTGCTACTCCTTGTTATTTTTCAATTTCTAAGTGAATTAAGTTTTTGTTTCCACATTTTTTTGTGATTTTCTATTACTTGATTAAACTTATTTTAAATTTTATAATTCATATACTAATGAAAACTGTTAATAAAATGTCTTCTATTTCTCCACAACAAAGTCAATGGTTGACATTGACTGAAAATGCAATTGCGACCAATAAATTTTAAAATTAGTAAATGTTTAAGATTTCCTTTCACTAGTCAAAATATTTGTATGTAAAAAAGGAGCTATCATTAATGATATACTTCCTTGTAAAAATGAGCTATCATCAATGTTAAGCTTTTTTTTTTTGATAATATCATCAATGTTAAGCTTTGTCTGTTCGAAAATATAATTAAGTAAAAACACCATTGCTAAATAGCACGACCAATTTTTATATTAAAGAAACTTTTGTTTACCAATTTTTATTTATAAATGAAGTAGAGAGAATTTTGAAACGGTTATTATTTTCTGTAATATTTTTTTCAGCTAGCTTAACGTATGAACATTTCTATCATGACTATACATGCATAGACATCAATAAAAGTATATTGAGAATCAAAATGAAAAAAAAAAAAAAAAAAAAAGACAATGCATGCATGTCAACATACCAAAACATTGAAACCAATGACATTGACAAATGAAATAGCCAAAGAAGCACCAGCAAGAAGCAACTCATGATGCAAATGTCCAACAAACATGAGAGATATGATTTGTAAGCTGTTTTGAAACACACACACAAATATCATTGGCCCTGCCAGCCATAGCTGCTTCTTTGCTTCCTCTATAATCTCTTTTCTCCCTATTTTCATTGTTCACTCTTTTCTGATCTCTCTCTCTTTGAAATCTCCAAGACTCTTTCTCTCTTTGAAGTTGAACTCTCCAAGACAAAACACACAAGTCTGGTCCAAAATGAAACCAACTTTTCCCTTAAAATGCAAAATGTTGAAATGTGGGCTTTGTTGCTGGATCTTTATTAAAACATGGCCCGGTCTATCTAGGTTGATTTAGAAAAATGGATGTTTTTAAACATATCATTAATTACACCAACATATTTTTGTAATCCCTCCTACCAATTCATAAGTCACTTTCAGAAGAAAAAAAATTGTACTGAATTATATAAATCGTTTTACATTACCAATAAAGTATTTACTGTTATTTTTTCTATTATATCCTTAACTATTTATTTTTTTTTTTTTTTAATTTTTCAATTTATCTTTTCCATACTATTAATAAAGAACAATTTTGTAAATTAACTCATAATTTCTCATTTTTGTAAGACATTAATTACATTTTTTTTAATTTATATCATATGGTCAAAACGAATAATTATATTATGGTATAGAAGAGTACTATTATAGGAGGACATTTGCTTTACTCTTTGACTTTTTCTACGCCCTTTCAATTAAGTTCAAGTTTCAAAGTTATCATTCCTTTTCACAATAAAAAATACAACATTTTGTCCTATATATTTAAGTGGATTTATATTTTTGTCCTTTGGACCTTTGAAATTTATATTTTTGTCTTTGAGACCCTTTAATTTTGATCTTTATTTAATTTTTTTATTGTTTTTTACTTTAAAAGATTAGTTTTGCAAGTTGTTCTAGTCTATTCAAAAACTATATTTGTTTAATTATCATATCACTCATCTATATTATATTGTAAAAATTTCATTTATTAAAATTCAGAAATTTTTAACATGGTATGAATTAAATATAACTTTTTTAAACATAAAAATTCAAGCTAGAGGTAACAAAATCTGGACCTAGAAATCAAATATTAAATTCTGCTTTTGCGGAGGAACTTTGTACAAAATATTCATTGAAAAATACATGTTAATTCAATAGCAGGAACTAAAACTGTGCGTAGAAAAATTGAATACATGAATAAATTCATTGATAAGAATCACTTGTGTGTTTATTTTGTGAATAAACTGTTGTACACTGGAAACATGAATATACATTGGATGGATAATTGAGTTGATATGAATTTCAAAATAAAAAGCTCATAGGGTTCCGAGTAAAATCAAACTAAAAACCAAAACCTTTACTGAACCAATGACTCGGTAGTACTATGGTTTTTGAAATATTTTCATATAAATACCAAAAGTTTTGTTTTTGTCATGTTCAAAACTCTGATTTCTAAAACAAGATATATATGTGTATATATATTTCAAACGGCAATACATTACTCTACAATATATTTTACAGTATTAACGCATTCTATAATCATCTTCTTCGAGTTTTCACTCTTTGACTTTTTTTCGACATTAAAAATATTGATGCTAAAAAATCTTCATTCTTTAAAAATAGTGAAAATTTGTTATTTTTATAAAAAAAATATGACGATACTATCTTATATATGATGTAATTTTTTCAAACAAAGATTAAGGACCATATGGAAGGTGGTAGATATATATTAATGATTTGTCATGGAAATAGTGTTTGAGTCGCATGAAGATGTCGCACTGCTTGTTTTATGAATGATTTTGGGACCTTTCTAACCTAGCTGGTCTCACTTCTGTGCTGCATATTTGTCTAGTTTTGCTCCTATGTCGTGAGTAGAGTTTTTAAGGCAGTGTTGTTTGTGTTATTTTTATTTGCGTAATCATATATATGTTGGGATTGTCCTTAGTTTTTCAAAGTTTGCAGTATGGAGTTTTCTTTCTTTTTAGTGTAGCTAGGAGTAAGTAGGGTGGTTTCTTTTGGAGGATATATATAGTGGTTAAAAAAATTAAAAAGAGTTAAAAAAACATTTTTGTGAAATCAATGTGTAAAATTTATTGTCTTTATATATATATATATATATATATATATATATATATATATATATATATATATATATATATATATATATATATATAGTTGTTAAATATATAGTTATTTATACATTCAAATTTATTGTTCAACGAATTTTTATATAAATATATTTAAATATAAATCACTTTATTTTATTTTTTAATAATTTAATAGCGTCTAGATATCAGATTATATACAAACATCTCAACTATGTTGGTATCCCTACACATTTTCATCTCATAGATATCAAGTTATATAAATCACTTCTAAATCAATTAATTTGAAATCAATTTTGGTCATCCTATCAAAATTCAAACTAAAATAAAGCAGAATTAATATGCTGTAAAGCAATTTTATGGCATTGGCCATTTGAATTGATAAAGAAACCCAAATAAGGGTCAATTGGTTTTACTACACTTGGATTGTTGTCTTGCCTGATGCCTCCTCCATACCCTACATTACATTACAGGGCTCATAAGTTATTGCAGGCCTCTATAAAAATAAGTAAAATACTAAATAGTGCAACTGATGCACTAGTTAATCATATAAATAAATAAATTTTATTTTGAAAATTGTGCATTTAATACATTGAAAGTGTAAAAAGTTATTTTTATCAACATTAACTTTATGTTTTATTTCTATTTTTGGTATGTTTAACAAGTGCACCGGATGCAATGTTTAGCATGATCCTAAAAATAATTATTGTATTGTTTCGTTAGATTAATTTTGTTCTATTTGTCGGAGAATTTCCAAAATATACTAGAAAGGTTGAAATAGTTAATTTGAAATTCAAATTTACATTTTGAAAGGTTGCAATAGTTAATTTTGAAATTCAAATTTACATTTTTTAAAACCTTTCAAGAGTTGTATCCCTTGATCATTTAACAGAAGTTTCTCTAGAAATAGAGATACTTGGGAGGCAGAAAATACACAACAGAAATCATGAATTTCATGAGTCAGAATTCTGTCAAAAATATTCTTAAATCATTTCTTCATTTGTCTAGTGCACAGGAGGAATCGAAGAAACTTTATTCAGTAAACTATCATTGATCGATATACTTGATGTGAGTGTGCAAACCATGTCAAGATTTTCAAAGTATCCTGAAGGGAATTCGCCGGGAGGGGAAGGTTGTTTGGTTTGTGGTTTGAGGGGGAAAAGTTTGTTGGGCTGTTGGGAGGTTGGTGAAGGTGTACTGTACAATTATGAGGTAAGAAATGGGATTATGTCGTCATCTCATAAATTCTAGTTAGTCATTGTAGGAGCATTCATGAAGGAAAAGGGAAACATATTTTCCTCAAATGTAACATGTCGAGAGATAATGATTTTGCGACTTGATAATTCGTAACATTTATAACTTCTGTGAATAGACAAATATCCTAGAAAGACACATGGTGTATGATGACTCTTGTCATTACTTCATTTTAAGATCATTTCAATAGTGTTTTAGAGGTGTTTTGAAGTGGTTTTTGATCATCGTTGAGGTGCAAAAGACTTAGAATGAAAGGTAACTTGTAAACCAAGAAAAACAACAAAAATTGATGTTTCCCTATCATGTGCCAGGCGTGACACACAACTTGCTAGGTGTGGCACGCAATTCCTGCCTGTCAGCACTGCCTTATGTTTATGTTATAGTACAAAAGTAAGTATTTTTTTATCGTCTCCACATAGACTGGTGCGATATCGATGCCGTTTAACAATTAATATAATTTTAAGTAAAGTGATTCAAAGTATTTTGTGATTAAAAATTGTACTTGCGAAAAAGTAAAAGCAGTAAAAAATGATTAATTTCATAGAGAGAATAAATTGCTAGGATTGGACTCAATTGACTCATTCATATGCATTTCCTTAATCAGGCTTGGAAGGTGAGGACTACCACTTGCTTATAAACACTTGTCAATGTCATCTCATATCCGATGTGGGACTTTTTAACACACCATCCCCACATCCAGAACATAACAAGCTGGAATGTGGATCAAACAATAATCGGTGGCCCAAATAACGGATAGTCCTATGGAAGTGGATCGAGAGGCTCTGATATCATGTTAGAAATTATTAAGAAATAAGTATGGGGCCTACCTCATCCTCACAAAACCGGCTTGTAAGGTGAGAACTACCACTTGCTTATAAACACTTGTCAAGGCCATCTAATATCCGATGTGAGACTTTTTAACAAAACGTTTCCGTTCCCAGATAACGTCGAGAAATCTATTATAACTATCAAACTCCGATCCCTCGAGTGATTAATCGATATAATAACATTAAGTTTCAATACTTTAAGTGAATATTAAATCTAAGTCTATTCTTAAATCTTACCTTTTAATAGATGATATCCTAGATCAAGATTCAAAACATATATTCTTATATCATTTCAAATCTAAACATAAAAACAATAACAACAATGATAACATCAATATTGATTTATAACTAGAATATATATAATAACACCATGATCAAGATAAATACATACTAATATAGTAATTCACATCTAATCCTAACAATAGTATCTTTAGCTACTCATTACCATGGTATCTTTAACAACACCAATCAATTCTTCGAACAGTTGATGTACATCCACCTTTGTTTCCTCCTCCGTTCTGTGTTTTCCCTCTCTGCGTTCTGTTCCTCTCCCTCTGTTTGTGGTTCTCTGTTTCTCGTGTTGGGAGAGTGTAAAAATGAATGGAAAGGCTGATATATGCCTTTTATAGGCTTTGAAAACCTCGCCCTTAAGTATGCAATTGCAGCATATAAAACGGTGGTTACTACCAAGGTTGTCAGGATCGAGATCCCACTAAAGATCGCTGGGGTATATAAAGATCGTAAATCGTAGGATCGTAACAAGGATCGTAAGATCCTACAAAAACTTAGGATCGTAAGATCGTAACACAAAAACTTCTCAATAATTAAACATAATGAAAAACATAACAACTTCATTAATAGAAATAGAAACATATAACGTGTCTTGGACTCTAAACATAGACTCTTAAACTTAATAAGTTGGACGGTTGAAAATAAAAACTAGATAGAACATAAAAACATATAACTTGGACTCTTAAACATAGACTCTTAAACTTAATAAGTTGGACTCTTAAACATAAAAACTTAACAACACAAAAACATAAAACTTAAAAACTTAAAACCACTAATTCATCAAGTCCTTTAACAGATTCTCATCAATTCCAACACCCATGTCTTCCATGTCATCTTCCTCTCCTTCAATATCATCATCAAGATTATGCATTTCACACTCATCTTCATTAGGTACAGCTCCATCCTCTTCATCTTGTGTTCCTCCAATTCCTCCAACTTCATCCTCTTCAATAGTGAAATCCAAAATTTCATTGTCATCCGAACCTTCATCTTCAACTATCCATTCATTATCCGAATCAATTTCATCAAATTCAATTTCACAATCTACAACCTTTCTATTTTTTTCTTCTTCAATAACTTGGAATTGGTCATCACAACATCATTCATAGTTTTTTGCTTCAACCTATTCCTCCTCTTTGTGTGGATCTAATATATACAAAGTTTAAGAAACTCCATTAGTATTTGGAAAGTGTAGGTTATTATCAAAACTAAAATTTTAAAAAACCTTACCATCTCAAACGCACTCCAATTTCTCTCGCACCCGGATGAGCTGCATGTTAAACTTAGCACACGGATTGCAAAATTCTGAAGCTCCGGGTGCTCATCCCCATAAGACTCCCACCATTGAGCAGCAATTTTTGTTTCAAGTGCAGCCATTGCTATTGGACTTCCAATAAACTTTGCTTTGTTCTTAAAGTCTTCTAATTGAGTAACAATTATAGTAATTTCCTTCACATCATCAATCATCTTTTGCAAACATTCATACAACCCACGCTTAACTTCATAATCGGCTTTAAAATTAGCACTATAGTGTAGTTTGGGATTGAGATAATATCCGGCAGGATGCAAAGGCCTATCCATTTGCCTATCCCATCTATCATCAATGATATCCCACAAAGGCTTGAAACTGGAAACAGAACAGACAGTTGAAACAGAAATGATGCTTCAACAATTTTATAACAGAACAAAACACTAAATGAAATTTCAAACGATGCTTCAGCAATTTTATAACAGAACATAACAGAAATGAAACAGAAATGATGCTTCAGCAGAGAAACGATGCTTCAGCAATTTTATAACAGAATATGATGCTTCAGCAGAGAAACATAACAGAAACAGCAGAGAAACAAGTTTTGAAACATGAACAGAGTAGTGAAAATAGAAACACAATTTTACCTTTTATGAACTGAGTTAAAGTTAGTTTGGATTTTCTCTTTAGCTTGGTCCATGGCCTCGTAGATAAGTCCCATTGCTGGAACTTCATCGGAATCCACTAACCGGAGCACTTTTATTAACGGTCCTGCACCTTTCAAACAAATTATCACATCTTTCCAAAATTCCTTGTCCATAACCACCTCTTCAATTTCTTGCCCATCAACTGTTTTTGAAAACTTGCTCAATGTTCATTCATTCGAAGTAAACATTTTTATCAATTCACCTTTGTTCTCCGCAAGACACCTCAACGTTAAATACGATGTTGCAAATTGTGTAGCAGCCGGTCTCACCAAATCCTTTCCTTTGGTGAAATATTGCAACAAAGATATGAGAGAAGCTTTTGCATAAATAAAATGTGTTACTTTTTTACCTCTTGAAATTGTTTCACGATGGACAATAGTTTTTTTCTCAAAATCCTCTAGCATTAGATCAATGCAGTGAGCTACACACGGTGTCCAACATAGCTTCTTTCTCTTGTCCTTTAACATCACACCAGCAGCTTTGTAGTTTGGGGCGTTGTCGGTCACAATCTGCACAACATTTTCTTCTCCAACTTGTTCCACTACTTGATCAATCATCTCAAATATCTAATCAACAGTTTTTGTTATATGTGAAGCATCAATGGACTTTAGGAAAACTGTACCTTTAGGGCTATTCACTAAGAAGTTCAAAATTGTTCTCCTTCTTTTGTCGGTCCACCCGTCACTCATGATGGTACATCCAGTCTTCTTCCAAACAAGTTTGTGTTCCTCAATAAGCTTTGTTGTCTCTTCCATCTTTTGCTTCAAGTATTTGGTTCTAAGTTCATGATAAGATGGTGGCTTAAAGCCAAGACCATGTCTAGAAACCATCTCAAACATTCTCCAGAATTCATCACTCTTTGCCACATTAAAGGCTATCGCATTGTTGTAGAAGAATGATGCAATTTCCAAACAAGCTTCTTCTCTCAAATTCTTTTTAAATATGTTGTTGATGGTAGCTTGAGTACTCACTCCCCTCTTCTTGAAAAGATTGGCTGGTGTAGCCTTATCACCATCTTCCTCCACTGGCCTTTTTCCTTTTCCTGTTAACACATCAGCATCATCATCTTAGTTTTTTTTGTTTAATTTCATTTGCAAATCCTTACAAAGCTCCCACATTTGTACTTTCACATCATCTGGGACATGTTCACAAGCACAAACATTCATCTTTGTATGTCCCAAATGATGTTTTAGCCTGTATACTCCTTCAACAATTACTTTTCCACAGTAATTGCATTTTATTATCCTTGTTCCTCCATCAACGGAAACACCATGTTTCCAAGCAATATCACTTCTGTTTCCTCTTGAATTTTTCACAACTCTAGGGGCTGCACATGAGGAGGCACGAATTGCAATGGATGAAGACATAGTGAAAATTTGAAAGGAAGCAAGAAAAATTAAAAATATGGAATTCTGAAGTTCTGAGAGATTGAAGTGATGAGATAGTTCATGGAGGAGTAGAGAATTTATAGGAGAAATTGAACTAGGGAATATTATTGAATGATGAGCAACGATTAATGAAAAGTAGGGATACGTTGATGAATAGGGATAGGATGCAAGGCTCAATGGATTTGTATTAAGTATCCACCGATTCCCCAAAAATAAAGCAGCTTTGTAGGTGAGTCGGTTTGTTTTCCAAAGCTTTCCACATTTTTTTAATCGGGTCAAAAATAAAGCAGACCAGGTCGGGTCGGGCGCGAAACGGGTCAGACTTTGAAAACCCGCTACGAAGCGGTGATGCTGACACGTGGAAGAGCACACGATCTTACGATTTCACAATGTTGCTCTGCGATTTCAGAAATATAAATAGCAGAATGTATAAATATAATAGATTCAAGAAATATAGAGGCTAGGTATGGTGGTTGGACTTACTCCCTTCTTCATATTTGACATGATCGATGTATAACATAGTTACTTAGATTATGTTCGGCGGTGAATTATCCTTGTTGTAGTAATACCTTACTATTACACTATGTTTATTAAAGTTTCCCTATGATAACAACTAAGGTATCTACGAGAGTCTAACCTCGATGTGTCACATACCCTAATTACTAAGTGAGTTGTTTATAAACATGCATTATAATCTTCACCAATTAACCTCTAGGTCCTAGTATCGGGCTGTTCATCTTCTAAGTGCTCAGTTCACACCTAGTTCATAATTCCTTCTCTAACCGCTCAGTTCACGACTAGTTCAGGATGTTACCGTCTTTATACACCTAGCATTATTTACTACTAGTTCCGGACCATATTAAATAAGAACCTAATATTAATTCTATGGGCGCTCCCGCTTATCCGGTCAGATTACGAGAAACATTATTAAAGCGCAAGAAAGTAAATAACAAACATAATTACTACATATCATTTATTATAACTTAGACTCAACCACAGACTCCAAATATTCATAGGGGAGTTCATCTTCTCCACCACAACCTAAGACATAATTACAAAAGACTACATATTGAAATTACAAGAATATAACCTAAATACAAAAGCCTAAAGAAAACATACCTTGCTGAGTTAGTTTTCCCGTAAGGGGAGAAAACTATGCCCAATAGAGCTCCTCTGAACCTCTCGTTATAGTAGAGAGTGTTCTACTATTTCTGAATGAACATAACAATGAATGGGAGACTCTATTTATAGTTTTCGTAATGGGCCTCAGCAAGGTCATCGTGCTGCGATGAAGCCATCGCAGTGCGATGTGAAGATTCAGTTCAATTTTATAACTGATCATGTGTATTTCATCAGCTTGATCGCCATGTTACTCCATCGTGTTGCGATGTAGTGCATCGTGCTGCGACGAACAGATATTTTGCAGATTTATTCTTCTGATTTCTTGGCAAGCAAGCAGCTTTCATCGTGACACGATGGAAGACATCGTGCTGCGATGGAATGCTCATTTTCTTCACTTTTTTGGTTTTTTCTTGTCTTTTGGCATCTTGGACTCTGTCTTGATGTTTTTTCCTGCTTTTGTAGGTTTTCCTTCGTATTTGGGTCTGTCTTGGTCTTTTTACTACTAATAATACTACTAAAAATACCATAGAAATTTCTGTCATCAGTCACCCATCCAAAGACTACTCCAAGTCAAGCAGCTTAACTATGGAGTTCTTATGGAATGAGCTACCGAAAAGAAGATCCATATTGTTGGTATAGGTAGCACCCATCAATCCTTATAAGTCTTCCTTCAGCCATGCAGTCTCAAACCTGCACAGCCTCAGGATCCCTCTTATTCCGATGTGAATTCGGTTTTTTGCCTATAAGCTGCCAGGAGCCGCACATTGTCATGCCTTGTGCACCGACGACCACTCCCCGCCCTCGTCAGCCTCGGGTATTACATGCCCACCAGTTTCTGCTTGGTTCATCCCCGAACCACGTTGTACTGGGAAAGGTCTGCTCTGATACCAAATGTAACGCCCCAAACTGCTTTTAGGGTGACCAACTGACCCTACAAACCAACACAGGTCTTTTCAGCGAGTTTTGTCTTCACTTGCAAGCTTTCCGGAAACTTCCCAGAAGGTCACCCATCCAAAGACTGCTCCAAGTCAAGCACGCCTAATTGTGGAGTTTTTATGGAATGAGCTACCGAAAAGGATATGCATCTTGTTGGTATAGGTAGTACCCATCAATCCTTATAAGTCTTCCTTCAACCATGTAATCTCAAACCTGCACAGCCTCAGGATCCCTCTCATTCCGATGTGAATTCGGTTTTGGCCTATAAGCTGCCAGGAGCCGCACATTGTCATGCCTCGTGCATCGGCGACCACTCCCCGCCCTCATCAGCCTAAGGTATTACAAGTCCAGTCTTCTTGACCTTTCAAGAGAGTTCACCATAAGCATACAAGATTACAGTTTGCTCAAGCACACAACAAGAGACTTGTTTTGCTCAAGTTCACTAACAAGAGACTTCTTCTAACTTAAAGGTTTTTAAGAAAGATTAGATTTAAAACACTTGATTTACTATCAAAGGTGTTTACAGAATACAACTCAGAAAACAAGACTTAACAATTAACACTTAACAATTTCTAAGAAAGGATTGAAAGAAATCTAAGTGTTTACAACTTTTGAATTTGATAGAGTTTATACACATTCAAAGGCTGATAAGTCTTGTATTGATCTTCAATGTCTTTATTGTAACACCCGTATTTATTTATTTTATTTTAATTAGAGTTAATTAGTCTTTTTATAGTATTTTATAGTGAGTTAGTAATTAATTAAGAATTGTGGCTATTTTGGGAAAGAGTAGTGTTTTGAGTAGGATAAGTTTTATTAGAGTTATGATAATAAGAGTTGGGCTTGAGTGTTATTGGGCCTAAGTTAATAGGAGGGACATTATGGTCTTTAATTAAGCTAGGATTAGGTTAGAGTTATGAGAATAGTGAGAGAGTGCTCATAACTTAAGAAAATAGAAAGAGGTAGAAAGAGAAAGTTGAAGAGAAGGAAGTAGAGGGGAAGATTAGAGAAAGCTCAAGAGAAGGAGAAGAATCAGAATTTCATCAATTCTAAGGTTAGAGAGTAGTTACCATTCATGTGAGATGATCAAAGAGGGGGGAGATGACTATTCTCCACACCCAAACCCTCTAATCTCTTTTGGTGGGGAAGGGAAATCAAGGGAATGTGATTTAATGATTTTATGTGTTAGTATATGATGTTAATATGTTATAACATGATTCTATCTTCTATTTCAATCATCAATTTCGTGTGTTATATGAGAATTGTTGTTGTTGATGTTTGAAAATGGGTTTTAAGCAAAATAAGGAAAAATCTCTACTTTCTACTTGAAATGATGTTTGATGATGTTAGAACTTGTACTTCTAGGTCTATATATGATATGTATGCTTAAATGTGATAGCTTTACGAGTTTATAACATGAAATTCGTGATTTTTATGTGATTTCTATGTGAACCCGAGAGCAGAGCATGAAAATATGGGTTTTCTCGCTAAGCCACCAATCTGTCGCTGCAAGCGAGGATTCATGTGTTCTTCGCGAACCCAGAAATTCATGTGGTCGCCCAGCGACCAGTAGCGACCGCCAGCGACCAGATGTCGCCAGGCTTTGCTCTGAGCGATGACCACTCTGCCTCTTCTCGCTTGTTTCATCGCTGGTAGTCGTCCAGCGACCATGACCTGATTTTGAGAAATTTCTCCATGTTGTATGATTGGAGTGAGTGTATAACATGTTTAGATTTGGTCTTATAATATGTTATATGTATGGATTGATCGAACCTTGAGTTGGTATGATGATAACATGTTTATATGAACCTTGTTGATTGAGATTGAGCTATGATTAGCTAAGATAACGTGTGTTATTATGTAATGCTTGAATGTATACCTTAATGATGATATGATGATGTGTTGAGATAAGTTAATAATAACTTAAAGAAGGAATAATAGGAATGAGTGGCCTATTATTCATGAGTAGAGTATAGTATTATCATCACTATTTGGTATGTGCACATTCATGCATTCATCCTTTGAGTCGGATATTAGGATCATGTGGATTCTAATAAAGAGGATATCAAATGATAATATTTGATAAAGACGGATATTAGAGGTGAGATACTCTAATAAAGACGATGATACCACATGCATTAGATATGTCTAGGGTGACATACATTGTGTATTTGCACTAGTTTGCATTAGGGAATTATGTGATCTAATTGATAATTGATAATTGGTAATTGTGATTGCATTCCATTATGATCTTATGAATGTTTGGATTGTGTGGATTTGATTAGATGATCTAATTCTCGTTAATAAGTGTGATATTGCTATGTTGTTAAAGATTGCTAATACAATGTGGTATATGCATGATTTAATTTATTATATTTGTTTATATAATATAAGTGTATACTATGCTTATTATTATAGACTTGAATCGTAGCTAACTCTCTATTTTTGTGTATGTGTAATGGTTTGGGTCCAGATTCTCCACGTGAGGAGTGATCCCGTTGCTTTGGAGTTTAGCTCGTGAGGACTAACATAGCTTGGTAAGGTGAAAGATAGGAAGATCCTAGAAGCTTAGAGTTTTAGGATATACTCTGATACTTGTAACCTTGCTTAGACTAGTGTTCGATTCTTCGCTTGTTTGAGTTTTTATGTATGACCTTGCTACTTTTATTATCTTATCTTTAATTACTTGTTGGATTATCTTGGATTGTATGATGGGTCTTCGTTGTGGAAGTACCTAGTTGGAGTTGTAATATGATTTATGACTTGCATGCTTGGTTTTAATTACTATAACTTATTTAGTATAGTAGTTTTGATGCTTCCGTTGGCTTAAGTAAATTAAATGCATGCTATTAGTTACTTTGTGTTAAGTAATGTTCTTGATGATTTGTATGATGAATGATTTAAATTAATTATTGCATGCGAATCGATTAGGAGTGTTACATGTATCCCTTGTATAGGCAAAGAAAATAGAGATGTTGGAGATTTATATATTTGTTGAGAAGCTTGCTTGTTGAAGTAGACCTTGCAGAAAGTTGTTGAGCTTTTTTTGCATAGCAGTTTTGAAAACATTTGCAAAATGGTTAATAATTATTCCATTGCTTTTGTCCTCTGAAGAAAGTGTCTTTACTTTTTGGGTAAAGTTCAGACACGCGTACAGGTACTGACATGATAGCTACAACTGTTGAACCTTTACCTTCAGAGTTTGCTGAGTTCAGAACTTACCAAGTTCATAACCTAATGATTTCAGAGTCTGAATATTAAGGCAATCATTTAGTTTATTGACTCTTATGTCGAATTTACTTTCAATTTTATTGATATAACTCTTTTGTGATAAGTGAATGATACATTGAGAATAATTTTTAAGTATCAAAATATCTAATACAAAAGAGATGTGCCCATGATCTTTCATCATGAAACTTTTGTTAGTGATTTCTTAGTTTCGCACAACAATCATACATCATTGTTGACTAAATAAGATAAAATCGACACATTAGACTAGGAATATAAACGTACTTCCATTGAACCTGTATAACCACAAATCTCTATGAAATACTTGTCAAAATAAATGAGACAATTACCTTATAGGACTTTTGCGGTATCTTAAATGACACAACTTTTTAACTCATAAATGGATTTCACCGATTTGCAAGTCATCTACTTTTTTATATAAGTTGGCATAATAGTTCCCACCCCCCCATCTTCGTCTATTATTCTTCAATTTTGTTTTTTTGAAGTTGTTATCACTTTTTTTTATATAAGTTGTTATATGTTAGATTATTTAATGCGTATCTTTTATCATTTTTCTGTTTCTATTTTTATGCGTAGATTTATTTTAACTGCATCTTTATAATTAATTAATATTAGTTATATAATTAGTGGAACCGTCTTTATATTGTTCCATTTACTACATTAGTACCTATTGCTTAATATATAATCTAATGTGTAACCGTGTATATATAAATATGATTGTGACCATGCACCTTCTCATTACTTTCTCCCCATATATATCCTTCACTTTATATACATTACAAACAAGCAACAATATTATTTGGTTTCAAGTGTTTTCATACCTTCCCCGTTAGTCTTCTTTCTTTGGAATTAAAGGGTATTATATATTAATTGAGGATCATATATAATCATTTATATAATATATTATTTATTATGGCTGATGCATTTGATGAGGATTGTGATTACCTCTTTAAAGCTATTCTAATTGGAGACTCAGGAGTTGGGAAATCAAATCTTATTTCAAGGTTTACAAAAGATGAATTTAGACTTGATTCTAAGCCAACCATAGGTGTGGAATTTGGTTACAAGAACATCAAGGTTAGAGATAAGCTTATCAAAGCACAAATATGGGACACTGCTGGCCAAGAGAGGTAAACTCTTTTTTCAACCACTTTCAATTATTAATGATTAAGTTTTGTTTTCTTTAAATTGGCTATTTGTTTTGTCCCTTTTCTCAATTGTTTTATCCCTTTTCTTGTCTTCAAGGTCATGGCAATAGTTTTGTTTAATGGTTAATTAACCAAATTTATATAACTATGAGTTTGAACTATGACCGAAATAATTAATAAATATTCGAGTTTCGCTTACATTTCATCCGAACTCTAAATTACCACAATTTATTGCTTAATACTTATAAGAGTCCATATTTCTTAGGAATCAGAAGAATTAAACCAATATTTTAAAAAAAAAATGAAATTTATGCGCTTATAATAAATTCATTGTTACAAAAGCTCTTTTGAATATTGAATATGCAGATTGGATATGAACACAGTTGCATGATACTTCTAGTTTTTTTGCTTTCTTTTCTTGGCTTTTGTTGGTTTCATCCTTTTCCAACTAGCATTTTCAATATTCAATGTTGGTGTGTAAATGGTTTGCTTAGTCTAGAAGATTTAATGAATTATGCTTTATTTGACTTTTATTATTATTATTATTATTATTATTATTATTATTATTATTGTTATTATTATTAATATTATTAATATTTTCATCCCTTATCTACTTCCAGTTCCACACAAACATTTGTCTCATCTTATATTGTTTGTTGCTGCATTTTTTTTTTTGGAAAATCAAAGTATCCTTAACTAATAATTGTTGCTTCACATTTTGTTAGCTAACTTTGGCCCCCTTTAGAGTAGTATTTTTTAGTTTATACAAAACAGCTTATGTTAATAAATAAGTTTTTATATTTTATTTAGTTTTATATATAAGAAAAATTTTACCTTTTAGATTCATTGTAGGATTATATTGTCTAAAAAAGTAAAAATAAATTATATATAAGACTAGAAAATATGAAGCGAATGAATACTCTTAATCTCGCTCTACCCTGAAATATCCTTAAACATATATCCTACAAAATATAATCTCAATTTTATCGTAAAATTTTAAATCCAGTTCTCAAATAGTATTTTAAAATAAATAATTAAATAATATTAATAAAGAAAATAATCTCATTATTGCACGGGCTAAGATATTAATAACAAAACAAAGATGAACACAATAGTGTGTGTATGGTGAGTAATAAGGACAAAAAACCAAAGTCGACAACAAGTAGGTCGTAGAAAACACTATGACATAAAAATGGTTTAGGTCACCAAACCCCACAACTCAATAATCAAGACGTATTTCCTTTTTCATTTTAGAATTTAGATTGAACACGACTCAACTTTACAAAAGCAGCTTGATGGGAATGCTTAGACATTAATCTTGAATCTTAACATCCAACTCACCAATGTTCACCTACAGAGAAAAATAGTCATGTAAAATACTTATTGTATGAAATGCTGATGAAAACCTTTCCATTCACAATATTGTGATTCAACAATCATGTTTATGTTAATTAGTGCGTATATAGTACTTTTAGTTCATGCAAAATATGGATTTATTTAACTAATATATTGGGTTCAATTGATTAATGAATTCTTCGTCAAACAAATAATTGTTTGGGGCTTCCTTCCTCTTTCTTTTTTGTTTTTGGTTAAGTAGTTTAATGGCTAGAGAAATTCACTTTTTAAAATAAAATAATGCATTATAACAAAACTGAAAAGTGGAGGCAGTTGGATTGAGTATGCGACGGCGGTTATAACCGGAGCCGCACTACTCAATCCAACCGCCGCCGTTTTCCTATTTTGTTGTAGTGATGGGATGGGAGTACTAACATTTGAACCCATGTCCATGCTGGAGTCCTCTTCCTATGAAAATCATAGGTATAATTAATATCTTGTGAATTAACCGGCCGCCAACACGAAACGAGCCCAAGTACTAACAACTCCCTACAACAACAATAAGTAAAGACTCTTTCGAGCCAATCAGTCCAGTGTTGATCCAGAGAATGACGAGGATAATAAAAACAGTCTGAATTAATGATGATACAAATATTAAACAACACGTACCAATGACAAACTCAAAACCTCAAATCCTATGTAAGATTAAATTTGTTTTCATTTAATTTTAATGAGTGGATTTTTATTTTATTTTTACAATAGAGCAGAGGTTCGAACCCAGGACCTCATGCATCATATCGCATGCTCTCTACTAATTTAACTTTATTTTAAAATTTTACAGTATTGGTTATATTTCAATTATGGTCAATTGCTTACTTACTTTATATCCTGTATATTTCATTCTCACAAATATGTGTTCAATTTTATGGTAGGTTCAGAGCTATTACAAGCTCATACTATAGAGGAGCATTGGGGGCAATGCTAGTCTATGACATAACTAGAATATCAACTTTTGTTAATATAAAAAAATGGTTACATGAGCTTAGAGAGTTTGGAAATGAAAATATGGTGATCATTCTAGTAGCAAATAAATCTGATTTGAGTCAATCAAGGGAAGTTGAGAAAGAAGAAGGAAAAGGGTTTGCTGAAAAAGAAGGGTTATGTTTTATGGAAACCTCTGCTTTGCAAAATTTGAATGTTGAAGAGGCATTTTTACAAATGATTACTATGATCCATGATATCATAAGCCAAAAAAGTTTGGAAGATAATATTAATGGGCCAAAGTTAAGTCTTCCTAATGGGAAGGAAATCCATATAGCTGATGAAGTGACTGCTACTAAACATGTCAATTGTTGTTCAAGATGAGAATTCGCATCATAATTTTTTTACTTAATATATAGGTTTAACTACACATTTGATCCCTTACGTTTATTTTAGATTTTAATTTGGTCTCTTATATTTAAAAAGTATCAATTTGCTCCTTGCGTTTCCAACATTTGCATTAATTAGTCATTTCCGTTAGTTTTGTCACTAACAATGTTTCATTTGTACACGTGTTCATGTGTCTATACACATATGCAATTCGTCTGCCACATGTGACAACTGACGGAAAAGACTAAGTAATGCAAACGGTGGAAACGTTAGGGATCAAGTTGATACTTTTTAAACATAAAGAACCAAATTGAAATCTAAAATAAACGTAAGGGAGAAAATGTGTAATAAAACTTTGGCAAAATTACACATTTGGTCTTTTATCTTATTTTTTTGTAACATTTTGGTCTTTTATCTTTCATTTGTAACATTTTGGTCTTTTATCTTATCTTTTTGTAACATTCTGGTCTTTTATCTTTTATTTGTAACACTTTGATCCTTTAAAGAATATGAAGATATGAAAAAATTGATGAAGATGATGAATATATTTATCAAAATTATGAATTTTATTTAATTTTAATAAAAAAGTATCTTAACAAATAAAATTAAGCATTTTTTTAATAAAAAAAATATGAAAAAAAAGGTTTATATGTGAATGTTATAAAAGATAAATGACCAAAATGTTACAAATAAATGATAAAGGACCAGAGTGTTACAAAAAGATAAGATAAAGAACCAAAATATTATAAATGAAATATAAATGACCAAAATGTTACAAAAAAATAAGATAAAGGACCAAATATATAATTTTACCTAAAACTTAATATATATTAATTTTCACACTTCTCTTTGGATAATCCCTTTTCTTTGAAACATTGTTGTGAATTCGCGTCAAAAATACACCAATAAAACCTTAACTAGTGTGTGGGGCTAGAACAATGAAGCAATCAATAACAATAATGAAAATGAGCAAGTATCAACAATCAACAAGAGATAAACTAGTAAAGCAATAAAGAACACAAAACGATATTGTTTACCCAGTTCGGCGTTAAAACCTACGTCTGGGGGAGAGAGAGCTCTCCAATCCACTATCAATTTTCCTTCTCCTTGATTACAATGAGATTTACAAAGAGTTACAAGAATTTAGACAATCCCTAAATTCTACCCTTTTCCCATATCTTTTCCCGTGACCAAGAGATTTAATCAATAATGATTACAAGATGAAAGAATGGAGTTCCAAACACTAGAAATAACCTAAGAGATGACCCTCTTAATCCTAGACTTGATATTGGAACAAAACCCTTCTAAAACCTTATTTTCTTCTCTCTTCACGGCTGCAGAAAAAACAGAACAGGGATATATATCAGCGAACTCGCGCCTAGCGCCAGCTAACCGCGCCCGGCGCCGCCACGACAGAAGCCACAGGCTAAACCAGCCTCTCCTAGGCGCCGCGCGCCACCCCGTGCGCCCTTGACATAATTTCTGCACCATTTTGCACCTTGATCATGCAATTTAAAGGCAATCTTCAACAAACATGAAGTGATGAAGATCATGGAAATTTGTATTGGATGAATTGAAGTTAAAATGTAAATGTTGCTTTTTATATTAATTATTTGATTTTTCTTTTGTTAGTACTTAGTAGATTATTATATTTTAACAAACATGTGGTTTGTCTTATTACTTAGGCACAACACTAATAAAAGGTGTTGGACACATACATTTAATTTAAAAAAATTAAAGATAAAATGATTAATTAATGTTAAATAATGTGATTAAATTATTTAACATTTTTTTTTTCTCTTTTATGTATGTGTGCTTAAATGTATTTTATTTGAGGTTGTGTCCAAATAAGAATTATTTTTTGATTCCTAACTAGCTCATGATTTGATTAAAATGGGAAATTGAAATTGTGTGTATCTATGCTAAACGTACTTATAAAATTATGCACATAATAATGTCTTGAGTGTGGAAGAATGTTACTTAATCTTTTTTAATAAGAGACTAAACTTTTATTTAAGCAAAAGGGGAGCAGAAGGTGAGCCACCTGCAACACCAGAGATAGAAATAAAATAAAGCAAGAACAAAAAGATAAGGGGGACATGAACCAAAACCTTCTTACGCGTGAAAAGAGAAATAAAACTAGGGCACACAAAAGTCAAGCCTTGACAAGTGAAAATAGCAAACGGACGTAATATTCTTAAAAATGATTATTTTTTAAAAAAAACTATAACAATTAGGAGAAACCCACTTGAGTTGGCCTAATGGTATTGGCTTGAGACCTTGGAGTGTATTCTTTTCAAGGTCTCAGATTCAATTCTCCTTCTGGTTTTAGATATGGCCCCTGGCAAGTGAGAGCAAAATCTAACCAAGAATTGTTATTTTCTATTTTCATAATTGCTTTACTTCAACTGTTACAGCTACTTACAAAAATTCATAACAAACTATAACATCAAAATTTAGAATTGACTACAACATTTACAAAAGAACAAACAATTGATGCAACCTTGACAATGACTGCACTGAAGATTACAGAAGAAAAACCAACAAAACATAGAAAACAGAGAAAAATAAAAAGGAAAAGAAAAGCAAAGCAAAGCAAAAAAAGTGAACTGAAAAGAACAAAGAAAAGCACTCCCATTTTTTCATTTAAAAAGTACTATACAACAAAGTCCTCCATATTTTTTAGTAGTAAAATGAACAAAGATTTCGTTAGTTGTATGATTGCTTCCTATCTTTCGGCAGCTGATGATTGAACCTTCCCGTGCCTACCTGATGCAACTGGCCGAGGCACTTGAGAACCGACAATTGGTTTCTGTAACGGCTTTAGAGCTGCCAATATTTCAGCAAATGTTGGTCTCAACTTTGAATCCCTGCAATGCAACAATAACATGCTATAACAAAAATACATTACAGCAAAATTCATTCATACACAACTAAAATAGCAGAGTTTATATCCTTTGCAAGATCACATAGTATTTTCTGCATGTCAGGGTCAGCAACGATATGAAAAGAAATTTTCAATCATACCCCCTTCCCCGATCACATCTCTCTTTCCAGTAGCTGTCTCCCATAATTTTCCCTCCGCCTTGTAACAGCCCGGGCCTCCGGGACACTTTACTATTCGCCTTCACTAAATTAATATTAAGCAATGTTTCAAAAACCGAACCACATAGTACAACCGACCTAACCGTGAACTAGCACTGTTAACAGTTCAGTTATTTGAGTGGTTCGGTTGTGAACTAGCTGATGTCTCCCCAGTTCAATTTTTAAAACATTGTAACACTCGCCTCCTTTTTATTACTATTTGCCAATGTGACTCGTAAATGTCTGTTAAATAAGATAAAATGAATAACGAAGTATACTCACGTCTGCCAGCATCTCCTGACAATATCTGCAATGGCAGGACTCATGTCATCAGGAATGTCAAGACGGCGATGTTGAAAACCCACTGCACCGACAACTTGCATTGAATTCATTCCTCTCCAAGGTTGCTGCAAAGTAAACAGCTCCCATAATATGATCCCAAAGCTATAAACATCGCACCTGAAGAATGGATCATCACTTGTTAGCATCACAAAACCAAGAATGATTTTAAAGTTTTAAAGCCAATGAGATTTTAAGGCAATGTTTTATAAAGTAAAACAACAGACCCTTACTTTTCATTTGACGGTTCATTTCTCAACATTTCGGGAGCCATCCACTCGGCCTAAAACATAATATACAAAATGAAGTGAGCTTTCATTCACCAATGCAGACACATATAGAATGATAATGTAAGAATTGAGCATATGAAATATATAGAATTGACTCGATGAAATAAAGAATAGCATGAACGGTTAAGCGAGCAAGTGGATGAAAGAATAAATAAATCCAAATGCTGAATTTTATGATATCTTACTGTTCCTGCAGTTGATCTTGAAGAAAGGAATGTGCTATGCTTCATACGCGATAAGCCAAAATCACATACCTATTCAAAAGACCGAGAAAACATCACATATCAATATATAGAATTTCGCATACTATTGAAGGAACTCTAATTATGAGATTAGATTACCTTTACAACCCAATTTTTATCAACAAGAAGATTTGGAGACTTCAAATCCCGATGCACTATCACCGGACTGCAGTTGTGCAAATAGTTCATTCCTCGAGCCTGAATATGTTGTGGTTATAGCAATAATTTTCTGAATTTAGCAGCATTGCATCGAAAGACAATAGAATCTTACAGTATCAAGGGCCATTTTCAAAAGCCTTCGCTCGTCTAATTGATTGTTTGGCCGATGAATTAATCTATACAAACTTCCTCTGCATAAGATGACGTGCAACTCAGCATTCCAACAATCGAAAATGAAAAGAAAAATAAAAAGAAGCCCTCTATGAAATTCTTGGAAATGAAGAATTTCAAGTTACCTTGGAAGAAATTCAGTAACAATTGAAAGATTTGGAAGTCGAATTACTGCTCCCATGAAGAGAACCACATTTGGATGCCTCAACCTTTTCATTATTCTGACCTAATTGCAATTTAATACCATAAGTTATCTGGTATAAAAATAATATCATAGGTTAAACACGTTTTTCCATCATCCAAATGTATTAGTAGCATAATCAAAACCTTCGAACTTACCATAAATATGTACATGAACTTACTGAAAACCACAAACGAATGCTCTAATATAATGAATTGAAGAAAAAAAAAAAAATATATATATATATATATATATATATATATAGTGAGGAAGGAGAAGTGACTTGTACCTCACTTATGAATTCTTCAAGTGCTTCACCGGATATATCTTGATTTAGAAATCTCTTTACAGCAACTTCCTACAAACCAAAGAGTAGAACTATGCTATGAATCCAATAATCTATGAAAAGAATCATCCGTACATAGTCAATCAATGAAAAGAATTACACTCAGAGCCTGTTTGGATGAGCTTATTTGAGCTTATCTACGGGTATAAAGCTTATTAGACTGTTCAGGAGAACTTACAGAAAGAGCTTATGACATGTCCATAAACTTTTCTCAGTTTATTTTCATAGGCTCTCCAGAATAACTTATTAAAACAGCTTATTGCCTGTTTTGAAAATAGTTTGACTTTATTATATCTTTTTTATAGGAATAGCTTATACATGACCACTTACATGATAAGAGTTTATGCTATAAGAACTTAATTAAGTTGCTTATACACAAACAAAAAAATCACAATAAACAAACATGTATAACATGTGCGTTGATGAGAATAATACAATTTACTTTGTTCAAAATATATAAGAAACTCACAGTTCCTCGCCATTCACCACGATACACCTCCCCATAAGATCCTGCATGCAATTAAGTCGTTATGTGTAAAACCAAATAAATAGTACAATCAAACAAAATCATATAGAACAAAGTATGGTTAAAATACCGAGTCCAATACGTTCCCCAAGTGTGATTTCCTCCCAATGTATTTCATGCTCCGCAACATCGTCTAGAGAAGAACAATCAGACTTTGTACTGTCATTACTTACAACTGAGCTACCAGATCTTCTCTCGACATCCAAATTTGTTCCACAACTTTCAGTATCCCCATCACTTCGACTGCTATGCTCATACATACTCACTGCAGAAGTGGTTGCTACTACAGCTGCAGCAGTAGCGGCTGCAGCAGCCGAGACTGAAAGCTCGATGTTGGAGTCAGTGCTTGACCTCACTGCAGCAACTACCATAGAAGATGCAACAACCGCAGCCGCTGCAGCTGCTGCTGCAGAAACTGGTACCTTTCTCCCATATTTTACCTGAGTTGGTATAAATTTTCCAAATTCTTCCCTTGTATGAAGAGGAAGGTTAGTTCCTAAACCTTCTACAGGCATAGAAGGACCGAGATTATCATCAAATTCCACTTCTTGATGTTCACTTCCTTGTTTTTGTACATTTTTCTCTTCGGTTGAGGAAACTAATTCCTCGTGATAATTGTCAGAAAATAAATTTGGTGGCGGAACAACGCCACTTTCAAGTAAAACATCATGAAGCTTCTGAGCTAAGTGAGGGTTTTCCTTGGCAGTATCAATCATAAATTGAGAAACCTTTTTGGCTTTCATTCTGATTGCTACGGAGGAACTGATCCCTTCACTCCAAGAAGATGATCTTGCATGAACATATCGATGATTAGGTCTTCCTTGAGTTTCCTGCTCTACAATCTTCTTGACATTATGTTGTTTTGATCTGTTTACGGTGTTTGACATCCCAAAATCTGAAGTTTCTTCCGATGAACTTCCAACTCCACTGCTATACGATTCTACACGAGATGAATCGAGGTCTCTTGATGAAGAACTTGCCGCAAAAAATGATTCATCGTACTCAATACATGATCCAGTAGCATCCGATGGAATAAGAGTTCCGGGATCTGCCATTAGATCAACAATGTACTCCCTGAAATTTATATCAAAACATATCTTATAGATACTGAACAAGGCTTTGCAACTCATACTTTAAGACCGTGTTGTTAAATAGCCGCGTTATAGCGCTATAGCGCAGCAGAACTTAAACAAATCACTATTTTTCCGCGATATGCTATTCAGTAGCACTATAGTACTATTATGTAGCAGAATTTTAACAAACCGGTATTTACCAAGATCTGCTATTGACAACAGTGCTTTAAGAAGTATGAAATGATATTCAATAATAGCGCAAAAAACTTTGATATCAGTTACCTTCCATCATCAATCTTGACAAAGTTAATTGCCGCATCATCAGAACCTGTATATTGCTTTCCTTTCACCAACCGTGATGGAATACTCAAACTATCAGCTAGAACCTGCAATCATTATAGCGCAGTAAATTTTATTGCAATAACAGAATATCTATAAAACAAACAAGAATGTAAAAAAAAAAAAAAGACAAATATAAAAATCAAGATAATTTTATTTTAAACTTTAATTTTAATGTAACTTTTATGACCAAAATAATTCAGGGAAAATGGAGCCTAAGTACCTTAAATAACAATGCTCGATGCCGAGCTAATCCAGTAGTCAAAGAACCGAGTGGCAAAACCATGCTACCAAGAGTTGATTGCAGACTGTAACTAAGACTTCTCCATGCTTTTGACATGCTTTCCGGATTTCCAACAGGTCCACCCATATAATCAGCCACAAATAATGCAAGCTTGCGAACCAAATCGATATCTTTAACAACTTCAGAATCACCTCTCGATTCTACGGTCAGCTCGAGGGCTTTCTGCTCAAGTTTCAACAAATTAGAATCAGCAGCCCTATTGACTAATACAGCTTCCCATGTGACATTACCTGAGATTGATCTTCCTTGCAGATCTGTAAGGGAAGGCATCGTTGCAGTGTTTGACTCAGTTAAGATCCCATATAGATCATAGAATCCATCCATGACTTTGTCGTCATAACCAAGAGCATTGTAATTCTGTGAAGCATGGATAAATCTACCATATGAGATAAGTTAGAAAATTTAATATATGTTGGACAAATTAGATTCAAGTAAACCAATTAACTTATGAGAATAAGTTCATTCTATTTATTTCAAAATCATATCATATAAGGATCTTCTAAAGCTATCCAAATTATTAACAGTAATCTATTGAAGCCTAAATCCTAATCACTTCAATGTATAGAACCTAAACCTTCTTTTGAAGAAAAACATTAATAAACACAAGCAGAAAAGAACCAGAATTATTTGTGTAAATGAGAAAATAGGGGTTACATAATCGGCTTTAAGGTCACATTATATACTAACACTTTGTATGACCTAGTGATTCAAAATTGGACAGTAGACAAGGGAAAATTATGAGGCTATTTGAATCCGTCAAAAACCAAACACATAGAATAAATAGTCAAGTTGGTCTCTAAATGTATGAGGCAGTGTCACTATAGTCCTTGAAAGTACCGAAATACAAGAACACGCTTGAGTGTGTCTTACGTTAGTAATTACATGGACCAACAAACTAATTGACAAAATACATATCCGAAAACCAAACTTACCAATGAGAGACCTATACAAGAACTAAACTGACTAATAAAAGACACATTCATGTATAATTTTTACAAATTCAAGAACTATATGGCTATTTAGTCAAACAAATATTAAGGGGAAGTTACAAAATGCAGGAAACCCCAACAGAGACAAACATTACATCTTTGGTGCAAAGCCAACATAGAAAAGCTTGTCCTCTTCACTTAGAAAAGATTATAATGTTTTTTCTTTTTTTTGCTTTCACCACCAGTTTAATCAGGTTCGGGGGTCAGTTCTGGCATCAAGTGGTTTCAGCCTCCTCCCGATCGCAGTTGCGGGGGATCGAACCGTGGTTCTCCCTACCAAGTTTAGCGAACTGTGTTTATTTAGTCTAAAGGATAATTTCTCATATTTTCATATCAGCCAAATTCTTATATTCTAAACTGTCAAGGAATTAATCTGCTAAACATGTTTAGAAGACTCATATTAAGGACAACCTAAACTTCATACATGTAGTAATTAATTAACGACACATCTGCGATTCTCCACAAACTTCTGGAAAACTCATGTTTAGCTAAGAATAACAAAATAATCAAACATGAAATTTATATCCTCCAAGTTCCAATATCTTCACTTTTGGCATAACCACATAACATCAAATATGTGACTTAAACTTAAAGTCAATGAGCTTAAAATGAACAAAGTTACTCACCCAGTATCTATATGCCAAAATTTCAGCTGGTGTATCATTAGGAGCACAAGACCCTAAACTAATTTGCTTAACAGCCTCAATCTGCACAGCTTCAGGATCCTCCTTTGCACTCATCTCCAAAGCCAGTTGTAATTGATACTCTTCCTCCTTTGCACAATAACTCGAATCACGCCTATCTGAATCCGAAACAACATCCAAATCAACACTTCTCACTGTGTCAGATGGTTCCATCCTCTCAACTTTTCCTTGGTTCAAAGATGTAGAAGAACTAAGACTCTTCCTAATAGCAACTGAATGCAACCAACTAGAACTCACAAACCTCTTAGAACAAGACCCTTGTTCATTTTCTGATTTGTTAGACATGATATTAAGCTTCTTAAGAATCTTCTTCATATCCTTTCACTATAAGCAATAATACTAAATGCTAGGGAAATGGAAACATCTCCCCATATTGATCCAAATCTCTCAACCCGAATTTCCTGCTGTAGAAAAAAAAAAAATCTCGGCCATTAATCTTAGATCAGACGGACAAAAACAAATAATTTTAAACAATTTTAACCGTTAATTTGAGATCAGACCGTTGAGATTAAAAACTAAAAACTACTTGAAGTAGTTACTTCACCAAATCTCTTTCTCAAAGAAGGGTAACTAAAAAAACTAATCAAAAAGTTTTTTTTTTACCTTTTTATTTTGCAAAAGCTCTTGTACCAAGATACCAAAAAAATCAATATGCAGTGATTTAACCAAGCAATACCCTTTGGAATCTTTGACCAATCAAGGTGATCCAAATGGAGGGATTGAAATGGAAGAAGTTTCCTTTATAGCAGATGATAACATATAACAAACAAACAAGTGTAAGTAATTACAACAATCCAAAGGAGTACTACCACATGTTATTACAACTTTTGGAAAGTAAAACAAAAAAGAATAATGAATTATTGAACACCCTATAATGAGAAAGAAGTAAAGGATCTTTGAAAGTATGGCACAAAAATAGAAGGAACATGGAGAGCGTTGAAGAATGGAACTAGAATTTAGGACATAGATAGAGCAAAGACATTAGAGAGAGAAAAAGTGAAGATATACAACTGAGGGGCCACATCACAAAGGATGACTCATAGTCATGAGTCATAACCATTTTCTTATTTTTTTAAGTGTCATAACCCATTTTAGCGACCAATTTAAGTGTAGGTTTGGATTCACTTCTGGAGCAGTCAGAATTGATTTTGGATGTGTAGAATTGATTCTGTCTTCAGAATTGACTCTACTTGAAGCTAGAAATCGTAGCTTCTGATTTTAGAATTGATTTTTACACTCAAAATATTTGTTCAACTCACTTTTACATAAATATATCCAAACATAAACCACTTAAACTTAAAATTAATTTTGGCCAAAATCAATTTTACAGAATCAATTCTATCAAAATCAATTCTCGTCACTGCAAAATCAAACATACACTTAATATGAACCAGCTTAGAATTGGAACTAGAATTTAGGACATAAATAGAGCAAAGACATTAGAGAGAAAAAAGTGAAGGTAAATACAACTGTGGGGCCACATAGGATGACTCATAGTCATGAGTCATAACCATTTTCTTATTTTTTTTTTTAAGTGTCATAACTCATTTTAGCGACCAATTTTAATATGAACCAGCTTAGAAATGGTCCATGATAAGCAATAAACCTTAATCCTTGAATTAATCTTCCATTTACAATAATAACATACACCCTCTCCACGTGATTTTTGTTCTACTAATTACAATTCTCTCCACTCTTTATAACTTATTGTTGTGAATTATTCTAAAAATTACACAAATAATAAATACTTGATGTATAGAGTAAAATAACGACAACCAAAATCAAGCGGATAGCAATAATAATCAGAGCGATAATAACCAAGCCATGACTTTCAGAAAACATAATTTTCCACAAAATCAGGTTTGTGCTCGCGCATTGCGCCTAGCACAGCTGTCTCTGCATCTAGCGCAGAAGGCAAGACCTGAGGGATCAATTTCGTGCAATTTGCGCCTAGCGCAACTCCCTATGTGCCTTGTTAGATAATAAGGCTTTTGTTATTGGGCTTTTATGGTAGTTAGATTAGTCCATTAGGTATTATTATATTCTTTTTGTAATTCTTATTTTGTTAAGCAATATCATTCAGATATTATTGAAACATAGCCGTTACTTTGTGTTTCTCTATTTTGCATCTCTGATTCTAACATGGTATCAGAGCAAGGTTCGATCCGCCTTGAACTGTTTGTTACTTCCGCTGTCCGAGTTCTAAAAAATTTGGGAACGAAATCGTGAATCAAGTTTGTGGATTTTTTTTCAAGTGTGTTTGAAGTCCCACATTGCTTAGGTTCCCGGGCTGTTGAGTGTATAAATATGTGAGGGTAACCTCACCCTTTGAGCTAGCTTTTGGGGTTGAGATCCAAGCATATTTAACATGGTATCAGAGCCGGGTTAAAGACTGCAATATGGGCGTTTGACCCAAGACCACGATTGGCGTGAGGGTGGGTGTTGAAGTGTGTTTGAAGTCTCACATTGCTTAGGTTTTCGGGCTGTTGAGTGTATAAATATGTGAGGGCAACCTCACCCTTTGAGCTAGCTTTTGGGGTTGAGATCCAAGCATGTTTAACATAGTATCAGAGTCGGGTTAAGGACTGCAATATGGGCGTTTGACTCAGGACCACGCTTGGCGTGAGGGTGGGTGTTGAAGTGTGTTTGAAGTCTCACATTGCTTAGGTTCCGGGCTGTTGAGTGTGTAAATATGTGAAGGCAACATCACCCTTTGAGCTAGCTTTTGGGGTTGATATCCAAGCATATTTAACATGCCTAACACTAGGGGCAGAACCTGGACCTATTTTCCGAAACTTAGATTTCAAGGCATACTTCAACAATTCTCCACATTGTCTTTAAATCGATGGTGATGCCAACTTTCGATCAACCATCTTGTTGAACCTCTCTACTGCTCTCTTCAACCTTAAATTATTATTCAAGACACCATATCAAATTCAAGTCTCACTTGAACCTTGACCTTGACACCAACTTTCACTCGCTTCCAACAACCATTGCTGAACTCACAAGCTTCTCGGTTTGATTTTTTCTCTTGCATCCAACTACCATTCGTAGTCCCACAAGATCCACCTTCACCTCTTCAACCCTCAGAATGTCTTCCGCCCTCTTGAAGATCTTGCCTCCGGCTACCACAAGAATTTTATGTAGCCCCACGTACTCTTGAAGAACTTGCATCGAAGATCCAACTACCTTGGAATTTTTTTATACACTTCTTCAGCCTCAATTGGAACATAATACACAAGGTCTTCATAGTCATACTTTGGTGCAACAATATCACTCATTTCCCTATCTCTCATTAGATAGCTAAGAGCTAATGTTGATTGTATTCTTCTAGTCCCGCTAGTAAAAGACTCCACCTCAAACATTTCGCCTAATGCAAAAATTCGTGCTGAGAAGTTTTGTTGATACTGCCTTTTTTGTTTGAAGCGAAGCAATCGGAGGCAAAAAATCTTGATGAAGATCTTTATTTTCTATCTGCCTTTTTCGCATGAGGTGAAGAAATTTTGCAGGAGGCGAAAGCTTGAAATTTTGTGTTGTTTTTGAAGCTGTTGTGGGTTTACCTAGGGCAAAAGGATTTCGCGTGGATCGAACATCAATCAATCTCTTGCTGCCACGTCAGTTTTGTGGTTTCACTACATGCGAAAAAGGATGCGTTGGAGGCGAAACGTGCAATTTTGTGACCTTTTGTGACCCATTTGTTACTCTATAAAGGGAAACTTTGTTTTTGGAAAAGGGTTGGGATTTTTGTACAAGAATTGAGCTAGTATCCATTATTGAAGAGTGGAAGTGAAGATTTCCTCTCTTGGAAGCAAGAGTGGATTCCATCCTTGATCCATTTCTCATGTATTCGTCTCTATTTCCTCTTTTAAGTTTCATCATAGTTACGTGTAGCTAAATCCTTATAAGATTAAATCTCTATAAGAATTTGATTCCATGTAGCTTGAACTATGTAATTAGGGAAATGCCTAATGGTACGACAAATATTTCGACGACGACTCACGAACCAGTTCCAATATTCAATATCAACCGCTTACTTCATAGTAATAAAAACCAAATCTTGGAATACACCCACACATGATTGATATACCCAGTGATTGTGACTCTCTGAGGCCCTTGCTTCACCGCTTCAATTTTTATAACAACAACAAGTAATCTCTTCCGGAACAGAACATTTCTCTTCTACTTCTACTTTGGAACAGAACATTTCTTCTTCCTCTTCCAATATTCATAACAACAACACACATGATTGATATACCCAGTGATTGTGACTCTATGAGACCCCTGCTTCATCAACATGGCTGTAAAGAGGAGAAGTTTCTATTTTTTTTAACAATATTTTGATCATTGTTTTTTGGTTGCACTTAAAAAAAATTAAAAAAGGAAATTTGTAGTGTTTTAATGTGGTCGTGCATCTGTCGTGCAGGGATATAGCAATGCTCATGTAATTATGACTTGAATATCAATGAATTTATGAAGTTAGTGTTAACCAATTATCCTTATGCTTAATGTTTTTCATATCTTGATCGTGTATGAAATGATTTCAATTATCAATTTGCTATGAGATAGATATTGATTTTAGATCTAGGACTAATTGGTCAATTAATAACTTCTTTAGAGATATTGAGCTGTTAATTGTTATTATGAAATTGAAGTTTTTTAAAATATCAATTAATCATAAATTCTCCTAAGAGATTAGGGGATTATGATTCAAGAGATTGGGTATAATCACTTTGGCAATCTATCATAACATTAATGGAGTAACTAGTTGAATTTCATCTAATTAACAAGTTGTTTGGAATTGAATGAATCATCTAATCGCTTTTTAATTTTTGTTAAACTCAAATTTATTTTCCAAGTCTTATACCTTATTCAAATGAAAACCCCCCAATTTACTTTTAATGCTTACCTAAGTATGAAATTTATTGTTAGAAGTATAATTAGCAACAATCCCTGAGGATCAATATTTTCACTATTTGACGAGAATTGATTCACTTGCCAAATTTTTGGTGTCGTTGCTGGGGATTATTGATTAATTTCAACAAAGGCAAATAATTTTAACTTAGGAATTTATTTTGTTTTATTTGAAAAAGAAAAATAATTTCTATTATTTGAATCTTCCTTGTATTGTGCAGAGCTATTGAGGTATTGTTTTTTGTTTGTGTAAGCTAGGTCAAGCATAGGAAGGTTTGCAATTTCATCCGGAGATCGAGAAGACCGCATAGGAAAATAGAAAAGTGGCTCGTGAAGCACGAGTAGCGGCTCACTTAGCTAGATTAGTAACAGGCAAGGCATTTGCATCAGATCGGGAAAAGCCAGAGCAAGAGCCATGTGAACACCTCCGAAGAAGGAAACAGCGATGATGACCACCATTATACCAGCCTAGAACGACAACATGAGAACCGACCATTGCAGCGAAACTGACGGGGGTTAAACCCCTACCGGAGAACAACCTATGAACCACAAACAGCCCGCACGAGGTTCAGATAACACTACAAACATGCGTTGTGAACAACCATGTAAAAACCAATTGAAACCGTCGGAGAATCTGGATAGAAGCCACCCCAACGGAGTGGGAAGGTGATGTGGAGACTGATCTCGTCACATTACATTTATCAGCTAGTTAAACCACTAATTTTACCAAACATTTCAATTAACTTATTAGCTATAAATTATCAACTATAAACTATCAGCCATCAACTAATTTATCATTCATCTGATACATTCATGAAACAAAGCCCGGGTGTTTGTTCTCATTTTAAAAAACCTAAGTTTGTTGTTTAATTAATATTAGTCAAAATTGCATCATTAGTTTTTAAGTATTTTTTACACAAATAAACTTATGGCATTTCGTTCAACAATTGTAGCAATACAATTAAGAATTATATCTAAAAAAACATGAGACAAATTTGCTAGTGCATGAGCATGGGCACTACCATTTATTTGAGCCTAACAAAAACGACTTTAAAATCATTATAACAACAAAGCAAAATTATACAATTTCAAATAATCAAACAATTATGAATAATTTAACAATTTTGAATAATAGTCTTAACCATTTGACGTAGATTGGACAATGTTGATGTCACATTCTCATTTTTAGGTAAAATTGTCAAAAATATGATGAAATTTTCACCCTCAAATTTTTTGTTACTAATAATTTTTATATGAATAAATACAAACATAAAATACTTTATATTCAACTTATTTTCAACTAAAATCAATTTTCAACTTCATAATACTAAAAACGCTAATTAATTTAAAATGTTTTTGGGGTCACATAAAATAATATAATTTTAAAAATATTGTATTTTTTGCATGAAATAAATCGTCTTATTTCTATCCGTTCAATTGCATTTCAAGCAAAATTAAATTAACAGTGTTACAACTTTCAAGCAATTTAAACAAAACTAAAAAATACTCTATTCTGTTCCATAGTAATCAAAGTTCTGACAGAATCCCACAATGAGAGAGATTTCATATTAACTAAAAAATTGGAAAATAATAAGTTTACACAACCACAAAATCAGGAGAAAAAACTTTAAACCTCACCAAAAAATTCAGCCATTCTGCTACTTCCATAGCAATATCCAAAAAAGTTGTAAATTGAAAACAAACCTAGCAATTTCATTTTAAAGTCTGATAGCTTAAGTATCAATCAATCATATAGACAGAAAGTGAGAGGTAGTACAAAACATATAATGCTACAATACAAGGCAAACAAGAAATAGAAGAGAATAAAAGATTCAAAGGGACCAACCAACATGGAAATAATGTGACTTAAACTTAAGCTGTCATAGTCAAACAAATACTAACTTGAATAACAGAATCATCAGTACTCTAAAAAATCTAAAAATAACTTCAGGGTTCTATCTAAAAACAGTGCAACACAACAACAAACTAAAAATGAACAGTTATTTTCACTCGAAGAAAAATCAGATCTGCTACTGCCTACTCGCTTTACAAATCTGCCACCTCATCATGTGCCTTTGTTAAAACCACTTGTACAAAGTTGTTCATAATCGAGTCGAAGACCATAATTAAAATCTTCCTAGCTTCATAATCAATTGACGGCTGACGCTGATTCCTAAGGATGAAACTGGTTCTGCTGTGGTGGTGGTGGATGGTATAGCTGCGGCTGCGGCTGCTGCTGCTGGAATTGGAACTCCTGAATATGAAATGGTGGATATTGCGGAAATACCTGTGGCACATGCGCGATTTGTTGTGCTGGAAAATGTTGCGGTGGCACCTGCTGTGGTGGGAACTGCTGTGGTGGGACCTGCTGTGGTGGTGGCTGCTGTGGCGGTGGCTGCTGCGGTGGTGGCTGATCTTGTACTGGCAGGTTCTGTTGCTGTGGAAGTGGTTCATCCTTTAGTGGTTCATTAAGATCCATGGCTACGAGTATTTCCAACTCTTGAATTGCCGCAATTGCAGTGACCGGACTTTCATGGTTAAAATGAGGCCTAAGCAAGGCAAGAGATTCCTTGACTCTTCCTTGCTGCAAGTTAATGTATGGTGAATTAAATAAAATGACTTAGAAAATAAAATAAGTATAAATAATTGATAATTGAAACCAAAGACTATTTATTTCAGCTTACAAAGTGTTCGAGTTTCCTTCTGAGATCTTCATTAGCAGCATTTTCTGGAGCACTAGCAGTAGCAGGTGTTGTTCCCTATTCAATCAAAATGATGCAATAGAATATGTGATTAAGAACGGTTTATAAATATTTAGGAATAAGAAGATTAAAGCATGTCTTCACTTCATATCTCAAGTATAAAAATCATTTCACTTCAAGCTCAATCTTAACCAAAAGAATTTCAAAAAAACTTGCGGATACAAAATCAAATTTGATAAACGCTTACCAAAATACGGTTACATGACAGTCTCAATTTGGACCCTAGAATTCACAGTATCTCTACTAAAGTGTTGTAAAATGACAGGTTTTAAAGTTGGACCCTAGAATTCAATTATACATATACGGTTTAAAAAATAGTAATAATTATGATAAATCATATAGGGAATTGTTTTTCAAAAAAAAAAATCATATAGGGAATAGAGTGAATATGAGTGTTACAATGAAAGACCATATATATAAAACTAAAACAAGGAAAATTAAATAAAAATAAAGTAACTCAGACAATATAGTTCAAACTTCAAAAACAAGTAAATTTATCATCTTGGGAATAAAATAGTATTAAATCATATAAAGGTAATGATATAAAGCAACTACAAGCTTTTTTTATATTAATCTATTTGTATACAAAGTACTTTCTACAGAGCATTTCAAGCAGAAGTTTTATAGTATATAGTAGCCCACAAAAATGGCACAATCACTGAAAATACGAAAAATTTCTGTAAATTTAGAAAGCAAAACAGAAGATAGGACATCTAATAATAATTAAGTACATAAAGTACTTCATAAATTCAACACAAAAATAATAACTTCACTAAAAATCCAGGAGACGAACAATTTTAAATCACACAAAAAATATTATACTATCAAATTTGCAAATAAGTTTCTATAAACAATAAAATTTGTTTTATACAATATTGTAATTGTAATATCAGAAGTTGTTCATCACTTATTAAAAATGATACAAAAGAATATGCAGATCAGAATAATTAGAAATATTAAAAAAAAAAAGGCCATTTAAAAATAATAGAGCAATTCAAATTTCAAACAGTTCATCCGAAAGTATCTTAGAAACAAAACAATTTTAAACATAAAGAAACTTAGACCAAAAAAAATAAAAAAAATCCACCAAACAGGAATTTATTTTTTAGACAAAAACAAAATAATTTTTGTATAGAACTATTCGTGCATAATGCTAAATTGCTAAATTGTTTGCCATTCATACGGTCTATTGGAAATGCAGTGAAAAATGTTAAAGCAGTCCTAAAAATGAAAATAAGAAATATTTATGTAAATCTTAAAATAAAGTACAACATCTAACAATAGTAAAATGGTTAAAGATTCATGTCAAATCCATCAAACATAATAACATTATAAAGTAAATTAGGAACAAATTTTAAACCATACGAATATTTTCAAATACAACTTACACATATTTTATATAATCCAGAAAAATCTATTTACTTTTTTATGACAGGAAAACTCATTTTCAGACTGCATAATTCACTCATATTAGTTTCATCACAACATTCGTGAAAAGTAAAACTTTTAGTTTAAAGATTCGTCTTAAATCAATCAGACATAATAACATTATAAAGTAATTAGGAACAAATTTTAAATCATACAAATATTTTCAAATGCAACTAGTAAATATTTTATATAATCCAGAAAAAATTCATTTACTTTTTTATGACAGAAAAACTCATTTTCTGACTGCATAATTCACTCATTAATTTCATTACATGATTCCTGAAAAGTAAACTTTCAGTTTGAAGATAAAGTTCACATCTTTTCAAAATAAAGTGACAATATTATAAAAATTCTTTCTTCAGATTAAATATGTCATACATGTTAAATTATGCATTTCAAATAGTTTTGCAAACTGAGTTTGTAAATTACACTAGAATTCTCAGTTTTCCAACTGCAAAAAACACTCAACTATTTATTCATTATTATTATCACCATCAAAAACTCGAATCAAATCAAAGTGAAAAAACTCTGGTGCATTACCATGTTCTATGGCATTGTGCGGTGTAATATTTAAAAAGAGTTAAATCAAACGTCACCAAATACCAGAGACAGGCATAAAATAAACTTTTCTTTTTGTATGAATTGTGTATTACAGTATTAGTAAATTTCAAAGTTAATAACAAAACATCCAAATACATGCTGGAATGCAATTCAAAATATTGAAACTATGCATAATTATTATTTTTCTTTTTCTGACTAAGCAACAATGCATATATACAATATGCCTAACAAAAACATGACATTACCATCCATTTAATCATCTCCCAACAAGAAGAAAAAAAAAATCTTCATAAAAGTCAAAGGGGCAGACATGGTAATAAATCTTACCAAAATAATCAATCCACCAAAGATTTAAAGAATCCAAATTAAAAATAAAAAATCTTTAACTACAAATGATAATTTCATAAATCTTGCATATCCAAAACCACTAATTAAACTACAAAACAAGCAAAAACACATAACATTATAACAAAATTATCAATTTCAACAGAAAATTAAAAACCAAAACTTTAAACTTCAAAAAATAATTTTCATAAATCTTGCATATTCAAAACCACTAACTAACATCCAAAAAAAACATAACAAAATTATCAATTTCAAAGAAAAAAAATCAAAAAACTTAAAAATGATCACCTTCTTTGGACGACCAACAGGCCTTTTTCCAGTAGGTCTAGCCTGAACAGTAACACTGACACCGCCGCGTCCTCTTCCACGGCCACCACCACCGCGACCTCTTCCACGTCCTCTACCTCTCCCAGCAGGAGCAACAACAGCAACAGGGACAGCAGCAACAGCAGAATTATTCTTTCTAGGTCTTCCTCTAGATCTCGGAGTCAAAACAGCAACACCTTCCACTCCAGTCGTCGTCGTCGGCACTACCACTTCAGACACAGGTGCAGCAAACGGTATCGGAGTCGGATTCTGCTTTTGATTCTTCGCCGGACGCCCCGGTCTTTTCTTAGCACCACCACTAACAGCAGCAGCAGCAGCAGCTGTAGTAGTAGTAGTCTCCGGCTGCACCTTGGCTGGACGTCCAGGTCTCCTCTTTGATTTAGCTTTAGAACCAGGCGGACGTCCTCTACCTCGAGAAGGTGTTGGCGGAATAACCGCACCACCTTCTTGAGTAGGTACTGGAATTGGGCTTGGGCTTGGGTTTGGGCCTGTAGCTTTCTTAGGACGGCCACGACCTCTTTTAGTTCCGTCAGAAACAGAAACAGAAACAGCAGATGGTTCATCAGCAAGCCCAAGTGCGGCCCAAACAGGTTCAGCATTTTGGGGTTGTTGTTGGGCCGAGTTGTTGTTGTTATTAGTAACAATAATAGGAGGAGGAAGTGGTTGAGATTGAGATTGGGGTTTTCTGGGTCTGCCACGTGGTCTTGAAGGTTGAGGAGGTGAAGTAGAAGGAAGAGGAGGTGTAGATCTAGGAATTATGTATGAATTTTTAACCATAGAAAGTAAACCATCAGATTTCAAACGCTTTAAGTGATGAGTCAACAAGGTTGTGTGTGAAGGTGGAAGTTGGTCTTTGTAAACATGTTCTATGTATTTCGCTATTGCTCTTTTGCTTGAACCGTTTTGCTCTTTCAAAGCTTCAATTGCTGTGTATATCATCTGAGACACATCAACAATCTTGTTAGTTAGTTAGTCTGTGATTATTAATAATTCAGAGAGAGAGAGAGAGAATTGTTACCTCGGCATAGGGTGGATGAATTGAAGGTGGAGATTGATGAGGAGGTGGTGGAGGAGGAGGGTGGTTGTTTGGTTCGACGGCGAAGGGGACGGCGTTGGGAGCCGGAGCTGGAGGTGAAGAGATCGAGGATGGGTCCATCGGGAGAGAGAGAGAGAGGGGGGGTAGATTCGAAATTCGGAAAATAAAATGAATAATAATTGATGATTTTAGGGTATTAAGAGAGAGAGAGAATATATCTATTTATATATGGAGTAAGGGTGAGTGAGAAGAGGGTGAGAAAGGGATAAAGCTTGAGTTTGTGCTTAGGTGGTTTTGTGAATTAAGTAGAGGTCATGCCCACCGATATTCTGGGACACTGGTTAAAGAAATATAAAAAATAAAAATTTAAATTTAATATAATATTTTTTATATCTTTAAGAAATTGACTGTATATACTTCAATACTAAATTATTATATTTATTTTTTTAAATAGTGTCTCGGACACTGTTTAGCATTTTTCGGTAGAAATTGGAATTCAAAATTGAAATTAAATTAAATGAAATAAGACAAGAAGCAATTAATCAAACAGTTTTTTTCCTTTCAATTAAATACTATCTTTAGTTCTAAAATATTAAAAAAAAAAACTTTTTAGATACATTAAAAGTTTAATGTATTTAGTCAATAATTTAGATCATACACATCAAATTTTCAATATATTAAAAAAATTATTTTTTCTTATATTTAGATTAGAAGTGGTATGATTTTAGTTCGATAAACTTATTAGAATTTTTTTCTTCTTATAAAAAAAAGTGACATGTTTTAGCCTTACAAAATTTTTATGCATACAGTTTTAGTTTTGCTATTTTTCAAAAAATTTAAAATTGTTAAATTTTTTAACATTTATTTATAGACATGTTTTTCCTTATGGATGATTTTTAATCATTTGCATATTTTTTTAGACATGTTTAGAATACTATAATAAAATTTCTTTACACAACCTTAGAATTTTTTAAAATAAAAATAATTAATTACCAATTTTTTAAATTTCAAAAAAAAAATGACAAAAGTAACAAAAATCTCAACTTATAATCAAATTTTGATTTCTTTTTTCTTCGATAAACTTTTTATAGTGTTCTAAACATATCTGGAAAAAAAACCATTAAAATTATACATTAGTTTAACAATATAGATTAAAATTACGTGCATAATAATTTTATAAAAACCAAAACATACCACTTTTTTTATGGGGATCAAAACAAAATTTAATAATTTTATAGAGACGGCCAATATATTTAACTCTTTGTTTTCTTACTCCGAGTTTATATCTAGACTCTGTTTGGTAAACCAAATAAGATAGCTTATAGCTTTTAGCTTATAAGCTTATAGCTTTTAACTTATAAGCTAAAAGCTCTGTTTGGTAACAGTTTTTAAAAAAGAGCTTATAGCTTATTTTACTAGCTTATAGCTTATTTTCCAAATGCTATTTCAAGTAGCTTATGAGCTTATAACTTATACCTTATTATCTTTTCTTCCAATTTTACCCATATCATCTTACTTGAAAAGAATTAAATATTAATTAAATATATCTTGTTTATGTCATTTCATACTTATAAGCTAGTTCAACCGCTAATTTTACCAAACACTACAAATTCAATCAGCTAGCTTATTCGCTATAAGCTAAAAGATAGCTTATAAGCTCATCCGCTATAAGCTAACTTATCAGCTATCCGCTAATTTTTACCAAACAGAGCCCTAATTTTGGCTGAATTATAATGATTTTAACAAAAAGAGAAAACCTAAATATAGGAATTGGTTGGCATAATCATGAAACTAAAAAAATTTACGACACTAGTTAACATTTTCCTTCTATTTGTTGCAAAATGACAAACATGTATTTATTATTTTATTATTTTTATAAATTTAGCTTTTACCTTTTAATAGAGTTTATTTATTTTTATTTTTTGTATGAACTCTATGGGTCCTAAGAAAATGGGGTACTAGTTATATTTCATATTTTATCTCTATCTCTGTTATAATATAAAGGAACATGTTAATATGTGTCTATGGGGTTAAGAATGCAAATTTAAAAGAAAAAGATTTCTTAAAAGTTGTATAATCAACACCTTAAACTAATGTCTAAATTTTGGTTCTTTTTCAATGCATATCTTTTCTTTTTCTTTCTTTTTTTAGTATCAATTAAATAATATATTTAATGAACTTAAATACATCAAATTAATTTTTAAGATTTATTGAATAAATAATATATTTTGTTTAATATCAATTAAATACATCAATTATTTAATGAACTTAAAAATAAATTTTTCTTCTTATAAGAATTAGAGGTAATACTCTCTCCATTCATTTTTAAGCGTCATTTCTTACAACTAGATATATTTTAATGCACAACTTTGATCACTAATATTTTTAATTATCTATTATAAAAAATTATGAATATTTTATATTTTGAAAATATTCGTCGTGACAAATTGAACAATATTTTACTAATAAAAATCTATAGTCAAAGTAGATTATATAAATAATGCACAATGGTTAAAAACGAGTAAAAGAAATATCATACATTTAGTGGAGTGAAGACATAATTTTAATGAAAATTTAATTAGATATGTTTAACTGTATGTATGGATCCAAGTGGTCAAAGATTTGACCATTGACTATTCTACTATTCCCGTTCATAAATATAAGACTTTTTTAAAAAAAATACGGAGATTAAAAAAGTTGATTGTGGTATTAAATTTGTTGATAATTTGTACTCCCTTCGACCTTATTTATAAGCAAAAGTTGATTTTTAGATACATTCAACCACTAATGTATCTAGCCTATATTTAAGCTAGGTACATCAATTGTTCAATGAATCTAAAAAGAAACTTTTGCTTATAAATAAGGCCAGAGGGAATATTGTTTTTACAATTTTATCATTTAAGAGAGATAATTAGTTAATGTTTTTTAGTATATTTGTTAGAGATTGTAGCAAAATAGACACTTTAATTGGGGATATGTTGTGGTAAAGAAATATTTAATATCCTTGGAAATTTGAAAGGGGTCTTATGAAAAGGAACAAAGAAAAATTTCAATAGAGTCTTATAATTAAAAACATAGGTCATTGAAAAGCTTACTCTTTGTGTTCGAGAATTTTATCAAAGAAAATTAGTTAACATTATATACTGGTGCATAAATGAATTTTTATTTAATAATTTAATAATAGCATCAAGGTCAGCACTATGTCATCACCCCTAAATATTATCGTCATATAACTCTATCTCATAATATATAAAATAGAAAGAATACAAAATATGTACGGGGGAGAGGCGACTAGGCCTTACCCTAAAAAAGACATAAATGAAACTAAGCAAAACTATAACAAGAAAGTCGTAATTTAACATTAAAAAAAGCTCTCAAAGAAATTATGGCAATGAATTCCACCAAAGTAAGATCCATGATAGAGTGGCCATGATTAACTAACAGATCCTCACTGTTAGAGAATTTATTAGATTTAGTCCCAATAACAAGCAATTTTTCCATCTGTTTCTTAAATCTCAAGGTACAACATCGTGATTGTTAAAGGCGCAACGAGCAGCCTTAGAGTCTCTCTCAATCCAAATATTATGTCAACTCTGTTATATGTATGACATATGACTTAGAGACAAGTGAATAAGTTGTCAGCGTTCAATTTCGAACTTTTAAAAACTTTTTCAAAAATGTTTAGTTGCACGGTGGAAACGCTCGAGGGTCGGGACATCTAACCCAAACGTATTGAAAAGGAAAATAACGCTTGATACCAAAAAAAATAGTACAAAACATATCAACTTTCAAGCTATGCCGATTAGGCATGGCAACGGGGCGGGGACGGGTTTTTCTCTCCCCAAACCCATATAGTTCGGGTTTCCGCAAACCCATCCCAATTCCGAGCGGGAATAAAAAGTATAACCCCAAATCCAAACCCAACGGGGATTCGATATTCCAACGGGGTTCAGATATCCCTGTTACGTCCCTTCCTACATGAATTTGGATTGCATTTTAGTATTTTTTTATTAAATAAAAAAAGTTAAAAGCCCAAAATTATTTTGTTACAACGATATTTTTTTAAATAAAGAAAAGAAATAGAGAAAATCGTTTGTTTAATACTCAAATTAAAGATAAAAAATATATATAAATGTAATTTAAGAAATTGTTTAAGAATTTATAATTTAAAAGACGTAAAATCTAATTTTAATATATGCGGGGCGGGTTCGGGTGGGTATCAATGTCTCCATTACCCGCCCTAACTCCATCTTTTGAAATCGGGGAAAACCCAAACCCGAACTCAGTCAACTCGGATTTTCCCCATCAAAGCGGATATGATTTGGGCGGATATCCGCGGGTATGAGTTTTATTGTCATGCCTAATGCCAATACCAAGTAGGAGCCTCTTCAAAGAATATCATGGGCTCAACAAGGAAATGATATCAACCTTATGCATAGAGCAATAATTCTTCAAAGCAACTCTAGAATCCAAATTTTCAAATCCTCTAAAATTCCAAAATAGAAATTGAAGGTGTTAAAAACATAAAAAAGAATGGTTGAATTGTGTTGAGTTTTTCTAATTTTCTTAGCGTTTTACACCAGTCAGATTTTAAAACAAAAGTAGAATCTAACTTAACTTTCAAAAGAGTTTGCAGCAGATAAAACAAATAAAGAAAAAAAAAAAAAGAAAGAGAGAGAAACAAAGTATGCACACATTGTGTGAAAAAAATAAAATAAATATAACATATATAAAGTACTTAAATATACGCATAGAAATTTTATTTTAATAAAGTGTTTGGGCACGGAGTTGTCTCAACGAAAACAAATTTCCACTATTCTCATCTTCGTGAAGAAAAACAATTTCATCTTTGAGTCTCCAAACAAAATAGTTTCCTTGAGGATCTCATTTACATATCAAATTGACATCTTAAATGATTAGTTATTTCAACGTTATTGATTTAACTAGTACTCCCTTTAGTCTCATATGTAAGCAAAAATAAAATAAAAAACACACCCTTTAAAAAAGTAGGTTAAGTGCATTAATTGAGAAGAAAAAAATATTTCATTTTCAATTATACCCTTCTTGAAAAGTGTAGAACATGCATTTATTGGTAGAACATGCATTTTCAAAAATATTTAAGCGTAAAATTGGAATAATGACATAAAACATAATAATTGAAATAGACTTTTGCTTATATTTAAGACTTTCAATTTTTTTATTTTATTGCTTACATTCGAGATCGGAAGAAGTAGGTTAAAAATAAACTGTGGGCTTGTGTTAATTAATTAATTAACTCAAGCACCGATTGAATAATGTAAAAATAATTTGGATCAAAAACGAAATACCGGTAAAATAATAAAGTCCAAGGCAATTAATGAAAGGGTAACATAACGTGACACAAGAACCACAGCATGATCTGTTCGCCAAAAATAATTCAAATTTCAAAGGAAACCAAAAATACTCCCGCTCTTTTGAAAAACAAGAAGAGTAAATGAGGGAAACTGAAATAGATTTGATTTGCAAATCCTATCCATAGTTTACACTTTAGACATTACTGCTTGCTTCTATATGCACGCTGTCTAGTGGACCACAAGGTGCAAAACTACAAAAAATATGATCAATATTTATTATGAGTTATTGAGTATTGCATTGAAATTCAGGAGACTTTGTGTGTTGCTCATGTCATATGAGCGTTTCATCTCACTTCAAATGCAATATACACACCTATGTGTACTTACCAAACTAAAAAAAAAGTACGTATTTTACCAATAATGAATTAGTTCAAGTAGTAAAGGACTTTGTCTCCTTTAGCATATAATTAGATATTCGATTCTTGACTATGCGTATGAAGAAAATTTGGTTGGAAGGTCAGAACCAGTGGCGGATCTAGGGGTGGGCCGAGGTGGGCCACGGCCCACCCCCACCTCAAAAGAATATTTTTTTATATGTGGAGTATTAATTTAAATGTATTATTAATTATTTTAAGTCATTTAGTATACATATTTGTACAAATATTAATCTAAATATTAATTTAGAGTTTATTATTGGTTATTATAAGTAACTCGGTACAAATATTAGTTCAAGTATTAGTATAAATATTAGTTAAAACTAGGAATTGAACTAGCATATATAAATATGAAGTGACATAAAAAAATATGTTTAATTAATATTTAATTTTTTAAGTCCCGTATTTTGACATTTGTTGCAATTTTAGGCTTATCTCAATGTTTTTTTTTTCCTTTTTTGCTGTAAAAATAGCGAATTTTAATGCCAAAAAAAAATTGAATTTTGGGTTAAATTTGATTTCATCTTTATATTCAATGTTTGAGACAATAAATCACCTTAATGGCCAAAAATCACAATTTTTAGAGTAAAACTATTGATTGTTGGTACCAAAATTGTAACATATGAAAATCGAAGGACCAAAAAATTCAATTTAATTAAAAATAGATTGACTATTTTTTTGCCCACCCACTATAATTTTTCTGGTTCCACCACTGGTGAGAACCCATCTTGTGTGCCCCACATGTTCCCCGCTGATGGAGATTAACCATTGCTAACGGCGGTGGAAACTTCGTATCAATATTATAGTAACAAAAAAAAATATAAGTCCAATAAATGTGGCTCAAATGGTAGATACTAGAGATATTCTTGGAGTGGTTGGGGTTTGAATCTCAAATTCCAAATTTCTTCACATTTAAATGTTCGAGTCTAGCCATTAGGTTACTTGACAAAATAAAATGTACAATTTTTTTTTAAAAGAATTTAAATTATAAATAGAGTCTTGCTAAACAATGCCCCCGGGACACTCTTTAAGGATTCCATTTAAGGAAAAAATTTATTCAAAAAGTTGAACATTTCAATTCTCAATGCGTTGACTTCACACATTTTCATAATTTCTTTTATAAAACATTACTATTTAAAGGCTTAAAGAGTGCCCCGGAGACACTATTTAACATTTGCCTTATAAATAACACCAATAACACTAAAAGAATAATAAATTTTACACTAATATAAAAAAAGTTTGATAAACAAAACAATATTTATCACATGCCTCTCTATTTGATAAAACTATAGTATAACAATTAACTATAAAGCGTCTAAAAAATTATTCACGGTAGACCAATCTTTTTTAAAACATTTTGTAACTAATAAATCTTTCATTTTATAATAAAGAAAATCTCAAATATTTAGACTCCACAATCTCTTATTTTGAAGCCCACAATCCCTCATTTACTAATATTACTATCCTATAATTTTTTGAGGCCCCAATTTCTACTAGGCTCTATCATGGCTCATGTGACACTTACATGAAAGAAGGAGTAGAAATCTTCTTAAGATATTTATAAAGACTAAAAACTTATTTAATCCAATAAATAAATCGGTAATATAAACTTTAAAATAGTGTCTCATTAAAAAAATTAAAATAATATTAGAATGTTATAATGAAATATAATAGGAAATTATAAAATGTTCATAAAAAAATAAATGGACAGAATAAATTTAGTTTAGCATTATCTCTTTAAACATTTACATATTATTACTTTTCTCTTTAATCATTTGCATAATATTACTATTAATGAATCAACAGCTAAACAATTTTTTTTTTTTGACAATGCTAAACAATTTTCTTTGAATCTTTGGTAGAAAGTCATTTGTCTAATAGCATAAGAGGAGGAAGGGCGTACATGGATTAGATTGGATTGAGTTTAACTAAAATCAAATTCTAAATCACATGAGGTACTTAGAATTGAGTTGCGTAAAATAACTATTCATTTTAGCATTAAGTTGAGTTGGATAAAATATCCATTTGAATTAATTTATTTTTGAGCTTATGCAAACGGCTTATGCAATATAAATTAGGTTTTATGCTATTTTACAAGTTCACATTAGTGAAAATTGTATTTTTATAAACTATTTTATTATAAACTACCTTGACAAACTTATAATAATACATAAAAATTGTATAAATTGTTTGTATAAACTAAAATATAAAGTTAATCCAAACATGTCAAAACTCATTCATTTCACGGGTTAGGTGGCTAGTGGGATACCTAAATTATTATTTTTTATATTAAACGACTAAATGACCAATCTTTATATCTTTTTTCCATAAAAATAACTCAACTTTTTTATTACCTTAAAATATATTGTAACTTTTTATTTTATTTTTTATAAGTTAAGAGCGTCCAAATATTAGAATGTGAGTAAACATCTCAACTATGTTGCCTACAAATTCCCATCCCCTACCCATATCTCATATTATTGAAAAGAAAAAGAAAAACCTTACCTCAAAAGATAGCAAATAATGTGAAACTAATCAAAACGATAACTTGATAAACCAAGCATATCATGGAGAGCAACATCTCTAAGCTCCAAAGGCATAGAATTCCACCATTTTAAATCAACGAAAGAATGGCCAAGGTTAGCTATTTTACCCGCACACGCATTCCCCTCACGATATATGTGAAGACCAACGTAAATTCAAGTATAATGAAAAACAATTCGACCACCTATTGCGTAGCTAGCTCCCTTGGGACAACCCGATGATTCTCAAAAGCTTGCAGCATAACCTTTGGACCACTCTCAATCCATATAAACCACCGGCCCTCACAATGAGCCAATTCCATCGCCAAAATCATAGACATACCGTTAACGGCCTGCTGCGCATAACCACCCAAAATTTTTGAAGTGTAATCATGGAAAAGGCCTCCACAGACCGTTGAAGTATGGATCATTGAGCCATCTGTAAAATCTGGGACACATCAAACAAATGAATATAATTTTAATTTTTAATAATCTATGGCGATAAACCTAATGTATATTTTTCATAAAGATTCGACCGAGGATGAATGAATGGACAACCATCATTGATGAGATTTATTGCAACCAATGAATCATTGTATATTTTAATTTTGTAGGAAATCACGCTCTAAAAAACTAATACTCTCAAATCTCACTCTATCCTATAACATCCTTGAATTCATATCATGCAAAAATCATCTCAATTCTAAACCAAATTACTCAAATAATATTTTAAAATAAAGACAAATTAATATTAAAATAAACGATCTCGTACACGGCACGAACTGACATACTACATAGTGAGAGTGTACTACTTCTATACGGAAAATGAATAGCTCTGAACTGTTCGATCTAATCGACAACCCACATTGTTTGATCGTGTAAGTAATCTAGATTGTTTAATTTCAAATTAACAGTCCAGATTTACTACTGCATGAAACAACATAAACGTTGTATAGTAGCGAATTCTGGCCCTTCTATCAATACTGATTGGCTTGCTTTAATTTTCATATATTTTTTCGACTCATTTCAATAATTTATTTAAATAAATATCCATAATATTTATTTTTGTTGGGTACTACATCCATAATATTTATTTATTACATAATAAAAAAAAATCAAATAATTGAGAAGGAAAAAAGAGTGGGAAAAAAGAGAGAAAGAGAAACAATGGTAGGTTGGAGGAGTAGCGAAGATTGAGGAGGAAGGAATTGTATATGGGTGGTGGAGATACACTCGTTCATGCCATTCGTCGATTCTTTCATCTTCCCACTTCTATTAACTCACTTCATCACCACAACAACAATGATCTTCTTCTTAATTCAAACAATGCTAACAACATCAACAACCCCTCTTCATTGAATCTTCTCAAAGTTCCTACACATTCTCATTTCATATCTTCTTTTATGGATCGAAACAAAAAGGTTCAATTTTTATTTTTTATTTGTTTGATTCTTGATTTGTTTTATGATTTACCATTCATTTAATCAATTGGGTTGTTTATTTTTTCGTTACCTTTTGTAATTGATTTCCTTTGATGCTTCATCTTGGTAAGAACTAAAGACAGCATTTTTGTTTGTGTAAAAAGTTTAATGAACCGACTCTTGAACCAGATTAGTGGTTCAATGGACCGGTTCAATAAATATGTTTGGTGGTGATTGACATTCGACTTGGTAGGGAGGACCACGGTTCGATCCCTGCAACTGTGATTGGAAGGAGATTGGAATCATTTGATGGCAGAACTGACTCCCGAACCAGATTAGGCGGCCCAATGGGCTGGATACTGATGGTGAAAACAAAAAACAAATAAATAGGCTCAAATATTGAATTAGGCAAATAGTATATGGAAATTTGCAAGAATGTGTGCATAATACTATGCTTTTGTTTCATGATGTTTCCTATGTCTGTTACAGTAGAATTTGCAATAATACAAAAGAGAAGATCAAATGAATATGTGGTCCTTAAATTATCTTTACATGTTAATGTTATTAATTATTTCTACGTAATAATCGTTTCTGGTTATCAAATAGGGTGCAGGAGAGGTAGAATTTTTTACCGAGTATGGAGAGGCAAATCGGTACCAAACGCAAGAAGTTGTTGGGAAAGGAAGTTACGGTGTTGTTGTTTCTGCCGTGGATACTATTACAGGGGAAAAAGTTGCAATTAAGAAAATCAATGATGTTTTTGAGCATGTATCGGATGCCACACGGATACTAAGAGAAATTAAACTTCTTCGTTTGCTACGACATCCTGATATAGTAGAAATTAAACACATAATGCTTCCACCTTCTCGAAGAGAGTTCAAAGATGTCTATGTTGTGTTTGAGTTAATGGAATCTGACCTTCATCAAGTAATTAAAGCAAACGATGATCTTACTCCCGAGCACTATCAATTTTTCTTGTACCAGCTTCTTCGGGGCCTGAAATATACACATACAGGTATGATTCTAAACTATAAAGTCTCTAGCTTGTGCAGATGTTGTGATCTTAAACTAAGATAATAATTTTCTTGCAGCCAATGTGTTTCATCGTGATTTGAAGCCAAAAAATATTCTAGCTAATGCTGATTGCAAATTAAAAATATGTGATTTTGGGCTTGCTCGAGTTTCATTTAACGATGCTCCGTCAGCTATATTCTGGACTGTAAGCATTCTATTTTACATATAATGGAAATCTGTTGCACTTGTTTTGTCTATTCGCAAATTATCTGTTTAATTATCATGCTGATTCATTTGACTTGTTTATACTAAGGACTATGTTGCGACTCGGTGGTATCGTGCACCTGAATTATGTGGTTCTTTTTTCTCAAAAGTAAGTGTTTCTTCTTCTTTATGCTTCATGACCCTCTTTTTCAGTAGCGTTTGATGGAAACTTATGCCTAGTTATAGTAGTCCAATTATCTCTTGTTAATCGTCATACATTTAAATTTAAATCCTGAACATTACGTGTACAATACAACACTTTCAACGTGGAAATGTGTCCTGAATTACAAGTTAACGGCTTCTATATAAAACAAGAAACTATATAAAACAAGAAATTGAATATATTGAAAGTATTGAAGTAATTTGTATTTCAATTTAAAATTCTTGTCTTTTGCAGTATACTCCAGCAATTGATATTTGGAGCATTGGATGCATATTTGCAGAAATGCTTAGTGGCAAGCCATTGTTTCCTGGAAAGAATGTGGTGCACCAATTGGATCTCATGACTGACTTGCTTGGTACTCCTCCTGCTGAATCCATTTCGAGGGTTAGTTTATCCAAATCTAGTGTGTAATTTGTAACATTGATAGTCAAGCTTATGATATATTGCTATGTTGTGTTAAATATAATTGTTAATGATATTAATCTATTAAATTTAATTTTACAGATTCGAAATGAGAAGGCTAGAAGGTACCTTAGTAGCATGAGGAAAAAGCAACCAGTTCCATTCTCCAAAAAATTTCCAAATGTAGATCCATTGGCTCTTAATTTGCTGGAGCGTTTACTTGCTTTTGATCCTAAAGACCGTCCATCAGCTGAAGAGGTTGAAATTTACTTACCTTGATGATTGACATAGAAGAAATTTTGTTGAATGCACCGAATGAAATATCTGTGAAATAATTTTGGCAGATAGATTGCACCAAGTTCCTGATATTTTTTTGTTACGCGTGTGATTGCAGGCACTGTCTGATCCTTACTTTCATGGTTTGTCCAATGTGGACCGTGAACCGTCCACTCAACCCATTTCAAAGCTCGAGTTTGAATTTGAGAGAAGAAAATTGACCAAAGATGATGTTCGAGAACTGATATATCGAGAGGTTTGACCATTCATTTCAATGACATGGTTCAATTTATTGTTTTCTGCTTTATGCTTTGTTAATAATTTGTTATACATTTGTACTTAACAGATTTTAGAGTATCACCCCCAGATGCTCCAAGAATATCTTAGTGGTGGAGATCAAACAAGCTTCATGTATCCGAGGTAGGATAGAATATGGTCGTCATCTTTGCTTATCCTATTGTACTATTAGTTGGTGTAAATTTTATCGCATTAGTAGTTAAAGTTAGAAAACTCGCGACATTTTCTTCCTTTTTCTCGCCTTTCCCCATTGCGGCACTTGCTGCCTAGCAACCTCCACCACTACCTCCACTGCATGAAATCTTTTGCTACTGTTGATACATGACACCCTCTGCCATCATTACACAACACCTTTCTTTCTCTCTGCCACCTAATACATTCACAACTACCATGACCGCCATTTCCAGGCACCCTAACACCATCCTCCACTACATCTGACACCCTCTGCTGCCCCCACCTTTTATTGTCATCACCGGTCGATACCCTCCTCCATTACTTCTATTGCCTAATATCATTCATCGCTACCATAGGGCACTGTCCTCCACTGTCTAGAACCTTTGTCGCCTCCACCTTTGCTCGACACCTTCAACCATTATGAAGCATTTCTCACCATCACCACTTGCCATCTCAAAAAATGATAATTTTGTCATTTGCATAATTTGTCGTATCATATCATTCCTTTATTTATTTCATCTCAAGCATATCAATATGATTATATGTGGCATGGTGCATAGCATACCAAACATCTAATAAGATACAAGAGACTAACCAGACTCATCTTATTCAATTGTCTGATCATATCTATCACAATTCACGACCATAAAATGATCGCTTGTTGTTGTTGCACCAAGGTTCTGTTGGACATTTTATATGCAAACACATGTGCAGAACAAGAACATCCATTAGCAAATCATCAGCATGCAAGTTTAGTTTTTCATACTATTAAAATCTCAACTCCTAATTATCCATTTTTAACGATGATATGATTTGTGTACAAATTAAAATTTTGACACGTCGGGGAATAACTGATGGTTAATTGTCCATGTTTACATCTCATATAAGAAACACATGTTCTTGAAAATTGTTGCATTCTCCAAATTTGATTTCATAATTGTCCATGGTTAATCTGATGTTATGCAGTGGCGTTGATCGGTTCAAGCGACAGTTTGCACATCTTGAGGAGCATTACGGGAAAGGTGAAAAAGGCTCTCCATTGTTGAGACAACATGCCTCCTTACCTAGGTAAATATGCGTGTTCTTCCGAAGGTTTATTTTATTTATTTAATCAAGAATATGCATTGACAATTTCAAATTTCATTTTTATTCAGAGAACGGGTTCCTGCTCCGAAAGATGAAAATAATCAAAATAATGATTGTGAAAACCCAACCGGAGCAAATCTTCATAGCCCATCAGGTGTAACAAATTCTGGTGACGCAAATGCACAAAACGGACCATCAAAATGTCTGTTGAAGAGTGCCAGCATTAGTGGTTCAAAATGTATAGATGTCAAAAAAAGTAAAGATCCCGAGGTATTCAACTCTCTTCTCTTGGTTAGAAAGGAAATCGTTAGAATATACAATAATTCATTATGATTTCCTTGTTCTGCTAAGTAGATTACATTACAATGTAATTGGTGACATTTTTCTCATCCATCTTTACATATTTAAGCATTTTTTCTCGACCTTTGTATATATTCAAATCTGTACTTTATGCATATATTTCTCTCCTGGTTATGTTGATGTCATTACTTTGTCCATAGGAGGAGCCAATTCCAGAGGTCAATGATGAAGCGGTGGACGAGTTGTCGGAGAAGGTTGCTGCTCTCCTTGCTTAGTTCAAGTTTTGATTCATTATTTTGATCCAACAACATTCATTGAGGCTGTAAAGACCTAATTCAATCCATGTTATTTTCCACAAAAAGAGAAAAGAGAAAAAAAATAAAATAGTTGCATAGAAATCCTGCAATTTTTTCTTAGAAGGAAGATAAATGTAGGACTACATTGATATAAGCTACCATTTTGTATCATCCACCACAAGAAGTTGTATGTATTTGTGTAATAGTATTCATTACTACAGCACAATGTATATTAAATTATTAATAGTCAATATTTTTATTCTCAGACCTCAAGCAGGGATGGCCTAGTTGCAGATGTTAGTGAAATATCTTGCTCTGCATTAATTAATTAACAATTATCTTTTGCAGTAAATTTTCGAACAAAGTAATTTTTTCTAAAAATTGGTTTGTAAATATTACTATTATTATTATTTGACATTCATCAATCATCACTGCTTTTAAGTCAGCTATTCTTAAAAAGAAAATCTCAATTATAATATTCAAAGTTCAAACAGACCAATGACTATTAAAAATATTTTGAAGTTTTTATTTTTTATTAAATCTCAAGAAAATGTTTTTAAATATTTTTTATTTTTAGTGTATATTGATAGAAGATCAAATATGTAATTAGTGTTAAATCATCTGTTAGACGAGTAGTTTTATGAAGAGTTCTACAAATAGAACCTTCTCATACCATTTGTAATAACTTTGATAATATTCATCGTACAATGAAAAACTCTGTTATCTTAGACTATTAGTTTGTTTCTGATTAAAAGGATCAAAGTTTGGTGACCAACGAGATAATCGCAACAAATCCGGATTCAAGCTCCAAGCACCAAACACTTCTAAGATCAGCAGTACAAGAGAATCGAAATTCAAAAAAACCTCGACCCAAGGGAATCATCTTCCATCGGTTGATGGGTTTCCATAATTGCAAGAGTTTTTCACGCAAGTCTTTAGAGGATAATGGCTTATCCCCTCTAAATAGCACTAATCTACCATGGAGGTAATTGTTACAATTAGCTAGTCCATTTGTTAAGAAGTGCCTACGTAAAGCTGAGATTAGAGATCATAGTTGTAGGAGCCACATAGGACTTCACAGAAAAGGACACCAAGCAAGCCCAAGGACCTCTGTGACAAAAACCCAGGAAGAATCACGAAACACAGACAATCGAAACCCATATCGTGAAAGTGAACACGCAACAAAGACAAAGCAAAGAGACTGAATCGACAGGGAGGCAAAACCCAAGATGATGACAACCAAGAGGCTTTCGACGGAAAGCTGAGGACTGCGGCGACGCTTTGATGTTACAATCCCATTTAGGGATTGCTCCGGTGAACAGGAGAAACTCCATCCAAATTCCAGAAGGTTCCGAATCTATTTTCAATCATGTTTCTGAATTATGATAATTTATTTGATTAATACATATACATAGCACATTGCCTATTTTTTTAGTGATTCCTAATTTTGTAACTTTTGAATAAAAAAAGTATTTTCACCTTATTTTCACAAGTCTTTGATTATAACTTACAAAAATAAATTATAGCTTATACGATAACTTCTTAACTTTATTTCATCTTTTATTATACAAATTAATGATACATAAGCACAAATGCTATAAGTGCGTAATTAAGTTGTTTATCCAAACAAACATAAATACATAATAAGTTTCTTTCTAATATTGTCTTGCGGAATGTTTTGTAGCTCTTGTTTCCACAAACAGATTCCTCAAGGCCATTTATGGTCCTTGGATTACTAATGAATTACCCTTTGGTAGGACAATTTTTTGAATCTGAATCCTCTATTGTGGTTTCTCTCTTGCTATTTTGCTGAAATCTCAGCCTTTGTTCTCTTTTCAAGACATCTTTTTCAAAAAAAAATCCTTTAAAATCGCTCAACTGTTGGATTATGGGTAGGATAGGTGGCAGAAGATATAGTTCCAGAGATGGTCAATTCTCAATTTTTTGTTTGTGTATTGATTTTTTTTTATTTTTGTAATTGACCTGTAACGCTGTAATTTTATCTCTTAGAGTACTTTTGGTAATTGATTTTGTTAACCTATGGATAATTGAGGAATCGTATGGAATTGAAAATTGACCAAATGATTTTGACTTGTAAGAAAAGTGGCTTTGAAACACACTCTATGTGCAACTACATAGTCAAATATCAGGGTATGATTAAGATTGAAACAAGGAAATAACTGACTTCACCATTCAATTTCTTTGAACCATAGGAGGAGATAATAGATTTGTTTAAGGCCAAAAATAATTTCTCCTATGACTACCACTATTTCTTCTCAAACCAAGTGAGGGAAGTTCTCTCAGATAATAGTATATCTTTAATTGCAATAAGATTTGGTAGGATGAGGTGATGGGAAGAAAATCAATGGACTTACTTTGGACAACTTCAATCTCCAGAATATCACTGTTGCAATTAAAGAAATATTTGTTCAAAGCCAATGTGTTGTGGATAAAAAAAAAATACTATAAGTAGGAATATTAACCATCTTCCACAACTTTTGTTGTAAATGATCCCTTCACAAGCTCTCATCAAACAAAAACACCCCCAATGGTTAAGTGATATTTTCAAAGGTGGGACTATTAGGTTGACATTAATGAAAAGTTCGAGAAACAAAATTGGATACATAATGCATTTGTAAAAAATAAAAATTACAACCAAAAACAACAATCATGACCTCACCAAGATTAAGCCTGGTGGTTTTCTTTTATCAGTATGGCCTCTTCCAAGTATGTTCTTCATCCTCATTGGTTCGTTGTTCTCGATGGGGTTTAGTGTTGCACTTCAAGCAAGTCGTATTTCTTGCGTAATTGTAGAAATCACATCTGCAGGAAACAATACATGAAATGATATGAAAAAAGAATTTAATTTCAATAAGATTTGGTGGGATGAGGTTGATGGGAAGAAAACCAATGGACTTACTTTGGACAACTCCAATCTCCAGGATATTTCTTAGAATTTGGGTTTGAAGAATCTCTAGGATATTTATTGGGATTTGGGTTTGACTCTTGACAACGAAAACACTTGTCCTTAGTCGCAAAGTTCATGAAATCACACCTACATACACAGAAAAATTCATGAAAAGAAAGGGGAGCTAAAAGCCCAAAAACTAGAAACCAAGGGGAAACACTTCCAAGTAAATGTCAGATACAGAAGGCAAAGAAATAAAAGGAGCAGCAGTATGGAATATACAATTCATATCTGAACCATGGCCAAAATTGCAAGTCAGCAACTTTGTTAGCATGGGAAACAAGTTTTTATGATGGTTGCAAGAGAAAGACTTACTTAGGACAATTCCAATCCCCAGGACGTTTCATGGGCCTTGGCTCGGGACACTTCAAACACTTGGCATTACTAGAAAAGTTCATGAACCCGCACCTACATACACAGGAAAATTCACAACATTTTAACTAACTATTAAAAGTCAATGTCCACATATTGATTCTATTCTTTAGAGTGTAATGCGAAACCAATCATTAAGATTTTGTTCACAAGAACAGCGATTAACAATTTTAGGAAGAGATGAATTAAAGAGTCACAAAAGATCTATAAATTATTGAAATAGCATAATGGTAACGGTGATAATATTTTCAGCTAATACCATGATGCATACAATGATGATGCATACAAGAAATGTGGTAAAAATAAAGGGAAAAGGGGATTTACTTAAGAGCAAAAGTTTATAACCAAAATCATAATATGGGATAGAAAACACAGAACAGTAGGGAAAATATGGGATATATGGAGCTTGAACCATGTCTACAATATTGTACAAGAAGAATGTTAGTATTAGTAACATGTTCTTTTTGACACATTTTGTAAACACAATATTCAAGAAAGACATTAGTTAATTGACTCAAAAAGACATTAGTTAATTTAGTTTACGAGGCAATTAAATTGACTTTTTAAAACATAAACCAATCATTAAGATTTTTATAGAAGAGTGTATTACAATCATTTCACTATAGTAGAGTATTTACATTCAATGAGATTTTTATATGTATTTCCATCAATTGCCAGTATCATATGGATGAATCTGCTGAGGACTTCGATAACTGGTGAACCTGTAATGAATCCCATTACTATTGCAATGATTGAAGAATTTTAGGATGAGTCTGATAAGTATCAAGCACTTGGGGAACCCTCCCTTAAAAGCTAGCTATCAAGGGGGGAGAACAAGCCACTTAAATACTCCACTAAACATCCCACCATACTAGCAAGCTGAAGGGAATTTTTAAACAAATGAATTTTTTATAGAGCCAAAGAAAGATATCTCAGTAGAAGAAAGCCCCAAAAAGTCAGGGCAAAGTAATTGCAAGCAATCAACACTACAAATCACAAGTCTTCCCCTTCTGGCTTACTGGATTAGGCTTCAATAAGAGCCAAACCAACAAAGAATGTTACTTTACCAGGCTTCAAAGAGAGACAACGCATGAAAAATGAAAGAAATTGTTAAAGGAATGAGATGGTGAGTAACAGAATATTAAGATGAGTAAAAATGGTTACTAGGTTAACGTGTCAAAGTTATCTATCATCAGTGTTAAAATTTATCAGCAGTTGTCGAAATTCAATAGTTGATATAAAATTGGTACATTTTCCATCGTAAAAAACAAAAAAAAAAAAAAACTAAAAATATGTCAATGGGAATTTCCTTGACAGAGAAAATAGGAGGCTTACTGTGGGCATGTCCAATCTCCCTTTTTCATTTGAACCTCATTCATGCTGACTCTATTGACCCTCTTGGGCCCTTCAGTTTGACATTTTAGACACTTTATGTTTCTGGCAAAATTCAAAAAGTTGCATCTGTAGCAAAACCAAAGAGCAGCCAGCAATTCAATATACCATAGACACCAAAAAAAAGAACACAATTATTTGATGAAAAATGGTAATATGGACAACATGGGGGGGTAGGAGAATTCGTTTGCAGTTAAGACGCAATTCAGCTTGACATGCATAATTGCATATAGAAGAGAAAGAAAGCCTGTGTGACAAAAATTCATAGAAGAGGCCAAGAGGCACTTCGTATGATTATATTGTTATTAACTGACATTATCAGACTTTTGAAAGGAAACTGACAATCACATGTACAGTAGGAGTTTACAATGCCTTCAGAGAAAAAAGCTAGTAAGCAAATAAAAGACTTACTCAGAACAGGTCCAATCACCTTCCTTCATGTTATTTGGAGAGTCAATATTCTTTGGCCTATCTTCCTCACACTTTAAGCATTGCATATTCCTAGCGAAGTTCATAAAATTGCATCTGCAGAAAATTTATGGAGGGAAAAGAACAGACTCTTAGAATCAAACCATTCAATAGCCAACACTTAATTATAGATGTCGAGAGACATAGAACACTTCTATGTCTCGTGTGTGGGAAGTTTAACAATTGGTATTCATCAATAATTAAGTTTAATGATTGGTATTCATGACAAGAAATAAGCAAGTGTACTTTTTTGTATCAAAGAACCTAGCAGTGAAACTCACACACACACACTAAGTGCCGAGAAGAGAAGTATTGCGGGTTTGAACCCACACCTCAACATATAAAATGTATCTCCATCTGGGTTGCACTTTACAGGGCGAAGCAAATGAATTTTTGACAAAATGATATATAAAACAAATCCACCAGTCAAATATAGCTCTGAATGAATACATCATCAGACAGCAAATAAACTTTACTAAACATAAACAAAAGGTAATAATTCTCGGTGCAAAATTTCCAAAAGATAACTTTATATCTATAACGTCTAGTTGTTATTAGTACAAGTTACAATTTACAATTGGTAGATGATGGATCGCAAGCTTAATTTATGCAGACAAATGGCTAATGAATGGAGAAACTTTAGTTCTGCATATTAACAATGTCTTTCAAATTTTATGTGAAAATGCACTCAAAATAAAGATTGGACAGGCAGAAATTACTAGACAAGCTATGAATATTTCTGCATGAGCTAACATAACTCACTTTGAACACATCCAGTCACCACTCTTCATCTCAACAGTTTTTGATAACATATCTGCCCTAAAACTTAAAGGTTTGCCTTTTGCACCAGAATCATGTGCAGTGGACTTTGAAGGAGCAGGAACAGGAGGAGGAGGGGACAACTCGCTCAACTCAATCAGCTGAGATAGAAGTTTTCTCGCAGATGATTCGATAACGTCTCGGCCTGGTGGTTTCTCTCCTACAGAAAGAACAAGTGGATCTATTGCGTAAAACAAAAGTATCCGCACTATATCCACAGTTCGAGCATCAGCTTCAGATTCCTTTAGAATCACGTAAGCTCTATCACACGAGTCTTTCAGATTACAAGCACTACAAACCTGGATAGAAGCAAAACTTGTGTCATTATCTCCTCAAATTCAAATAGGAAAGAAAATGAAATCTCATAGCATTATGACAACATTGAACATCTTGCACTTTTAATTCAAGAAGGCTAGCGATATATTACTTAACACACATTTTTCAACAAACTATTAAGTATTTGGGTAAAAATTCCATGCCAACCACACTAAATAACTCAAATCCACTCTTCATTAGTATCGTCAGCACGAAATTTCAGCAGTTCATCCAATAATAAAGAGCGCTTGTGCATCTTAAAGTATATATTGCTAGCATTTCCCTTATTAAACAATAAATACTATGACTTTCATATTGCAGCTAGCCAATATTTTTAGACATAATACTTCTAAAAACTAGATGATAACAACAGCAACAGGACACGTACATCCCCTTCTTCTAATCGCAGATGAGCTCTCAGCCTTTTAGCCGAATTAACAGCTTTGCGGAGAAGGTTGGGACATCCTCCCTCGACAACTGCTTGAATATCTTTTGATGACAGCAGTCTGCATAACACAACATAACAAGCAACACAATTTAAATCAATGCAAATCTGCATAACACAACACAACAAGCAATCTGCATAACATAGCAAAACACAACACAACACTGCACTACATAACAAGCAACACGAGTTATATTAATATGAATACACAACGCAAGATAACAAGCAAGACGAGTAAAATTTGGGTCTGTTTGGATTAGCTTATTTAAATTTATCTACTGACATAAGCAATTGTAAGATTGTTTGGAAGAGCATATAGAAATAATTTTGTAAAATGTCCATAAGTTATTTTCAGCTTATACATAAGCCTTCATATAATTTTAAAATTATTTGCATAAGTAATTATCATGATAAGCACTTATGCTTATGCATAAGCTGAATCTATAACCAAAGTTCAAGTGAAGTTAAATTGTTTCCGTATAAGCTATAAGTTGTTTTCATAAGCTATCTTGGAAAGCATATGAAAATAAGCTGAAAACAATTTATGAATATGACCTAAGTTGTTTTCATAAGTTCTCCCAAATATACTCACAAGTGCTTATACTAGTAGCTAAGCTCAAATGGGTCAATCCATACATGCCCTTAATACTAATCCTTAGCATCTAATCTCAGAAATACACATTCATCATACATTCTTAGTTTATTACATCATCAACTTTAACAGAAACAAAAATGACAATAATAATAGTTATTTACTTCATGAAAGTCATATTAAAAAGCAAGTAACCTAAATTTCTGATGAATTTGTCTGTATCCTGGCCAATTAATTAACTCATTATGAAATCAGGTAATTAAAATTAATTTGATGTGTGCTTATAGCTTATACAAAAACAGTTCGAATTTATTTTATTAAAAATTTAAAATATCTTATAATGTTTTACAATAAGCACTTTTAGAGGCCGTTTGTTATAGTTTTTTGGGAAAAAAATCATTTTTAAGATTAAGAGTATTGCATCTGTCTGTTACAATTTAAAAAAAAATACCAAATAGAATAAATCAAAAAACATCTTCAAATGAAAAGGGATTAAGAGTAGTTTCTCAAAAAAATAGATGGGATTAAGAGTAGTTCCTCAAAAAAATAGATTTTTTTTAGAGAGAGAAAAATAAGTGTCAAAATGTGACGATAATTTTGTAATAAAAAGTGTGTGATTGTTTATTGAGATAAACAAACACAAAATGATTTTAATTTTTCATAAAATCTCTAAATATTTATCCTAAATTATTGAATGTCAACATCACTTTTTTTTAATCTATAAAAAACTGATCCTTATATCATAAGAGCTTAATTAAGGGCCCGTTTGGATTATAGCTTATTTTTGAGCTTATGCAAACAGCTTATGCAATATAAATTAGATTTGATTCTTTTTTATAAGTTCACACTACTGAAAATTGTATTTTTATAAGTTATTTTATCATAAACTATCTTGACAAACTTATAATAATACATTAAAATTGCATAAGCTGTTTCCATAAGCTCAGTAAGCTAATCCAAACGGACCATAAGTTGTTTATCCAAACATAGTCTAAATGTTAATCCTCTCATAAATACAGTTTCATTACATTATTACATCATCAACATGAACAACATCAACAACAACAACAGTAATCATAGTTAATTCCTTCATGAAATTAATAGAAAAAAAAGCAAGTAACCTAAATTTCTGATGAATGAATTCGTAATAAAATCTAGATGAAATAAGATAATTGAAATTAAAAAAGGAAAGAAAACGAACTTGAAAACGTCGTAACGGTCACGAGCGAAGCTAAGCGAAGCATCTTTCAATAGATTGATGTTGGAGTAAACACTATCATCTGATTTAGAGAGATAGCCTTTGGAGGTCAATCGATCAACGAATGATATCCATTCAGGCCAAGGATGATCGACGGAAGATACGGTTTCAACGGCGGTGGAAGTGGTGGCGGCAGCGGCGGCGGTGGAGAAAGAAGTGTGGTTTCGGTGTAGTGGTTTGAAGAAGAGAAAAGGATAGTTGAGTTTGGTAGTTACGGTTTGAGTTCGAGGGTAACGGAACAGTGCGGTTCCGTACAGTGCGAGCTTTAAACCTGACATTGATTTTTTGCTTTCTTCTTCTTCTTAGGAAATAGAGAGGTTTATCGGTGCAATTACTTCACAGGGTTTTTAGTTTTAGGATAGAAAGGGAGAAGATTACCCAAATGGGATATGATACAGTGCAGTTATTGCGTACATGCACTGATTAATTAGAACCGTTCATTACAAATGAACATCTGAGGTCTAATACTGTGTATAGTGTATGAAAAACCGTTGGATTGAAGATTACAAAACTGTTTGCTTCGATTTTTATGATAACTTAAATTGTTATGCTATACTTATACTTATTTATCCAAATGAAAAACAATTTGTAGTTTAATTGAAAAAATTAATGACAATATATATATATATAGCATGCATGGTGCATTGCATGATTTTTAATTTTTATATCATCAGATATTGTGCGGGTGATTTTGTTATTGTTGACTATTTGATGTTGGCTGCATTTTGGTAAAACTATGCTTAAGCAGGATGTGGTATGAAATGTTACAACATCATTACCTGACGTGAGCGTGCCAGCTGGCGGCAGCATTTAATGCGCGCAAGTTTTTATTTTAGAGAAGATCTTTTCTCTTTCATCAGTTCTTTGCTTGTGCATTAAGGAAGGTTTTATTTCCTAAACAGATCTTTTGCTCAGAGATTGTTTAAGGAATTATTATGAAGATTTATTTTAAAAACATATCAAATCTTTCAAAGATATGGTTTTATTTTATTTTGTGAGCTGGATCTTTTTCATGGACAGAGCTTCTGAAGCCCAAATTACCAGCTATAAATTAAAGGACGAAAACCTAATGAAGGCAAGTGTTCAAGCGTGTATTTGAGTTTAGCCGTCTTAGGGTTTTTGTGTGCTTGTGTTTTGTGAGCCTTTCTTGTGTCACTTTGATGCAAGTTTAGGACTGTGTGTTAATTGAGTTGTAAACTGTGATTGTCTCTGAAGCTTTTAAGCAAGGAGATAATTATTGTGTGTGTGTCCTCTCCAAAGCTTTTAAGCAAGAAGTTTGGATCTTAGTGCTTGTGTATTGCTCGAAGCCTTTAGGTAAGAGTAATCTAGTGTCTAGGAGAGTGTCTCCACCATAGTGATTGAATCAACAACAGTGCTGTCTGTACTGTTGAGCTTAAAGAGTGAGTTGGGAACTCATACCTAGGAGTTCCTAGGTAGAAGGACATAAGGATAGTTGCTAGGTGATAAGTTGTAAACGAGGAGTTTGCTGTAAGACTTTGAACTAGGGCTATTAGTGGAATTCCTCCTGGATTGGTATCCCCCAGATGTAGGTTGCAGTTTGCATCGAACTGGGTTAACAAATCACTGTGTGTTTGTTTATTTCTGCACTATTTACTGTTTTCATTATTTGTCTATTAAAGTGAGTAAAAGTGTTGTAACATCGTGTACTGGTGTGCCAGTTTTTTTTTAATTAGCATCAGAGCAGGCACCCTGCCTGTTTAGGGTGAGATTCAGGAAGTTTTAACTGGCAAAATGGACAAAGAAAGAGGATTCGTGAACAGACCCCCACTGCTAACTGGTTCCAACTATGATAATTGGAAGCCAAAAATGATTGCGTTCTTAAAGTCCATTGACAGCAGGACTTGGAAGGCAGTGTTGAAGGGTTGGGACCATCCTATGATTCTTGACAAAGATGGTAACTCAACAGGTGTTCTGAAATCAGAGGCAGATTGGACAAAGGAAGAAGATGAAGCAGCTCTCAGCAACAATAAGGCAATAAATGCTCTTTTCAATGGAGTAGATACAAATATGTTCAAGCTCATCAAAAAATGTCTATCTGCAAAAGAAGCTTGAGAGATTCTGATGACATGTTATGAAGGCACTTCTAAGGTTAAAATGTCAAAACTTCAACTTCTCACAACAAAGTTTGAAAACCTTAGGATGAAAGAGGAGGAAAGTATACAAGATTTCCATATGAATCTACTTGATATTGCAAATTCCTTTGAGGCTATGGGTGAAAAAGTATCTGATGAAAAACTATCTAGAAAGATACTCAGATCCCTACCAAAGAGATTTGACATGAAAGTGACTGCCATAGAAGAAGCTCAGGATATAGCTAATATGAAGGTTGATGAATTGGTTGGGTCCCTCTAAACCTTTGAAATGTTTTTCAATGAACGAGAAGATAAAAAGAACAAAAGTGTAGCTTTCATTTCAAATGATGATGATGAGGAATCCCAGACTGCTGCTGAAGGTGAAGAAAGTATATCTGATGCTCTTGCTCTAATTGGAAAACAATTTGGTAAAGTTCTAAGGCATGTTGACAGAAGGGCCAGACAGAATGGGCAGAACATTAGATTCGACATCAACAAACAGCAAAATAATGTGAAGAAAACTAGACCTGAGGAGAAAAGTTGACCAGTCAAAGAAGTGCAATACCATGAGTGTGAAGGATTTGGACATTTCAGAACAGAATGTGCTACCTTCCTGAAGAAACAAAAGAAAGGTATGTTTGTCTCTTGGTCTGATAAAGATTCTGAGGAAGGAGAGGAATATGCTAGACATGTTTCTGCAATGACTGGACTTTGTGCTCCTGTTGCTGAATCTGATGATGATGTGGAGGTAGTCTATGAAGAACATTCTGATGAGGAGGAAAATGACACCTACGAAGAATTGCTTGGCTTGTACAATGATCTACTTGTCCGTTACAAAGAGGTATGTAGAATTCTGGAAAAGCAGAAAAAGACTATAAATCAACTTCACACAGAGAAGGATTTTCAAGTTGGTCAAGTATTGAAAGTTGAGAAAGAACTAACTCAAGCCAATGCTGATATGGAAGAGTTGAAGAAACGGGTTAATCAACTGAATTCTGGTGCAAATTTGCTTGAAGAAATTTTAGAAGGAGTTCCCACTACAAGACTAAAATCTGTAGGGTACAACTACAATGCTCTTAACCAGCATCAACAAAACAAAGAAACAAAATTTCTTCCTGCTGATGAGGTAATCAATCCCTATACTGGGGAGAGAATGTTACAACCTCCTATACCACATCCTAAAACCTATCCAAATGTTAAAATTGGACAAGGTTCCAGGACTTTTGCTAATCATCATCGCACTCCAGGACACCATGGTCGCTCACGCAAATGGGTTTGTCATCATTGTGGGAAGAAAGGACACATAAGGCCTTTTTGCTACAGATTGTATGGTTACCCAAGACATTGGCAACAGCCAAAAACTAGTCCAATAGATGGAGCTGGCAAGAAGGAATGGATACCAAAGGGTGAAAATAAGGGGCTGATTGCTCATACCTCCCTCAGAGCATCATCTAGAGAAGATTGGTATTTTGATAGTGGCTGTTCAAGACACATGACAGGTGTGGAGAAATACCTAAAGGATGTGAAGGGATATGCTTCTAGCTTTGTAACCTTTGGAGATGGAGCTAAAGGTGAAATTCTAGGCATAGGCAAACTTGTCAACAATGAATTGCCTAACCTGGAGAATGTACTTCTAATAAAAGACCTTACTGCTAATCTGATTAGCATAAGCCAATTGTGTGATCAGGGGTTAAAGGTAAATTTCACAAAAGCTGAATGTCTTGTTAGCAATGAGAAAGGTGATATTCTGATGAGAGGTACCAGATCCAAAGATAATTGTTACATGTGGGTATCTCACGAAGAAGCCAATCTAGGAACATGTCTACTTGGTAAAGAAGATGAAGTTCAACTGTGGCACCAGAAACTTGGTCATCTTAATCTAAGTGGAATGAAGAAAGCTGTTACTGTTGAGGCAATCAGAGGACTTCCCAAACTAAAGATTACTGAAGGAAGTATTTGTGGAGAATGTCAGATTGGTAAACAAACCAGGATGTCGCATCCAAGGTTGGAACATCAGGTAACTTCAAAACCTCTTGAATTGTTGCACATGGACCTTATGGGACTCATGCAAGTTGAAAGCTTAGGAGGTAAAAGATATGCTTTTGTGGTTGTTGATGACTTCACCAGATATACCTGGGTAAATTTTATCAGAGAGAAGTCTGATACTTTTGATGTATTCAAAACTCTATCCACTCAAGTTCAAAGAGAAAAGAACAATGGGATTGTGAGAATTAGAAGTGACCATGGAAGAGAGTTTGAAAATGAAAAATTTAGAGATTACTGTGCTAGTGAAGGAATTAAACATGAGTTTTCATCACCCATAACTCCTCAACAAAATGGTGTGGTGGAAAGGAAGAACAGGACAATTCAAGAATCAGCCAGAGTTATGTTACATGCAAAAGGTCTACCCTACCATTTCTGGGCTGAAGCAATGAACACTGCTTGCTATATACATAACAGGGTGACTTTGAGAAAAGGTACATCTGCTACTCTATATGAGTTGTGGAGGGAAAGAAAGCCAACTGTCAAGCATTTCCATGTGTTTGGAAGCAAGTGTTATATTCTGGCAGATAGAGAGCAAAGAAGAAAACTTGATCCCAAAAGTGATGAAGGGATTTTCCTTGGATACTCTACCAACAGCAGAGCTTACAGGGTATACAATTTAAAGACCAAGGTTGTAATGGAATCTATTAATGTGGTTGTGAATGATGTGGAAACTGAAAAAGGTGATGATGTTGAACAAGATGTTGTAACATCAGGACCTTTCATAGATGTTCAGGAAATAGAGGAACAACCTGTAGCTATTGAACCTGTAGCTCCTGAGGAAAGGATCCCAGAGGAAATTATTGAGGAGATTGCTGATCAACCTACTCAGAGTAAGGGTCCATCAGTTAGGGTTCAGAAGAATCACCCCAAGGAACTCATCATTGGGAATCCTGATCAAGGGATCACCACTCGAAGATCTAGTGATGTGATAGCAAATTCTTGTTTTGTGTCGATGTTTGAACCTAAGAATGTGAAGGAAGCTCTCACTGATGAATTCTGGATTGAAGCTATGCAAGAGGAATTGAATCAATTCAAGAGAAGTGAAGTGTGGGATTTGGTCCCTAGACCTGACAATGTGAATGTTATTGGAACCAAATGGATTTATAAAAACAAATCTGATGAGAAGGGGACTATTACAAGAAACAAGGCTAGACTTGTTGCTCAAGGTTACACTCAAGTGGAAGGACTTGACTTTGAAGAAACTTTCGCCCCTGTTGCTAGATTGGAATCCATAAGGTTACTTTTATGTGTAGCTTGCATTCTAAAATTTAAGCTATACCAGATGGATGTTAAGAGTGCGTTCTTGAACGGTTACTTGCATGAAGAGGTTTATGTTGAACAACCCAAGGGATTCATAGATCCAGATTTTCCAAAGCATGCGTACAAATTGAAGAAGGCACTGTATGGTCTGAAACAGGCACCAAGGGCCTGGTATGAAAGACTTACTCAGTTCCTGGTGAATCAAGGATACAGGAAAGGAGGATCTGACAAGACCTTGTTTGTGAAGGTAGAAAAGGGAAAGTTCATGATTGCTCAGATTTATGTGGATGACATAGTCTTTGGAGGAATGTCGAATACAATGGTTCAACATTTTGTCCAGCAAATGCAGTCTGAATTTGAAATGAGTCTAGTAGGAGAACTGACCTACTTTCTTGGCCTACAGATCAAGCAAATGGAAGATACAATCTTCATCTCTCAAAGCAAATATGCAAAAAATATTGTTAGGAAGTTTGGGATGGATAATGCTAGTCACAAGAGAACTCCTGCACCCACTCATCTGAAGCTGACCAAGGATGAAAATGGTGTGAGTGTTGATAAAAGTATGTACAGAAGTATGATTGGGAGTCTATTGTATTTAACAGCAAGCAGACTAGATATTACTTTTGCTGTGGGTGTTTGTGCTAGGTACCAGGCAGAACCAAAGGTAAGCCACCTCAATCAAGTCAAGAGAATCCTAAAATATGTCAATGGAACATGTGACTATGGGATGATGTACTCTCACTGTGAAAACTCAAACTTGTATGGGTATTGTGATGCTGATTGGGCTGGTAGTGCTGATGATAGGAAAAGCACATCTGGTGGGTGTTTCTTCCTAGGAAATAATTTAATATCTTGGTTCAGCAAGAAGCAAAATTGTGTGGCTCTATCTACAGCTGAAGCAGAGTATATAGCTGCTGGAAGTAGTTGCTCTCAACTGGTTTGGATGAAGCAGATGTTGAAGGAATACGATGTGGAACAAGATGTTATAACATTGTATTGTGATAATTTGAGCGTCATAAATATTTCAAAAAATCCTGTTCAACACAGCAAAACCAAACACATAGATATTCATCATCACTTCATCAGAGATCTTGTGGAAAATAAAGTTGTGACATTGGAGCATGTAGGTACTAAGGAACAAGTGGCTGATATCTTCACCAAAGCACTTGATGCTGTTCAATTTGAAAAATTAAGGGGCGAGTTGGGAATTTGCCTCTATGAGGAGTTATAGTAGTTAATGAGCTGTAGGCGTGCAATTGTCATTTTTTTTCTCCAACTTAATTTTGCACGCTATCCAAGGAGAATCAAAGCAAATTCTTTCTTCCCATTACATGTGGTATGTGCTATCAGATGTCCCAACCTCTGGTGTGTTTATCTGTCATGTTTGGATTTATCTACTGATGCATGATGGTTATGATGATGGTAGTTGTAGTTCAGTTGTGGCATGCTTGCCTATTGAAGCATGCGTATGATATGTGTTTGCATGTAGCCTGTCTGGCCTATGTGCATGAGACTGAGTAGTGAAGGGGATCATGAGTATGTGTTGCAAATGCTGCAGGTGTTGAGGGGGAGTAGTAACTCTTGTGGTAGTTGGTGGTGGCTACTATTATCCTTGTATGTGCTCCTTATGTGCGAGAATCTATTTTTCTCTGCATGCTGGTAGTATGGGGGAGCGTAGTGATGATATACGTGTGCTAGTTGTATGATAGCTAGCCTGTTGATAAACTTGCAACTAATGCTCTGATTAGTAGTGTGCTAGTTCCTTGCTTGATGTATGTGGATGTGTTGTGATATGATGGGCTATCAAATGTTGGAACATTATGGTGAATGGAATTTATTTTTCCTAAGGTACTCGTTTGTGAGAGTTTACTTCTCTCTGTTAATGTTCTCTGTGAGGCTGAGTCAACCCAATTCCGTTGATGCATGTCTTTGGTGTTTTTGGTATGTCTTTGTACTGAAGTGAAAGAAGGGTCACAATCATAGCAATATGGGTGACTTAGTTTGTTACAGTCATAGAAATATGGGTAATTTGTACATGCATGTTTATGGTTGCACACTGAAGACAGAAGATCAAGATCCCCTATTGATCTATATTTGATGAGTTATGTATCTCAGGGTGTTCACTATGTGGTTGATGTGATGGAGGTAGTATAGGCTTATGCCTTATGTCTTGCGATCTTCATGTTATATTACTGGGTTCTGGATATTTTGAGCACTCCCTAGTGCATTTGGATGAAATTGTTCGTGGTACTCCGTGATCTACTCTGCTGGTACACTATTCTGAATCTCTCTATGCATCTTTGTCAAATTTGTGGTAAAAAGGGGGAGTAGATGTTACAACATGTTATCTGGCTGGTAGTGGTAAATTTTTGTGCTGAAATGATCTGCTATATGTCTATGTGTTAGTGATTGATATGCATGCCCTGCTAGTATGTTAAGCATCATTTCAGGGGGAGTACTATATATGTGATGCAGGGGGAGATGTTGTATGTGATGTTGGAACATTCTGTTTGTGTCATCCATGCTTATGTCTGTGATCACTTAAGGCGAAGTAGTTTTTGTGTGTTTCCGCTGTTGTATGCCTCTGATGTGCTCTAAAGATACGTCTGGATTTTGATCTAATGTTTTCCATGGAGGAGTTAGTTTGGAAATTATTTTTGAGGATGTGCTACGCTTCTCTTCTTTTGTGTGTTTTTGTTGATGTGAAGAAGTGTTAGTGATGTATGTATCTTTGTAGCTTGTCTGTGTGATCCCAAGTTGTTTTAGCCAAAAATTTGCCAAAGGGGGAGTTTGTTGACTATTTGATGTTGACTGCATTTTGGTAAAACTATGCTTAAGCAGGATGTGGTATGAAATGTTACAACATCATTATCTGACGTGAGCGCGCCAGTTGGCGGCAGCATTTAATGCGCACAAGTTTTTATTTTAGAGAAGATCTTTTCTCTTTCATCAGTTCTTTGCTTGTGCATTAAGGAAGGTTTTATTTCCTAAACAGATCTTTTGCTCAGAGATTGTTTAAGGAATTATTATGAAGATTTATTTTAAAAACATATCAAATCTTTCAAAGATATGGTTTTATTTTATTTTGTGAGCTGGATCTTTTTCATGGACAGAGCTTCTGAAGCCCAAATTACCAGCTATAAATTAAAGGACGAAAACCTAATGAAGGCAAGTGTTCAAGCGTGTATTTGAGTTTAGCCGTCTTAGGGTTTTTGTGTGCTTGTGTTTTGTGAGCCTTTCTTGTGTCACTTTGATGCAAGTTTAGGACTGTGTGTTAATTGAGTTGTAAACTGTGATTGTCTCTGAAGCTTTTAAGCAAGGAGATAATTATTGTGTGTGTGTCCTCTCCAAAGCTTTTAAGCAAGGAGTTTGGATCTTAGTGCCTGTGTATTGCTCGAAACCTTTAGGTAAGAGTAATCTAGTGTCTAGGAGAGTGTCTCCACCATAGTGATTGAATCAACAACAGTGCTGTCTGTACTGTTGAGCTTAAGGAGTGAGTTGGGAACTCATACCTAGGAGTTCCTAGGTAGAAGGACATAAGGATAGTTGCTAGGTGATAAGTTGTAAACGAGGAGTTTGCTGTAAGACTTTGAACTAGGGCTATTAGTGGAATTCCTCCTGGATTGGTATCCCCCAGATGTAGGTTGCAGTTTGCATCGAACTGGGTTAACAAATCACTGTGTGTTTGTTTATTTCTGCACTATTTACTGTTTTCATTATTTGTCTATTAAAGCGGGTAAAAGTGTTGTAACATCGTGTACAACATCGTGTACTGGTGTGCCAGTTTTTTTTTTAGTTATCATTAGGATGGGTGAATCAGTTTGGACTATTTTAAATGATAGATTTGATTGTTTTATTCATCCTCCTAAGTTCTTTTCTCTTGTGAATTTTATTTTGGATAAATTTAATGTTCCATCATATTTTTCTGATGATCTGTTGGAATCAACCGACCTCCTATCATTTTCTCTAAACGACGCATATTTTACGTTAAAGTTCTTCATTAGTCGTGGAGTTGCTGAAACTTCCTACCATTTGTTTTTTATTGTAATTTTTCTCATGTTCTGTGGCATAAAGTTCTTCATTGGTTATGTGTGTATAGTCCTTTATTAAATGTTGTAGACGACCACACTTCACAATTTTGTAATGCTTATGTTTTTCGTCAAGAAATTCGATCAAGTTTACAAGTGGTTTAGTTGACTTGTTGCTGACTTCTCTGGAAGGACAGAAACAGCCAGATTTTTGCTCATAAAGATTCTTCGACGGAGATGTTGTTTGACAAAGTGAAAATATTATTGTGGTAGTGGTTGAAGACTAGAAAGAAAGTTTTAATTTTTAATTTTTTTTGACAAATAGAAACTTAACTCATTTCATTAATCACAATAGGAGTAATACAAAGCGGTAATGTATCAAAAGAACAGCGACTAGGCCAAGAAGCCGCTTAATAAACTTAACCGAAAAGTTTGGACTCGATAACAACAAATTATTTATATGACCAACAAGTAAGCTAATTTCGGAATTTCCACTGCGATGATGAAGAAGAGCATCAGCCACACTTTATGCTTCTGATATGCATGGCTTTCAAGGCTTCATATAAAGCTAAGGCTTCTCCTTTCATGATAGAATAATTTCCAGCCAGCCATGTAGTCTCAGCTGCAACAAAACAGCCTAAATGATCACGCAAGCACCAAATTGTACTGGTCTTATTTATTGCTTGATGAAAGGCGGCATCAACATTACACTTATACCACCCTTGGGAAGGTTCTGCCAAGTCATGTGCGACTGGTTCTGTTGTGTACGATCATGATGATGTGAGAATGAGCGGGGGGGGGGGGGGGGGGGGGGTATGTGTAACGGTGCTCATACTTCAGTAAACATGTGTCACAAAAAAATCCTTCAAATCAATAACAAAACGGTGCGTTTAAGGTGTTTAGAAAATAGAGTTCTAGCGATCCAACCTGAAACAAAAAGTTTCTTCGTCTCTTCGTGCAATTCCCATGATGCTGCGACCTAGAACCAAGATTCTGCGACAGGTGCTCTTTTTGTACATCAAATTTAGCTTCTTTGAACTTTTAAATTTTACTTCTATTTGATGTACAAAAAGAGTAATTATCGTAGAATCTTGGTTCTAGGTCGCACCATCATGGGAACGGCACGAAGAGACGAAGAAACTTTTTGTTTCGGGTTGAATCGCTAGAACCCTATTTTCTAAACACCTTAAACGCATCATCTTAAACGCACTGTTTTATTGTTGATTCGAAGGATTTTTTTGTGACACATGTTTACTGAAGTATGAGCACCGTTACACATACACCCCCCACTCATTCTCACATCAATATATTTATAATAAATTTTAAATTTCACTTCAAAATATATAAGTGTATACATTCATACGAAATTAAAAAATTAAATTGCACAAACATACAACATAATAAAATTACATAACATAAAAAATAAACCACGATAAAACAACAACAACTTACTATTTTTTTTAAGGTCGCGTACAAACAATGTGGTTCTTTTTCAAATTTGACAACCCTTAACATAAAGTAAAATTGCACAAACAAAAAACATAATAAAATTACATAACATAAAAAATAAACCACATTTAACAATAAATTAACAATTTTTTTTAAGGTCGCGTACAAACGATGTGGTTCTTTTTCAAATTCGACGCTCCTAAACATGGATTGAACATCCATATCATTCTCCAACTTGACCCAATATTTTTTATATGTTGCAACAAGAGAGTCACTCGTGATGTCCGTGCATGAATCTAAATAGGCCATATGCTCAATTTCTTTTTGTTCACCATATTTGAAGAGAAATATTTTTTGAATCTTATTCTTCAAAGAAACAAGAGAACTCAATTTGCCTATCGCTAATTTAAAATGTTCCTCGCGCCCATTAAATTTCATAGAAAAATTATGAGTGGTTGATGTTAAATACTTATCAAGAAGACAAGAACATTTGAAGAAGATGTCATTTATGATAAAATAAATATAGACCGAAAAAAAGTGTGAGATGAAAAATATGAAGTTTGTGAGTGAAAAATGAAAATATAGAGTGTGGTATTTATAGAATGAGGTGATAGTTGAATAAAAACAAAAATATCTTTTACTTATAAAAGGAAGCTCCTCATTAGCTCCTAAGCCTCCATTTTGTCTATGTGTCATGCTTAAGAAAGCAAGAAAGCTTCTTATATCTATTTAGAATTTGCCTCACAATTTATTTTGTGTGTCCATTCATCCTCCAAAGTAATTATCTATATGTTACAATAATAATGACTCCTAATTTATTTTATTTTTAAAAATTTAACAATATATATATAAATAATATGACAACCACAAAATAAGGTGAGATGAGGTGAAAAAAAATATTATATAGGCTAGGTGAAAAAATAATTATTTTTCAAATATATTATCATATAATTATATAAATATATAAACTTTTTTTTTTTGAGAAAATATAAATATATAACCTATGTTAGTATTCTATGCAATCTTTTACTTTTATTTATTTTTATTTATTTTATTTTTAACTTATAAAAGGAAGCTTAGTTTATTCTTAGATCTCCATTATGCCTATGTGTCATATCTAAATGAGCTCCAATTTTTAGTTTTTTTTCTTTTAAATAGCTCTTATAAATAGGGACGGAGGGAGTAATAGTTTTCGGGGACGGAGTCTCCGCAGGACGAAAAATGAAATACTATCCCCATCTCCAAATCTCCGCGGGGATCTCCATTTACGGATGAAATGACATCCCTAAATTAATCTCTTAAAATAAAACTAAAAAATTGCCATAAGTGGGATTCGAACTCACTTCCCACAACAAATCTTAGGACTCACGCACAGACGAATGGACCAACCAACATTTCATGAAAATTGTTCTCCAAACAACAACTTAACCAATATTTTAAATGGTGGGCTTAAAAAAATAAAAATTGAGGCCCCAATTTTGTGGAGGCCTTGATTTGAAGACCTGGTTGCACCGACCCAAAACCGACCTGTGCACAATATTTAATAAAATTTAACTAACTAACCCTCAATTTTTTAGTGTAAAATAACTAAATGTGTCTAAATTAACAACATATATATACTACATCCGTCCCAAAATATAAGACACTTTTCACTTTTTTACTTGTCCCATTTTATAAGAACTCTTTCCAATTTTCAAATACATTTATTATTTTTTTCATCATACCCTTAATCATGATATATCGTTTTCTGCAATCATTAATAAATACTTTATAAAAACAAAAAAAAATAAAGCCGTGTTAGCCATGCAGGAGATATAAGCTCTTACGTGTGGCAGATGTGTGACACATGTTTAATTGGAACCATCCAAGTCAAATGACTCCGGTGGCAATGGAGTCAGGGGTACTGTGGGAATTAATGTTATTTTAAATGGCAGTTTGGTAAAAAATTCACACCTAAAACCCTCAAAACCCTTGTAACTTTTAACATCACAAAAGAGAGAGAAACAAAATATAAAAATAAAATAGAGATCTGTGTGATTCTGAATCTCACACACAAACACTATGAGAAGAGCTTCCTCTGTTTTACTCTTCAGAACCCTCGCCGCCGCACGTGCCGGCTCCGCCACCTCCATCGCCGTTCCTAACCGTTTTATCCAGGCCACTCTTTACGGCACCACAGCTGGTTCATCCCCATCTCCCCGGCGTTGGTTCTCTTCCATCCTCGCTGTTGCCGCCGGGACATCTCTCGGTGTTGGCGGTGCTCTGATTGTCTCTCACGAAGCACTCGCTAAGGAACCTCCTCCGTCACATGTTCTCCCTAACGACGTCGTTCTTTATCAATATGAAGCTTGTCCTTTCTGCAATAAAGTGAAAGGTAGAATCTCTGATTTCTCTTCCTTGCATTCAGATTCGTAGGTTGATGCGAAATCACGATTCTTTCTTCAAATTGCAATTGTTTTGAGTATTTATTGCCATGCTTTTTATTCGGATTTATTGAATTGATATTTATTTGTCTCTGGTCAAATGGAAAAAATAGAAACAATGAAATTTAAATCTAAATATATATATATATATATATATATAGATATAGATATAAAATAAAAGTGGTTCTTTGTGTTGTGTACTGTAGAATGCTAAGCTAAACATGAAAAATGAGTGTTGACTTGATAGATGTGCTAGAAAGAGAATCTATCAATATTGATGGAATGATTGATTAAAGGTTTGAAGTTGTGAAGTGGTAAGGAGATGATGGATCATAGCGGAGGCGAAATGCATGATTTGCGCGCAAGTCTGTGTGTGTTTAGGATTATAGATTGCAGTCACAGTATACAATAGACCAAATTAATAATTTTAGAAATGGAATAATTGTGTTGTGTCTTGTTGGTGTCTAATATCAATATTTGTTCGACTACGAACACACTTCTAATTCGAAGCACCGGTGCTACATAAGTTTAGGAAAATGTGAGTTCTACACTGTATGAAACTATATGAGTGCCATTGTTGTCAAATATTGGCCATGGCGGATTGTGGTGGCGGGTTTTTTTTTGCAACTTCCATGGCCAATTTTTTATGGATGGCGGATTTTTGGTTTTCCGCCATTCACAATTGATAACATTGATGAGTACCCTGTCTAGAGATGGAAATCAACTTATAACCAAGCAGTGAGAACTGAGAACCTATCTGTGTAACTGAATTAGTTGTACAGAATCATTTGGTTAATGTCCTCTGAAATCTGCATAAACCTTGATTAGCGAAGCTTCTATTGGAAACCTGAGAAGTGGGCCAGGCGGCCAGCCATCGTAGCAGCCCGCTGGGCCAATTCCAGATCCAGAACAATGAGTAGATTTGTAGTATAGATATATACTTTGGTTAATTTTTTTCTGTGCAAATTATTTTGTCTTGTGAAGCATTTTTTTTGCCAAAAAGAGAGCCGAGGCCTAAACAAGGAACAAACTACACAGCAATCAAACACTTGTAGGAAACCCCATCAGCTAACAATATTAAACTAATCTGAGCTGGACTTTGCTTATAATAATTTAAACTAGAACCTGGATCACATTGTTGTCAAATAATGACAAACTTTGATATACCAATCTAACTCCAGTAACCTTCGAATCTTCTAAAGGATCCTCCACCCTGGAACTCCACAACTACTACCACTCTTGATATTATTTGCAACCACCTGATTATCGATAATAATCTCCACCGCACTACACCCTTTATTTCTAGCTAACAGCAGTCCTTCATACACCACCACAGTTCAACCACATATTCACTACAGCTTCCCAAAAATTTTGAGACACCTCTCGGCCCTTCCTGATGCTATAATTCGAAGATAAATTCAACTCAATCCAGTGAGATAGATTACTGCTATAGAGCTCATCTCTCACATATAAGTCCAGTAAGTTCATCCACATGTGAAACTTTTAAATGGAAACGTTTGGTCCTTAAAACGAATGAAGATGACAAGTTGGTAGTATACATTGGCAATTCAATTATACTGTCGTATGAGTTTATTCTTTTCCCCCATTGTTTTATCTTATTATGTATGATAGAGAATGTGTCATGGCGTGTTAGCAGTTATTTAGCTATACATCTTTTTTTTTACTACTGTAGTTTTTTCATTGGGCTTTCACAGCATTTTCTAACTCCCGTTGCTGAGAATTTTGCTTGCTTTACCAGCGTTTTTGGACTACTATGACATACCATACAAGGTTGTGGAGGTTAACCCTCTTAGCAAGAAAGAAATCAAATGGTCCGAGTATAAGAAGGTGCCAATAGTAATGGTAGATGGCGAGCAGCTAAATGACTCATCAGGTTTTCCACATTTTCTCGTGCAAATTGATTGTGAAATTTTCTAAATGGGATTTGTGCCCATTAAATATGAGTTACCACTAATATTGGTTTTTCTGCAGCTATCATCGACATGCTCGGAGAAAGGATTCTGTCAAAGAAAAAGGCAGATTCAACCTCTGAGGAAGACGAAGAGACAAAATGGCGGCGGTATGGCTCTATTTCTCTTGATCCTGTTTTACTTTTCATTAAAACATGTTCCTGATAAATGTAAGTGAGTGATGTGCAAAAACCCTCAAGTCTGATTGTAATTCATTTTTCCAATTTCAAGTTGTTTTCACACTTTGAATGGAACCATCTACAATGTGAGATATTGTGTGTGTTGTCCAGAGGAAGCTTTCTTTCTTCCTTTGTTGGCCTTTTGTTCTATCTTTCCTTTAGGGTCTGTTTGGTTCAATTGAGAAGGAGGGGAGGGGAGGTGAGGGGAGGAATTTATTATGTTGACAAAATTACCTTCATTTTTTTATTAAAATTCAAAATTATCCTTGTTGGAATATTAAAATTCTAGGTTTTATTTTTTTTTTACAACAAAAAAAATTTAGGTTTTCTACTCATTAGATTTTTTTTTGTTATATATCCATTAAATTTTTTTTTTGACGTAATATATCCATTATAATTTAATCCTTATTTTGAGTTTACAAGGTTAAGAGTAAAAAAGTAAATTACTTCTCCAAAATTTAAAATATTCCCTCACCTCCCCTCCCCTCCCCTCCAAAAACTTCGAACCAAACGGACCCTTAATGATGTGCTTTAGGATTGAAAAAATATATTTGGTATTCGGTGATAATTATATAATACTCTCTCTGTCTTATAATAACCATCACATTTGCAACATAAATTTTCCAAAAAAGTGTCGCTTTCAATTTTCAATGTAGTCTTAATTGACTTTTTTCCAATTGTACCCTCTAATTATTATTCTATACATTGCATTTATGATAATGAAAATACACCAAAGGTTAATACAGATAATTTAGTAAGATCAACATTCTCTTCCTTTCATTTATCATATTTTATTAATCTATGTGAAATAGTCAAATGCAATGGTTATTGTGGGTTGGAGGGAGTAATTCATTTATCTTTTTACATATTAGAATATGCATCGAAATGTTGTCTACTGTTGTGTTAACAAGCATATCTGCATATGTATCACAAGCCATTTATTGTGCCAAAACAGTATAAAATAAGTTGCGGCGCTTCTTTGTGATCCTTTTTTTTTTTTTTTTGAAAATGACCTATGTTAGTAATTAGTTGTTAGGTTAGTATTTTCTTCTCTGTCCAGATTTGAACCCAGGACCTCCAACTCCTTTAACCCTAGCTCAAACCAGTTGAGCTACCCACCCCACCCTCTTGTTAGGAATCTTATGTCTGCATTATTATAAATTATAATTTACTAAATCTCTTTATGGGTATGATTTTCAATTTATTATTTTACAGTTGTTTACGTTGGACACTCTTATTTTGTACTGTTTGTTCACCACTCATGGGCTGCACTACGTTATATTTATGGGCACTCATGGCAACTTTAAATTATGTATTCTTATAACAAATTTTTCAATGTAGGTATTTATTAAGAAATAAATAAATTAATATTGTCTTTCCACAGCCGCCTGCAATATTTTTTTCCTATTGCTCGAGTCTACCAACGATCGCAATCATTCCTATTTTTTAAACAAGAAATGTAGTGTAGACTGTGGACATTGTTACATGTCTACTTGTGTCTGGAGAGAGCACTACTTTTTAACTAGATATTAAAATTAGCACCCAGTGTTTATGCTTTAGAATTGAATTTTCAAACAATTTGGCACTTAGCTTGGGTTGCAAGACACTGACACATTAATATTGAACATTTGAGTTGCTGTCAGTAAATTTTGAATTTGTTATAGGAAACTCTGACAGAAAAAACCTAGGGAAAATAATTGAGTCCTGTTGTAGCTCACCAGTGTTGGTAGGGTTGCAAGTCAGATCGTGGGATAGCATGATCCTGCGGTCCATGAAGCTCAAACTGGCTGCAAATACTATAGGATAGGAAGCAGTGGGATCACAGTAAAATTGCTAGGATAGTGAGTTGGTTCTGGCCGGACTTTTTCCCAAATTGGGCTTTGTTTTAAGGGTCTTGCTAACTAGTGCCCCCAAAGCTAAAAAGAGAAATAAAAGAAAAGTTATGCATTGAAACAATCAAAATTTAGATTTTTCATGTGTTGACTACACAATACTCAAGAAAAGCTTTCTAAATTTAAATTCTTAATTAATGCCCCTGGGGCACTATTTAGCATTTGCCTTGTTTTAATAGCAGAAAACCCTGATTTTATAATTAAAATAGATTCTGGTGGGCTCTCAGCAGAAAATCTAAGTTTCAAACTGAAAAAATAATTGAAATAGAAACTGAAACATTTTTTTTTCCATTCTTCCTCACGCGATTGTTGCGCTATTCATAGCTTTGTGAGGCAAAAGCTCTCTTCTCTCAAGACCTGCCTTTCACACCTTCCTCTGCCTGTGACCGCCACTGCGACGCTGCCTCGTTCTTCTTCCGGCTACTGCAATGTGACATCCTCTCTCTTCCCTTTGGTTCTCTGTTTCTTGTGTGTGATTCCACTATTTTCAGTAATTTCATCTCTGTTTCAGTTCAGTCTTTGTTCTATGATGTGAAAATCTAATTGTTTCTAGATTGGATTCATTTTGAGCTTACTGATTTTATTTATGAACTTGTGCGTTTATGCTTAAGAACTTAAGACTTTATGGTTATGAACTTGGTTTAATAATGTTATGATTTCAAAGTTATTTTCTTCATTTATCGATGTGTATATAACTATACTTTTTCCCTATTAGTAGGATTTTACGGTCCATGCTACGATCTTCGAGTTACTATCTTTCGACCCCCTACCGATCTTATGTAGACTCTCGAACTCGATTTTCACAACATTGTACCACGCTAATTAATTTTACTCTTTTGATGTAGGTGGGTTGATAATCATTTGGTACATGTTCTGTCACCTAATATATATAGAAATACCTCTGAAGCTCTCGAGTCTTTTGACTATATCACGAGCAATGGTGAGTTGCACGGTCTTTGCTATAGTTACATACAAGTATTGTTGCTGGTCTTTTCTATATCACGAGCAATGGTGAGTTGCACGGTCTTTGCTATAGTTACATACAAGTATTGTTGCTGGTCTTTTCTATATCACCATGCATGCAAATGCCGAATTTACTTCATTTGATTTTTAGTATTTGAACTTCTTTCTTTGGCCATGCTATATTTCTTCAAACATGGTTAATGTGCGATAAATTGATCATGTATTATGTTTTTATATTAGGCAATTTTAGTTTCATGGAAAAAATTTCGGTGAAGTATGCTGGAGCTGCAGCTATGTATTTTGTGTCCAAGAAGCTAAAGAAGAAATATAACATTACTGATGAGCGTGCTGCTCTTTATGAGGCAGCAGAAACATGGGTAGATGCTCTGAATGGCCGCGAGTTCCTTGGTATTTACTCCTCTTCTGTATTGAATACTATTATATATGCAAGAGCATGCTTCCACATAGCGCTTGCGTGCACTTTTGAAACTAAAGCCTGGGATAACTTAAAATGCTTTGATATTTTTATTTTGCTTTATGTTGCTCTCTCTCTCTCTCTCACTTTCTCTCTCTCTCTCTCTCTCTCTCTCTCTCTCTCTCTCTCTCTCACCAGGTAAAGCAGTAATAGATAAATTATGGATTTTTAGATCCTTTGCAAGTCAAAATATTGGTCACAAGGTTTCCATTTGTATCACCTAATTAGTTTCGATTATGTCATGATGGGAACTTATAATATTTGCACTGCACTTTTTCATTTGATTTATTAAAACCTTAAACTGATATTCATAATTAAGAACGTGAACCTAAAAATTCAAAGTAAGAAATATCCTTACATATATAATGAGGTCACCTATAAAAAAGTTTCAGACGTTTGCTTCAGTTTACTTCAATTTTCTTAGTGCTATTGTAATTAATAATCATTTTGTGCTCTCTGGATAAGATATAATGACTACTTTTCTGACTTTTCAGGAGGGTCTAAGCCTAACTTTGCCGATCTGGCTGTCTTTGGGGTTCTAAGGCCCATACGCTATTTGAGGTCCGGTAAGGATATGGTTGAGCACACACGTATTGGTGAGTGGTACACAAGAATGGAGAGCGTTGTGGGAGAGCCTTCAAGAATTAAAGCCTAAACTTAGGTTATTTTAGCCCAAACTCCAGCCTTAATTTTTTGCTTCGATCATATTACTACACTCTGAGTTTTGCCTTCGATTGTTGGAAGGAATTGCATTTGGGTTTCGTAGTTAACAAAATATTTGGCTATTTAGAAAGGTACTACCATGTTTTTGGTGGTAGGAGTTATAATTATAGGAAAAGTTTATTTGAGCAATTGATTCTTTAGAAAAAATGTTTTTATATATTTTGCAGCTGCTCCTATTGTAAAGATTTAAGAGATCTTTGAGCTGTATCCAAGAATAAGGCAATATTTGCCGTACCTGTGATGTTTAAAACACTGGGTTTGATCAAATTTATACGTATAAGATCGTGATTGAGTTAAATATTGAGTTTGTTGATCAATGAGCTGTAAATATATCTTGAATAAGATGTAAAATTGCTTTGAACCTTGGCTCCTACCACACTTATTATGCCACTTCTTCAAAATTGTGAAACTTGTTTTCCTTAATCTCTGCCAATGCACTATTCATAATCTTAGCTTTGAACGAACTCGATACCAGCAGAGATACATCTTTGCTAAATCTTGTGCTACGCGCAACGCTTACGTCGAATTTTATATGTAGTTCTTTACCATTGATGATCATTGTTTTGATTACCTCACCAATTTTGCTTTGGCGATAGGTACATCTTGTGGTCTATAAAATATTTATTTGGTTGTTGGTTTTCCATATTGTTAAAAAATGCTTTGAATAATAAGTAAAAAAACTTCATTATCATCAAACAATAATATACATTTTGCCCTTGACGATTTACACAAGTGAAGGGGACCCATATCAAGTTGTTTCATAATAAGGATTATTTTTTTGGCTTAAGTATGTATATTGTTATTTTATCAACTTATATTATACTTTGTCAAAAACAAAAACTTATATTATACTGGGAGTAATACTTGGCTAAGATTAGTGTTGGAGGCTTATTCTCCCATAGCTACTCCACCCGCCGGAAGGAATCTCCTCATTCTCATCGATGCCAGTGGAACTTTATCTTTTAAATAATTTTATTTTTGTTTTTTTTTATTCCTTTTCTTTTCCTCATTGTACCAAAAAATAAAATACTAGTAGTAATTCGAACATACGCACAATTTAGCTATTGAATTAAAAATTCTTATAGAATAGATCAATTGTATAAATTTTTATAAAATCGTACATCCGTCCCTAATTATAAGATATTTTTGAGATTTTTCTTTATCATTTTTATAAGATCATTTTTATATTTTCAACGGCATTAAATATTTTTTTACCAAAACATACGCATACAATCTCGAATAAATAAATTAAAAAACATTTGCTAATTCTTTCTCTTAAAAAATAAAATTATAAAAGCAATACTAATTATCAACTTATAATTCAACGATTAGATTAGTAAAATTGAATATTTATAATAAATTATTAAATAGGATAATTTAATGTCAATTGCTCATGAAATAAGTTGATTATTTGACCGTTAATATGAAAATGAAAGTAGATAAAGTCAATTCCAAAAAAAAAGTCAATAAAATGTTTTCCATTTAATGCATGGGGTGTAAGAAAAAAAAGGAAATCTAGTGGAACGCGTTGTTTAATATCCAATCCTCCAATCTCCATGAATAACAACTGGTCACAGACAGACACAACCCAAAAAAACGAAACCTAACAAAAACAACAACATAATAACACAAATTCTGTTATATATTATGTTGTGTTCTTATCCTCGTTAAGGTTTGGTTTTAACATCTCCAAACAAACCAACACAGATTCAATATTTTTTTCATAGTCACAGGCACCACATCAAACAAACAAATCCTGGGACCCACCATCATACACGTTGAATTTCCTTAAGGTGTCAATATTTATCAATTTAATATAATTAATTAAGGAGAGAAAAAAAATTAATTACAATTAATTAAGATTAAGAGGATAAAAAGGAAGAAGAAATGGAAGAAATCACAGGAGCTGCAGTACCAAAATCTTTGATGGAGAATTTGTTAGGTCTTCTGAGAGTTCGTATCAAGCGTGGTGTTAACCTTGCTGTTCGTGATGTTCGTAGCAGTGATCCTTATCTTGTTCTCAAGATGTATAATCAGGTCATTTTCATTTTTCTTCATCATCATCATCACAAAAAATTAAAAATCCAATTTTTTTTCTTATATTTATTGACCCACTTTTTTATATGTTGAATCAACCAACCCCTTTAATTTTATTACTCTTAAATTTGCTGAATTTTGTTGTTATTCAGAATCAAGGATCCCCCCAATTTTGATCAAATTCTACTCAATTTTCTTGCTTTTGATTTATTGAATCAAAGGGTCCCCTCTTTTAATATTTTTTATTTTTTCAATTTTCTTGCTTTTGTAACAAAAAAAAAATGAAGCACGTTTTTTTTAAAAAAAATTGAAAAATGCTCATAAATTATGAGGAAAATTTTCATTAGAAACAGTTTTTTTTTTGTTCATATTATTGTGGTTTTTCTATACAAAGGACTTGGCAGTTGTGTAAGAAAAATTGTTGATTTCTATGAATGTTTGAATTGATCTTGAATATAACATTATGGTTTTAAATGCAATATTTATCCTAGTAGATACTAGTACTAGATATTGTCTTTGTCTTAGTTGTCTGAATATTATGCACAATCATAACTTTTTTGTTTTGTAAATTTTATGTTTCAGAAACTTAAGACTCGTGTGATTAAAAAGGATGTTAATCCGGAGTGGAATGAAGATCTTACTCTTTCTGTTATAGATCCTAATCACATAGTTTCATTGGTAAGTGATTGAATTGTTTAGTTGTTTAATACTATCTTCATTTTCTACTTTATAGTTTTTATTTTAATTGGTGACAAAACACATACTTGAACAATTTTGGATTAATGAAATTAAACAATTGTGTGTAACTTCATGAATTTCTCTGTTTTGATGCAACACAATTTTATCATTTCACGTGTCTTACTTTGGAAACGAAAGAGCCTTATTTAGAGCAGTGTTGTCAAATAGCGGCTATAGCGTAGCAGTATTTGAACAAATTTATGTTGTTCCATGGCAAGTTATTTATTACACAGGGTTGTCAAATAGCGGCGCTGTAGCACTATAGTGTAGCAGAATTTGAACAAATCGCTATTTTCCTTGATCCGCGATTGACAACACTGATCTATTTATGGTTCCGACATGATATTGAGAGTTTTAACATGATTATTCTTTCATCACTCTTTTTAGTGTGTACAATGACAGTAATGAATTTTGAACCTGTGCCTCGAGCAAACCATTCAAACTCTTTCTTTGATTACTTTGAATGTATTGGCCATGCTACTCATTTTCTTTTTGATATAGCTTATTTATAATCTAATCTTTCCACTTAGATATGAAATTAAACTATAGAAAAGTGAAACATTAAATGTGGCCAGTTTCATTACATCAAAGTCAAATAATGTTCTTCTTCTACGATATATTTGTTTTTATGGTCTTGATAACGAGTGTCCTAAAAGGAATAAAACTAGTTAAGAAGAGTGTAATATGCTTTTAATTAAATGTTTTTGATTATAAAACTAGTGTATATTTTTCTTTTTTCTTTTCCATATCATAAATATTTTACCTTTCATTTTTTTGACGGTAAACGGCTTATCTCATTTCATTCAATATAACATCAAAGATAAATGATAGAAGATTATATCTAGTTAATTAAATAATTATTATTAGTTAATTAACTAGATATAATCTTCTATCAATACATGTTGGAATATCGATAAAATTATGGAAACTAGCAAGAGATGTAGCCACCCGAGCAAGCCTATGGGCGAATTCATTTGCTTGTCTCCTAATAAACCTAACATGAGAGTTCACAGTTCACATGATTTGTAGCTAGAATAATCCTTCATTCTCTTAAAATATCGCCAAGATCCGAGTTGTAAGGTCTGCTACTGTAGAGGCTGTCTACTACTCCTTTGCAATCCATTTCAAAATCCATGTCTTTTTTATTTGCAATTTATTCACCCACCTCAAAGGTCTCAACAGTCCCATAGCTTCTCCAATTTCCACGTCAAGAATAGGTTCTATCCATTCGGTTCTCGCAGTCATATAGCTTCCACGAGCATCTCTTATGCACATACCAATTTCCACCTTGTTGCAAATTGGAGAGAAAGAAGCATCAATGTTACATTTGTACCTTCTGGGACTTGGTTTCTCTCAATGCACCTGCTGAGACGCTGATTGTTGATTACTTACGTGAGAACGGATTTGCTGAGTTTGACGCCAGCCTGTCATTAAGTTCCGAGCTTGTTCGTACACAGTCCGATTTGAGTCTGCAGCATTGTCCCACACTTGATTATTTCGACGTTTCCAAATTCTCCAAACCATAACACTGAACAGATCTTGTTGTTCCTTGTCGAAACTCTGCAGAATAGAGAACACATTGTCTGTGATGTTACTGCTGATGTTCAAGCCTGCACTGATGTAGTTCTATAAACCTGCTTTCTGCCAACATTCGATACTGGCGGACATAGGAACAACACATATAAACTATCTTCCCTGCACAGTGCAAAGGACATTTTCGGCCTATCCTCCACAGTAGGTTCTTCACTTTTGGTGGAGTTTCCAAATACTCCTCCAAACATAACTGGGATTATGTCCAATATTTGCTTCAACAAAATCACAATTAGGAAAATATCTAGCTTTGAATAATTTTGTGATTTGGCTATCTGGTTTTTTGACTAAGTTCCAAGCTTGTTTAACAAGCAACGTAAGATTAAAGGCCTGAAGATTTTTGAATCCCATTCCACCATAGTCTTTGCTCACAAAGAGACGCTCCCAAGATAGCCGATGAAGGCCTCGTCTGTTGTTGGTAAAATGACCCCACCAAAACGAGTTGAGCATTTTTTTCAATCTCTTCAATTAGAGTAGATGGAATAAGAAAAATACTCATGACATAAGTTTGGATGGATTGCAAAATCGATTTTATCATCATTTCTCTGCCGGCTTGAGAAAGGTTTCTGCTACTCCAAGAATTTAGTTTTTTCCAGATTCTATCCTTCATGAATTTAAAAGTAGCTTTTTTGGTCCTTTCTATCATAGATGGGATACCAAGATATTCCTACAAATCCTGACACCATGTAATCCCCTCTATATTCCGCTAGTTTGATGAGTGCCGACAGTCCTTCTGTACATATGATGAACAGATACAGTGAGAGCGGGTCACCCTGCCGTAATCCTCTTACCAGGAACAATTGGCCCAACCATATGGCCATTGACATTTATAGAGTAGTCCACCGTTTCGACACATAGCATAATCCAATCAATCCACTTTTAAGAGAATCCCATTTTAGTCATCATGTCTTTCAAAAAATCCCAATCCATGCGATCATAGGCCTTGGTAATATCCAGTTTGAGAGCTGCTTCCCCCTTCTTACCTTTCATATTTTAACCATTGTTTCTTTAACCAGTGCTCCAACAGAACTCATTTTTTTTATTTGAGATGTTCTGAAATTGATATATCAATTTGAGTTTGATACACTTCCCGTGTTAAAAGTTTTACACCGTTAACAAATCACAATTAATCATATGTGTGACTTTAAAAGTAAATATGATCAAAGTCAAAGTTTTTAAGGATCTTACCGATATAATTGATTGACAGTGTAAAAAATCTTTACACTGATTATGTATATGAATTAAAACCTATCAATTTTTGTTAATTCACGGATTGCTCATTGGTTGATTATTCTCTCTAAATTGCAGACTGTGTATGATCATGACACTTTTAGCAAAGATGACAAAATGGGAGACGCAGAGTTTGAGATCTCGACCTACATAGAAACCCTGAGGATGCATGTTACCGGCATAGCAAACGGCACCGTAATCAAACGAATACAGCCAAGCAAGCACAACTGCCTTGCTGAAGAGAGCTGTATCTATTATTCCAATGGCAAAATTATCCAAGATATGATCCTTAGATTGCAAAATGTGGAATGTGGTGAAGTTGAAATCAGTCTGCACTGGATTGATCTTCCTGGTTCTAAGGGTTTATGATTTTATTATGAGATGTTTATTTATAAACATCTTCATTTATATTTATATATTTATAAGATAAATTATGCCTTCAACTATATGGTTTTGTGAAGTATGACTAGTTTTAACAAACTGTGCATGACCTTATTCATGTCTTTTTATTTGTATCCAGATTGTAATGTATTTAGTACAGTTGATAAATTTCTTTTTTCATGTTTAGATATCCATATTGTTTTTTTTTTTTCTTTCACATGTTGCTGAACTAAATTTTATCAATTTTCACTAACGAAAATTGTATCTTCATAAGCTGTTTTTCATAAACTATCATGACAAATTTATAAAAATAATACATAAAAATTTATTTATTTGCATATGCTCAGAATTGTTAATAGAGATGGTTCTATATTCTTTAATCTCGTTTTGCTACAACAGATTCTTACCCTTTTCAAGTAAAAGATAACATAATTGTCACCAATTGTTTTTGTAAGAGGAAAAGTAAGAAAAATACATACATGCATGAAAAGAAGAAGAGAGGAGCAGCAATATGTTGCAATCAACACTTCAGAACAGATTTTAAGACAATATTTGAAATATAACAATTTTATGTTATTTCATGTTTAATATAAAATTTTAAAGTTGAAATATAAACTGTCTAATTTTAATTTGACGCTACAAACTAGCAATTGTATAACTGAACTGGTTTTTACACTACACTTAGACCCATTCCCATACTTCAATTTATAAATTTTTTTTTTAAGCAAAAGGACAGCAAAGGAAGCTCCCTGCCCTATCACAAATAGATTAAACATAAAAGAAAAAATATTACAAAGAAAACTAGGGGAATATTAATCTCACCCAGTATACCACACAAAAATATAGCAAACAAAGATAAAACAATTAAAAACAATTACAAGTGGTTTTGGAGCCAACCTTAAAAGGTGAAAGAAAACCAAAGCAAACATAAACTCATCAAACACTATCCAGCAAACCCACGTACGGGCGCGAAACCAAATAGCAAAAAAAGTGACAAGTGAGCATTTGCTAAGGTATGAAACGGCGAATGAACCGACCGCCAACACGGACGAATTCACGTATCACAACCCCCTATGACAGAACACAACGAGCCAATCAAACCAAGATTGCAGCAAACAAGATCCGAAAGAACCCAAATCGCAGCACAAGGTCTTGATCTACGGAAGATAAACAAGAAGTCATCCTTTGAGGAACGGCCAATGGAACGCACCGCCAACACGGTGACAGCTCTACCGACTGACAACTCACTGCAACACAACAACAAGTAACAATGCCATTTCTAGCCAAATGGAACTGTTACAACATCAACAAACAACACACTGAAGATGTAAACCGGGGTGACACCATTTAACAAACCAAACAGCACAAACAGATCTGAGAAGAACCAAATCTTAGAGGACCAAACCCGTAAGAGGGTAAACGAACGAGCCAATGCCAGCAAGAGCTTACCCATAAAATGAACCAAAACAACACCCCTTCACCAGAAAACGGAGCACGGCGGCAGATCTAGCAAACATTCGAGCAACAAACACGACGCTGGCGGGAAAAGGGTGGTGTGGCCGTAAAAACGGTGAGCACCACCGGTCGTACCATCTACATAGTGTATAAAACGATTTGGATTTTGGAGAAGAGAAAACAAAGGTTGAGGGTGGCTGAGTTTTTAGAGAGAGTGCCCAAATATAGGATAAAACAATATAACAATCTTATATATATACCTTTCTAAAGAAGTACTGTAGTGCCCAACATATACTTAATTTTCTATATGCACCTAAATGTAATTGATTATTATTGAATCTTTAACAAAATAGTTACAAGAAAAAGTGTACTCTACATGAATGAGCATAACAAATTATACTTTGTGAGGTAGATTCAAAACCAATACTTTTCATATTTATAGTAATGATGTTCAGTCCCAAGTATGAGTCGGTTTCAGCTGGGTTCGGGTAAAAAATTACAAAGCTAATAAAAATTACAATTATTTAATTTAGATGCAATTACAATCATCTACGTCTTTAGTTTGTTTGGCTGTCGAGTTGTATGGGTGTCGGACAAAACGGTTCGGTTATTACGGGTTAGATTGAAACTTTATTTTCATTTAAAACTCCGTTATCCAAAAATTCTTAATGTCAAATAGTTTAATACCTCATGGACAACACAACAAAGTATAGAAGAAATAAATGAGAAAACAAAATGGGTGATATGCACTTACTTTGTTTCAAATTTGTAGATCTAAAGACAATAATGGATCAAGTAGAAGAGAAATAAAAATTAAAATAGATCTAGAATATATATTAGAATATTTTTCACACCTCCTTCATCAACCTATTATAAACTTGTAAAATATAACATTTTTCTTCTATATCAAAGATGGGTAAAAACACTAAAGTGAAGAGTATACGAGATTGAGAGAGAGCTAAGGAAAAAATTACTTTGAATATTAATGGTTGTTTGATCGTTTCAGTTATCGAGAGATAGAATTTTAGAGACCCGCATCCGTCTGTATGCAACCGCTCATGCCGGTTTTTTGCAATTGTTAACACGAGACCCGACTCGCACCCGCATGCATGCAACCACTCATGTCATTTTTTTCGCAATTGTTGACACGAGACCCGACCTGCACCTGGCCAAATGCTTCAACGTACTGTTGGTTATATCAATTTTGAGTCGAGTCGTAGGTCCGTGCTCGCCCACCCCTATGTTGTAGAATTAGGAGATAGATACTATTTTCGATGTTTTATAGAAACTCTCCTTTTGGGTTTGTTAAGAGAAGAGCAAATGAAATTTTTATCAACATGACTCAGTTTTGAGTTTGTTAAATGAGGTCTTTACTAAGATGGCTATTTCTTTAGGGTCAGGATCAAATGACACCAATGTGTCAAACTTAGTAACATGACATTTTCGATAATTTTTTATCGGATAATCGTATTACAAAATCAACCGTTGGATTCAAAGATATTATTATATAGATCATGTCTATAAAATTTAACATCAATCGGAAACCATTTGATGGGTTAAAGAGAAGGATAAAAATTAACGGTTTTGACGAAGTTTTGTAAGACGTTGGTTTTTATGCATCTCATTGACATATCAAATCATTCTCGATTGTTGTTAAATTTTATAGACATGATCTATATAATAATAGCTTTGAATCCAACGGTTGATTTTGTAATACGATTATCCGATAAAGAATTATCGGAGGTGTCATGTTACTAAGTTTGACACCTTGGTGTCATTTGATCCTGACCCATTTCTTTAACTAGATTTTACACATACTATACTTTATTTTTTTGGTTAAATGCATGTAAAAGTCTTTTAGATTTTACGTTTATAATAATTAAATTTTTTAAGTTTTTTAGGTAAAAGAAGCCATTTAAGTTTCTATAACACATATAACACATTATTATCATATTATGAATGAAATGATATAATTGTTTTTCCAAAATAAAATAAAAACAAAAATATTGTAGTGAATATGTTCTTTTATGCTATTAACTTTGATATTGTGAATTTGCTCACAGATTTATCTTTTTCGACTTTAGTGGTGTTGAATTTATATATGATATACTCTATTAATTTTAATGAATGAATATATTTTATTTTAGTAAAATAAAATATTGTAGTGAGTGGAATATTGAGAGAAGACACCACCAATTTTCACTAGGGCTCTATTTAGAAGGAAAATAAGTTAGCTGTTTTGTTTGGTAACAATTTTTTAAAAAGAGTTTATATCTTATTTTTCCAACATTATTTTAAGTAGCTTATGAGTTTATAGCTTATCATATTTTCTTTTAATTTTACCCCTATTATCTTACTCGAAAAAAATTAAGTATTAATTAAACATATATTTTTTATGTCATTTTATACTTATAAATAGGGCTGGAAATGAGTCGAGTCGAGTCGAACCTGTCTGAGCTCGACTCGACTCGATAAGAATTGGTTTGGCTCGAAACTCGGCTCGAGTTCGACACGAACTCTTTTTTCAGCTCGAGTTCGGCTCGTCATGAGCAGTCCGGTTCGGCTCGTTAGGTTCAGTTCGACATGAATTTTTTTCTATTTTACTTTCCATTATTTTATATACACTCTGATATGAGATTACTTATTTTTCAATTCCGTAAAAACATCATTATACATGCCGTTGTCTATAGACTATAATGTTATTACTAACTTTTATTATATTATTGTTAAGTGTTTTTCTTGGTTTCTTTAAAGTATTATATATATTATCAATTATCTAAATGTATAAAATCAATTATATATATGGAAAAGAAAATCAATCATATAAATATAAATTTATAAAATCAAACAAATATAAATTTAAAAATGTTTTTGAAGTGTTATTTAAAAATATATTTTGAAGTGTTATATATTTAATCGAGCCAACTCGTGAACCAAACGAGTCGAACTATATATAGCTCAAGTTCGGCTCATTTGGTTCATGAACCAAGTCCAACGAATCAATCGTCGAATGAAATCTCGAACTTTTCTCGAGTTGGTTCGGTTCATTGCCACCCCTACTTATAAACTAATTCAACCGATAATTTTACCAAACACTACAAATTCAATCAACTAGTTTATTTGCTATAAGTTCAAGGATATAGTATATAAGTTATCCACTAGAAAGTTAAAATTAGGCTCCTAATATACCATTCTTTTCTCCTTCTCCTCTAACCCTAGCCGTCACCTCTTTTTTTCATCTTCTTAGTTTATCAAAGAGGGGTGATTTAAGGTCAATTTTGGCCTGAAATTACCCCTCCAAATTGTTTTTCTTTCTTGTTTTAATAAATAAGTGTGATTTTCACATATTTCTTTGTTTTGATTTCCCATCTTCAGTGTCTTTTGTTGTCCCGTCTTCGTGCGGTGTATTTTGTTTTTCCGTTTTGTACGGTGTTCAATATTATTTCAGGTTGAAGGATTAGTTCTGATCTAGTGCAGATTCAATCAATGTCGACTTTGGTGTCATCAACGTTACAGATCTGGAGGCATGGATACTCCGGACACTTCAATATAGTCATATTCGTAGGCTTATGTAATTTGCCGTTTTATGCTATTAACACGGATACTGTTAGTTTGTTCGCAGATTTATCCCTTTTGTTTTTAGCGATTTTGAATTTGTATTGCATCAATGTACTCCAACAATTTGAATGAATGAATATCGTTTGTTTTGAGTCAAAAAAAAGTTATCCACTATAAGTTCATCTGCTATAAGCTAGCTTATCACCTATCCGCTATTTTTTACCAAATGGAACTCATGAGGTATTTGCCATTGGATCAATCCAACGGTAGAAAAAAAAAAGAAAAAAAAGAAGCCAAAAACAAGTTCACTATGTAGCTGGATTCTCTCCTTCAAGTTGTGTACTTCTTCCTCGTTCTCCAAATTATAGCCATTTGATCAATCTTATGGTATACAAATTAAAAGATAAAAAACATAAAAGTAACCTGAAAGACTCCTGCGCCTAGTTAGTCTCCGACGACGGCGAACGGCAGGGCTCTGTCTCACCTCACCCCATTCTATTTCTCTATTTCATGTATGTTTGTCTCTCCCCCTATTTTCTATTTAGATTTATTTATTTTTATTTTTTGACATAAACATAATGAATCACATAGGATCAAATTGTGAATCAATTACTATGGTTACACTTGTAGAGAAGATAATATGCATTGGTGATGTTTGTGAAGAGAATATGCAGAATTTGATTTGCCTATAAACTGTTTGCTTTATTGTCTGAGTCAAGAGAATTTGTAGATTTGCTTTACTATGTTTTTTTTTTGTCAAGTAGTCTGGTGGTTAGAATTTCTTTCTGAGTAGAGTGTTTGAGATTCGAACCTCGGCAAAATTGAAGCTTTGCAAAATTGTAGAACTGAATAATGCTAGCATACATGCTCTTTCCAACATTCTCTTTTAGAGAGTGTGTTGAGAGCACTCTTCTTGTAAAACTATTTGGTTTATTTGGACAAATATAGATGTGTATGTTTTAAGACAAATATGGCTTTGGATGTACTGCTTCATGGCTTTTGATGGAGCTTAGATTTGTCATCTTCTATACAATCTACATCTTAATTTCATTATGTTTCATATTCCCTTACCAATTTAGTTATCATCGATCTTATAATTATTGTTATGCCCAGTTTTCTCATGAAAACCGTTGAATTATATGCAGCATTCATGGACAGTGCTATTATGTTTGAAGTAACCACTTTATGGTTTTTCGCCGTCAAACTTTCACTGTGAGTGCCACGAACCCATTTTGACATCTGCAACTCAACTCTGCTCTGCCACATCGCAGCTATCCTCTGTTACACTCATTGGCTGCTATTGACAACATAATTGCATTCTCCTTCTTTGATTTGGTTCGACCAATGTTGTTTTGATATTAAAAAATGTGTTGAGACTGCTCCGGATCCACTGACTCGACTGGTTCTCAAACTGACTGGTCTAGGTTTTAAAACATTGACTGAAAGCATGCATATGCATGGACTCAGAGCAAGTGTTGCTCGGTGTTCAATTTCAACTTGTAAATCAAAGTGGCATCATCATCAATATGTTCATGTATGCATCTTATCTATGTATCTATATCATGCTGTTAAATCCTTGTCTTTTCATATTGTATTCTTTCCTAACGCGTCCATCCCATTTCATCGTAGAAAGCTGCAATTGAATTCTATCGAAATATCGCCACCACAACGATAGGTAATCAATCGCACAATACATTACAAATTCTTCTCTTTTCAGTTCACTTTTATCTATCCTCCTGATGATTCAGTTACAGCTCAATAACTTCTATTTTGTTTTTGTAATGTTGCTCGTATTATGTCATGTGTAAACCTATGAATGTTGTATCTACATTCTATTCTTATTTATTGACTGCTCGATGATCAATTGATAGCTTTCATTCTCCTAACATGTGGGATGATGATGCATATTAAAAATGTAGGTCGTGAATTTATTGAATCCGTTGCAGGATCGTCGGGAGGATCCGCTCTGCAACTGCAAATTGTCAAGGCACTCCGCTCCGGTGAGAGAAAAGAGGCTTCAAACTTACTTCTGGATTTTCGTCAAAGAAGCCACTCATTATCGGCCGATGATTTTGTTAATATTTTTAAGTACTGTGCACAATCTCCTGATCCACTGGTATGCTAATTGAGATGCTACCCAAAAATAAATATGTTAATACTAGCTCCACTATGATCATAAACTGTAAATAATCTGAGTAGGTCTACACAATAATAATTCATATCTACACTGCTTAGTTACAATTAGCAAATATCAACTGTATGTTCTTTTGTGCATGGGTTGAAAGCATAAAAAGTTATTTCAAGTTTTGAAATTTATTCCTTCTCCTTTCGAATTGCTGTAGTTTGCTATGGAGATTTGGAGATTAATGGAGTTAAAAGACATTAGCATAAATAACACATGCTCATCTCTTATGATGCGGGCCCTTTGTAAAGGTGTTTACACAGAAGAGGTAAACTACTAGTTTCAGAAATAGTATTGTTGAGAATATAGTTTCTTTTCCTTCCTTTCTTTTAGCTTTCTGAATGAAGAGAGGGAAAGGGTTGAGAGAAGGATATATTGAATAGGTCCATTACATTTTCAGGGAAATTATATCTTCAGGAAAAAAACTAATAGATTTCTCTGAAAACACAATTGTATATTGCTATTTTTGTGGTAGCATTGAATTTTATGTTAGCTGATACCTTAGCTGCGAGAATTTTACTTTAGTCTTGTCTTGCTTTTTTCAGGCCTTTAGTATCATGGATTTTCTTGGAGAAAGTCGGCGTTTCTATCCAGTTCTCCCACTGTACAATAGTATTTTAAGCTCCTGCACAAAAACTAAGAATTTAATTCAAGCAAGAAAATGTTTGGACTTGATGGAAAAGCAGATGATGGGAAAGAGTGAAGTTACATATACTGCACTTCTCAAGGTGTGCATATAAAACGTAGTATTATTTTTCAAGAAAAATTATCGCTGTTTGAGATAAGTATAGTTATACCTTGATGTTCTAATGTTTGAAAGATTACAGTTTTCGTGGTTTTCATTTTTTATTTGTTCCGATTTCCTGTTGCAGTTTTAATTACAAAAACTACAAAATACCAAAACAGTGAAAACAATAAAAGTTGTTTGCATTCTGAGCTAAACTTTGGAAACAAGAAAGATTTTTCTAAAACCAACGGGTCCTTGTTAAGTATGAAAGAACTTTCATGTTTATGAAATTATGAATATGTGATTCAATGTGTAATTACGAATCACATGGCCTGGACTTAGATGCTTGTTCTTATGGGAGCTAGTTTTAAAATATGTTATTTGATTATTTCTTAAAGCCAATTTTCATTCAGTACAAAAAAAATTAAATAAAATGATTATCTATTCATAGGATGGGAAAACATGTGGTATATTCTTTGACTGGAGTGTCCATCAGTTTTTGTGCTTTTCTCCTTAGTCTTAAATAGAAAGAAAGAAGGAAGTCCAGTAAAATAGATCTCGTTGGTTCGTTATCATTGCTATCTCATTTGTATTCTTTTTTCAACAATTCATTTGTCCACTTATAGTGGATTTAAGACACATGGAATCAGAAATGAAACTATGTATTGCCAATTTTTAGGACTCATAAATGGTACGGAATCAAATAGCACAACATGATTAATTTATCATTTTATTGCATTAGCTATTTTGTGATAATGTGTTTCTATGGTTGAATGCGATGTCTTATTTTTTATGCTTTTTATGTGGCTACTATCATTTGTCTTACCCTGTTTCTCAGCTTGCAGTTTCGCAGAAAAACTTGCCCGCAGTCCATATAATTTGGCAGGAGTATATTAAAGCTTACAGTATGACTGTCATTTCTCTGCGTAAATTCATCTGGTCATTTACAAGGTTAGGAGATCTACAATCTGCGTATAGAACACTACAACAAATGGTGTCAGTAGCTATGGGGGGAAATATTTCCATTGGTAGGACAGTTTATGGGAAGTTGTATTCTACTAGATTGGACATCCCTGTTCCTTCAAATGACAGGCTAGGCTCAACCATATTGGACCTGAGGAATAGCAAACAACATCACTCTTGTATACTCGCTCCTCCTATGTATTTACCAGATACTATTTATGCAAGTACGGAGCAGCAAGTTTTTTGTATGGATAATAGAAAAGATAAGAGTGCTGAAAAAAATGAGCTGAATGGACAAAAACACTCACTGCTTATGAAGGTTCTTAGGTGGTCTTTTAATGATATAATACATGGGTGTGCAAAAGAAAAAAATTATATGCTTGCATGGAAGCTTATATTAGAGGTAGACATTCGAGTAAGCTGTTAAATGTTATTTGTTATACACATGTTATACTCGACCTCCAGATTGATAATTTCCTCTTCCAAATTTTGTAATTATGAGAGACTCTCTACATCTACACTGTTATATTATGACGCATCTCAACTGCAAATATCATACCTCTTAAGATTTTCATATTTTAAAGCTTATATCTGTTGATTCTAAATGATGTATGAATATCAATGAAGCTGTCTTATTATATTCTCCTTTCTTAATTTGTTTTCAGCATAAGTGTAATTCATGCATTTTTTAAAATATTGTCAAATAACCGATTATCCCAAAAGCTTAAGCTGTCTGTTAGAATAGGTCACATCAATGGTTTTATATTATTTCTAACACGCCCCCTCACGCAAGAGCCCACTTGGGCTTGAAGCGTGGATAATGCATAGGCCCACCTACCATATGCTTAAATTCCACTTTTTAATTAGAAAGTGAGGGGAGCGGGGATCGAACTCCAGACCACTTAGTCATAGAGGCTCTGATACCATGTCAAATAACCGATTATCCCAAAAGCTTAAGCTGTCTGTTAGAATAGGCCACATCAATGGTTTTATATTATTTCTAACAAATATAATAGTAATATACAACAACATTAAATTACTGTCTTCTAACATATTGAAGGTCCCTTCTCTGTTCAGATGCAAAATCTTGGTTTGCAGCCGTCCAGCCATACATATGATGGAATAATTAGAGCAATTGTTTCTCAAAGAAGTTTTGGGGATGCCATGAGAATGGTGAGTTCTATTACAATGTTGTGTTAACTTGGTTTTACTATAATATAATATAGGTTGACACAGAACTTTATGACTTTGCTTCAGTTTTTCCCTTTTTATAATATAATATATTTTTTTGTGGACTAATACGTACTATTTTCATGATTTGTAGTTAAAAAAAATGCAACAGGAGAATTTGAAGCTATACGATTCAACTCTAGCTACACTTTCAGTTACTTTCAGCAGAGAACTACAGTTAGATTTAGCTGAGTCTTTGCTGAATCAAATTTCTGAATGCTTTTATCCACATCCTTATAATGCTTTGCTGGCTTCATGTGATGCACTGGTAAGCTCAATTATGAAGCCTCAAAACAAAATTCTGCCTTTTATCATTTTTGCAGACTAACATTAATTTACCTAAAGAATCAAAATAGCTAAGTTTAACGTGTCATGTTGAGAGAGGAGCACAGATAAACCCTTAAATATGCAAGTATTCTGTATACTTTTATTATATTACTGCATAATCCGGTAGTACAAGGTGAAGCATAATAGAATAGCAATTAATTTTCATAATAAGGAAACTCAAATTCAGTTGCCATCATTTCATCAATGCGCTGCATGGGAAAGCGCCAATTAGGTTGAGAAACTGAATTTAAAAGTGAACTATCTCTACCAAATTCCTCTTGTATTGCATAATAGAATAGCAATTAATTTATATAATAAGGAAACTCAAATTTAGTTGCCATTCATTTCATCAATGCGCTGCATGGGAAAGCGCCAATTAGGTTGAGAAACTGAATTTAAAAATGAACTATCTCTACCAAATTCCTCTTGTATTGCCAAAGTTTTTTTACTCTTGTATTTCTGCACTTATAATGGCTTACAATTTATTTATCTAATCAAAATTTGCAGAATCAACCTGAGCGTGCTGTGCGAGTGTTTGCAAAGATGAGGAAAATAAAACTTTTACCTGATATGAGAACATACGAGCTTCTGTTTTCATTATTTGGTATTGTTAATGCCCCGTATGAAGACAGTAATATGCTGTCACAGGTGGATGCTGCTAAAAGAATAAATGCTATAGAAAGGGATATGGCAAATAATGGCTTTCAACATAGTCATCTTTCATTGAAAAATATAGTAAGTTCTGTAACGTTTCCAGTTTGTGCATAATTTAAGGATGATGCAATGTTATGTGGAATTCCTTCAATTAGTATCTATGAAGTACTTAAATATGTGCTGGAAATATGAGGGTATTCAATTGAATAGTCATTGTCATGCCCTGGGATTCAAATGATTTGAAAATATGTTTTACCAGAGTCCAGAGTGTGGATTTGTTAGACCACTCTTTGTTTTACAACCGTTTATTTATTTATTTTGAGAGCCCAGTCAGTCTTTCCTCCAAACCGACAATTAACAAACAAACTCCCCACCTCTACAATCCAGATTCTATATATTTTATTATGACTAACAAATTCTAACAGATACAAGACCTAGTTTACTTAACCTGACCCATATAGGTTGTTGGGCCCGTCGATTTTTCATCTTTACACTACACATACACGCACATATGTGCAAAAGCATACTAAGCCGGCTAAAATGCTAATATATAATATTTCAGTGTTCGCAAAGCTCACCTGGCTGTATATTTTGGTTATTTTCAGTTGAAATCCCTTGGAGAAGAAGGGATGATAAGAGAGCTGGTCCAATATTTACATGTGGCGGAGAATCTTTTCATATTTAGCAACCCTTCATTAGGAACTGATATGTACAACATAGTGTTGCATTATCTTGTTGAAGCTCAAGAAGTAAGTGACTTGGACATCATTGCTTCTCTATTTTGACACCAACAGTGTGAAGTGGGCATGTTATTATGCATGTCTGTCTGGAATATGATATTTTGCGCTAAATATGCAGAGCCACAGGGCAATTGAAATTTTCAAGAAGATGAAGTTGTGTGGCTGCCACCCTGATTCTACTACATACAACATAATGATTGACTGTTGTAGCATCATCAGAAGTTATAGATCTGCTTCTTTGTTGATTTCAATGATGATACGGGAAGGGTTTTGTCCAGTGGCTTGTACATATACTGCTCTCATTAAGGTTCTTCCTGTTTAACCTCTATAGTGCACTCAGTTATTATCCTTTTGCTGAAGCTTTTGCAATTTACTTGGTTTATATGAAGAGAGTCAATTTTGCAGATTTAAGATTTTATAGTAACTGTTGAACTTCTTAATCCCCTTCCATGAATATAGTAGCCTGCCTGAAGTAACAAAATACATTCATATAAATTTCATATTTCTACCGGTACATTATTTGCATATTATTTACTCAATTTGTGCAGAATTAGTGGTTTTATTAAATAATAAAATATGATGAAACATTCTCTCATGAGTTAAGTTCGTTCGTCATACTCATAGCATCAGATATTTTAAACATTTTATCTTGCAACTCCAGACAAAACTACTTGTTTGTAACTAACTCATTAGCTTGCTATTGTCTCAAGTAATGGCTGGTGCATAAACTCTAAAGCATTGACTTTAAAGCTGTTTTCTTGCTGTTGATTGTTGCAAAATGTATACTTTGGTATCTATATTTATTGTTGACGTGTTGCCACGAAATCAGTCTTACTATTACTAAATTTTTTGATACTGAACTTATTTACATCAGATTTTGTTGGAAGATGAGAATTTTAATGAAGCCTTGAATGTTCTGGAAAGAATCAAATTGGATGGCATCAAACTTGATGTACTGCTCTTTAACACGTTTCTCCGTCAAGCATGTTACAAGGTATTTCGTCTTTCTGTGCTGTGTTTCTATTTATGAAGGAAATTTAGAATCTGTATCCAAGTAAAAAATGGTATAATTTTTCCATGATTTAGGGAAGGATCGATGTAATTGAGTTTATTGTGGAGTTTATGCACCAAGAAAAAGTTCAACCTAATCCAACAACATGCGGCTATGTCTTCTCTGCATATGTAAACTCCGGTTTTCACAATACAGCAATTGAAGCATTGCAGGTTTTAAGTTTGCGTATGATGTCTGAAGATGGAAACATACTTAATGAGAGGAAAAGTTTTGTGGATGAATTCATCCTGGATGAAGATTTGGCCTCTGAGTCACACCTTTATAAATTATTTGAAGATTATGAAGATGAAGTTGCCATAGGGTTGTTGAATTTAAGATGGTGTGCCATAATTGGGTTTCGAATATGTGAGTCAGCTGACCAAAGCCCATGGGCTAAAAGACTGGAGTCACGGTTCCAAAAGAGGTTAACATCTGGTTCCGGAAGAGGAGAACAATTATGATTTGTGAGCCCGAGTTTTATGGATAGGGACGAGAATAGGCCAGGCCGACCAATGGGGCCTATAGTTTAGCCTACGTCAATCCCAGGCCAGATCATGCCTTTTCTGAATAGAGGAAACTAAGGCTATGGAGATGCTCAGATAAAATTGTTTGATGGTTTTAACGATAACATGTTTATTTGGGCTTTGTATGATATTCAATAAGAAGATTATGCCATCAAGGGCTAGTTTTTCAAGGGAAGCCTCCATAAAATGGTTGGAGGGTTTTTCACTATTGGGTAATACACAATATAACACCATTTCCTCATTTCTCTTAGCTCTGTACAAGAGTAAAAAAATTATTACAAGAATAATCATGGGACAAGTTTCGATCATTTTAGAAGTTTTCTAAACTCCAAATTTGACCCATTTTAGGGATGACAATGGATAGGATACTATAGTCCCTATCCGCATAGTTTGAATAAAATACTTGTACTCATACCTAGAACTGTCAAAATGGGCTAGTCTGAATGGACCAGTATGTCAAGTCCAATTTTTTGATATTATAAAATTGAGAAATTTTGAAAAATGGCGTCTGGTACCCTAAGTAACAGACGTTATAATAGTAGGGTGTTTTTGGGTGTATCTTCTAAAGTAGCGGACATGTGTATTTTGATAAATTTGTAGGGTGCATGAGAAAATTAGTAGGGTGACAAAAGTATTTTTCTTGGATGATTGATAACTAGAGGCTGGAAAAGCAATGTAAGTGGATATTTGAGTCTAATTTGTTAACAAATGGTCTTTATTTGCCGTGTAGAAAATGCAATATAGATTTGATTTAATTTGTGAAAAATCGAATGATCCTGTATATATAAGTATGGTATAAACATATGTTTTTTTCCGCCAAAATTCTTGATAAACAAACAATTTTTTTTGAAAAACTAAAAAAAATGCAAGCTAGCCCGAAAGCCCATATAGGGATGGGCTCGGGCCATACTTTTTACAGCCAATTTTCATCTGGGCTTTTTTAGCCTGGCCCAATGTAGCCCGAAGTTCGCTTGGGCCGACCCAAAATATATTGGGTAGCTTGTTTTGACAGCTCTACCCATATATCTATATTTGTGTGGGTAACAACATTTGTACCCTTGTCCATACCCTTTGGGTACCTTAGTACCCTTTACCCGCAATTCTATTGAGAATAAATCAACCAATTAAAAATATTTAAAATATTTTAATGTTAACTTATGAAAATTATGAAAAAAATTATTAGAAATCTTGCTAAAGCTTATATCTTTGTTGACATGTTTGCATTATTATGTTATAAATAAATATTTTTATAAAAATGTGTAATATTTTAATAGTGTTGTATTTTTTAAAATGACATACAATTATTATTATATAATAATATAATATATATTATGTGGGTATGGGGCAGGGTGGGTACTAATACCCGCATCCATATCTGCTCATTTTGTAAGTAATTACCCATACACGTGCCTATACCAAAAATGTGGATTTTTACTCTAACCCAAAATGCGGGTACATTGAGTATGAGTCCAATTGCCATCCCGAACCCATTTGCTCAAAGTTTGGGTCAACCGACCAACTAGAACCAATTCATTGTAAAAATTCAAAATGATACAAATTAATTGATATGGTGAGAGATGTTTTCGTGACCCCTGGCATTTCTCTCGCGCCCCTATAAATTTCAAAAATACCCCCGTGTTACATAAGTAGCAAATGCTAAAAGGAGCAAAAAATATTTAAAAACACAGTTTTCTATTTAAGTAGCGAATTTAGGGGGAGAAAAATATGGAAAAATATAATTTACTACTGAAGTAGCGAACTGAGTTTGCACTTTAACAAACGAACCTTATATAAATATTTTCATAGGGGGCGAAGGAAGGGTGAGGGGGACTAATATATTAGATTTTATAATTTGGTTTATGATTTTTCATTTTATGATTTTTTTGTTTTATTTTGGTTTATTAATTTATGAATGTTGGACACTTTGATCATTTATGTTTATTAATATTTAGTATCCAAGAAAAAAAATAATATTTAGTTCTCTTATTAGAGACCAAAATATCCTGGAGTTTCTTCAGAGACATACCAGAATGATAACAGAGAATTTCTTATAATGAGAATTTCTGGATATTTCGAAATAATTAAGATGGAATGGATCGAAGGTTCAATTAGGTCGAAATAGGTGATGAAGGTGAAGAATCAAGGATGGAAGATGAAGTTTCAATAGAAATTGGTGGAGAATTGTAGAAGATGAAGATTGGGTCTTAATTTAGGGTTCTTCATTCTTATAATGAGAACAATCGGATTTTTATTTACAAGAATAAATTATTTGTTCTTATTAATTTTCTTTTATTTGTTTAAATTCTAAATAACAAAAGATATGAAATAATGACATGGTAAATTTTGTTCCTATTCATCATTGCCATGTTATCATCTTCAGTGCCACGTCATTAAAATGAGAGGAAGACTAAAAAAAATGTTGACTTTTAAAATAGGGGGACAAAAAAGCCGAGTTTTAAAATAGGGGACCAAAAGTGCATTTTAGCCTATTTATAATAATTTAAGGGATCAAAATGAAACGTAAAAATTTAAGTGACTAAATTATATCACGTTTATATTCAAAAGACTATTAAAAAATAAAAATAAAAATAACCTAAGTAAAATCAAAGTTTACACATTTTATTGTGGATTTAATGAGTTAGAAGTTAACTCTCTATAACCTCAATAAAATCAACATCGAATATTGTATTTGAAACACTTTGTGAATCCACACAAAAATGCTTTTACCATATTTACAATTTCAAACCTTTGCTAGTATGAAAGGAACTTTTTGTGTAACATTATTTTCTTTTCCAAAAGTTGGTCTCCCTATCTACAATCAAATTGCCCATTCAAACACAGAAAAAACATGTTTGCAGCATAAATTATCTCACTGCTTACTCAAATTGAAAAAACTGTGGGGAATTGAAAAATACTTGGCCCATCTGTATAAATTAAATAAATAAATAGGATATTCATCAATGGATGAGTCTCCCTTGAGTCAAGAATTCCCCACATTCTGGCAGTCGAAACATTAATTACTGTTAGATCAAAATCGAACAATTTAGATTATATTCAAAGTCAATATATAATTTGAACTATAAAAATAAATTTTTTTATTTTTTGAGCCATTTGATTTTTATAAAATGAATATCGATGTCTCAAATGCGTGAATACAAAATCTTTTGACTGCAATGAATCCAAATTCTCACACAGTCCAAAGCATGATGAAGTAGTATATACATTGGAATGTCCTAACTAATGCTTTATTCCATGTTCAAAAATTGTAGTTTCTATTATCCACATTCATGTAAATGTGGTGTACTAGCCACCCATTCTTGTTTGCCAATTAAAATATTTGAAGGGCACGAAATTTGGGGACAATTTTATTATTTTTCTTTATTCCAAGGAAATTAAAAATTGGTGTTTGAGCATGAGGTTAATAAGACAAACAAAAGTTTATAGATTAAAGTAAACAATGAAATAGTACTGGTAGTAAACAAATCATATGCGTGCGTTCAATTTAATCTCTTAGGGAACACAAAAAACTGTTGCATTGTGTTCATCTAAGCATGGAATTTGGTGTTTTAAATTGAATAGCTATAAATTGTATGACTGACATGTCAATCAGTGTTTGGATCCAAGTCACTTTGATTTTTTTTTTTTTAAAATTTTTTTTCATTCTCTGTTGATACTATTGTATTGGCCTCCATCATTGACTTCAAACGCATGCTTGTGCTATCATTTTAGGGATAAAACTCATTTTACCACCCTATTCATTTTCACACGATTTATGATTTTATCAAAATACTTTTGTGCACTATATAGGTAACAGATACACTAAAAAACATATTACTGTTATTAATGTCCGCTACTTAAATTCCAGATGACATTTTTCAAAAAAATTCATTTTTATAACATCCGCTACTTAAATAACGGAAGGATAAAATGGAAAAGACATAGGGCATGCAAGTAATTGGTAAAGTGACAAAAGTAAATTTCTTCTAGGAGAGGGGGAGAGGTATTAACATAACTTATGAGTTTAGTAGTATAGACATTTTTTTAGTATTATATACACTAATATGCATCCAATTTTATTTTATGAGGGGTTTTCACGGATACCAGTCAATTTAATTTATTTGATAATGCAATCTGAAATATTTGGTTCATTTTTTTTAATTTGGATTGAATTTGAAGTTTGAACAATTTAGGCAAACCTAAATTTATCGTTGAAAAACACTTGTTAATTTTTCTTTTTGTTAATGTAGTTTAAATTTTTGTTTTGAATTTTGAAATGTACTTCAATTTAATTAGTTCAAGTGCTAAATTTTAAAAATTTGTTAAGTTTTAAATTTTTTATCATATAGAATGCTATTTTTTTTTGCCAAGATATTGAATGCTATTTTATTTTATATTTAAATTATTATGAATGTAAGAGTATGTAGTGTGAATTACTTGACTGGAATTACATATTTTTATAATAATGAACGTTTTATGCACTCTCACTTGGCTTTGGGAAATGGAAATTTGTTGGCTCTTGGGTTAATGGAGAACCACATATTAACGAAGCTGTAATTTTTAATTTTAAAAAAAATTGTGTTCCATATTGTAACTTTTTTTAATAATAATATTATAGAGAAAAAATTTGTGTTCCATATTATACCAAAACAGTGGTGATATATGGAGTGAACAATGGAGAAAGTTGCAAGAAAAAAGTATAAGCGGAAAAGGAAGGTAAGAAAATAAAAAAGGAAATTTTTTATTTAGTAATGAACTTATGTGAGCCTATAAGTAATTTTTCTAATAGCCATTAGATCAAAATGAAATCAAGGGATATTAATGAGTGTAACTTTTTTAAAGTTACACTGGTGTAATTTGATCCCACCCCATATATATATATTGGATTTTGTTAAAATATTTTCTCTTAAATACCATGATGAGTGAGCTGAACCAATTTTCACATTTTTTTTTGTCCAACTCAAATAGATGATTGAATCAGATAACGAATTTGACCAAAACCAACCTAATGATCTCATGTGCACCCATATATCTCACCATATATATAGATACATAGTACGTATTTGTATAGTTATTTTATAGACTAATATGAAAAATATTATAATGGTAATATATGATAGGATACATGTGTAAAATTCGTTTACACTAACAATTATATCAATTAAACTCTTTAATTAATTGAAAAAAAAATATGTATGTCAATTTAAAATAATTATACTGTCAACTAATAACAACTATATTTTCTATCATATCACCACACTTCACCTCATTTTCCTAATATGACATGACAAATTGACAGCCTTTTTATTGGATGATTGCATAAAATTATTTTACACTGTTAATGCATCTCTATTAAACTCTAATTAATTAATATATTATGTGTTTCTAAATATATTAGTTAAGTTTGGAAAAATTAATTCCTACATGTGTTAGTTATATTTTAAATTATTACATGTGTTTAATTCCTTGATGTTCTATCAATTGTTTGAACACTCAAAGATAAACCGTAAAGGGTGTGATCCTAACATTTTCTACAGCTACTAATTAAAACGTGCCTAGACTAATAATGTTATCATATGATTCAATTCATATCAATAAACCCTTGGAGAGTTTCATCTTTTAATTTGATGAAACATACAATTATAAAGATCGTCCTTATTTCTAGTTGTGGTCTTGTGGATGAGATCATTGTGAAATAGCAGTCACTTTGTATGATCCCCGAGAGCTTATATTTAGGTCAAAGACATTATTTGTCATGCAATATATATGTTAAACCTATTATTGTTATCATAATAGAAGAAAGAATATGCACCAATAGTGCAAAATAATTTTGTACCGTTAATTAATTACAATATGTTTTTCGCCATGTCACCTTTTTTTTTTTATATGACATGGAACATTGACTCATTTTTATTAGTTGTCCGTATAAAATTAATTTATACTGACGGTGAATATCCTATAAATATATTATATATTTAATATAAAAATAAAAAACTATAAGAAATGATTCCAAACAACAAGGAGGTATCCAGAAGTACACTCCACCAGATCCCAACAACCTTTAAGATAAGACAGGAAAATAAACAAACACATAAAACAACAAAAAAACGTCAAATAAAGTAGAACTCTTCAAAATCACCGGCACGGAAAGAAAAATACCGTCCATGAAGAGAAAAACAAATATCAACCATACATAGGACAAAACAATAAAAGAATCTCCAATTCTTCCGACCCATCAAAATTCAACGCGACACTCCAACAAACTCTACCGATTTCAACATAAAGTAAGGTGAATACACCAAGAAAGTAATAAATATCTTCATGTAAATATTTTTACCATGATGATGCTATAAGCAAAAAGCCTAAAACACAATGATGGTAACTCAGCATATGCTGCTTCAATATATTCCCCCAAAACACTTTTTTGCACTTAGACATTATCATTTAATAAATGTACGTCTCACTTTTTCCATATCTCCGTATAGACAAACATATTATAGAATACAAGTGATAGATGTTTAATCATTTGATCGGAGGTTAAAATCTCTGACCGATATCTGTATACAAATATGATTGTTTTGGTTTTAACCCTCTGCCTCTAGTTCCTTCCTTGTCAAAAATAAAAAATCCTCTAATTCCTTCCTTGGTGAAAAGAGTTTGATAATATAAAGTTCGATTGTGAGATAAGTAGATTTGACTGAAAATTGTTTCTATTAGAAATTGAACTCAGGTTCTCCCGATCAATATGTATAGAAACATTTGTTGAGACGGTAAGTTGAGTATTAGTATGATGATAGAATGCAATAAATAGAAAAATAAATTTGGAGGAAAATAATAAAATGATTGAGCTCAATGATTAATACTTTTTAAGGACGAATATAGTTTTGAAGAATTTGAGTTCAATTCTTAAGTGCATGTTTGATTTTGCGGTGATAAGAAATTAAGGATTGAGTTTGACAGAATTGATTTGGTAAAATTGATTTTTGTTAAAAGTGATTGAATATAAAATAGTTTTTGTTTGTATAGTTAAAAATAAAAATATTGTTTGAATATTTTATGTTAAAATTGCTTTTGCATGTGTAAAATGACCAAAATTGCTTGTCATTAACATTTATTACAAAAAAGTAGGAATTACAACCTGTGACATTTTTGTCAAAAATAATAATAATAAACACCGTAGCTTGAAGAAGGAAATTGATTCTGGTCCATCGGGGAAGCTAGGAATTTAAGCTTTAGGGAAACACACATTTATGGATAAAAACAATTCATATCTATAAATGCCAAACATTAATTTACTACCAAATCATGTCCCAAGACCTCAGACGTGCGTATAGGAATTGCAGAAGTTGATCCAAATATTGGGTCACAATGAGGGGTCAGTCAGGGGATCATCTACATTGAGTTTAAGAATAACGATATATGTGAGTTAGACACCACACTCTAACCCAAAATTTTAAGGGGTTAGGTTTATGAGTCCTCAAGTGTTCAACCTCCACTTTTCTAAACAATGTGGGACTTACTCACTCACACTTGCCACACCAATCTTCCCCTCAAGTGTGAGTTCATCCGCTCTTGGATATGCTCCCCCTCAAGCGGAAGCTTTCTTCAAGTGGGGCAACAAAAAAATATACGGAAGCGTTTAAATAGTCTTTTTAGTGGAACCTGAACAACCAAATTATCCAAGACAGTCAACACCAACAACAATAACAATAAAATGAGTAAAAACCGTAAATAAGGACATCACAATTTTAACATGGAAAACTCTCAATGTGAGAGTAAAAAACTACGGGTCGTGCAGACCAATTAAAAAACTCCACTATTATTAAATGATAATGAGTACAATCAATGTCTTCCTAATTTCTCTAGGAACCGACAAATCGACGATAATCACCACCTATGGTGAAACTAATAACAAAAGAGCTAACAACCTCACAAACTAGTGGGTATCCAAACTTACACAAAGAGAAGACAAAACTACTCAGAAAAAATATCTAAGTAACTAACAAAATAACAAATACAACATACTCAAATTTCAGTCGTAACGTAAAACGCAATAACACGCAGGTTGCCTAGCAACTAGGGATTTTCGAGGATGCAGGTTGCATGCTGTAACATGCAGTAAGCAATCACAACCACACAAAACAGATCAGACGGTCCTGATCTGTTTGATTTATTTTATATGAAAATTAATCACAGCCACACAAAACAGATAGGACGGTCAGTACAGTTACAGCATGAATGTAAAAATTGCGTCAAATCCATTTCCATTCCAGTACCTTTGTATAACACACACACCTCACGTGGGCCAAGCCCAACAACAACACAAACAATTTTTTTTTCTTTTCTACTTTTTTTTTCTTTTTATTTGTGTGGTTCCCACTTGAGGAGGGATCTACCCAATATTCTCCCCCTTACGACTCAAGTGGGATAATCAGTTGTCAATCCAACAACTATGATACAAGTCTCAATCATCTTGTCATCTGCATCCTCAACCAATGCAGGAGCTTCAACATCACTTGTAACAACAAGTTCTTCAACAGTGCACCTCTTCAAAAGCTTTCTTTCTTGGGTGGTTTTTACATGTGCATCAGTCTCAACATTCGACTGCATCTCTTTGTTGAGGCAAAATCTCAATTTGATGTTTTAAAGATAACAAACGTCTTAATTATATTTTAAGTAATTCTGATCTCATTGTTATCTAACAAGTGCTTTTGAGTGTTTTAATTAAGCCAGGATTAATTGAGCAATTTACATCAAGTGTCATCCATTTATTTTAAATATGAACAAGAATGAAAGAACGATCTCAGAACGTTCTCTGGATTTACGCTTATGATTAATCAAGAACAAAGCATCAATGACTAAGCACTTATTTTTCTAAGTGAACAATGTACAAGACAAAGAATCACTTTTTCCTTGGTAATAACTCACAAGATCACAACAGTTATCATATCAAATAAGGCAAGGAATATTTGTGTGAAAGTGGATAAGTTTCCTATTTGGCCAAGGATAAGGAACAAGCATGTGCAAGTGGATTTAATTCAAAGACAAAGATCAAAAGCTGTCTATTTTATCTTAGACAGATTTTTCATAGTCCAATAAGATCAGTACAACACTTTGTAAGCTAGGAGTAGAGATGGACTTTATGAACTTTTAAAGGCAACATTCTCCCATGTAGTTTCCTCTCTCCAAAGACTTTTGTGTACAAGGAAGTACAAGCGAATAGTGCTTCACAAGGACAAGGAAGCTTCAGTACTGACCTTCTGCAGCTGGCATCTCACGTGATTGACCATTTTTACTTGAAGAACAAGTTCATCATCTGCCCAGATTTGAGAACGATCTCAGATCGTTTATAAGAGAGAGGTTCTTCATCATTTTAATATTCAAACTTTTGAACAGCTGTGTTTCACGTGCCTTAAAGGACAACAACGGTTTTACTTGTTGAATAAGATTACAAGGAATCTCTTACAGCTCAGAGCTAGCTTCTTTACCACGTTCCATTGAATCAAAGAAAAAGACTCAGATCTAAGATCATTCTCAGAATAGTCTCCCAGGCTCAGCAACTTTTGAATCTCATGAGCTGTCATCTTATTGAAGAAGTTTTAAGCATGTATCCATTACAAACGGCTATGCTTCTTTACCAAAAAATGCAATGACATATTCCAGCTATAAATAGAGCCTCTTGGTGACTTTGAAGAGCAAGAGTTTTTATCACAATCATTTTGCCAACTTGTCTTTATCGTGCAAGCATTCTCTAAAGCTCTTCTTTTGATCCCATTCACTCCAACTCTGTAATTCTATACTAGGTTTAGTATAAATTCTTTTGAGTGTACTGAGAGTTTTATTTCTCTAGGCTTCTCACTTGGTGAGTTTTGTAAAGCTTAGATCTTAATCATCATACTTGTAAAAGAACTACTCAAGTCAATAGGACTGTATTGTTTGAGTGTTGTAATACCCTTACTAGCTTGAGGGGCTGGGGTATCTTTAAGCTTGTAGGGCTTAAAGGGTCTTTGATCTTGATCAAAGATTGCAAGAAGGAAATTGTACTTTTAGGATCGGTAGTATGTCACAGTGGAAAAAATCACTGGAGCGTGAGGACTGGACGTAACCCATCGTTAAAGGGGTGAACCAGTATAATTGTTTGTGTGCATCTCTCTTCCCTTAACTCTTTCATTTTATGCAAACACAACACACACAAGTTTAATTATTTATTTACTTTATATATTCAGAGTTGGATCTGAGAACGTTCTCTCATTTATCTAACCAACGTTCTCAGGATATTCGAACGTTTCCTTGTGTCCAAGTATTCATTTATTATTTTAATAGGTAATTTTTAAAAGGTTCACAATTCAAACCCCCCTTTCTTGTGAAAAACTTTGCTACTTCACTCTTATCCGTGAAAACTTTCACGGTCTTCATCATGAGTTGGATCATCCTCTGGTCTTTCAACCGTTGGTCTTCTCTAAACTCAGCATCACAACATCTAATAAGTTTCTTCATAACAGGATCATAAAACCTGTAACCAACTCCATCTGGGCCATAGCCAATAAACACACACTGTTGATTCTCTTCGAATGCTTTACATCCGAAAACACGTAAGTGGTCATAAGAAACATTTTTACCTGACCAAATCATCTCTGGTACTTCATGTTGCAAGGAGACACTTGGTGAAAGGTTCAGGACATGCACAACCGTACTGAATGCTTCATCCCAAAACGATTTTTGAAGCTCTGCCTGTGACAATAAACATTTAACTCTTTCAACCAATGCTTTACTCATCATCTCAACAACATCATTCCAACATAGAGACCTCTGATATCTAATCCAGTTCTCTCTACAATAAGCTTCAAGCTTTCTCATATAGTCACCGCCATTATCTGTGCCTATGCACTTCAACTTCTTCCCAGTTTCACTTTCAACTGAGGCCTTAAATTTCTTAAACATGCTTAAAACACCACTTTTACTCTTCAAGGTATAAACCCAAGTCTTTCTTGAATGGTCATAAACAAACGTCAAAAAGTATGCACTACCCTCAACTGTTCTTGTCTTCATAGGGCCGCATAAATGAGTATGCACCAAATCAAGAATTTCTGGTCTTCTAGGTGTGTGAATATTAAAAGAAGCTTTATTCTTCTTTTCAACAAAACATACATCACATTTCTTCAAATGTGTATTTCTCATGTCAGACAATACACTCCTCTTTCTTAGCTTAACCATGTCATTCTCATTCATGTGACATAACCTCTTATGCCATAACTCAAATTTCTCAGTTGATTCAACGACATGCACATCTTTAATTATTTTTTCATGTGCAATGTAAATGGTAGAACACTTCATACCTCTAGCAACAACCATACTACCCTTGGTCAATTTCCAAGTGTCCCGTGAGAACAAGTTGTTATAACCTTCGTCACATAGTTTAGCCACAAAAAGTAAATTCAACTGAATGCTTGGAACATGCTTCACATCCTTGAGAGTTAACTTGCTACCGTTAGCCATCTCTAAATTAACATCTCCAAGGCCAACACACTTTAGCACGCATTCATGTGCTAACTTCACATCACCAAATTCACCTGAAATATATGAGCTGAAAATATCTCTTATAGAAGTGACATGTATTGAAGTACCTCTATCAATCACCCAATTGGATGCACTATCAATAACATTAACAATATCATGCTTTTCAACAAGAAGCAAGTCATCTAATAACAGATGGGTACTCTCTCCATCTGAACCATCTTTATCATTGTCCTTATCCTCCTTTTTTCAAAGATCGGCAATCCTTTTGAAAATGCCCCTTTTTTCCACAATTGTAACACTTAACATTTGTGCACCTGTTCTTCGAATAGCTTCTACCTTTACCTTTATTACCTGAGTATCGGTTCTTGTTTCTCCCCCTTGATTCAGTAACCAACATCTCTGAATGTGAAGGAGAGTCTTGAGACATTCTTGTCATCTCCTCATTCAAAAAACTGCTTTTAACAAGGTCCATTGACAACACACCATCAGCAGCAGAATTGGACAACGACATTTTAAACGTTTCTCACGAGTCAGGCAAAGAACTGAGAAGAAATTACCCTTGAATTTCATCATCAAATTTAATACCCATAGCAGATAGATGATTCATAATTCCTTGAAAAGTATTCAAATGATCTGCACACGAAGTCCCTTCTTAGAACTTCAAACTCAGCATCTTCTTTATAAGATACATTTTGTTATTACATGTTTTCTTCGCATACAGCTGCTCAAGCTTATCCCATAAAGATTTTGCATGTTTCTCCTCACTAATGTGGTTCAAAACGTTATCATCAACCCACTGACGAATGTAACCACACACCTGTTTGTGTAGTAAAGTCCACTGATCATCGGTCTTGTTATCTGACTTTTCTGTAGCGAACACAGGTTCATGAAAATTCTTCACATAAAACAAATCCTCCATATTACCTTTCCAAAGGGCATAATTCGACCCATTCAAGGTCACCATACGAGTTGTGTTGACTTCCATTGTTCTCCACAAATTAATTCCACAAAAGAACCGAAGCTCTGATGCTAGTTGTTGGGTCACCATGAGGGGACATCCAGGGGGATCATCCACATTGGGTTTAAGAACAACGATATATAAGTGAGTTGGACACCACACTCTAACCCAAAACCTTAAGGCGTTAGGTTTATGGGTCCTCTCACTTATAAAGTGTTCAACCACCACTTTTCTAGGCAATGTGAGACTTACTTACTCACACTTGCCACAACACCAAACACATACTAAATGAAATAATTTTTGTCAAACTTATTTACTTTTTGACCGAATTAGATATTATCATAGTCTATTTCTCTAAGAATCGGAAGATAAGTATTTTTTTTGAGTTATAGTAATCCTAATTAAATTAAAAAACTTTGGCTATTTGTAATTAACTAATACTAACAAAACTTTTTGCATAATTCAGTTAATATAGAGACATCACATTTTATATGTAGGGGTTGAAGTTTGAACCTCGAACACTCCACTTATTTACCTTAAAAATGGAATTCTAACTAGGCTATCTGACCCAAATAATCTGAAATAATATTTTTAGTTTAATATATACAACTATTTTTTATTTAAAATTTATTCTAGGACAGTTAATATAATTCATTTCAAGACTCAATAAAAAGGAAAATTTGGGTTGTCACATGCCAACATATAGTACCACATACATTATTGCATATCATTTGGGTGACCACATAACCTAGTTACCAAATCAGAAAAACCAGTTGACATGCACATGAAAAGTAATAGAACAACCCATAATGAAATAGACCAAAACATATACTTTCTCCATTTTTTTTAAAAAAATTTAACAAAAAAATAACTCTTTAGTCTCATTAATAATCAGTAAATTTAAAACGTTTTTTTTTTTTCTGCTGCTCCTCTGCAATAATACTCACCGCAGCAACAATACTCTCCCCAGCCACCTCCTGCTGCTTTGTTGCAACACTAGTAGGCGCGAAGTCTACCTTTGAATTAGTAGAAGACAACATCGGTGGATCGCTCACAACGTTCACTTGTACAGGGCAAGTTTCCATTTCTAAATGTTGAACCTCAGTCGGTTCACTGTCAGTTAATTTGAGGTCTTTATCATGAACAACAATCAACAATTTCTCATCCGAAAAATCCTCATCCGAGCATTCAATAATTACTATCGGTTTATATTCTGCCAACCACTCACAGGAACCTTATTTTCAACGACCACAATCGCGTCGGTATATTGTTCAGTATGTTTCATCACCACCGCATGAATATTTGTGATATTTTTGGTAGATATCTTATTCGGTTCAGAAGCACCGCGAGTCTTTGCCTTAGCAACATATTCTTATTAGACCGCCTTCTCATGTTGCTTATTGTTATGCTTTGAGCGTAGATATTAACCATGAGTCAGGATTAAATGACACCAACTATTTAACACAAAATGTTACATCTCTCAATAATATTTTAACAGATATAAATTTTATAAAATTCACCGCTGGATTTAAAGTTTATATCATAGAGATCATTTGTGTAAAATTTAAGACAAATCTAAAATCATTTGATATACTATTGAGACACATAAAGATTAACGACATTTAAAAAGGCACAAACCGTTAATTTTGATGTATCTCAATAACATATCAAATGATTTTGGATTTATCTTAAGTTTTACATTAATGATCGATATGATACTTCATCAGTTCCTTTTTATAATAGACATTTCACCTTTCTATATTCATTGAATAATTAATGTATTTAGTCCATAATATAGACTAGATGCATTAATTATTCAATGAATCTAGAAAGGTGAAATATCTCTTATAAAAAGGAACGGATAAAGTATAAACTTTTAATCTAACGATAAACTTTATAAAATATAATATTTAATGTCAAACTAATTGCATCCCGAACTCAAACTCGGCTTGTTGCGGACCCGTGCCCGTTGTTTTGAATAAGTCCCTCACACTTTCCGGTTTCCACCCGTTAGATAAATGAACAAACCATAAAATGAATCATGCTCACTAGAGCTGGAAATGAGTCGAGCTGAGTCGAACTCGTCTGAGCTCGACTCGACTCGATAGAAATTGGTTCAGCTCGAAATTCGGCTCAAGTGTGATACAAACTATTTTTTCAGCTCGAGTTCGGCTCGTTTAAAGTTCACGACCAGTTTGGTTCGGCTCGTTAGGTTTAACTCGTTAAGTCAAATCACATGATTTTGATCATTTTTTTTGTCAAAATTTCAAAATTTGATCTTTAACCTTTTAAACCATTTTTTTAAAAGAAGAAAGCAAATATTAAATTAAAATAAAGAAGAGGAAATGTAATGGAAAATGGAAAATGAAAAGTCTTTTAAGAAAGAGAGAGTTTAAAGGAGGAATTTTTTTCTCGTAAATGCAGAGTGACTAATATCAGTACATGGGAAACTGAAAAGTTCATTGATGTGTCAAGTTAAAAAGATTTGGAAAGTTTTATAACCGAGCTAGTTCATGAACCAAACGAGTCGAACTATATATAGTTTATGTTCAGCTCATTTAATTAACAAACTTATTTTTTGACTCAAGTTCAGCTCATTTGGTTCACAAACCAAATTCACAAGTCAATTATCAAATCGAACTTCGAACAATTCACGAGTTGGCTTGGGTCATTGCCAACCCTAATGCTCACTCACACCATTGCGTCACCTGCTACTTAAATTTGTAGCAGAAGGTAATATAATAACAACGATTAAAAAAAAACTTTAAAAAACATATGATCTATTTTAAATATATTTTTTTTACTAATATATAACATACAAATATTAATATATAAAATGTTGTTTAATTTATCTCAAAAAACATTTTTAAAATATATAATTTTAAATAATTGATAATAATTAAAATTGACAAACATAAATATAGTCAAACAAATTATCTATAAATCATTTATTTTAGGACAAAGAGAGTACCAACAATGAATTTGCTCGATTGTTTCAAGTTTCTGCAGTTTTTGCAGGTGATGCTTCACACACGGATCAATATTGTCTAACTTTTTAGTAGGAAAGGTAGGGTAACTTTCAAACAATATTAGCCATTTGATTAATCAAATGCATCAGATTTTGCCACGTGTTAAACATTATAATTTTAATTAAAATAAAATGGCAAGTTCTTTCTTCTTCACGTGAAAGGTTCACCGCCCACCATCATCCACTGTTGCCCACCGTCAAACCAAAAATTAAAACAAGCTTTGCAAATCAACACTTCCGACGCCGCCGTGCCTCCGCCGTTGATCTGCCGCCACCAAAACCCATTGGTCGAACAGGACAATGGTCGGAGATACTACGACGGTCGACGACGGTCAACAAGGGGAGGAACGGAGGCGGCGCGCAGATCTATAGAGGGCGGTGGCGGATGATCTGGTCGGAGAAAGTTACTGATTTTGTTTTGCAGGCTGTGTTGTTCTGGTTTTTTCTTTAAACAAGAATGTGGACACGTGGCTAAATGAGATACATTAGATTGATCAAATGGACTGCTTTTGCTGAAAGTTACATAACTTTCCCGCGCAAACGTTAGAGAAAAGTGATCCCTTCACACACCACCAATTGTTAAACACACCACGCAATGAAATGAAAATGCAATTTGCAAGAGGAGATGTTTGTGTACGGTACTACTAGGATAGTACTATTATTGTTTATTTATTCTGCTCTAAATTCACAGCTTTATTGATTCATGTAATCAATTCTCAATCTGTCAACCAAGTCAGAAACCCTCTTGTTGATTCAAGTAAACTACTCCCTCCGTCCCATTTTAAATGATTTTTTTTTGACTTAGTATACTATTCATTTGACCTGCTTTGACTTTATTTTTCTACTAATATATACATGCAAATATTAGCATATGAGATGTTTGATTTGTCTCGACGAGTACTTTCAAAATATACCATTTTTATAATTTTTAATAATATATAATTAGAGATATTAACGATTAAAGTTGTGCATTGGCAAACGTATCAATGGTCAAACAAGTCATTTATTTTGAGACAGAAGGAGTATTGTTAAAGCAAGTTCTGAGATAAAAAGATAACTTTTTATACTTTTACTATATTAAATGCATAAATTCTGAGATAAATTTTTTATATTAACTAGCGGTCGTGCCCGTTTGTGTGATTGATATTCTCTATTATGTTAATATAGACTAGCCGCCAAACGGACACAGTTTGTGTGATCGGTATTCTCTATTTGTAAATCTATTACTATATTAAAAAGAATACAAATTTTTGGATGACTTTTTCATTATTCCTATTTTACCCTTAAAAAATAACTTCCACAAAAAAAAAAAAGATTTAAGTTTTTTTTAGTAAATAATATTTTTTTTTCTTTTTAATAACTAAGCACAACTTCCACATAAAAGTAGGTTTTCAATTTTTTTATAGTAATTTTTTTTTTTCTTAATAACTAGCCACAACAAAACATGATGTTACATAGTTATCAATTAACTAAGTCCAATAAAAAAGGAGATTAAGTAGTTATTTATATGATTAAGTAGTTATTTATATTTGCACAATATAGAATATCGATCAAAAAAAAAAAAAGAATATCGATCACAAAAACGGGTACGGAACGTGCCCGTTTGGCGGCTAGTATAAACAACTACTTAATCTCATTTTTTATTAGACTTAGGTAATTGGTAACTACTTAACCTTCTTTTTTGTCGTGGTTAGTTATTATGAAGATTTTTTTTTTGACTACAAAAAAACTGAAAACCTACTTTTATGTGGAAGTTATGCTTAGTTATTAAGGAATAATAATGAAAAAGTCATCCAAAAATTTGTATCCTTTTATATATAGTAAAATTGTGATTACTTTTTTTTATAGTTTTTTAAGGGTAAAATAGGAATAATAAAAAAGTCATCCAAGAAAATTGTATCATTTTTATATATAGTAATAGATAACTATTTTTTTGACAAGATAACTACTTAATTTCCTTTTTTATTGTACTTAGTTAATTGATAACTGTTTAACCTCATTTTTTGTTGTGTTTAGTTATTAAGAAGAAATTTTATTTTTTTTTACTAAAATAAATAAATTGTTAACCTAAATCAATATTTGAATCTCATAAAAGAACCATAATTATATAAACTAGCCGCCCCGTGCCCGTTTGTGTAATCTATATTCTTTTTTTTCGTGTGTGATCGATATTCTGTATTGTGCAAATATAAATAATTACTTAATCTCATTTTTTATTGGACTTTGTTAATTGATAACTACGTAACCTCATTTTTTTGTTGTGGTTAGTTATTAAGAAGAAAAAAATATATTTTTTTTAACTATAAAAAAACTGAAAACCTACTTTTATGTGGAAGTTGTGCTTAGTTATTAAGAAGAAAAAAAAAATTATTTACTAAAAAAAACTGAAAATCTATTTTTATATGGAAGTTATTTTTTAAGGGTAAAATTGGAATAATAAAAAAGCCATCCCAAAAATTTGTATCCCTTTATATATTAGTATAGATAAATTGTTAACCTAATTTTTTTTACTAAATCAATAAATTGTTAACTTCAAATATTGATCATTTGCTTTTAAAAGAACCTCGAAATACATTTTTATTATAAAGTTACCATAATTATAGTCTTTGACACTCTAGCATCTTTGCAAAATATTGTTACAAACTTTGATATTTTTAATGGATTATGAGATCATTATTGAATATTCACTTGGGTGTTTAGATTGTAGTTTAAAAACTTTTCGTCCCTCTACAAAAGTGTGGATTGGTGAAAATGGGAAAAGAATTACATGATGTAACTGTGTTATCGTTCCTTATCATTTGATAAAAAATAAAAGATTGATATTACAAATGTATTCAAACTATAATAATTAATTAGAATCGTTCGATCATTTTTAGACGGCTGAAATTATTAACCGCGTGCAACTGCGTAAAACAATTACAACAAATAATCCTGATCCGTGAAAATCAAATTATGTCTACCATCATATATGCTTAATCAATCCAACCACACTCTAATTACATCAAGAAATATAAACATAAACATGACATATGCATTGCCTCCATGTTTTCTTTCCTAAACCAAAATATTTTTTTCCTAAAATAATTTGAAGCTAGTTAACTATTTCTATTTTAGAACAGAAAGATGGAACAAAAAGTTAGTTTCTATTTTTTTATTTTTTTTATTTATAAAAGAAGAGAAATTTATCCTAAATAAACACAACATTGTGGAGTGATCTATAATCCCACCTAACAAATGAACCCCAAGCTCTTGGAAGTGGGAAGCCTATAAGATATTTTTGGGAAAATGACAATTTACGTACACGTGAAGGTTTTCACCTTGTTTACCTCATTCATTTGTCCTCTCTTCTAATTGCCCTCCAATTTTTGGAAGTCCCGTATGGACTTATCGATTTAGTGTTTGAGATTTGCGTCTCTCACAATTCATCCAACTCTTCCCCTAAATAGATTATATATGATTTGATTTCATTAATTTAATTATTATATGTTTTTTCCTTAACCATCTACTCCATCTTGTTATATATATAAAAAATTTAACTTCTTAAAGGACATGTTGCCTCCATTTGACTTTGGATTTATTGGACCACAAATGTCTGAATGAACAAGCTCTAGCTTCTGAGATGCTCTTCAAATAGTTTGTTTTGGTATTGTTTCTCTTTGTTGCTTGCCAGTCAAGCAATCTGAGCATTTGCCTTCAATTTCCTTTAACTATGGAAACCCCTTGACCATTTGTTTTTTGTTAAGCACTTTCAAGCCTTTGATGCTGAGATGAACATATCTATTGTGCCATAGTTCTGTTTCTTCAACTTTGGTGATCTGTAAGCAACTAGGAACTTGAACTGAAGCATTCACTATATACATTCTATTCATGGTCATTTCTGTAGTGACTATCAACCCCTTTACATCATGAAATAGCTGACACACATTGTTTCTAAACACAATTGTGAGACCCTTTTGCTGCAATTGCCCTACACTTAACAAGTTGTTGGTGTGGCCAGGGAGATAATACACATCAGTGATGACATGAATTTTTCCTTCAATGCTTAATCTGATATTGCCTTTTCCCATTACTGTCATCTTTGAATCATTACCAAGTTTGATTGATTCTCTAAAACTTTCATCAAAATCAAATAACCAATTCTTGGTACCTATCATATGATTGCTACATCCACTATCAAGATACCAAGCTTGCTCTACACTTTCATATGAACCTGAGTGTGCCATAAGAAGAGTTTCTTCTTCATCTTTGTACTCAACAAAGTTCACATTTTCCTCCCAATCAGGAAATTCATTCCTATAATGCCTGAGTTTGTGACATTTGTAGCACTCTACAAGAGCCTTGCTCTGCCTGCCTCTACCACGCCCTCGTGAAGCACTTTTTCCCCTGCCTCTACCAGCATTTGAAACTTTGAGTGCTTGTTCATCAGAGTAATATTTAGGTCCATGCATTCTTTGTTCATGAACAAGAAGACTACTTTGCAACTCATCAATGGATAAAGCTGTCACGTCGTTTGATTCTTCAATCGAACAAACCACATAGTTGAATTTCTGAGTCATGGATCTTAGTATCTTTTCAACCACCATAACTTGTTCAACTCTCTCCCGATGTGTTGTCATGCGATTTGCAATCGCAAGAGTTCTTGCAAAGTACTCATTCACGGATTCACCCTCTCCCATTGCAAGAACCTCAAATTCCCTTCGCAAAGATTGTAACTCATCACGTTTGACCTTCGTTGAGCCTTGATACTTCCGTTTCATAGCATCCCATATATCTTTGGCTGTGTCTCGAACCAAGATCGTTTCCAAGATTGAACGATCAATGGATTGAAAAAAATAGTTCTTAACTTTCAAATCACGAAGCTTGCTCTCATCGGCGATTTTGCGTTGCTCGGCTGTTGCATTCGCCGGAGCTGTAACTACAGCCGTCTCAATTAAAGGCCAAAACTCTTTTGATCGAAGCAAATTCTCCATGAGCATTGACCAATGCTCATAATAGAAGGTTGAACGAAGTGAGACGATGGTTCCACCATGATTATCGTGAATAGAGGTGGGAATAGGCTAGGCCGAGCTAGGCTTTGCCAAGCCTGAGCCTGACCTGTCATAAAAATCGAAGGCCTAAGCTTGGCCTGTGGCCTATCATAGGCTTATCTTTTAGGCCTGAGCCTGGCCTTTTGAAAGCCTAATGTGGCCTATTAGCCTGTTTAAAAGCCTATTTTTCATGAACATATTTAAATAAAAAATTATATTTATTTTTAAAATTACTTATGAACTAATAAACCAAAGTCCTTTTGTTATTTAACATGATATTTTACAGAATTTGATTATATATGTCATTATATTTCAATTCTAGTTTTTAATAATACATTTATATATGTGAAAAACTAATGTAGATTAATAAACTTAAATTACTGAAAACGTTAATAAATATATAATTTAATCAAAGTACAAATTTTAATATATAAATAATAATAATATTAAAAATATTATTCATATTAATTTAAATAGGCCGGCCTAGTAGGCTAAAATGTTTTTTTAATAGCCTGCAGCCTGACCTATTTAACTAAATAGACTTATGAAAAAACCTTGGCCTGCCCTATTTAAAGAAATAGGCTGGCCTGACCTGAGCCTATATAGGTTAGGCCTCGTAGGCCGGCCTGACCTATTCTCACCTCTAATCGTGAAAAAAAAAGAGAAAGATCGAAGAAAGATCGTTGAAACAATCATCGCCGCTGTAACCGTCTCAACGGCCACGTAACTGTCGTCGAAAAGTTTTTACCAAACACTACTCAACAAGTTCAACCGCTAATTTTACCAAACACTACAAATTCAATCAGCTAGCTTATTCGCTATAAGCTAAAAGCTAGCTTATAAGCTATCCGCTATAAGCTCATTTGCTAAGCTATCTGCTATTTTTTACCAAACAGAGCTTAAAATTGCAATTTTTTTTTTTTTTAAAATGAGGGACCAATGTTACATTTAAGCTATAATTATATGACTATATATGCTTATATAATATGTCATATTATTTCGGATTCCACAGTTAATGTTTTTTATTTTCACATTATCGTTATAAATTTTTTTTACAAAAAGACATCAAATCAACCGTTGATAAAATATTGCTAGGAATTTTTTATGTGCAAATTAAGTATTTTTTACGTGCAAGCGCTAAGTTTAATCTTTCAAGTGGGATAAGATCATAATGTACAGAAAGTTACACTAAATTATTATTACGTAACATTTTATTTATGAAATACATATTTTTAATAAAATTATTTCCCCTATATATTTCGATTTCCATTTCCATTTGAATGGAACAACTTCCATCGTATGATAATTACTAATTAGTGTTCTCTCAATTTGGTTAATGAAAATCAACGCACAGGTTCTGTTTGTAAAATTAAAGTATAAGGTAGCTTAAAATTGAAAAATTACTTGATAGTTGAAAAGTTAGAATATAGTTAAAAATATAGTAGAAAAAAATTAAAGCGTTTGATAAATTTAATTGTTGTAAATATAAAATTACATAAAAGTACATAGTTTGTGGATATTTATTACATTTAAAAAAAATAAAGAAATAATAAAATTAATATAATAGAATAAAAAGTAAAAATGCTTATATAAAAAAAAAGAATAAAAAGTAAAAATCTATAAGCTCAAACACATGCAACTTGAAATAACATCTCAAAAGAAAGCAATATATAAGTCTGAACAATTTTTTTTTTGTCAAACATATTTTATTTTATTAAATAGACTTATAAATTAATTTAATAAGTTACCTCACTTGTGTTACCGAATAGACATGCATGTGTATGTTTTGTAACATGCATGTGTATGCTTTGTAATACAAATAAGCTAACTTAAAGCTTATTATATTAATTTATAGGTTTGTTTCATAAAATTAGAAGTCTTTGGTAACAATTTTTTTATCAACTATGAGTTTTTTTTTTTAAACTATATTTTAAGTAACTTTTGAGCTTATAACTTATTATTTTTTTCATTTTAATATTTAAATTTAAACCTTATTATTTTATTTTTTCAAATAAAAAACTACTCACTCACAAAAATAACTATTCACGCACATAAAATAATCATATAATTTTATGCTATTTTATATTTATAACAACTGAATTTACCAAATATTTTAATTTCATTTTACTAGATTTTAAATTATCAGTTATAAACTAACTTATCAACTATTAAATAACTTTTCAATTACCAACCAATTAACTTAATTTTATCAAATAGAACCCTAATCTATTTATTTATACAATAATTTAGTTTTCGTTTTAATAAAGTAACCATAGATCCAGAGAAAAAGAGAATCACTCTTTACAAAACTAAAAAGCATTCTCTAAAACAAGTAATTAAGGAGACATCCCCACCTCAACCCAAAATACTTTTCCTATGCTTTTTGTGACAAATATAGGTCCCATAGAAGGTGTATAGAAAGAGATAGCCACAAACACACATCAAATACTTCTCAACTAGTCCCATTCCTTTCCCAAACCCATAATCCAAACACACTTCAAAACAAAAAGCAAACCAACAAAACGTCAAAAAATAAATAATAGCATGAAGATCCATTTTTATATCTAATAAACACAGATTCAATTTAATTCCTAAAATAAAAAAAATTGTCATGGAGAAAAAAACTTTGGACATCTTCATCTTTGAAACCCAATTTCTTTTTGGATTGTCTTTGAATCTCAAGAACTAAGTTGTCCTGTATTTTTTTTTTACTAAAAATTATTTACTTTTTTAGGACCCATATTGAGTTTTGATCATTAGATATAGTAAAAGTTTGGCTTAATTAGTCTCTAAGTCCCTTAAAGACTTTTTTGGTTTCACTTTGGTCCCTTAAAGAAAATAAGTTTCACTTTGGTCCTTATTGATATCTCCATCAGTCAATATGGTCATTTCCGTCCATTTTTTTCAAAAACCGTTAACTTCAGTATATGTGCCACGTAACCACCTATTTTACCACATGTACAAAATTTAACAGTTTCTGAGAAAAAATGGACGAAAAGAACTATATTGACTGCCGGAGATATCAATAAGGGACTAAAATGGAACTTATTTTCTTTAAGGGACCAAAGTGAAACCAAAAAAGTCTTTAAGGGACATGCAAACTAATTAAGCCTAAAAGTTTAAACTCTCACAAAAAAATAATGTACAAGACTTAGTTAAAATATACATGAAATATTTAATATTCAATCGTACTTCAAATATGATTATCTACACTATAAAACCTATTAAAACTAAAAATATAAATAGTAATTAGGTGCAGTAAAAGTTAACACTCTCACAACGTGACAAAATAATGTTTAAGACTTAATTAAAATATATATTAAATATTAGTATTCGATCATACTTGAAATATGATTATCTACATTAAATATAACGTGACAAAACAATGTTTAAAATATGTAGTAAAAGAGTCAAAACTCTTATAACGTCACAAAACAATATTTAAAATATACATTAAATATTTAGTATTTGATCAATATAAATATCTACACTAAAAAAATCAATAAAAACTATAAAAATATAATTGGGTCTCACTTTTTTTAAGAAATTAAAATGAATTTTCATTAAAAATATAATCATACTATATATGAAAAATATAAAAAAGTAAAAACTTTTCCAACCTCTCTTGTGCCTTGGAGACTGCAAGTGCAAATTTTGCTAGCTTCTTTCAAAACTCAAAAAATATTTGCTTATATTCTGCACACACACAAACACACACACACACACCACCCCACTACCTCAAAAATCCAAATAAACCACATGCTCTCTTTCTCATTTCCCTATATCTATACATCTTTTTTCATCATCATCATCACAACACAACACAACCAACAACTCTATTCATCTTCTTCAAAAACTCTTTCATCAAAAACCCTTTCATCACCTCTTTAAGCCTTAAAAATCAAACCTTTTTCAAACCAAAAAAATAAAAATGATAACTTTAACTGATTTTTACCATGTTATGACAGCAATGGTGCCACTTTATGTTGCTATGATCTTAGCTTATGGTTCTGTAAAATGGTGGAAAATATTCTCACCTGATCAATGTTCAGGAATCAACCGTTTTGTAGCACTATTTGCAGTTCCACTACTTTCATTCCATTTCATAGCATCAAACAATCCATACAAAATGAACCTTAGGTTCTTAGCAGCAGATACACTTCAAAAACTGATAATTTTATCACTACTTGCAATTTGGAGTAATTTTTCCAAAAGGGGTTGTTTAGAATGGACAATAACACTATTTTCACTCTCAACTTTACCAAACACTTTAGTTATGGGTATCCCTTTACTTAAAGGAATGTATGGTGATTTTTCAGGTAGTTTAATGGTACAAATAGTTGTTCTTCAATGTATAATTTGGTATACTTTGATGCTATTTATGTTTGAATTTAGAGGAGCAAGGTTGTTGATTTCAGAACAATTTCCAGACACTGCTGGTTCTATTGTTTCAATTCATGTTGATTCTGATGTTATGTCATTAGATGGTAGAACACCATTAGAAACTGATGCTGAAATTAAACAAGATGGTAAACTTCATGTTACTGTTAGAAAATCAAATGCTTCAAGATCAGATATTTATTCAAGAAGATCACAAGGTCTTTCTTCAAATACACCTAGACCTTCTAATCTTACTAATGCTGAGATTTATTCTCTTCAATCTTCTAGAAATCCTACACCAAGAGGTTCTAGTTTTAATCATACTGATTTTTACTCTATGATGGGTGCTGGTGCTAGAAACTCTAATTTTGGTTCTAATGATGTTGTTAATTATGGTGTTAATTCAAGAGGTGTTACTCCAAGACCTTCTAATTATGAAGAAGATGCTGCTAATAATAATAATGCTAAGAAATTCAAAAATTATCCTGCACCTAATCCAGGAATGTTTTCACCTACTAACAAAAATGTTGTTAAGAAGAGTAATAATAATAATAATGGTCAAACTCAAAGTCAACAGAAACAAGAAGATCTTCATATGTTTGTTTGGAGTTCAAGTGCTTCACCTGTTTCTGATGTGTTTGGTGGAAATGAATTTGGTACTCATGATCAGAATCAGAAAGAAGTTAAATTGAATGTATCTCCAGGAAAAGGTTTGTTCTTTTTGTTTCCTAATTTTCATTTTTTTTTTACCTTTACATTCTTAAGTCCTGTTTGGATAATTAAAGAGTTACTACTCATAGTAGTATAGGTGCTTATTGTATTTGTTGGTTCTTTTATTTATTTATTTATATTTTCTTATGTGGTGTTTGATTAATTTAGTAGAGGGTCATAGAGAAACTCAAGAGGACTATTTGGAGAAAGATGAATTCAGCTTTGGAAATAGAGGAATGGAAAGGGAAATGAATCAGCTTGAAGGTGAAAAAGTTGGAGATGGAAAATCAAAAGTTATGCCACCTGCTAGTGTTATGACAAGGCTTATATTGATTATGGTTTGGAGAAAACTTATTAGAAATCCAAACACTTACTCAAGCTTAATTGGTCTCACTTGGTCTCTAGTTTCATTTAGGTATGTGTTTTCCTTCAAAATCTATCATTATGTTCCCCATTTAATTTTTACAATTTTATTTTATTTTTTCTCGGATTGTCTTGTAGTAGTAATTCCCCGCAAGAAATGATTTTGACCGTTAATTTGAAATTAAATAGTTTATATTACACAATAATAAAATTAGCCTTAAAAGATCATGGTTGTTCATATGAGATTAGACGGTTATTTAGTTTCTTCCTGAATTGATAGCATTCATGTAGTGAGGACATTTTGGTTCTCTGATCAAGATCCAATAATCTAAATTTAATTATTATTTTTTAAAATATTAAACTTGAAATTTGAATCGGAAAATCTCAATGTAAATATATTTAGGGTTTCTTAGTGTGCATTTGGTATCACAGTGGATATACCAGAATCACGATGACTCACCATAATTTTACAGAAGCTACTTTCATCGTGATTCTGGTATATCCACCGTAATACTAAACATAGACGATCCAAATTCAACTTTTAGGTTTCCAATTTGATTGATTATGGTTTGCTTTGCAGGTGGAATATTGAGATGCCTGCCATTATAGCAAAGTCTATTTCCATATTGTCAGATGCAGGCCTTGGCATGGCCATGTTCAGTCTTGGTCAGTTTATTATCTTCTCCTTGTGTTATTTATTTATGACTAGTACTATTTCATTTTTCAAACACAATAACAATAGTAACAAAAGAAAAATCTATTCAAAAATGAATTTTAATTTTTTACTTGTTCTGACATTTTCTTTTCCTTTAAAAAAGTAGTAAAAGAAAGAGTAGAAAATATCTTTTATGATTCTATGTTTATTTTGATAATTATTGTTATCATTAATAATAAATGCTTTGTTTGACAAAGCAAGCAAGCAAAGGTGGATGGAGTGTGTAACTAGAGAAAAAGCAAATAGTATAATGTTATGATATATAATAATAATGTGCTTATTACTTTACCAATTTTATTTCCATTTTTTAAATAGTTGTGCACTACTATTGCAAAGTGTGTCTTTTGCTAATACATTTATAAACCAAATTGAAGTTTATTTTTGTAAAGAAATATATACTTTTTAAAATTTTTCAACTTGTTATCACTTTTTAAAAAAATGAGAACATGAAGATAAAAAAAATCTAAATTCTGCTTCAAATTGAAAAACTTTTTTTAAATCACTTTTTTGATAAATAATTTTTTTAAAAGTTATTTTTATTATGCCAATTAAATAAATAATAGCTTTTTTTAATTAAATTTTTAAAATTTATCATCTAAATTATTAAATATCAAAATTATTCTTATATAAAAATATAATATATTTAATATAACAAACTAACCGAAAAAACATTTGATTATCAAATTAACCAACCAAAAACACATTAAAAAATCAAATTAGCCAACAAAATAGACTTGTATTTTTTTTTCTAATTTTGATAAATTTAAGTAATACTATTGTTTAGAACTTTTTGGCAAGTTAGTGGTGGTAGTGATGATGAAAGGTATAATTCATTGGGAGAAATGTGATTGACTGAAGATACTCTAAACATAGTGTGGTAGTGAATGATACTAATAAGCATGCTTTGCCTCCTCTTTGGCATGCTTTCTTTATTTTGATGACAGGTTTGTTTATGGCTTTGCAACCAAAAATCATAGCATGTGGAAATTCCATAGCAGCTTTTTCTATGGCTGTGAGATTCCTTACAGGTCCAGCTGTCATGGCAGCTGCTTCACTTGCTGTTGGACTCAAAGGTGTTCTCTTTCATGTTGCAATTGTGCAGGTATACATACTACTACTAATTTTTTGTTTTGTTTTGTTCCCTTTTTACATAACCAATATAATATTATTTATTCATTGCATGCCCTCCAAAAAATTCTTTTTACTTTTTTTTATTCACTTTTAACATATTTGTATGATATTATATGTTTTTAGTGTGTGTATTTATCTCTGTCAAGATAACTTACTTTATTGATGTTTGTTTGAATATAAAAAGTTATTTCATTGGTTGGAATTTAATGGTACAAAAATTATGCTCTTTGGTATCTTTGCAGATAACATATATATATATATATATTTTTTCTTTTAAATAGTTCAGTAGTTTGAAATTCCATCCTTAAAAAAATAATTTGGATGACTGAAGTTCGAACTATAATTCCCAGCATATATAATAAATATAATGTTCTATCAACTGAGCAAGCTCGTAATGACAATAACATTCTTTCTTTGGCTATGAAAAATTTAATACTTATACTTGGGATTTATATAATTCTTTATTGATTGTGATTGTATTTGTACAACCATTGAAACCACATTTGACATGTTATTTGGAATCTATTTGCCAAAAAAACACCAGGCAGCTCTTCCCCAAGGAATTGTACCATTTGTCTTTGCTAAGGAATATAATGTACATCCTGATATTCTAAGCACAGGGTGAGTATTCAATAATTAAGAATTTTCTTTTTCTACCCTTCAAATTTATTTTATTCCTCTTTTAATGCTAACCAATGAATTATTTTTGGTGAAAATGCAGTGTCATTTTTGGAATGTTGATTGCATTGCCCATTACTCTTGTGTACTACATCTTAATGGGGCTATGAAGAAATGAAATGATGGATATGATTTCAAAAGATTCACGTGTGGTGATGGCATATTCCATGCAAAAACTTGGTTGAGACTTTTTGATCATCACACACACAAGAAAAAGAAAAAGAGAAAGAAAAAAAAAGATTAGAAAAGCATCATGAGAATTGAATAGGAGGTAGCCAAGAATTTGTTTTTACTTTTTTCTATCTTTGTATTTGTTATCTTTTTTCCCCCCTTTTTAATGAACTATCCTTTCTTAGTAAAATGTAAAATCTTGATTTTAGCTAGTTAATTTACAAAATTATTATCTCTCATCCAAAGAAAAATTTCTTGATTTGTATTTGTCATCCTTGTATAGGGGCATTTATTTGGAGGCTCTAAATGAATATTAAATTAAAAATGGGTTTCTAATAAAAAAATATATTAAAAACACAATTAATTATCATTATATATAATATTAAAAAAAGATATCTTAATCAGTGATTAAATTTGATGCAAAGCTTGAAATGTAGCGGTTGAGTTTGTGAATGAAGTCTGTGTACAATGGTTTCAATGCTTAGGATTTTCAAAAATATTATCATTTTAATTTTTTTTTGGTTACAATTTTAATTTAATTTAAGATGATTAAAACTAAAACTATAAAAAATGAAACCCTGAAAATTTAAATCAAATACCTTGCACACAAAATATCATACTCTACCATAATCTATTGTTAATTCATATTTGATATTTTATGAATATTGACAATGTATAATTATTATTATTATTCGGTTTCAAAACTTTGAGACCACCAAAATTTTAAAAACCAATGCCATTACACATCCAACATATGAATGTTGATCGGACATGCTAATCTTATTTATATTGTTCTAGCCAAAGAATAAGTTTGGCTAGTACCAGAATTTGATTTCTCCTAAAAATCAAATAATTTGTGGAACAATAATCAGCACCACCCTTTTCATTTTAAAACTTTTAATTTTTTTTTGTTTTTTGTTTTTATAAAACTTTTAATTCCACTAACCAGCTAGATAACTAGTTACTGAACCTAAATTCCCTGCCATAAAGTTAACATGTAGTTAGTTCTGATATAAAGGAACGCTTAGTTGGACACAAATCCAAGAAATAAAAAAGTATTTAGACACACACTCACAATAAAAAATAATTTAAAGCAAAATTAATATTGTCATATCATGTAATTATATTCTATTTAATGTTTTTTGCTAATGTATGTGTGCCTAAATAAATTTTTTTGAATTTGTGCCTAAGTTAAAATTCCTCTTGATATCAAGTGGTTCCAGCCTCTCACCTTCCGATTATAATTGCAGAAGATCGAATCGTACTCCTTTCTACGAAAGTCAACAAATCACCACTTAACCAAATTGGTGAAGTATAATATGATTTAGATCATAATAAATACAAAGTAAAGATCTGCTTACATAAAAAGAACATTCTAAAGAATGATATCTCATTTGTTCTTTGTCAACTAAAACTAATTTCAGTTTTTTTTCCACTTAATGGATTTTAGTGCCTACACTAGAATATCAACTTGGCATATACTTTTAATTTAGACTTGATTATGTTAATTTTAATCAAGCCTAAAGTGGAACAAGAAGCTTATATTGACCATTTTAAAATTTTAAATTCATTCTAAGACAAGTTAAATACAACAAGGATGAGGCTTAGATACATATAATTTTATGCTTTTGAAAATAAGTTAATATAGTGCAATAAGGGACCCTCGTTACAATAGGGGTTTGATAATTTGATCTTGATATGGACAACTTTGGAATATTGGGGGACAACTTTCATAATCCAAAGTTTCTCCTCCTTTTATCAAAGTCTTTTCTTCTTGCTTCTTTCTTTATCTATATTCTTTTAGTTTTTACACACTTTGTCTTTTTGTCACACCTTTCCTTTTCATTTGTAGTTTTTATTTGTTGCTTTTGCATTACTTCTTTTGAAATTTAAACACTTTGCAAACTAAAATAGAAATTATGTGGGGGGTACTTTAAAGCAACTTACACCCCCATTCATTTTATATTGTCCAACCAATTTCTACTATTTCTGGTTGGTATGATACTTGTATAAGTTACTGTCAGTAGAGTAAGTGCTCCTTTAAAATGGGAACAAGGGGAGATTTTTTCTATTTAAATCACATGAGTTTTGTAAGCAATTTAGTGGGATGTGTAGTAAAATGAAATCCAAAGGAAAAACTAAAGAAAGAAAATTAAGCAAAAGTCAACTAATCGATCGGTGGATGATTCAAATTAGAATTGTTAAAATGAACTAGTCTGAAGAGCGCAAATTTTTTCGGGTTTGAGTCTTAAAATTTGAGTCCGGATTTTTTCCAGGTTCTTTAGCCCGGGTCGCTTAAGCCCGCTTAAAATATGGACTAATCCGAATGGACCATGGGTAGCCCAAAACCCGAATAAATCTACTTACAATATATTAAAAGAAACTACTATTAAAAATTCAAATTTGTACTTATCACTTTTTACGGTGTTCTAAGTTTTGCGCTCTTAAATATAATTTTAATTCTAAACTAATAAAAAATATACAAAATAAATATAGGAAAGAAAGATAAGCATAAAAGAAATCTTCCCTTAAAAATAACATAAAAAACCACATCTCTAAACAAAACACAAATAGGAAAAAAAAAAGATATGCATAAAAGAAATCTTCCCATCAAAATAGAAACGGAAGCCAACTCTAAAAAAATATATTAATTCAATCTATTTTAACTTCAAAATTAGGAACATAAAAAAGAAATTAATTAAAATAAATTTACGCATAAAACTAGGAACAAAAATAACAATAAAAGATATGCGCAAAAAATAGTAACTTTTTTTTTAATGAAAAAATAGTAACTCAATTTAATATATAAAAACTTATATATAACAAATTAAAATAGAAGAACTTGAAAAAAGTAGATGCTTATTTATGAGCTTATGCGAAATAACCTATGCAAATAAATAATCTTTTATGTATTATTCTAAGTTTTTTAAGATAGTTTATGAGATATAATTTTTGTTAGTGAAAATTTACGAATTAACATGCGTTAAAAAAACTTATGAATAAACATAAAAGTCTATTTATAAATTATAACCATAAACTATTTTCATAAGCTTAAAAATAAGTCAAATTCAAACGGGTCGGATATATTAAAAAATTTAATCATACACGAGACAATTTCTTTATTAAAAAAAGAATTGAATAATAAATATTTGTTATTATTAATTATAATTTATTACACAAAAATCTTACACGGGACAATTGCTTTAATAAAAAAATTTAATCATACACGGGTCAATTTCTTTAATATAAAAAAGGAATTGAATAATAAATATTTGTTATTATTAATAATAATTTATTACACAAAAATCATACATGAGACAATTGCTTTAATAAAAAAAAATTAATCATACACGGGACAATTGCTTTAATAAAAATTGAATAATAAATTCAATATTTTAAGTAATTGAATAGTAAATTTGTTATTATTAACTACTATAATTTATTACACAAAAAATCATACACGGGACAATTGCTTTAATAAAAAACTTTACTTAATTTAATAAGTTTTACAAGAAATAGCAGAATGACATCACCTATATTTTAACAATATTTTATAAATAAAAGTCAATAGACCCGGACGAATGCACGGGTCTCAAAACTAGTTATAATAAAAAAATTATAAAAATAAATAAGTTAGTATGTTACATTTTAATCGTTCATTTTTTTATTTGAGTCAATTCAATCGAATACACATTAAACTCGCTTAAAAAGTTATCCACTCTTATTATAAAAAATAAATAAAAGAAAAATGAAAAACCCGAAGAGTTATTTCTATACTTGATATACAATAAGAGATATAATCAATATAATACAGTTCAAGACTCAATACCCTAGGAATTTCTAAGATACAACTTTTGATGAGAGTTTTTGTAAGACCCAAAATTTCATTGTATAGTTGGTTTAAGGAATATTAGGGTTCCGATGTGTTCATGTTGTGAAACATCGTGTAATTATTAAGTTTTGCTGTAATTGAGTCTGTTTTGGGCTCGTGCGCTGTAAAGGCACAGACTTTTGTCTTGTAATCCTCTTTTGTGAATAAGAAGGTTGTTGTGGATTTAGAATGACGAGTTTTGGATTATTCTTGTTTTTGGAAAAACGAGTAGGATTTTTACCCGCGGATGTAAAATCTTACTGTGTCTGTTTCAAGTGAGGTTTCGGATGGGAGTCTTATATATCTGCGTGATTGAGGTTATGTTATGAGAATAATTTTCTAAGGTATGGAAGAAAATTACAGTCACGGAAAAAGATTCGGCGATAAGTTTTGGAAAGGTTTTACGATGGACGTTCTTTCCTTAGGTTTTCCGTTTTTGTGAATTTGGTTCGTCGCGTCGCGCGAGAGCTGAGTACGTGTCTTGTATTGGAAGATTGGATTAATCTTGTGTTTATCCATAAAGCAATTTGATCCAATGGCTAGGGTTTAAGCTTGGACTTTAGATTTTGATCCAAGGGTGGATAAGTGACCAAGAGCTTTGTATAGTAAGGAGGTTTGGTGACTTTGTGGACTTAGGAAAACATCAGAAATCTCTCTTTTCTTTCTCTCTTTCACGTGACTCCATTACTTTCTTTAAACCTTCACTAAAATTTCCATTCTTCACCATTTGAGTCCATTTCAAGCTTGGGAGCTTTGTGGAATTGTTGTAGAGAATCAATTGCTTAAGGTAATCATCCTATTTCTCTTCATTTTAGTTGGTTAGAACTCTTAGGGTGTTGAATTTTAGTTTATGTTCCCATGAGGGTTTGTTAGGAAATGTTACTTTCATGGTTTTTGGTTCATGAATGTTGTTCATGAGGTCTAGAGAAGCATGTGTAGGCTTTGTTATTTTGTTTTCCATGAGTAGGTGAAAATCTCATGAGAAAAGTTAGGGTTTTAGGTTGGTTATGTATTGATCAATAACATGTGGTTAAGTTGTAAGGTTTTAAAGAGAAACATTGTTTTTGAACCTTTAGGCGAAAGGGATTGGTGTTGCATGGTTTTGTTTTAGAAAAATCCGATGAAAAATATTTTGGGGTTTATGAAAATATTTCCTAAGTGTTTTGTGTGGAGTTTTTGGGGTCCAAGTGGTTTAAAACTCTTGTGTTATGTGGCGTTGCTTTTGCCTAAGAAAACATGTTTAAAAATGATTACCGGTCGGTTGAGGCCCGTAATAAAACTTGTGCTTGAGTTTGGTTTTGATTTTGGAAATGAAAACCAAATAACTTGCACTCGAAGCAACCAACATACTTTCGGGAATGTATTGCTTGCTTAGGAAAATGGTTTGCTTTTGTGCTTTGAAAAGGTGTTGGGAACTAATAGAATCAAACTAGGCTTGGTTGGAAAAAGAGTGGTGTGAGTTGCTGTTTTTGCTGTCATGACAGGTGCAACTCGCCGGGCGAGTGATAACTCGCCAGGGCGAGTGTCACAGGTCCTGAACACGCCAGGGCGAGCTCCACAGCGAGTGAGACCTGTCCTCTCTGACTTCACTCGCCGCCAACTCGCCAGGGCGAGCTCTGAGAGTTGAAATTTTGGATTCTGATTTCTAAACTTGGTTTTTAACTTTCTAATCCCTTTTTATTAATTTATGGAAGTGGCGGGGATTGGAAACGGGTTTTTCGGGTACACGGAAAGTACGTAACTTGTGACACAAGAAAACGGTCATTTCGCATTTCAATTTATTTAAGACTTTTGACTATTGTTTTGGGTCCTAAAAATAGTACAAATAACTCATAGTGGTTGATCAATATGGTAGAATTTGGTGTGGTAACCAAAAGAGTGGGTTTTCCTTAGAAACCTTTAGGGTTTTGGGTTTTCGGTGTAGTTTCTATACGTTTGGTTGTGGAACAATGTATTGATCGTACGTTGCTTGTTTTAGGAAGCGCGTTGTGTTGTTTGGACGAGTTTTAGTAAACGGAAGCTTACCGAGGTAGGGGCTCCACTTTATTTCCGTCTTTTAAAATGATTACGATATGTTTGGTTTTGCTGTTATGCATTTGCTGTGTGCTTTGACATGTTTGTACTTATGTATTCTCGTTGATGAGAACGTGGTTATAATTACTTGTGCAATTTACATATGATTAGGATATTGTATGTAGGTTGTGATGGTTTGTGCATAGGCTTTAGGCTATGTGATTGGTTGCATGAGCATATATTAATGCGTGCGTCGGATAGGACTACACGGGGATTTTGTCTGTGTGACTATCCTGTATATGCCAAAGAGAATATATGTCATGCATTTCATAGTTGCGTGCCTAAGTGTATGTCTGTGTGACTTTGCCTACGTACCGGGCGTTGACTGTGTGGCTTCGCCAAAATCCGACTGGATTTTATTGAGTTGGTGTTTGTCTGTGCGACTTTACCTGGTGTTTGTCTGTGTGACTTCACCCGCCTTGTGTGGCTTTTTAGTGCGGGTACGTATATGACTGTGTGGCTTTGCCTACCCCACGATTCTTCGAGGAGAGGTTAATTTTCCAGAAAATCATGCATGTGGCGAACCAGTGACGGTTGTCACACCCATTGTAGAAGTCTGCATTAGGATTGGTGATTTATTTATATATACCCGTTGGTGGGAACTACTTTCGAGTTTAAGAGCTTTCTCTTGTGTATGTGGAAATTTGCTATGTGTACATCTTTCTCACCGATTATATATATGCATACTTGTATTTTGTGGTGACCCCTTTCTTTTATTTGCGGGCTCATCCCACCCAGATGTTGGGCTAGGTCGTGGTGACGACGGTGGCTGTTCCGGGTCCCAGTGAGAGGTTGGAGTTTAGCTTAGTTAGACTATGCGCCGGTGTGGGTTGTACACTGTGCTTTTTGGGTTAGGCATAGGATTCTAGCTAGTTTTGTTGTAAGTATTTGAATACTTTGACTTGGATTGTAATTATTCCTGAATACACTTTGCTTGTCGAAGCACCTTTTGGTAATGAGTTCTTTTTATATTTGAATGCCGGCTCATTTAAAATCTTTTATGTGTAAACTCTGATGTGTAAAAGAAAAAAAAATAAAAAATTTTAATGCCTTTTCTGGCTTATGAAAAACGGGGTGTTACAGTTTTAAATTGTGCTAAGATTTTGATAGAGTTTTGGTATGTTTGCGCTCAAAGTCTTAATTCTTCTTGAAGTGTTCCGCTCCTTATATAGTCATATAAGAGATACTTTGTTGAAGAATTTTCACAATTCTTGAGTCTTGGAGAAGCTTCAATAAGGAGGTTGGAATGTTGCCTCAAATGGATAATGTCGTTGCAAGGAAATTTGAAATTTATTGCTAATGAAGAAGTATTTGTTTATTCCCCTTGTCCAAGAAGGTTTTTGCAATTTTCTTCACGTGATAAGAAGAAGCTATACTTGACTCTAACTCTGAATGTGATAGTTCAGAGACTTCTGATGCTGACATGTCCTTCAGTCTTGTTTTCAAGTTTTGAGACCTTGGAGTCAAAGACTCCGGGACCTCAGAGTTTGGGAACCTCAGAGTCTGTTCTTCTGGTTCTAATCTTTAAGGTTCTAACCTTCAAGACTTAAGTTTCTCTTCATAAAATGTTTTATGCTCATTATATGTTCTTTGAAATTCTTAATTCTTCATAAGAATTTTAGTGTATGGACCTGCACACTTGAACATACATTAGCATATCCAATTTATTCTTTTAATATTTTGTTGTCGTCAAAACCCAAGAGTAATTGTTCTCAATCAAAGAATTAACGTACACAAAAGTTAATGCGTACATGATATACAATTAGAGGTGTACACTAAATACAACACAATTACAGACTCAAACAATTAAACTTAAGATTTCTAAGATACAAAAGTTGTTAAAAAACCTAGATTTTTAAGGCTTGTGAATTTGACAGAGTTTCAGCAAGTTCAGAGTCTGGTTCGATCATATGATCTTCATCTTGCTCTCTTTCTTTTATAGGCAAGGAAAAATAGAATTGTTAATGAGATTATGTTCGTTGAGAAGCGTTGATCAATCCGTTGGAACTTTGCAAAGAGTAGGTGAGATGTTCTGCAAAGTAGATTTCAAATCCTTTGCAAAATGGTTAATAACCGTTCCATTGATTTTGACGTTGAAGATATTTTCTACACCATTTTAGGAAAAGGACAAGCGTGTTGTTTGACATGACAACTACCTTTCTGCTTTTTCTTTTTCAAATGTCAAACCTCTTAGAGTCTTCTTTGTTTTCTCAAAGTTTGATCTTTTGGAGTCTGATACAATCAGATGCCCCCATAATTTAATCTTCTAGATTTTTAATGCAAGCAGAGTCTGATGTTTCCAAATTTTGGTCCTACAGATTTTGGCGCAATCTCCAGAGAACATTTTAAACACCCATCTTCTCTTGGACATGGTTTTTTTCTTCTCTTATATACGTTCAATGCACAATAAATTTTATCTTCCATTAATCCTGCATACTTGAACAAATATTAGCATATCTAATTGTTCTTTTAATACGTTGTTATCATCAAAACTTTTAAAGATTGACAAATCAATTTTGTTCCAACAAAAATTTGGTATTATTATGGCTCAATGGACCCCTGTGTATTTTTTATTTTATTTTTGAATCCAAATTTTAGACTTATATTTTAGAACTTACTAGGATTGTCTCCATCTTCGCTCTGTCTCAAATACCGTCCTATTAGGGTGGTGTTGGAGTGGAGATCGATTGTGGCCAACGGTGGTTAAAATAATGGTTGGCGAGCATCGGTTGTAATATGTTACAAATAAGAATAATAACCTATTGTTTCGGAGAATTTTAGTTCAATTCTTGATGGAAACAAAATTTACTTACCTGACAATTGAATTTTTGATTATTGAGGTTTTCTTTTGGGAATCAGATAATTAACGCAAAAAAAATGATATATGTTTATTTTACATTGATTTTAACTAATAAATTTAATTGAGAAGATAAATTTTTGTTTTTATAATTTTTATTTTGTCAACTAGCTTAGCTGTGAGACTTTCACCTCTTAAATTGATAAGTGAGAAATTTAAGTTTGAATCCCGACTTCTGCATGTTATAATGGTGAATACATTTTAGGTTTACTAGCATATTTAATTCTTATGATTATTTTAAGTTTTAATTTGGTCTCTTATGTTTAAAAAATTTTAAATTAGTCATTTTTGTCATATTTCTGTTTAAATTGTCTACGTGGCTAACATAGTTGTATAAGTGGACAACTTAGTTATTTATCTATCAACTAATAATATAAGAATAAGCTACACATAAGTAGGTTTTGCATTTGGTCTTCTGAATTTTGTTACAAATTAATTGTGAGAAACTGAGAATCATATACAAATATACTTATGTAGCTTATTCTTATTAGTTAATATTGGGCAGAGTAAAGTCGATAAGTTCTTATAGTATGACATGTTTGAATTGAATGGCATATATGTAGAGATTTTAATGGAATGTTGTCCCTACCCAATACCATAAAAGCAATAAGAAGGTTCTTGATGACTCAGCTAGCAATATATATACTGTAGCTAGCATGCATGGGAGATTAATTCAGGCAAAGATATTATTGCAGTGGAAACCATAACATGTCACCCGTTCTTTGTGCATTTGTCAGTGTATTATTGTATTTTTTGTCCCTATAGTTACAACTATATATATCTGCTCAATATAATGCACAGCTATGAAGTCAATAATCAAGATAATTGTATACTTCTATACTCTCTAGGTTGTAATAATCAATACCGAAGTATCACGATTACAAAGATTCAATCCAAATGAATAGAGTTGGTTTAATTTTTTATGTTCGGATCCAAACTAAATCAAATTAATTAAACTTGACTTTTACGATTTTTTTTAATAAATAGTTTAGTGGTTATTTGATGGGTGATTATATTCATATTTTATAATTAGATAAATAATAGTGTTTTAGATACACTTGTTAAGGATTCAATTTTTTTTAAGAAGTTCTTGAAATGGTATAGTTAATATAATAAAGATCTAAATTTTGGTATTTTTAATGCACAATTTTTATTTTATATTTCTCTTTTTACCCTATTATGGTATCAACGTGATTCATCATGATTTCATATAAGCCATACTTAGTAGCTTTTGAAAAATCACGGTGGATTACCGTAATTCTACCCTATTCACCGTAATACAAATTAAAATAAATATTTAATTCATTAACTAATACCTCAATGACACTAGTTTGCGAGACTGAATATTACTGTCGATTAATAGTATTTATACCATCATAAAATACATGTTATTCTCTCTTATTTGTGTAAGTTATGATATGAGTAGATCAATTCATGTATGATTAGATATATAGAATCTAGATAGTAGACAACAATGATTATTTCAAAGAAAATAGCTATAAGCTGTCTATACCGTGAATTCGTGAAATGAAACTTCCAAGGCGCAAAAAAACATATTGCTCTCGATAGTCATTCCTTGCATGAGTGTATGCAAGGAAAGGAAGCTGTACATGTTTGAGAAAAAGTCTACTAGTAGGGTATATTTACATAATTATCGAAAGCAACGTTTAAAATGCATGTATAACTTGATTTTTTTTTTTAGGTAAAGTATTATAAGACATTGATATATAACTTGATTTTCACAAAATAAAAAAAAATGTATAACTTGTTAAAAAATTTCAAAGAAAATATTGGTTGGTACTTTCGACAACCAACAAGCACGACTAAAAACGGATAGCTAAGAAGTAACAACCGTCTGATGGATTATATAAACCACAACTTGTATTTTCTCCATCCCATGTATTTTATTTAATTCTTTGATTTCTGTGTTGTTCCACTTGATTGCTATACAAGTCCTTATATAGCAACTAATTGTTAGTTGGTTCAGTGGTGATTAACGCTGAACTTGGTAGGGAGAACCGCGGTTCGATCCCTCGCAACTGCGATCGAGAGGGAGTTGAAACCACTTGATGTCAGAACTGACTAAATTGGTGGTGAAAAACAAAAAAAAAAGTCCTTATATAGCACTTCTCAAGTTTTTTTTTGGAGAAGCTAAATTAACCCACTTAAATTAGCATCAGAGAAAATCGAACCTGAAACTTTAAGAATAAGTACACACTTAGATCTCAAGTCAAAGCACTTCTCAAGTTTAAATTTACCTTTACACAAAAATAATAATTTAATTTTGATCTAAGATCAAATTAGCGGTCAATTGCAAAATTTAAATTAGGATTTTTGACTTAAGTAGACATCTCACACTAATTTTCGATTTTTTGAACTCACCATGAGACTAATTTTAGAGTTAGCAACAAGCCATCAGTTTTTGTATTCCAAAGCTGCCCACCTCCCAAATGGAACCATATCATTTTTGAAAAAAAAAAATCATGTTAATTTCCTACTCTCCCAACCATATGTTATAGTTGTTTTTTTTTTTTTTACGGGATGTTATAGTTGCTTCATTGTTTATTTAAAAATAGGCAATATACATTTGAACTTCTATAAATTATTAAGTTGTATGAGTCAATAAAAATAAGTTGTAACATTGAACGTAGTTGTGTTTTTTTTTTGTTTTCTTTTTGTTTTTGTCAAATGTAAGTTTTTTGTTTTGTGCTAATCATTTGATTTTTAAAAATAAGGGTATGTTAATTCGTAGTTCAGTTAAGAGGTAAGTAAAATATAAAAAAAATATTATTCCACATAAAAATTGAATTCAAGTTCTTTCAAAAGATTTTTCTAGAATTCGTTAACCACTTGAATACAATTACTTTGATTATTCAACTTACGTCTTTTTAGAAAAAAAAGTTTTAAGATATGAACATATTGAGTTTCCAACTACCATAGGTAGTGGTTAATCCCGTTTAACTGTTTGAGCAACGATTAATTATTTATATACTATTTACAATGTGTTTTATTAATCTGTGTAATTTTTATAAAGTACGTAATATTATTTATAAAAAGAATCGGATGGAGTATTTTCGTACGCACTTTTTATGAGACGGAGATAATAATTAACAAATCTTAATTGCAAGCAAACCTCATGAAATCCAAACGAAAGAAAAAAAAAAAAGTCAGTTTATAAAATTGATTGACATATAGTTGTATTGTGTGTTTTGCGTCATAGACAGAGAGTTTTGTTTTGTGGCTATCTAACCTTTAGATTGTCTGCCACTAACTTTTGCTGGGTCGGCCATTCTCTTGACAATGCTTTGTGGGCTTCCAACGTTTGTATAGGAAATTTTCTCATCCCACCCCCATGGTTCTTTTTCCCCCCGGATTTCCCTTTTTACCCTTACAAAAATATAGTTCGGGCTCTACGTTCCGAAAAAATTTAAAACCTTCAAACTGGTTCGGGACACCTTTTCCGAACCATATTTCGGGGACTAGAACCCGAAACAAGACGTTATATTTCAGAAAACCAGCTCACTTCCTCTCATTCATGTCAAATACTCAATCTCAAGTTCTCTTTGGTTCCAAAATCGTTTTTCTCCATTGTTGGCTCAATCTCAAGGTTTGGAGGCTATCTAACGGAATCAACACTCACTGATACATCAACATAAGGTAAATTGCGTTTCTAACCGATTAGATTTTGTATATTTTAGCTTTGAATTGACTGATGCACCTAGGTTTCCGAAATTTCTGACATGGTGTCGTTCGGGGAATGTTTTCCAAAAAAAAGGACAAACTATTTCGGAAAATACGGCCCGAACTTATACTTAGAAAAAATTTTATGTTTTCCTTCTGCACTGATACTGCCTGCTACTGCCAATTTTTTTTTTCTTCCAAATTTAGGAAGATTAAATGTTTTGATTTGCTTAATGGTTATTATTAATGATATGTTTAACGATTATAGCTTAGATATTTGAGTTTAAGTTCCATATGTTATTTGATATGAATTGTAGTTGATATTGATTTTTTTTTGTTGTAGTTATGGTGGATCATAAATCTAGACAAGTAGTGCTTGGTATAGGTGTCTACGAAGTTGTGGGCGATGTTAAGCCTGTCAATTATCATCAACCGCAAGAAGCACCTCTTGCTCTTCCTGCTCCTCCTGTTCCCGCTCCTCCTCCTGCTCCTCCTGAAAGTGGTCCTCCGGCAATACATTTTGATTGTAGCTCAAGTTTTTTGAGGGAGGAAGCTTTCAAGACTCGCGATGATTTACTGAAGTGGGTTCGCAAGGTAGCTGCTGGTTTAAAGTTTGCAGTTGTTATTGTAAACTCTGATTATGGTGATGGAAAGAGGAAGCAAAAGTTGGTTTTGGGTTGTGAAAGGGGAGGTGCCTACAAACGAACTAGCAAGAAGCCAAAGTTCGAAGAAACGGGAACGAGGAAGTGCGGATGCCCGTTTAGGCTCCGTGGTTATTTTTATAACACAAGCAAGGATTGGCATCTAAGTGTTGTGAACGGCGTACACAACCATGAGTTTGATAAAGGGTTAGATGGCCATCTAGTTGAGGGAAGGTTGAAACCGGAAGAGAAGGCTTTGGTTGCTGAAATGACTAGAAACTTGGTTCCGCCTAGGAATATTATGTGTACAATGAAGAATAGAGATCCGAAAAATGTCAGCCACAAGAAAATGGTTTACAATGCACGCCATCGAATGAGACAGCAAGAAAGGGGGCCGAGGAATGAAATTCAACATTTCTTTCATTGTTTGGAGGAAAAGCAATATGTGTTCAAGTTTATGCCGGATGATCTTGATGAAAAATTCCACTGAGGTGAAAGACATATTCTTTGCGCATCCTACCTCTGTTGCGTTGTTCAACACTTTCCCTAGTGTTTTATTGATGGACTCGACGTACAAGACAAACCGGTATGGTAGGCCGTTGTTTGAGATGGTGGGATCGACGTCGACCGGGTTGACTTTCAATGTTGCATTTGCCTTTCTTACTAATGAGAAAGAGGAGAATTTTACATGGGCACTACAACATTGTCGGAGCCTATTGAGGAGTGAGGCCGTCGGACCGAAGGTAACGGTGACGGATAGGGATCCCGGTCTTATGAATGCGGTTGGTAAGGTCTTTCCAGATGCAACACCGTTGGTTTGTCGCTATCATGTTATCAAAAATGTGAACGCAAAAGCAAAGACCATGTGTAAACAAACAGATGGAGATGATACGATCCACGCACAAGTCGTTAACACGGCGACAAATAGCTTTATCGCTATATTGGACGCGCAAACCAAAGACGATTATGCTGAGGCTGTTGTGGAATTTATGAATGTTCATAAGAAATGGCCAAAATTCGTTACCTACGTAGAAAAAACCATTCTTGACACCGACAAAGAAAAAGTGGTAAATTTGTGGACAAATGAGATTATGCATTTTGGGAATACAACAACCAACAGGGCTGAGTCGGCGCATGGATTGTTAAAAAAGTATTTGCCGGATTGTAATGGTGATTTTGTGAAGGTTTGGGAGGCGTGTGAACAAATGTTGTTGATTAAGTTCAGTGACATAAAAACAAGTTTTGGTCAAAGCTTGTCGGTTAAAGAACATAGGTATGGCGAGGAAAATGCTTTTCTGTACCCCTTGCTGTTGTTTAAAATATCTCGCAAAGCTTTGAACTATATTCTCCATGAGGCAAAAAGAGTAGTGGAATGTGGTTCGGATCCGAAAAAGTGTGGGTGCATTATTAGGAAATCATATGGTTTGCCTTGTGCTTGTGTAATTGCCAAGAAGATTCGCAACAGGCTTCCGATTAGACTTGATGAGGTCAATTCGCATTGGAAGAAGTTGACGATCGAGTTTGGTAAATTTGAAGATGATGCTGACGAAGAAGTTGAAGATGATTATGCGTGCACCGCTGAGTTTGAAGCAATTAAGGTTTGTTTTTTAATATTTTATAAAACTTTCATCGTTGAGTTTCTATGCAATGTTGTTTAATATTTTAATTTGTCGTTGAATTTGTCGTTGATTTTGTTGTTGAATTTCGTTGAATACTAATAATTTGTGTGTTTTTTTTTATTCTTTAGGAACGCTTGAAGGTTGTTGATGTGAGCATGAAAGCGGAGATAAGAAACAAGCTTCGACAACTTGCTTTTCCGGAAACAACGACTTTGACAAGTCCTCCCGTTGTTAAAAAACCAAGTGTCGTTACAAGAAGTAAAAGTGGGGTTGAAAATTCGACGGCACGGGAGAAGTCATATTGGGAGCATGTTGATGCGCAATTTCCCGATTGTCGAAATTCACAAACCACTGCTGCAAGTTTTTCTCGGAAGGGAGCGAGAATTGGTAAATGGACTCCAAGCCAAAGCTCACAAGTTAGTAGTCCATTTTTCAAGCATATGCCTCAGTTCATGCAACCATATATTGAAGATTTTGTCGATGTTGTGGGTGACGGCTATTGCGGTTATCGTGTGGTTTCATTGCATGAAAATGGAAATGAGGATGATTATGAGCTGGTGTTAGCCTGTATTTTCGACAGACATTAATGAATTGGAGAGAGATGATGAAATCTCATTTAATGTGCATGATTGCATTTTTAATATTCTCTTGGGAATTGATTCTGGCAATAAATCAAGAGAGAGTCAAAGCATTTGACATTAAAGATTTTTGACGTATCAAAACCTGAAAATCTGTCGAGTTCGACAGAGCCATGTTTATCCAAATAAACATGCTGGTTCGACAATAACGAATGTTTGTCGAAAATACTGTATATATATATGTATATATGTATTGTTTGTTTGTCTAACGTACTGTGCAGAAAGGAGAAAGCGTACTCTGGACTTAGTAAAATATTCAAAAAGTGAATAACGTTTGAAGGGTTCGCCAGGTGTCCAAGAAATTCAAATGTCAAAGACACGTGGAGCATAGTTAGGCAATTTGTAGGTTTTAGCAGTTAGTCTGTTCGTCTATAAATATTAGTTTTTCATAAGAGAAACGGGTCCACAATTCATAACACATGCAAATTCCTAAGATATTCAGAGTACCCATGTCAACGAGCGAAATGAATGCAAACAGGAACATGTACGAATCTGTGTACCATTCTTTGTAAACACTTTTACAATTGTCAATGCAATTTACATTCTGCAGTATTGATTACTTGCATTTCATTTAAGCTTTCTGCAATTTAAAGCTTTTCTGCACTTTAAGCATTCTGCAATTTATTTCATTGCATGCTTTTACTTTTCAAAGTTTCTCTTTAAACTTTATTTGCAATTCATTTACAAGTTTTCTGCAAATTTAACTTTGAAGCACTTTACTTTAAACAAACCATTTGACTGCGTCAAATGCTTTTACTTTTTATCAATTTATCCGATTTAACCCAAAAAGATATGAATATGTTTTCATCATCTTCTGCACAATCCATATGTCCCAGGATTTACTAGTTGATCCTTCTTGTAATAATCAAACTAGCGGTTGTTTACTAAAAATCGGGGTAAACAAATTGGCACGCCCAGTGGGACCATTGGATTGTGTATTTTTATTTAGTGTGTTTTTGAAATTTTTTTACAAAAATTCGTTGTTTGGTGTTGTACTTTTGATTGTGTGTATATTTTTATATGCATTTGAGGAGTGGTAAATCTCTCCCGGAATTTTCAAGTATACCAACTCGTCCTCGTTCCAGAATGGTGAGACCACCAAACAATCCTAATAATAATAATAATAATAATGGGGCAGAAACAAATCCTGTTGTAAGTCCCCAGAATGTGACAGGGCAACCTGATCAACCAGTATATGGCAATCTTAGCGCCAATCCTACTGGTGGGCCAACAAGCCCTGCCCTGAACTCTATAAATTCTGAAAGTATCCCAAGCAATAATGTTAATGGTGGGAGTACGAACCCTGTAATAAGTTTCGGAACCGTTGGTATAAGTGCCAGTGGATCAACAATGCCTGCCACCACTACAAGTATGGCAGGAGGGTTTCTTCCTCCAAATACAAATGGTGCAATGATGACACAAATGAATGTATCATCCATGCCAACGAACGTGTCACACACACATGGATACACAGACGGTAGTCAAGTTGGTGGAACACCGTCAAGACCCCCATGGTTGCCTAGAAATCCACAATATGGAATGCCAACAACAACGATGGCAAGCCTGTATAATTGGCCTTCGATAGAAAATTCTCCCTCATCTTCTGCGATGGGAAACAGGGGAAATTCCTTGATTTTGACAAATAATTCCATGAATGCACTTAGGCAACAAATGGATGAAAGTAACCATGACATGGTGAACGCGTTAACCCAACAGATTGACACGGTTTTTAATCCTGTGTTACAGACAGCCAATGATAATTATTTATTATTAGCCAATCAAATGGGGAGGATGGCAGACTTTTTTGGTGCCCCTGATGCTCCAAACAACCAAAGGGTGTCTCGTGCAAACCCAGAGACTCAACCAGAAGTCCAAGCCCAACCAGTGCGCATTGAAAGAGAACAGGCAGAACAGGGAGTGGTTTTGGTTAATAGAAACCAGGATGCTGATAATGTTCTTAGGAATGTTCGACAAGAAAATGTTGCAGGGCATAATAACTTGGCCAATTTAGTAGAAAATATCTTGGCCCAAAATGGTTTGAATATAGGGTTGCATAGGCCAAATTTTGTGTCAGCATTGTCTGAATATGTATTGCAGGCAGAATTGCCAAGGGGATGGAAAATTCCCAAATTCACAAAATTTGCTGGTGATACTAATGAGTCTACTGTCGAACACATTGCCAGATATTTGGCAGAGGCAGGGAATTTGGCAAATAATGAAGATTTAAGAATGAAGTTTTTTCCCAATTCCCTCACTAAAAATGCTTTTACGTGGTTTACCACACTTCCCCCTCATTCAATTCATACTTGGACTCAATTAGAAAGGCTATTTCATGAACAGTTTTACATGGGACAATCTAGGATTAGCCTCAAAGAATTAGCCAGTATGAAGCGCAAAACTTCAGAAGCCATTGATGACTATCTGAACAGGTTTCGCCTCCTTAAGGCAAGGTGCTTTACTCAAGTGCCTGAACATGAATTGGTTGAGATGGCTGCTGGTGGCCTTGACTATTCCATTAGGAAAAAGTTAGATACTCAACATTTAAGAGACATGGCCCAATTAGCAGATCGTGTTCGACAGGTCGAACGCTTCAGGGCTGAAAAAGTCAGAAATTCTAAGTTCCACAAAAAAGAAAAAGTGGCATACATAGAAACATATGAAAGTGAAAATGAGTTCGACGATGGTTAGGATTACATGGAAAATAATGAAGTTAATATTGCTGAGTTAAAACCAGGCCCTCCCTATACTTGTAAAATGTTAAAACCATCAAATGGGAATAATCCCGTCGAACCAAAAAATGATAGATTTGTTTCTAAGACATATACTTTCGACATTACTAAATGTGATGAAATTTTTGACTTACTGGTCACTGATGGCCAAATAATTGTGCCAAAGGGTTTAAAAGTTCCACCTTTGGAACAACGTAAGAAAAGAGGTTTTTGTAAATACCATAATTTCTTGGGTCATAAAACCTCACAATGTGTTCTTTTCAGGGATCTGGTCCAAAAAGCCCTGCAGGAGGGAAGACTCAAATTTGGCGAAAAGCCAAAATCCAAACAGCAGGTGGATGAGGATCCATTACAGATTGCTGATGCTGCTTACACAGAGCCATTTGAGTGCCTGATGTTAGAAGCATTGAACCTCACTGAAGGGGGGCAATTAGTTTCTATTCCTGAAGAAGAATACGAAAACAAAGTGGAAGAGGTATATCCACAGGCAGGGGAAACTTTATTGGATTTCCTTCAACGGTGCAAAGAGAATGATGGCGAAGCTACATTATGTCCTCATTGTAGTGCCATGTTCGACAAAAAGGCTGCTGCAGGCCTTAGCAAGTTTTTGCCTCATAGTCAAGGTAGAAACAATTGGCCAAATCAGAAGCCAACTTATTCTAATGTTCTGAATAGCCAACAGGCGCCTGTACATCAGAGGTTGGGACCACAAAAATCATTTGTCCCCTCAAGCAGGACACCTGTCAACCAATGGGTTCATGGAAGAAACATGGATTTTGGTCAAAGGAATATGGAGAAAGGGAACTCCAGTAACAACAATCCCAAAAAAGATCCTGAATCAAGGAAATATGATTATAGGAATAATTACAAAGGGAAAAATCCCATGACAAGATCTCAATGGCGCAGATATCAACGCCAGAAGAAAGTGGCTGCTCAAAAATCCCAAATTACTGCTGATGGTAATGGAGAGAGGCATATGGAATTGGCGAAGAGGCCAATGAAAGAAAGGTTAGGTGAACCAAAAGTCGAGTCTTCAGTTGCTGATAATGTCGAAGACGACCACATGGAAGCAGATGACTTTCTGGATTCTGAACCTGATCTCGACATAATAGTAAATGTTGTGTCAATTCTGCCAAGGGAGTTCGACGTCTGTTCTGAAATAACAGATGACGAAGAAGAATCTGAAATGCAAATGGCTCTTCACAGGCCAGTCTGTTACTATGTGATGAGCAATGGTGCTTTGGAAGACCAAATGGCTACATTTGAAAGGCCAGATGAAGGCATGAAAAGTCACTTGAAGCCTCTCTTCATACAGGCTAAAGTAAATAATGTAGGGATCAACAAAGTGCTAATTGATGGTGGTGCTGCTGTTAACCTCATGCCAGAATTTTTGTTGAGAAAGATTGGCAAATCTTTGGTGGATCTTCATCCTCACAACATAGTGCTCTCAAACTATGAGGGTGAAACTGGTTTTTCTTTAGGAGCAATCCAGTTGGATGTGGTTGTTGGAAGTACTGTAAGGCCAACCTTATTCTTGGTTGTGGCCTCTAAGGCAAATTACAATCTGCTCCTAGGTCGAGAGTGGATTCATGGAGTGGGGGCAGTCCCATCTACCCTCCACCAGCGCCTTATTATCTGGCGAGATGATGGTATAGTGGAAAATGTTGAAGCAGATCAAAGCTATTTCAAAACTGAAGTCCATCATCTGACAAAGCACTCATTCGACAAGAAATTAGCAACAATCTCACCATGTACTGAGAGAGACTTTGCACATCGTCCAGCAGGAAATGTTCACCATGCAATCAAACTGGACCCCACACATGGTTTCTTGTGGGAAAGAGAAGATGGAAACAGTGAGGATGGCGAGTATGAAGGCCACAACTGCCCAACTGGGTGGGATATCAAAGAAAACTACTATGTCTGAGTCCCAAACTTGGGCAAAGATTACGGCCTACATGGCTGAAAATAGAATCAAAATGGCTTTAGAAGCCAATTCATTGTCAGAAAATATGGCTGATGCAGCCAATGACATAAAAGTTGGCAAATATAAGCCAGAATTGCAAAAGCTGGATTGCATTTATGATGACGAACCCTTAGGATTTGAAAAAGATCCAATCAGTCAAAGTCACAAGATGCAAGCACAGGACCCTTTGCAAGAGATTGACCTTGAAGATGGTTTGACAAAAAGACCAACGCATATCAGTGCAAACATTCCTTCAGATCTGAAGGCAAAAGTGGTGCAACTCCTGTTGGAATTCAAAGATTGTTTTGCTTGGGATTATAATGAAATGCCAGGTTTGAGCAGAAAATTGGTGGAGCATGAACTACCAGTTCGACCAGATAAAAAGCCGGTGAAACAATTACCTAGAAGGTTTGCACCAGAAATAATGTCAAAGATCAAGGAAGAAATTGAAAGGCTGCTGAGGAGCAAATTTATCAGAACAGCAAGGTATGTCGAATGGTTAGCAAATATAGTGCCTGTAATTAAGAAAAATGGTTCTCTTAGAGTATGTATAGACTTTAGAGACTTAAATAATGCTACACCAAAAGATGAATACCCTATGCTTGTGGCAGAAATGTTAATTGATTCAGCGGCTGGGTTTGAATATTTGAGTATGTTAGATGGCTATTCTGGCTATAACCAAATTTTCATCGCTGAAAATGATGTACCCAAAACTGCCTTTAGATGCCCAGGAGCATTAGGCACATATGAATGGGTAGTGATGCCTTTTGGTTTGAAAAATGCTGGGGCCACCTATCAAAGAGCAATGAATTTGATTTTTCATGAATATATAGACACTTTCATGCAAGTGTATATTGACGACATAGTTGTCAAATCCTCGTCAGATGATGATCATTTAGATCATTTGAAAAAATCTTTTGAAAAGATGAGGAAATATGGATTGAAAATGAATCCATTAAAGTGTGCTTTTTGTGTTAATGCAGGAGATTTCCTTGGGTTTGTTGTGTACAAAAAGGGCATTGAAATAAATCAGAACAAAACAAAGGCTATTATGGAGACAAAATCTCCAACTACAAAAAAGCAACTTCAGTCCTTACTTGGGAAGATCAATTTTCTGAGAAGGTTTATCTCAAATTTAAGTGGCAAAGCTCAACCGTTTTCGCCATTACTTCGTCTCAAGAAAGAAAGTACTTTCACTTGGGGGCAAGATCAACAACAAGCTTTTGACGAAATCAAGGATTATTTGTCAAAGCCACCAATGTTAATGCCTCCAATAAGGAACAAATTCATGAAGTTGTATATATCAGCATCAGATTCGACATTGGGTAGTATGCTTGCCCAGGAGGATGAAAATGGTGAAGAAAGAGCCATCTATTACTTAAGTAGGGTTTTAAATGATGCTGAAACTAGATATAGTAGTATTGAAAAATTATGCTTATGTTTGTATTTTTCTTGTATAAAACTCAAGCATTATATAAAGCCTGTTGACGTTTTGGTTTACTCTCATTGTGATATCATCAAACATATGTTATCTAAACCAATCCTGCATAGTCGAATTGGAAAATGGGCTTTAGCCTTGACAGAATATTCACTAACTTATAAACCTTTAAAGGCAGTTAAAGGCCAAATTGTGGCTGATTTTATAGTGGATCATTCTGCATTAGAAACTCCTCAAAATTATGTGGATTCAGAACCTTGGAAATTATATTTTGATGGTTCTAAACATAAACATGGAGTTGGAATTGGGATTTTAATCATTTCTCCCTCCAAAATTCCCACCAAGTTCAAATATAAAATCAATGGTTTTTGCTCAAATAATGAAGCAGAATATGAGGCTTTGATAACAGGCCTAGAAATTTTATTGGACTTGGGGGCAAAAAATATTTTGATCAGAGGTGATTCAGAATTGGTTTTGAAACAGTTGACAAAAGAATACAAGTGCATAAAAGAACACTTGATGAAATATTTTGTCATAGCAATTTCTTTGTTAAAACGTTTTGACCAAGTCATCTTTGAACATGTGCCTCGTATAGAAAATCAAGAAGCCAATAATTTGGCTCAAATAGCTTCAGGCTATAAAATTTCTAGTGAGAAACTAGAAGAGTTGATTGAAATTAAAGATAAACTCATTATTGATCAACCTCCTTCCATGGAATTGTCAATGCCAAAACTTGTGGGGGCAGATATACCACAAGAAAATGGTCAAGATAACACTTACGACTTTGACGAAAATTCAGAAATTTTTGAAATTTTTGCCATTGACAATTTATCTGATACTGACTGGAGAAAACAACTTGTCGAATATTTGCGAAATCCAAATGGAACGACCAATAGAAAAATAAAATATAGAGCCTTGAGTTATGTCATCATTGGCAATGAACTAATGAAGAAAACACCTGAGGGGGTTTTGCTAAAATGTTTAAGTGAAACTGAAGCCTATTTGGCTATATCTGATGTGCACAGTGGTGCATGTGGATCTCATCAGGCAGGTCATAAAATGAAATGGTTGTTTTTTCGACAAGGTGTATATTGGCCAACAATTTTAAAGGACTGTATAGAGTTTGCCAAGGGTTGTCAAGAATGCCAAAGACATTCAGGCATACAACATGTACCTGCAAGTGAACTCCATTCAATAGTTAAGCCTTGGCCTTTTAGAGGATGGGCTTTAGATTTAATTGGTGAAATAAAACCAAGTTCATCTAAAAACCAACGTTATATTTTAGTTGGTATAGATTATTTTACTAAATGGATAGAAGCAATTCCACTACCAAATGTTGACCAAGAAGCAGTGATTAGTTTTATACAAAGTCACATTATTTATAGATTTGGTATACCTGAATCTATTACTACAGATCAAGGTTCAGTTTTTACTGGACGAAAGATGGTTGAATTTGCCCAACAAACTGGCTTTAAACTTTTAACCTCTACACCATATTATGCCCAAGCAAATGGTCAAGTGGAAGCTGCTAATAAGATTATCATTGGTTTGATAAAAAAGCATATTGCCCAAAAGCCTAGAAATTGGAACAAGACTTTGGACCAAGTCTTATGGGCATGCAGAAATTCTCCAAAAGAATCAACTAATACCACACCCTTTCAACTAACATATGGACATGATGCAGTCTTACCAGTCGAAATACATCTGCAATCAGTCAGAATTCAAAGGCAGATGGAAATCCCAAGAGATCATTACTGGGATATGATGTTAGATGAATTAGTTGATTTAGATGAGGAGAGAGTAAAAGCTTTAGAAACGTTAACTCGACAGAAAGAAAGGGTTGCTAAAGCTTATAATAAAAAGGTTAAGTCTAAAACCTTTAATGTTGGAAATTTGGTTTGGAAAGTTATTTTGCCAATGGATAAAAAAGACAGGGTCTTAGGCAAATGGTCTCCAAATTGGGAAGGCCCTTTTAAAGTTGTTCAAGTTTTTTCAAATGGCGCTTACGAAATTGAAGAATTAACAGAAGAACAACGTTCGTTGATTATAAATGGTAAATACTTGAAAAAGTATAAACCAGCGTTGCAAGAAATAAAAATTAACGAAGAATAAAGCTTAAGACATAAGGAAATAATGGTGATCATAAATTTGTTCGCCACAAAATGGGCATTGTCAAAAGTACAAACCAAAAACCTTAACAAATTGTTCAGAAAGTTGAAATAAAACTAAGAGCAAATTATTACAAAACTAAAATTGTCTCTTCAGGTCTTCATATAGGCTTTGGAAAGAGGAAATTTCTTTGTCGAGAACCTTGTTCGACTCCTCCAGACCCTGAATTTCTTCTTCCACAGCTGCTGAAGCACTAAAGAACTTAATACCTTCGTTAGCCTCTTTGTCAATTTTGGCTTTGACAGCATTGGAAAGGTTGGCCTTGGCTTCGTCACGCTTAGCTTTCTCTTCATCAATTTTGACGTTGAGACTTTGAATCTTTAAGTTCAGCTCTACAATCTCCCTTTCCCAGGCAGTGATATTCTGGTTGTATTCAGCAAGTTCGACATTCGACTCTACTTCCTTCTCAAGTTGTTCGACATTGGCTTGGGCAGTATTGGCCTTTTCGACCAATGCAGCATACGCTTCAGTTTGAGCCTCCAGCTTCAGAGCATTGATCTTCCTCTTTTGAATGGCTTGAGTGAAACCATCAATAAGGTTTTCAAGTTGAATAACCTTGCGAAGGGTAGCACCATCAGTCAAAGGGTTGTGAAGTTTTTTCAGGAAGCCCAAGTGAGAGAATTCACTACTAGGGTTTGCCTCAATTAAGGCAAAGACATCTTGGTTGATGTAGTCTGTGTGCAATTTGAGGAGCAAAGAGTCCAGTCTCACTGTCGAATTGATCTCTGTATCAGAAGCCGTCGAACTGCTATGATGGGAGGCACCTTTGCTTTGTTCTTTGTTGCCTTTGCTTGAAAGGAGCATCCTTAGTGCTGCAGCAGGATCAGAGTCCTTCATGGCAATAAATTGCATCTCTGATAATCCAATGTCAGCAGATAACTTTGATGTCGAAGAGACTGAGAGTATTTCAGAACCTCCCTCAGTAGCCTCAGGCATGGAATCATCCTGGTTGTCGGATTCCATTTCGACATCAGTGTTTTCCGACGAATGAGTAGATTCAGCAGCATGCGCAGAGATGGTCTTTTCAGAATCTGGATGATTGGTGGGAATTTCTTCAATCTCTGGGCCTTTATCTTTTCCAGCTAGAGTGACCTCGACGTTATTGGTTCCAACGTCTTGGGCCAAGCTGTCTTCATCATTGACAAGTATAGTGGCATTTCCTTCATTGCCATCCTGGTCAAAAACAAAATAAAATAAAGTCTTAGAAATCACAACGAAAGTATGTTCATTTGACAAAGCCTTGAAGATGAAGACAATTTTTACCTGATCACTAGGGTCTTGTAAACTTGGGTTAACTTTCTCTAGTACGGGAGCGGGACCTCCAGTCGAAGGGGCTTCGACATTGATGGTTGGTTGATCCTCAATAGGAGAAGTGGAATCAGGGATTTCAATGTCTTTCTCTGTCTCTGCAGAAGGTTTAGGATTGGCTTTGACCTTCTTTTTCTTCTTCTTCTCTTTGTCAGCTTTCTTCTTTGGATTTGGGGGCATGCTTGCCTCACTAGTTTCGACACTGGCCTTTCCTTTGTCTCTTTGGCCTTCTCCACTAGCAGCAGCAGCAGTTGGGATAGTAGTACCAGCAGGCTGAAAGGAAAGCTAGATTATCAACACCAAAATTTCTTTGAAGTTAAGACAAACTCAAAAGAAGTGTCGAGATCAACTTACTGATGGTTCTTGGATGGTGAGTGATTTTTGTTTCTTTTTAGTGGTGGCTTCTCCAGTCTCCTTCGACGCCATTAAGGCTCTCTTACGAAGCTGCGTTTGAAATCAAAAGGATCAAAGATATGTTTGTAAAAAATTGAAATTCAAAGACTAAGTTACTTTAAGGTTTAATACCTTGGCCCCAATGTTGGAGAGTGATTTCTTTGAAGTTGCAGCAGGAGCAGCAGAATCTGTCGAAGTAGTGGCTTCCTTGACTTTAGAAGCACCTAGTGTCGAAACATGAAAGGAACACACATCAGTAAAGGGTTAAAAAACTACAAACACTATAAAAATCAAATTGTTAAATAACTCAAAGTTACCTTTGCCTTTGGGGGTCTTTTGCTGTAGAGCGTCGAACCCAGCCTCTATTGCTTGCAGAAGCACTTCATCACTGTTTTTAGCATGCTTCTCATAATGCAAACTCCACCAGGTGGCAAACTCGAAGGTGCAATGTTGAGAAGTTTCAAAGGCAACAGGCGTAAGCTTATAGGGTTTCCTTTCGTCAACAAGCTTCAGACGACGCTCAAAATACTCGACAGACATTCCAGAGTTACCCAAGACAATGTCATCTTTGTTCTTGAACAAACTCTTTGGCCTGAACTGACTTAGGCCAAATTGGTGAGAAACAAGGTTAGGTTGGTACCCAACCAAGCCTAGATGCCTTCTTTCGACTCCTTGCCTTGAGGATAAGATTGTGGGGTTCAAGAACATAGTCCAAATGTTGTTTGTATCCTCCTCTTCATTTGGGTTGGTTGCAGGGAATGGCCTTCTAAACCAAGCAGGCCCAACAGCTCTTTTAACAAATGAGGTATTCTTAGGAGTAATCTCGTCGAACTCAAGGAGAGTCTTGAAGTAGTGGAAGAAAAGCTGTCGAGTGGTCAGGTTTGTTTCTCTATATCTCAACAAGGCCAACCTAGCGCCTTCTGATTGTCGAGCGGCAATTGAAGCTTCCAAGTAAGAAGGAAGGAAGAGGTTAAAGTTCGACTCAAATGTGGCATTCAGCCAAAGTTGTAGAAGCCAGATAGGGCCAGAGAAAGCAAGCTGTGATCCTTTATCAATCTTCTTCAGCATGTCACTAGCTTGCCCCAAAGAATCATAAAGGGAAGCCAAGATAAATCTTCCTAAGGCTACGTTTAAACCTTGGTGAAGCATGATGGCGAGAGGAACAAGTCTCTTCACCACTTGAAGTGAACTGGTGCACAGAACAAAATGTGATAACCAATAAGTCAGGAAGGCTATATGTTCTTCGAAAGACACATCTTCGTCGCTTGTGTCATGAAAAGTTTTGAGAAATCCTGAGAAGGATAAGACTTTGAAGTCGAAGTGGTGGTTGACAGTGGTGTACTTAGGGTCGAACGTAGGTCCTGTGGGTCTTAAGCCAGTAATGGCAGCAACGTCGAATAAGGTTGGGGTCATCATTCTGTTGGAACAAAAGTGGGTCTGACATGAACCTCTAATGTTTTAAGTGGTTTTGATGATAACAAAGTATTAAAATTACAATTGGAATTACTAATGATTATTCTAGTGTGCAGAACTACAAGTTAAAATTCATTCAGAAGCACTATGAATAATAGCAGAGAAGCCAGCCAAAACAAGCTCTAAAAGTACATCACTGTTCATCAGAAGCTTAAATTTTGCATGACGAAGAAAGTGCCTCTGAGGACAAAACAAGGCTCTGACGGACTCAGAAGCAAAAAAACCTCAAGAAGCAATAACAACAGCATCTGAAGCAAAAGGAATTTACGTCACTCAAGAACTGACATAATCAGAACCAATGATTAAAGAACAATCTACTTCAAGGCTCTGTCACGTCCACAGGAAGGAATATTCGTTAGTACAACGTTAACCTTATCCATATGTGGAGCGCAATTGAGGATCGTACTATTGTACTATTATTACTCAAAATGGATGAGTGATAATTCAAATAGCAAGGTAGTGGAATTGGATATCTTTACCAAAGAAGGTAACTACAGCTATCACAATTGTACGAGTAAATTCCAGCTGGCACCTCTCTCTCTGCAACGGTCATCATCTTCCTCCAAGTATATATAGAAGACTCAAATGGAAGAAATGACTACTGTTCCATTAACACTATTCTATTACTACGTTCAAAGACTAAGAAGCATTCTGACACCATAATTTCAATCTGTCATTCTAAGTCTTAGAACAATTTGAGTTGTATTTTGTAAACACCTCTGATAGTATATCAAGTGTCCCTAAACATTCATTCTTAGATTTTAAGTTTGATTGTGAAGTCTCTTGTTAAGCGAAACTTGAGCATTTGAGAAGTCTCTTGCTAGTGTGCTTGAGCAAAGTGTAATCTTGTAAAGATTATAGTGAAAAGCTCTTGTTGAGAACAAGGGGACTGGACGTACCTTCAATTTGTGAAGGGAACCAGGATAAATTTGTGTGTCTATCTTTCTCTCTCTCAGCATCTCTTTGAATTTGTTTTAAATCCGCTGCATTAAACATCTTAAGAACCAAAAAGCTTTAAATTCCTAAAACACAATTCAACCCCCCCTTCTTGTGTTTTTCCACCTTCAATTGGTATCAGGAGCTGGGCTGTTGCCTAACTCTCACCTATCAGTGAAACAGTTAAGATTCAGGAAGGAAAAACATGTCTGCTGAGAAAGGAAACAATAGCAACAACAACAACAACAACAACGTGAACTATGACTATGATTCCAATTCTAAAGACAGAAGGTCTTCTGACAAAGTTCCCTTTTTCAATGGAACTGAGACTGGTTATCCATTCTGGAAAACCAAGATGTACAGTCACATCATGGGGATTGATTGTGATCTGTGGGACTTGGTAGAAGATGGAGTCAATTTTGAAAATATGGATTTGGAAGGAATAGTTAGCTCTAAAGACAGAAAGGCTTTTACACCTACTCAAAAGCTGGAGTATAAGAAGCACCACTGTGTAAAAGGGATGATGACAAATGCCATCTCTCATGATGAGTACTTGAAAATTAGAGATAAGAGAACGACTAAGTCTATCTGGGATTCTCTTAAATCCAAGTATGAAGGAAATAAACAAGTTAAGGAGGCTAAGGCCAACTTGTTAGTACATCAGTATGAATTATTTAAAATGAAGGACGGAGAGGACATTGAGACAATGTTCTCTAGGTTTCAAATTCTTGTTTCTGGACTTCAAGTTTTAGATAAGAGCTATACTGAGGCTGATCATGTAAGGAAAGTACTTAGAAGCTTGCCGCCAAAGTGGAGACCAAAAGTGACAGCGTTTCAGGAATCTAAGGATTTAGATACTGTGTCTCTTGAAAGCTTGGTTAGTTCTCTAAAGAGTCATGAGATGGAACTCATGACTGATGAATCAACTAAGAAGCTAAAAGGGATAGCCCTGAGCACCAAGAGTTCCTCTAAGGCTCTGAAGGCGAAGGTTATAGTATCTGATGAAGAAGCTTCTGAAGAAGGTCATGAGATTGACTCTGATGAAGAAGAAGAAATGGTTCTAATGGCTGCAAGAGTATCGCAATGGGCTAAGAGAAGCAAGAAGTATGCTGGTAAGTTTGGAGGTTCTTCCAAGAAGGTTGGTGCTTCTAAGGATAAGAAGGAAGAACAAAACAAATGCTTTAAGTGCAACAAACCAGGACACTTCATTGCTGACTGCCCAGAGAACCTGAGTAAAACATCCAAGAGAACCTCTAACAAAGAAAGATACAAAAGTAAGCTCAAGAAGGGGTTCCTTGCCACTTGGGATGATTTGGATCAGGAATCAGATTCTGATGGGGAAGAAGAAGCAAACCTAGCCTTGATGGCAACCACTTCTGACCAAGAGAACTCTGAGCACGAAGCTGATTCAGATTCAGAAGATGAAGATGAGGTACTTGCTAATCTTTCTCGCTCTGAATTAATAGATTCCTTGAAAGATGCCTTAAAACTTTTAACCAAAAAGGCAGGTGAGTGTAAGGTCCTTAAAAAGGCCTACAACAACCTGACCAAAAAGGCAAATGAAATAATTGAACAAAATGAGTCTCTAAAATCAAGAAATGAATTTATGGAAACTCATTATGTTCTTGATGATAAGGTTCCTCCAGAGCATGAATTTGCTCTTCAGGAATTTCTTATCAATGGAATGAAAAGAAGCAAAATAGCTTCTTTGATTTATCATGTAAGTAGAAATAGAGGAGAAGGTCTTGGATTCTCACGTTTTAAAGATAATCCATTATCTTCAAAATCCTCTAATATAGATAAATCAAAACCTAAGGTTGTCTTTGTAAAGAGTCAATCAGAAGTTCTAAATGAGTCAGCTTCTAATTGAACATCAAAGCCAGAGGCTCCAAAGTCAAAGGCTCTGAAGGTTAAAACCTCAGAACCTAAGATTTTTAAGCCTCAAGCTAATGTTAAAATTAAAGAAACTCTGACACATTCAAGAACAAAGCTCAAGAGTTATGATAAACCCAAAAACTTTTCAACAAGGGTGGATAACTCTAGAGGCTCTGATAGGCCCTTCAAACAAAGATCATCTAGGCCTATAAAGACTAACACAAAAGGACCCATAAAGATATGGGTACCAAAGTCTCAAATAATATTTGCTTCAGGTTTGCACACCAAGAAGGCCAAAGCAGCAATGCTGGTACCTGGACAGTGGCTGCTCACGTCATATGACGGGAGAAAAGCGTATGTTCCAAACCCTGACTCTGAAGGAGGGAGGTACTGTGGGGTTTGGAGGAAATCAAAAAGGGAAGATCATTGGTACAGGTATAGTTGGTAACTCTTCTCTTTCAATTAAAAATGTTTGGTTAGTTGATGGCCTCAAACATAGTCTGCTTAGCATTAGTCAATTTTGTGATAGCGGATTTATTGTTAAATTTGATAAAGAGGCATGTACAGTAATCAATGACTCTGACAAGTCCATATTGTTTAAAGGATTAAGAAGAGGTAATGTTTATAAGGTGAATCTGTCAGAACTCACTGAGCAGAAAATAGTTTGTCTTCTATCTCTGAATGATGAAAAGTGGGTCTGGCACCAACGCTTAGGTCATGCTAACTGAAGATTAATCTCTAAGCTTAGCAAACTAAAGTTGGTTAAAGGCCTGCCAAATCTTAAATATCATTCAGATCCTCTGTGTGGTCCTTGTCAGATTGGCAAAATTTCAAAAACTTCTTTTAAACCTAAAAACATTGTCTCTACCTCAAGACCTTTAGAACTACTTCACATTGATTTGTTTGGTCCAGTAAGTACTGCCTCAATCAATGGGAAGAAATATGGATTAGTCATTGTTGATGATTACAGTAGATGGACTTGGGTAAAGTTTCTAAGAGTGAAAGATGATGCATATGATGTGTTCAGCATCTTCTGCACTCAAGTGCAAAACGAGAAAGGTCTCAAAATCTTAAAGGTAAGAAGTGACCATGGTGGTGAGTTTGAAAACGAACCATTTGCAACTTTTTGTGAAGATCATGGCATTGTCCATGAATTCTCTGCTCCTAGAACACCACAACAAAATGGTGTTGTAGAGAGAAAGAACAGGTCTTTACAAGAGATGGCAAGAACCATGATGCATGAGACAAAACTTGCTAAGCACTTCTGGGCAGAAGCTGTAAACACAGCTTGTTATATTCAAAATAGGATCTATATTAGACCTCTATTGAATCTAACAACATATGAACTCTTCAAAGGAAGAAAGCCCAACATCTCTTATTTTCATCAGTTTGGATGTACCTGTTACATTCTAAACAACAAGGCCTACAAAAGAAAATTTGATGCCAAAGCTTGTTAGGGAATCTTTATAGGTTACTCTGAACGCTCAAAGGCATACAGAGTGTATAATTCTGAAACTAACACAGTGGAAGAATCTATACATGTTAGATTTGATGATAAAGAGCCTGACAGTAAAATGTCAGAGCAAGATGATAGTTATGCAGGTGTTCCATACCAATACATCAATTCAGAACCTGAAAAAGCATCAGAAGCTGTTGAAGCTTCAGAAGCTGTTGAAGCTTCAGAAGCTGTATTGGAAGAAGATGCTGAAGAAGCATCTCAATTAGAAGCATCACAAGAACATGATGACACTTCAGAAGAAGACACCCAACCAAATGCTGATGTTGATGAAGCTCCAAGAAGGAAATTCAAATATAGATCATCACATCCAGAAGATCTAATTCTTGGAAACAAAGAAAGTCCAAGAAAGACAAGATCAGACTATCAACAACTTGATTCACTTCTGGGACTAATCTCAATGATAGAGCCAAAGAATGTTGATGAAGCACTTACTGATGATGGATGGATTGTAGCTATGCAAGATGAGCTAAATCAGTTTCAAAGAAATGATGTATGGGACTTAGTGCCAAGACCAGCACATAAGAACATCATTGGAACCAAGTGGGTATTTAGAAACAAAATGAATGAACAAGGTGAAGTGGTAAGAAATAAAGCTAGACTGGTGGCACAAGGCTACAGTCAGCAAGAAGGTATAGACTTCACTGAAACATTTGCTCCAGTAGCAAGACTGGAAGCAATCAGGTTACTTCTTTCATATGCTGTTAACAATGGGATTACATTGTATCAAATGGATGTTAAGAGCGCCTTTCTAAATGGTGTTATTTCTGAAGAAGTATATGTCAAGCAACCTCCAGGATTTGAGGATTTGAAAAACCCTGACTATGTTTTTAAATTAAAGAAATCACTTTATGGTCTCAAACAGGCTCCTAGAGCTTGGTATGAAAGACTAAGTAATTTCTTATTAGAAAATGGTTTTCAAAAAGGATAAATTGACAATACATTATTCAGAAAGACATCTAAGAAAGATATCTTAATCATCCAAATATATGTTGATGATATTATTTTTGGTTCTACTAATGCTTCCTTGTGCAAGAGTTTTTCAAAGCTGATGCAGGATGAATTTGAGATGAGCATGATGGGTGAATTGAAGTTCTTCCTTGGAATCCAAATTAATCAAGGAAAAGATGGCACTTACATTCATCAAAGCAAATATACTAAAGAGCTTCTGAAGAAGTTCAACCTTGATGACTGCAAGATAATGTCTACACCCATGCATCCTACAAGCAGCCTAAGCAAGGAAGAGATTGGAAGCAAAGTAGATCAGAAGCTGTATCGAGGTATGATTGGTTCTTTACTCTACCTAACAGCATCTAGACCGGATATCTTATATAGTGTATGCTTGTGTGCAAGATTTCAATCAGATCCTAGAGAACCTCACTTAACTGCTGTTAAGAGGATCTTTAGATATCTGAAAGGAACTACTAATCTAGGACTTCTTTATAAAAAATCCCTAGATAGTAAGCTAGTTGGATTCTGTGATGCTGACTATGCTGGTGATAAGATTGAGTGAAAATCCACTAGTGGAAATTGCCAATTCATTGGTGAGAATCTCATATCTTGGGCTAGCAAGAGACAAACAACTATTGCTTTGTCAACAGCAGAAGCAGAATACATCTCAGCTGCTAAATGCTGCACACAGCTTCTCTGGATGAAATATCAGTTGGAAGATTATAACATAGCTGAAAGTAGTATTCCACTATATTGTGACAATACTGCTGCTATTCATTTGTCTAAGAACCCTATTCTACACTCTAGAGCTAAACATATTGAAATAAAACATCATTTTATAAGAGATCATGTTCAGAAAGGTACAATAGATATTCAATTCATCGATACTGAACATCAATGGGCTGCCATATTTACTAAACCTTTAGCAATTGAAAGATTTGATTTTATCAAAAAGAATTTGAACATGCACTATATCTCTGAAGAAAATTAGCTCTGAGAAGTAGAATAGAATTAGCATCTGAAGCTCAATCAGAACCCCTTATAATTTCGAGTCTCCTTTGGGAAGCTCTGAATGATTTGGGCTCTGAAGAGTAACAGGTTCTGATATGGTATCAGATGCAAATGAGTTTGGCTCTGAACCTTTCGGAAACGAAACGTTCAAGTCTAGTAAGTGTATAACAGTTGTCTGTACACGCGTCAGCTACGATTAAACTCTTTCAACACGTGTCTAGATCCTGACGGGAAGAGAACAGTTAATGATGATTATGGCAGTTAAGTATATTATTTAATTTTTAAAACTGCTCGCGCTCTTTCCCAATGTTTATTTTCTCTGTGTATGTGTGCTAGTTACTATTTATAAGTCACTTCACTCACTTGCACAACTTTTTACACGAAATCACTACCTACACAACCCTAGCCTTTACAGAAAAATCCCAATCTTCATCCTCTCAATTTTCTGCAACTATGGCTGCTCGCTCGTCAAACGAAATCATCCAAGAACCGTTTAACCCTTCCCTACCACCCATCATTGATCTTAATTCAAAAGATAATCTAGTTTATCAACACAATCAAACGGACGCCGGTCCAGACTCATACGAATTTTACACGGAGAAGTTTGTAGATTTCGAAAGTTTGAAAGCTAATGGAATCGATGTTCAAAATCTATTCTTTGATCAAAAATGGGAAAATTATTTTGAGATGTTGAATGGTTTTGTGTACTATGACCTCGTCAAATATTTCTGGCAAAAAGCAAAGGTTTTTGACAGAGCAAGTGCTGATGAAGAATATAAGAATATAATTGCCAAGAACAAATCTCTTAAGGGTAAATCAAGACAGGAACTTGGTTTGAAACCATATAGAGGAAGGGAAATAAGGTCAAACATTTTGGGTATCAATGTTGTGATTACTCAGGCACACATTGCCAAGATTCTTGGTCTGGATAATCAAGGGGAAGATATAGAAGTGTATGATACAAAGAGCAAGCATTTAGACTCAATCAATCAGGACCTGTTTAAACCTGGGAGTACCAACAGGGACTTTGGAAAGTTGAAGTGCATGAGGCACCAGTTTGAATTTGCTTTCAGAATATTTCTCGCTACAATAGTCACTAGGGAAGGTGGATTAGATACCATATCTATCCCACATAAGCACTTTATTTGGTTTCTATACAAGAAGGTGAAGGTTAATCTGGCTAAGATTTTATTTGATCACATGTGTTTAACGATCACTGCAAGCAGAACCAAAGTGCCCTCTAACATTCATCATCCTAGGCTCATATCAGAACTCATCAGGCAAACCAAACTCACAGACATTCTGAGTGCCAAAGAGAAGCTTAGAGTTTTTCAAACTGCTAAGTATGATGCTACGGTTCTGGTGAATATGAAAAGAAAAAACAAGAATGAGATTATCTCAGTGAAGACGCCTCTGGAACAAGTTTATGAAAAGTACTTCTGGTGTGATGGGTTTCCCACCATATCAGAACATGACAATGAGGATGTCATCAAGAACTTCATTGAGATAGTTAGAAGAGATACTGGGGTAAGAGTACCCAGAAAGATGGTTGTGATTGTACCTAATTGGGAAATATTCAAAGGTCCAAAGGCTATTACAAGGTCTTTGAGGAAGCCAAAGACCACTGAACAAGAGATTGCTGATGATGGTTCTGAGGACCAAGAAAACTCTGGTGCTGATGAGGCTATGGGAGGAGATAGTGGTGCTGAGGATATGGCCACTGAAGCTGTTCAGAAGGAAAGGCGGTCAAAGAAGAGAAATGACAGGCCTCAAGCTTCTGAGGAGGATCAGAACCCTACTATGCCTGCCAAAAGATTGAAGTCTCGAGCTTCAAAGCCAAAAGGTAAAATCTCTGAGCCTAATACTTCTAGCATTCCAGTAGCTCAATATGTTAATCCTAAACCTCAACCCTCTATCTCTCAACCCCCTCAAACTACCAATCAAACAACTTCAATAGACTTCACTGTACCTCTTAGTGTAGTCTTACCTGATCATGGAGCTATATCATCATCATCATCATCTGATACTAGCACTGACTCTGAGGAGTTTATTGCTAAGATAATCAGAGAAGGACCAAAGAAAACAAATCTTAAAAAGACTACCAAGAGACCCATTAAGAAACCAATCCAACTCTCCTCTGATGAAGAAACCCCCATCATCATTGACACTACCATTCTCAATCAACCTTCCAACCCTGAATCTGTTCTTGAGCACCTTCAACAACACTTATCTGGAGATGCATTTACGCACTCCAATCCAAACACACCACCTCGCTTTCCTTTTAACAATCCCTCTGCTGATCAAGTTGATCATGAACCACCTGTTACTCAATCTATTCAAATTCCTCCTCCATCACTTGATCACATCTCACATGTTAATCCACCCACATTTACACCTGTTCAGGATGAGTCAATTGCTCATTCTGAAGCCCAACAAGAATCACCTCAACCTGAAGTATACACTGATGAATCATCTCCTTCACCGTCACCACAACCTGTCTATGACCCACTCAACAAACCTCTAGTTTTAGAAGAGGTTCTTGAGCTTTACCAACACCTATCTAAGGCTGAAGCACAAATTTTCGAAGATGCCATCAATGTTGATGATGACATCATACCACCTAACATCAGCAAAATAAAAATCATAAATCTCAAACGAAAACAACCTGAGCCAACCATTCCCTTTGACCCATCCATACCCTTTTTCAACTCTGACTCTGAACCAAACCTTGAGCTTTTGCACAATGCTATTGGTATTAGACTTAAGAGATTCAAACAAAGGGAGGAAGAAGCTCTTATCTTCCCTTCTGATTTTGATGCTGATGTCAGAGAGATGGAGTACTTGTTTAGTCAATCTTTACAAATTCTTAGTACTCATCTGAAGAACAAGACAAATGACAGGGGAATGAAGACAGCAAGGGAATTATTCGAGATTGCTGAGAGGTTAAGTGCTCCAAGGCTCACAGTCTATAATCATGAAGAGGAATGTGCAAGGTTGGCAACTTTGGATGCTGAAATCAAGAAACTAGCAAGGAGTGCATGTGAGACAGCTGAGAAGCTAATCAGTGAAGAAGGTGTTTATGAGTTAGCTACTGAGCAGGCTTGGATAGCTGCTGAAAAGGCAAGGGCAGATGAATCTGAGCACAAAAGGCTAGCTGAACAAGAGGCATTGAACTTGTTGGTGGATAGGGCTGTGCACATCGCTACAATTGAAACCCACAAGATCAATGAAAATCAAGCTGCTGAGCAAGATGTTGTAATGCTTGATCAGAATCAGAAAGAAGAAGATACTGATATGGATATTAATGAAGATACTGACAAGGGTAAGAAGCCCATTATAGAACCCAATCCTCCTCACTCTCCAATGAAGATTGACATAGCTTCTACCTCATCTGAAATACCTCCAGCAGTTCAAGATGCATTGGACAGCATCAGGACTGAACTGACTAATGAAATTGATGAGCTAAGAGTGGATGTGCGCACTGATGTGAATGCTGCTGTGGAAACAGTTCACAAAAGAATGGATGACATGATGTTAACCCTTCTGAAAGCCATAGCAGATGTTAAGAAACCATAGCCATATTTTGTGCACTTGTTTATGATGTTGGCTCTTGTGTAATATTTGGATAATCTGTTTAATTCATATCTATATTATCCATATTTGTGTGTTGTTATTTGCTTATGTGTTTGTTTTATATTTGTTTTTAAAAATTTAACTTTTCTATATACCATGATATTGTCTGGTACTCTTGAGAATTCTGGCTCTAGTGGAAGATGCTGAAGAGCATCTTAGTTTTTAAACTAATAAGCCTAGGATTTTCAAAACCTAAGAGCCCCTCTCATCAGTACTCCTGTTTACTCATGAAATAGCTTCTTAGTATTAAAGCCTGTTTAACAACGGGGCACCAATACCGAATGAGGCGTGTCTGGTAACTGGTTTTCTGACAATAGGAATGAGGTATATATATACATAAGAAACTTGCTTAAAACAAAGGGAATTAATAGCATAAACTCCTTTATTAATATTATTGAAGAATTTCTAGGCTAAACTATACATTTGGTCCCTTACGTTTATTTTAGGTTTCAATTTGGTCCCTTACGTTTAAAAAGTTTCAATTTGGTCCCTTACGTTTATTTTAGGTTTCAATTTGGTCCCTTCTGTCAGTTTTTGCACATGTGGCAGACGGTTTGCTTACGTGGCAGACGGTTTGCATACGTGGATTGACACGTGGACACATGGACACGTCGACACGTGTCCAATTGAAACAGTGGAACAGTAGAATCTGACGGAAGGGACCAACTAATGCAGACGTTGATAACGTAAGGGACCAAATTGAAACTTTTTAAACGTAAGGGACCAAATTGAAAACTAAAATAAACGTAAAGGACCAAATATATAGTTTAGCCGAATTTCTATTACATAGAATGATAAGACTCTACTTAGAGCTAGGCTTAACTTCAGAAGACTCTGCATCTAGCTTCTTATGTTTCTCCTTAATGTAAGCAAGCAAGTTGGCAGTAGCCTTTTTCACTAGTTCTTCAGTGTTCTTCTGAACAGCAGCCTCGTACTCTTCGTATGGAGTATCATCATTGTATGTCCATAAAAATTCTTCCAGATCAGAGCCCAATTCCTCCTCCTCTGACTCTGTCAAAATCAGTTCTTGCTTGTTCCTTTCGTAGCGAAGCTTGTTTTCTTCGCAGCGCCAGGGCTCTGCTCCCCTCTTGCTCTTTCCTTTTGAGCCTGAAGCATCCTTGGTAACCTGCCTTTCCATTGTATGTTTTTTTGGATATTACTTGATTACTCTGAATGAGTAAAATGAGAGGAATCATCCCTTTTTATAGTGCTCTCAAGTTATCTTGTCTGTAGAATCATCAATGCTATTCCTTGAATGCGTTTGGTTGTTATTACCTTTTGACTTGACTACCTTGGTTTGGCGCTTTGACTGCTTGGTTTTCTGTGTCTTTTTGACTGATGCCAAAAGGGGGAGTAAGAGTAGCGTTAAAATTAATGTTGATTCATTCATATACTGCTCAATCTGAAACTGTAATGTTAAATGCATTATGAATCAATGTTTATCCCTTATGATTCTTTCTCATTCTGAACGATTATTGAAAGGGGGGAAAATTTAAGAACCTAAAATAAAATTCATAGATAATATCAGAGGAGCTTGCAAACCACCTCTGAGCATTATCAAACTCTAAGAAGCAAAGCTTACAAAACTATGCTTCTGAGAGTTAAAAATGAAAATTTATTTTAAGTTAATAAATTGACTCTTAAACTGTTTTAATTAATTATGGATAAGACTTAGGGGGAGCTTACAAACCTACCCTTATGGATTATCAGACTCAGGGGGAGATTGCAAACCTTTGAAACCTGAAGTCAACATAATTAAATTAAATCAACAACAATTGAATTTTAATGCTTTAGTTTGTCATCATCAAAAAGGGGGAGATTGTTGGAACAAAAGTGGGTCTGACATGAACCTCTAATGTTTTAAGTGGTTTTGATGATAACAAAGTATTAAAATTACAATTGGAATTACTAATGATTATTCTAGTGTGCAGAACTACAAGTTAAAATTCATTCAGAAGCACTATGAATAATAGCAGAGAAGCCAGCCAAAACAAGCTCTGAAAGTACATCACTGTTCATCAGAAGCTTAAATTTTGCATGACGAAGAAAGTGCTTCTGAGGACAAAACAAGGCTCTGACGGACTCAGAAGCAAAAGAACCTCAAGAAGCAATAACAACAGCATCTGAAGCAAAAGGAATTTACGTCACTCAAGAACTGACATAATCAGAACCAATGATTAAAGAACAATCTACTTCAAGGCTCTGTCACGTCCACAGGAAGGAATATTCGTTAGTACAACGTTAACCTTATCCATATGTGGAGCGCAATTGAGGATCGTACTATTGTACTATTATTACTCAAAATGGATGAGTGATAATTCAAATAGCAAGGTAGTGGAATTGGATATCTTTACCAAAGAAGGTAACTACAGCTATCACAATTGTACGAGTAAATTCCAGCTGGCACCTCTCTCTCTGCAACGGTCATCATCTTCCTCCAAGTATATATAGAAGACTCAAATGGAAGAAATGACTACTGTTCCATTAACAATATTCTATTACTACGTTCAAAGACTAAGAAGCATTCTGACACCATAATTTCAATCTGTCATTCTAAGTCTTAGAACAATTTGAGTTGTATTTTGTAAACACCTCTGATAGTATATCAAGTGTCCCTAAACATTCATTCTTAGATTTTAAGTTTGATTGTGAAGTCTCTTGTTAAGCGAAACTTGAGCATTTGAGAAGTCTCTTGCTAGTGTGCTTGAGCAAAGTGTAATCTTGTAAAGATTATAGTGAAAAGCTCTTGTTGAGAACAAGGGGACTGGACGTACCTTCAATTTGTGAAGGGAACCAGGATAAATCTGTGTGTCTATCTTTCTCTCTCTCAGCATCTCTTTGAATTTGTTTTAAATCCGCTGCATTAAACATCTTAAGAACCAAAAAGCTTTAAATTCCTAAAACACAATTCAACCCCCCCTTCTTGTGTTTTTCCACCTTCACATTCCTGCCTTAAAATGGAAAGTGTTGGTAGAATTTTCCCAAAAGTGAAGGGCAGCTATGAGCATTTCTGCGTTGTACTTAGGTCCCTCTCTCGACAGCTGAATCAAGTCGAATATACCACTCTCTTTCCAGAAAGTAGCATATTGTTTTTCGACCTTGTTAAGCCATTTTAGGTAACTCTCACTAACTACAGGTGCAGACCTAAAAGCCCTATATCCTGGTTCAAAGAAACTCATGTCGAAGACAGAGTTGGCGAATATCTTTGGTTCACAAGTAGTGTTGAGAGGAAATATATTACTTACATCCTCACTGAAGTTGTCGGATGAAGGAAGAGGGCCTGCGAAAGCAAGAGTTTTACCTCCAAGCTTGTGGGGAATCATCAACTCTTCTCCCCATATGTTGTCTTCGACGGAGGTCATATCCGGTTCCGACACGAACTCTGAATCCTCAATAATGATGGGTTTGTTATCATCAACATCATAAATGATCACGTTTCTGGGATTGGAAGAAGAAGATGCCATTGTTGTTCTTCGTGTTCTTGATGTTCTTGAAGATCTTGATGATGTTGACAGGTGACAGCAAGAAGAAGCTAAAAACTTAAAAAACCAACTCAGTTCTTGCTCAAATCTGGGTATAAAAACCACAGTGATGAACGAAAATGCAAGATGATCACGATCACTGGTGTAGATTGGACAAAAACGTAAGAAAAGAGCAAGATTAAGAGATGTGTTGGTGAGTTTTTGCGCAAAGAATGTGTAGAGTTTTTCTGTGAAGAGAAAGTGAAGAGTTTTCAAGTTTCAGAAAAATGAAAGTGTGGAATACGTTTTCTATTTATAGGCACTGCATTTTTGCATGTATCTGGTAACTGAAACATCACCACTCTTCCATCTTAACTGTTCTGATCTTGCCACGTGTCCCACCATTAAGCTAAAAAAGTGGAAATCATGGTTTATGGGGATTGAGGTGACAGTTATAAATTTTGTCATGATTGACAATGACTTGATGTGACGTTTACGCCGTCTTTGGTAAACGTGCAGAATTGGAAAAGGTGAGTATCTTCAAAACTTCCATTTCTCCCTTTCGTATTCGACATGTAGTCGAAACTGGCATTTTTGAGGGGGCAATTTGTTAGCCTGTATTTTCGACAGGCATTAATGAATTGGAGAGAGATGATGAAATCTCATTTAATGTGCATGATTGCATTTTTAATATTCTCTTGGGAATTGATTCTGGCAATAAATCAAGAGAGAGTCAAAGCATTTGACATTAAAGATTTTTGACGTATCAAAACCTGAAAATCTGTCGAGTTCGACAGAGCCATGTTTATCCAAATAAACATGCTGGTTCGACAATAACGAATGTTTGTCGAAAATACTGTATATATATGTATATATGTATTGTTTGTTTGTCTAACGTACTGTGCAGAAAGGAGAAAGCGTACTCTGGACTTAGTAAAATATTCAAAAAGTGAATAACGTTTGAAGGGTTCGCCAGGTGTCCAAGAAATTCAAATGTCAAAGACACGTGGAGCATAGTTAGGCAATTTGTAGGTTTTAGTAGTTAGTCTGTTCGTCTATAAATATTAGTTTTTCATAAGAGAAACGGGTCCACAATTCATAACACATGCAAATTCCTAAGATATTCAGAGTACCCATGTCAACGAGCGAAATGAATGCAAACAGGAACATGTACGAATCTGTGTACCATTCTTTGTAAACACTTTTACAATTGTCAATGCAATTTACATTCTGCAGTATTGATTACTTGCATTTCATTTAAGCTTTCTGCAATTTAAAGCTTTTCTGCACTTTAAGCATTCTGCAATTTATTTCATTGCATGCTTTTACTTTTCAAAGTTTCTCTTTAAACTTTATTTGCAATTCATTTACAAGTTTTCTGCAAATTTAACTTTGAAGCACTTTACTTTAAACAAACCATTTGACTGCGTCAAATGCTTTTACTTTTTATCAATTTATCCGATTTAACCCAAAAAGATATGAATATGTTTTCATCATCTTCTGCACAATCCATATGTCCCAGGATTTACTAGTTGATCCTTCTTGTAATAATCAAACTAGCGGTTGTTTACTAAAAATCGGGGTAAACAGCTGGTTAAGCTTAACATGATAAGGGAGATTAAAAACCATAGGAAATTGTATGAGAACGTGTTTGGTGGCAAGGCTCGTGTTGAGGTCATTATAGAAGCTTTGCACTCGAGTCCAAAAAGTACACGTCGTTCTGTAGCTCCTAAGGAAAAGTGGCTATCATTTCCGGATATGGGTCATGTGATTGCGAGTTACTATAACAGGATTGTAGTGGAGTTGACATCACCCGTTATCGGAGTTAGTGAGATTTTTTTCCCGCTTCGATCAAAACCACCAAGTAATCCAGAATCACGAATTTTGTGCTTAGGTTTGATTCCGGATCACTTTGTCCAAGTTAAGTTGAAGCCCGGTACTATTTTACCCAAGGCGTCGTCGGAATGAAGGCGATATTGTAATGATGACGCTATGGCCTGGGAGTATCCTTTCATGGATAGAATGTTGGTGTTCGAAGATTTGATCGAGATTGAAAGAAAGGATTTAATCAAAAAGAGGAAGATTAAAGTTAAAAAAATTGTTGGCATTGGTTCTAGCAAGGACAATCCACTGACATGCTCTGACAGTGAGTGATTGTTTGGTTGTTGCAACATGCTCGCTTCTTTTGTATTCATGACTTGTAATTTTTTTGGCAATATAGTTGTGAACTATGATGTAATTGCAAAGCGGCATGTATTTTGTAATATTTTATGTAATGAAAGTTATGTAATCGAATTATATCATGTAATCGAATTTACATATTTTATATTTATGGTAAAGAATTTTAAGTATTTCGTTTGAATGTCTGGCTGATTTCCTTTTTATAGGTACATTTGAAACTGTAAAATTATTACAGGTCCTGACTATTTTGAGCTGTTCAGAACTTCTGCAAACTGTTATTTCGGGTTCTATAGCCCGAACTATGGTTCGGCAAACGTTCCCCGAAATATTTTAAAAAAAAATTAAAAGGTCTGGGGCGAGGGGGATTCGAACCCCAGACCTTAGGTATACGCTTTCAAATACATAAACCAGTGTCTTAACCACTGGGGCGCAATGCCAATTCATTAATAATGTACACTTTTAAATAGATATAGCTTATGTGAAACGTGATTATTATTATTTGTTGTAACTTGTTATTTATTTTGTTATTATAACTTGTTATTATTAATTTGTATTATAATTATAATAACTTATATATATTTTATTTATTTATTAAAAAATAACAATACAATTAATAATAATTTATAATAATATTATTATTTATTATTATTTTTTTTATAACTTATTATTTATTTTGTTATTATAACTTATTCTTAATTGGTTTATTATTATTATAAATTATTTATTATTATAGGTATAGCAATATTTGAAACGTTATTTTTTATTTTTATTATTTTTTATAACTTATTATTTATTATAAATTATTATTAATTGTGTTGTTATTATTAAAAAAAAATTAATATAAATTGTAATAATAATAATACAATTAATAATAAAATTAATAATAACAAGTTATAATAACAAAATAAATAATAAGTTATAACAAATAATAATAATCACGTTTCACATAAGCTATATCTATTTAAAAGTGTACATTGTTAATGAATTGGCATTGCGCCCCAGTGGTTAAGACACTGGTTTATGTATTTGAAAGCGTGTACCTAAGGTCTGGGGTTCGAATCCCCCTTGCCCCAGACCTTTTAATTTTTTTTTTAAATATTTCGGGGAACGTTTGCCGAACCATAGTTCGGGCTATAGAACCCGAAATAACAGTTTGCAGAAGTTCTGAACACAATCCTATACCTGCAATAACAAATTATAGAAATGATAACATTGAAATATTTAGATGGAAACAAACACAAGCATAGTTTATTTAATTAAGAGGTTCAAAGGATTACAGAGACGCGTTAGCCATGTACATAACACAAATGGCTACGATTGTTCACCGGAATTCATTAAAAACAAGTAAAACAAACATTAAAAACATTAAATTCTACGAGATGGTTTGAAGACATGGCAACGAGGGCTAGCTGTAAATTCATCAATCAGCTCAAATTTGAAAGTAACTAAGTCCCCTTCTTTGAATTGTTGGCTCTTTAAAAATTCACCCCAATTGTAGGCTAGTTTTGTGCGAAGCATGTCACCCAAGTTCAAAACACAGAGAGTCATTGTCACCCCATTATCACCACAGAGGTTAATGTATTCCAAATTGTAGCTTCGAAGAAACTGCGCAAAATCCGAATGTAGTACCTGGATGAACAAAAACAAAAAATTAGGCAAGATAGTATGGTAATACTACAAGGGTTAGAAGACATACAAAGTGAAATGACTTACTAGCTTAGGATTATCAACTCGCATGTTAGTGAGTTCGAACTCAAAAAAGTCAGTTTTCTTTGGTACCAAACTCCGACTATGAAACGGTGGAATTGAAGCGGCACCGGCCAATTTTTTGAAGGATTTGACTCCAAAGAGATCATGACCAAAGTATTGTAAAACAACTTCAACATCATCCGGTAAATTGTGGAATTTTTTGAAACTCTCCCATCCTTCGTTCAATATAAGAGGATTCTCATAGTTCTTGTTCCACTTGAGCTTGTGGTGATGTTTGTCATTCTTAATCACTTTCCATGTCTTGCCAAGATAAGACCTATGCCTTCTTGCAAATGCAGTCTCAATCTCAGCATGTCCCTAAACAAATTACCAAAAAAAAAAGGGATGTTAGGAACAACAACAATTGTGATGTAAAGAAAACTACTTGATGTTATATTGAAACTTACTTGATGAGATAAACGAACAATAGAAACAGTTTCAATGTTTTCAGCAGGTGCTACAACAAGGGTTGTGGAAGAGGAGGCCATACCTAAACAATAACTAAAACCTTTGTGTTTGTGTTAACTTAAGAATTTTGTGGCACTTGAAGAAGATGCAAATATATATAACCTAAGTGTTAACCTATACATGTCATCAATAAAATTTTATATAAATATATAGGCATGGGAATATGTTGTGAAAACCAAATCAATGACATAGACATGTGATAAAGAGGCATGGGAATATGTTATCAAGAGACATGACAATATGTTGAATATTGCCAAATGAATATTAGTAGGTGTGAGAATCTTGTGCTTTATCACATGGGGTTGCAGAGACATGAGAATATAGTGGAACATGGGGAACATGGGGTTGCAGAGGCATGCACAATATCTGTGCAAAAGCAAATCATACTCCTGTCTACGTTTCAGCTTTTACTGCATATAAGTTGACTCATATTTCGGGCTCTATTCCCCGAAATATGGTTTTCGGAAAACGCGTGCCGAAATAGTCAAAAACAAAAATTAAAAGGTCTGAAAATTAAAAGGTCTGGGGCGAGGGGGATTCGAACCCCAGACATTAGGTACACGATTGAAAATACATAAACCAGTGTCTTAACCACTGGGGCGCAATGCCAATTCAATTATTATTTACGTTATCAAATAGATATAGCATTAAAAAAGTATTTTTTTTTTAATAAAAACGATTACATTATAAAGAAAAACCTTACACTTTTTAATAAAAACAATTACATGAAAAATAAAAACCTTACACAAAATATAAAAACAATTACATGAAAAATAAAAACCTTACACAAAATATAAAAACAATTACATGACAAATAAAAACGTTACACGAAATATAAAAACGATTACATGAAAAATAAAAACGTTACACGGTAAATAAAGACGAGTAAATAACACTATGGATCCGCTAAATTAAATGAGCATTCTCCATCTTCTGGCCGTTTACACCTTGCAAGTATGGCATCAACAGATCTGGTCAGTTTGGCATCTAACTCGATAGGTCCCTTTGTGCTGTATTGGGAGTAAACTGAAAACATAGTACGGATATCCTCATTTGTTTCAAGCTTCATGTTGGTGAAGGTAAGACTCCCATCAGACCCCATTGATGGCTTTCGATACTCGACGTTCGTGACTGTTCTGTCATCGTTCGGATTAATGCAACAGCGATTAATTTCATCAAGTTGTTGTTTGAGATCAACCAAAGTTGCATCGACGAAGATCCGAAACATGTTTGGTTTTCCACCGTCGAAGTAAACTGCAGCAAGGTGAGTGTCTCTCCGGTAACTTAGTGAGATATCCATTTTACAATTATTGTGGTATGAAACTAAATTGAAGCATGTCTATTTATAGAGGTTTGAAAGTGCCATCCTAACCGTTGAAATTTTCGGAAACGTTTAATAATAATAATACAATTAGTAATAATTTATAATAATGAAAATACAATTAATAATAACTTATAATAACGTTTTTTATTTATTTTTATTTCGTGTAACGTTTTTTTTTTAATGTAATCGTTTTTGTGTAACTTTTTTTTTTTAGATCGCACCGACACTTTGAACGGCTAGGAACAAACCGAAACTTTGCATGGCTGCAAATGCACCGACAGTTTGCATGGTTACAATTGCACCGACACTTTGAACGGCTAGGATCGAACCGACACTTTGAACGGCTAGGAACAAACCGAAACTTTGCATGGCTGCAAATGCACCGACAGTTTGCTTGGTTACAATTGCACCGACACTTTGAACGACTCAGATCGCACCGACACTTTGAACGGCTCGGATTTAATTGAAATTTGAATGCCTATAAATACGGGTTTGTTTCATCAACCATAAATTCATGTATTTGACAAATTTATAAAGATGAATAACAATAATATGAGTGCTTCCGATCGTTATGTTGCAGAATATTTAGCTAAACGTTATGATTTCAGTATCAAGTTTCAAGGTATAGAAAGACCACTGAACGTCGAGCTGAAGAGTACGCTTACAACTCTACAAGACCTAAAAGATAGAATTGAATTCTTGTATGCATTTAAATATGCGAAAGAGCTAAGGATCCACAAAATTGCATTTTACGAATCTTACATTGATATTACAGAGGATAATGCTGGTTGGTTTGACGATCATATCAAGAAATATCATTGGGTAATTTTAGAAAATGACGACGATGTGCGTTTCATGTTTAACACCATCGAAGGTGATCCATCTCCATACCGTTTGAAATGCTCTTTAGAATGATTTTCTTCTTGTAAACCTTGTTGTTGTTGTTGTTCTTATTTTCGTCTTTTTATTTTTCTTGTAGTCGTCTTTATTTACCGTGTAAGGTTTTTATTTTTCATTTAATCGTTTTTATATTTCGTGTAACGTTTTTATTTTTCATGTAATTGTTTTTATATTTTGTGCAAGTTTTTTTTTGTTAAATGTAATTGTTTTTATATTTTGTGTAAGTTTTTTTCTGTTAAATGTAATTGTTTTTATATTTTGTGTAAGGTTTATCTTTATAATGTAATCGTTTTTATTAAAAAAAATACTTTATTAATACTATATCTATTTGATAACGTAAATAATAAACGAATTGGCATTGCGCCCCAGTGGTTAAGACACTGGTTTATGTATTTGCAAGCGTGTACCTAAGGTCTGGGGTTCGAATCCCCCTCGCCCCAGACCTTTTTATTTAATTTAATATAGTTCGGAAGACAGAACCCGAAATATGTTTCGGAATGTACAATCAGAACCATATTTCTGAATGTACATTCCGAAATACTGGGATATTACACAAATGCTGCAAATGCAACATCAAAAGTCAGAACAAGCATGTTCTCAAACCTGCAATTGCAATATCAAGAGCCAGAACAAGCAATGCTGCCAACACACATTTAAATGCGCGCACAAATTAATTTACGCAAATTTTTATAATTGAACATACGTAAATTAAAAGTTTAAAAGTTTAAAAGCGAAAAACCATAAATGTCATTACAAAAAGTTTAAAAGCACGTTAATTTACACCATAATTGTCAATTATACAAACACCATAATTGTCATTACATTCATCAAAGTTTAAAAGCGAAAAACCATAAATGTCATTACAAAAACCATCAAAGTTCATAAACACTAGTTAAATAGCTTGATATGACTTGCAACTGATTGTACTTGATATGACATCCTTTTGTTTTTTTAAAATTCAACAAAATAACTTCCTCCTCAACTCCCAAATGCCTCTTCAATAGATCCATCGCTTCGTCTTTCCTCATCCGCGAGTGGTGCAAGAAACGGCCAGTAATAGGAAGATGCAGCAAACATTGGATATCATCCAATGTGATGGCCACTTCACCAATTGGAAGGTGGAAAGTGTTTGTCTCTGGATGCCATCTCTCCGCAAATGCCGTCATCAGCCCGTGGTCGATTATGCTGTAACTCGTCCTCGTTAAACCCTCTAAACCCATTGCCTCGATAGCCTTCCAAAACCAGTCGTGCGCTCTAGTCCGCGGAAGCTTCGGAAGATTAATCACCTTCTTCCCGTTTGCTACAGAGCGCATCACTTTCTTCAAAATCTACAATACAAACAATTTATTAGCAACTAATATTAAATCGCACAAACATATTTATTAACAAATTATTAAGACAATATTTACCGGCGCTTCACTGTTCGTCGCTTCCCATATTTGATTTGCTCTATGCTTATGGTACTCATGCAATAGAGACAAATCGCTCGGACCCCCTCCATAACCGTCTTCAGGAACCACAGGTGCATGTCCATCATCATCACCATCTTCATCTTCAGCGACATCTTCAGCAACATTTTTCTCGTCAACCGGAGGATCTTCATTATCGTCACCTCTGTCAACCGGAGGATTTTCGTCGTCTACACCTTGGGCACCATGATCTACACCTTCAGCACCATGATCAACTTCGCCCTCAGGCCGTTGTGAGGGCATTGAACCACCCGCTGACGAACCTCCCGCTTCATAATCACTTCCTTGAAACGGCACCGGTGATTGCCTACGGGTCCGTGCTTTTTTCGGGCGAGGGACGACTGCTTCACGCGCAGAAGCATGTGCGCGTGTCTCCCAACCTAGCCTTGTTCTTCCAACATCCTCTTCCATGTCTACAACAAAATTCAAATACAAATTATGTCATTCAAACATTTTTACAAACACTTGGAGTGCTAAAATGATACAAACTATATCAAAAACCAAATTCAATTTCTAACCAACATGCATTGATGCATACATCAACTCAATGCCACAAACAACACATAATCAACATAATAAACAACATCAACAACATTTACAACAACTTAGAAATTGAAAAATTCAAACAAAAAATGCTAAAATTTAAAAAACAATGAATAAAAGAGGAATCAATGATCTAAGATGCATAGAAGTTACTTACTTGTTAAATTAGAGTGGTTGAATTTGTTGAAATGTTGATCAAAATCGCAAGTTTAAGTTTTCTCCCCGTTTCCCACCCAACCCTATTTTGAAACTTAAAATAAGAAAATGACAGAAGATTGCACTTTTCTGTTACTATATTCAATTATTTCGGGCTCTACTCCCCGAAATAAGGTTCGGGGAGTACGTTCCGAACTAAAATATTACTTTTACACCTTTTCGGATTCTACATTCCGAACTACACTTTTCAGGGGCAAAATTGGATTTCCGGGGGGTTAAAAAGAGTGTTGGGGGGTGGGATGAGAAAATTTCTTTGTATAGGCCTCAACACTCCGAATCGCGTTTGGCTGCAGTCAGAATAATACTAACTGTTGAGAAAAAATTTCCTTCCACCCCTACAATTAGTACTCCATCCCTACATTTTTATGATATTTTCATTTTGTCCTTTGTTTATTAGTATTGTTTTTTACAATTTTTTTATTTTATTCTTTTCAACTTTTTCAGGATCTTTGCACATCTTAACATCGAATTCTACCATCTCATTCTCCGATATTCGGCACAGATAAATAAATAAATTATAATAATGAATACCGGAACAAATTTAATGAGTTTTGAAATATGAATATTCATATCGAAAAACTCATAAAAAATGTTTAGATATGAACGTTCATACTAGAACGAAGTGGTTAGGTACGAATATTTTTACCGGAATACTCACAGAAAGTCGTTAAGTATGAATATTCATACAGAAACACTCATACAAAAGTGGTTAGATATGAATATTGATACCGAAACACTCATACAAAGTGTATAAGTATGAATATTCATATTGGAATGAAGTGGTTAGGTGTGAATATTCAGACCGAAATGAAGTGTTTATGTATGAATATTCATACTGGAACCACTTGTACAAAGTTGTTAGGTATACATATTTATACCAGAACGAAGTGGGTATTCATAACGGAACGCTCGTACAAAGTGGTTAGGTATGAATATTCATAACGGAACGCTCGTACAAAGTGGTTAGGTATGAATATTCATGCCGGAACACTCGTACACATTATTTTGATATGAATATTCTTACCTAAACATTCATCAAATCTATTCCGATATTACTTTTTTAATTAATTTATTTATTAGTGCGGATATCAAAGGACGAGATGGTAGGATTAGATAATCCGGTAAAATGTACCTAATCGCAAAATAGTTTAATAGAATATGGAAATATTAGAAAAAAATGTAGAGGTGAACTACTATGAAACAAAAATATGGTATTTTAAGTTACTCTCTATGTTTTGAATTTTTTGTCTTTTTTACTTTTCAGTCTTGTCACAAAATTTTGGTTCTTCAGTATGCAATTAATGATTTTTATCATTTATACCCTTATAAAAACTAAAACATTCATTAAATATGAATTTTTTATCTTTATATAATAAAACGAGAGTAACTAGAGGCACCCTAAACCCTAACCCTAATATGAACGGTCTAGATTTTGACACGTGGAAAAAATATTATATCAACGGTCACAATAAAAACTTGAATACTATGTTGCTACGTCAATTAATGAATGTGACACGTTATATGTTTAAAAACACAATAAATGACGTGTCGATATATGATTTGATGCGTGCATAAAATAATTTTACACCAATTTCTAATTTTGTTACATACTAATCCATAATTTTACACCAATCCCTAATTTTGTTACATACTAAACCCTATAAAACCTCCTACTTATCCCACTTATGAAAAGTGATTATTGCTTATGCCGAGTGATAATTGCAATGTTTATTTTCTGCGTTTTAGAATCAAAGTGCTCAATTTCCAGCATGTGTATTCATATTCTTTAATTCATGGTATTATCCACAGGTTCTACTAATTATTACTTCAATTTAATTATTTAGTTTATGCATTTAGCTACTGTTGATAACTATTGGCCGTTCCTTTAAATTCAATTTCAATTGCCAAATTTCAATTTTGTGTACTGTGTATGTTTTAAGTGTCTTGCCTTACTAACCATATTGCTACCGTGACAATGAAAGCCATGCTTATCTATATATTTATTTAATATAATTACTATGACTGAGTAGTTTAATTGAGTCCGAAACGAGAGGACCGTTGTACCGATGGAACTGATATAAACTATAGGCTTATTTAATTGTGGCGAGAATAATTTTATTATTCTGATATTTTAACAAGATTTATGGTTTGTTTTTACCTAAATTTTGTTGCTCTCTTTCATCTCTCACTATTTAATTTATTTTTTCTTTCCCTCTATTTTTTTTTTCTCTCAACTTATTTCTCTGAATTTAGCATGGTTTTGCAGGGTATTTCTATGTAGATTGATTTAATGTCAAGTTTAACATTGTATGCATGACTATTTATGTTCAGGTACTATAAAATGTTGCTTAAAGCTTCAATATTATTTTTCTATTACTTCATAATTATTTCCGTAGACTTTTGTGGACTGATATCCGTGTTTTTATAAATGTCAATACAGGTATTTGTGACATTATATTTCACATGTTCTTTGTAGTAAATTTCGTGCTTTGATATGTATTGATATTCAATCATGTTTATCACTATATATATATACATATAAAATAATCCATAGTAAATCATACTTCATTTGAATTTTAAATTGTAAATCATACTTTTTTCTTTTATATACAGCTCAAACGAAAATTATCGAGATATTTTGTCAATAATTACATAATTACGAGTTGAAGCTTGAGAATTATATGTTGCATTATCAAAGATTACACCAAGAAAATGGTTAAATGTATTAATAACCAACGATGAAGGTAAATATTCAAATACGTGTTTCATAATGTTCTGTAGCTAACAATCAATCAATATAAATATCACTTTATTTGTTGTTTATGTAATTTTATTATAATTTTTATGATTTTAATTTTAATTTCAGTTTCAATTTATCTATATTTTTTTTAAAAAAAAAAAACTTGAAAAGAGGATATAACCTTGAAAAGGTAATTAGATATATACTTAAAAAATATATCTTAAAAACTCTCACAAATAGTTTTTTTTAACAAAGCAATAAGGATATACTTGAAATATATGACAATTGAATTAAAACAAATATTGACATAAAAATAGGTACCATTTGTTGTGGATTAAATTAATAGTCACGCAGAGTTTATTTTAATTAAAAATAGGTACAAATAATTAGTACTATAGATATATATTATTTCCTTATGAATAGAGTTTGAAAATCACCAATACGGTTTTTTTTTATGAAAACAATAAAGATATACTTTAAAAGTATATAACAACTGAATTTGTTGGTTTTTTTTACAAGATGTGTGTCCAATAAAATAGAAATATTGCAAAAAAATAGGCACTATTTAAGTTCATGTTATACTAATATAACTTATGTTGTGATTTATAATTTTTTTCATAGTTTATAATAAATAATATTGACGATATATATTAACATAATATTTATTGTACGTATTGTTATATTTACTAAAACTAAAATTATAATCATAGTACTAAAATTTTATTGTAATATTAAAATACCCGTGGCATCGCCCGGGTCAAAGTCTAGTTTGTTAATAAAGCAAAGGTAAAATGACTTAACTTATTAATATTTAACTTATGAATTTTCTCTTTCTTAATAAAGCAAGGGTAAAATGACTTAACTTATTAATCTTTATTATTTCTTAATCCACATGCAAAATTGTAAAAGGACCAAAATTTTGGGACGGATGAAGTATAAATAAAAACATGTTTACAAAAACATGTTTATGTTATATGTAAAGTTTAAAATGTTCACAAATTCTAAGTCAAATGGAAAAAATGCTAAATTTTTTATGTTAAATACCGTGATCGTGTTTCGAATTTCAGTTTATCTACTTGTGTGAGTTTTAATGACTATTTTCATTTTGTCTATCTATAAAAAGGAATTTAAATTTCAAAATTGAGCTAAAAATGATTTGAAGCTATGAAGCTCCGATACTTCAAATGGCCAAATATCATGTCCGATACGTTCGATACCGATACTTGCCGATACCTTATGTTACAATTGTTAAAGTTCAGAGAGAAACACAAAATAACGGCTAGGGTTTCAATAATATTAGAATGACATTGCTTAACGTAATAAAGATTACAAGAGAATTTATAATAATTCCTAATAGACTACCAGACAACTAACACATAAAGCCCAATACTTAAAGCCCTAATAATACTATTATCTAACACTTCCCCTCAAACTCATGATGAGTCAACAAGAAACATTATGAATTTGTCAAACAAAATACGAAAAACAAATAAAATAAACTTCTGATTAACACTACCCCTCAAGCTAAAGCTTACTAAGCTTTCAGCTTATTACAAAAATAACCCGACAAATAAACTAAATTAACCGAAATGGAGGAACCAGATTCAGATTTCGGATTCAGACTTCAGATTCAGATTTTAGATTTCGAATTTCAGATTTTCAGAGATTGTTTCAGAGATTGTTTCGGAGTTTCAGATAGTCATTTTGTGAGTATTCCCTCACCGGATTTTGATTGTGAGTATTCCCTCACCGAATTCTGATTGTGAGTATTCCCTCACCAGACAGATTCAGATTTTAGATTGTGAGTATTCCCTCACCGGATTCAGATTTTCAGATTGTGAGTATTCGCTCACTCAGATTTTCAGATATTCAAAACAAATCAAACCAAACAAAACCAAATCAATTGGAACCAAATCAAATCAAACGGAACTAAAATCAAACTGATCAAAATCAAAGCCAAGCAACAGATTGATGATAAATCAGACGCCCAGGAAAAGAAAAACTCACAGGAATAGAAACAAAAGCTACACTGAGTCGGATCACAAAATCAAAACCCCATTAATACTTATGACCAAGAAATCGGTCTCTTTTTTTCTTTTTCATTGCCTCTTTGCAATATATGAAGAAAAGCAAATCAATTCCCTTATAGATAAAGGCATGTGCTAGTGGTTCTTTCAGACTTCGAATTCCAAAACAGCCAACAATAGCTTTCTGAATCCAAACCAAATACAACAAGAAACACCATATTCTCTGATCAATTTTCTTTCAAATAGTGACAGCAGCAACCAAATTCTCTCTTCACTTAATTTCTTCAAAAAAAAAAAAAAAGGGGGAAAGAACCAACGAAAAATTCCAAAGAGCCAAATCAATTACACAATATTCCCAAACTTTTGGGAACTCAGACGCGGAAGCCAACAGGTAATTCAGGGAGGATCGAAGCAAGCTCTAGATACCATGTTAAAGTTCAGAGAGAAACACAAAATAACGGCTAGGGTTTCAATAATATTAGAATGACATAACAACTCAAAAGAATTACAAGACAATATATAATAATTCCTAATAGACTACCAGACAACTAACACATAAAGCCCAATACTTAAAGCCCTAATAATACTATTATCTAACACTTCCCCTCAAACTCATGATGAGTCAACAAGAAACATTATGAGTTTGTCAAACAAAATACGAAAAACAAATAAAATAAACTTCTGATTAACAACAATTAATACTATTTAAAAAAAAATGATCGATACATGTAGGCTACTTCTCCGAGACGCGTATCAGAGAAATATCGGACAATTAATGTTCTTTGATGATGAAAACGAAGGAGAGGAGATTGATAAAATTCGTGTTTCATCTTAAGTATTGAATGTTAAAGTATGATGTTCTTTATGGATAATCAACTATGTCTTTTTTGAATAATACTAAGATCTTTTTTTGGATAATATTAATTATGTCTTTTTTTTAGCAAATAATTATGTCCTTTTTTTGGAGCAAATAATTATGTTTTTTTGAGCAGATAATTTTCCGATATTGTCGAATCGGTATCATATTGTATCATTTCAAGTCATATATCAAGTGACAAAAGAAAAGTGGAAGAAAACCAAGTTAAACATGCAGAAAACACATAAGGTACTTTTGATCTTTAAACATGTATTTTTTTTTATTTTAAAAAAACTTGTTAAGTTGTCCAATATAATCAAGCCACGTGTAAAAAAATTTCATGCCACCAATTTTTTTGTCAAAATAGTCAAGAGGGACCATGAAATGTAAAATGGGGCAAATGTGGGGTTAAAATCGAACGTTTGAAACTAGAAGGCCAAAATCACACAATTAGAAAACCTAGGGAGTCAAAACTGCAATTCGGCTAATATATTAAATTCTTTAATCAATTTGTTTTTTAACAAGAAATTCTTTAATCAATTAATTGCTTAAAAAGTGAAAGATAATAATTTACTTAATTAATAGTTGGAAACTGTAAAGAGAAATATAATAACTTAGTCAAAAAAATAATTCCATTCTTCTTTATTCTAAATTTTCAAACCACCAGTGTACCTTCTACGTATGCACACCACATGTCAATACCCAAACGGCAAAGAATTGGTAATCAAATTTTTTTTTATTATAAATTTTAAATAAAAAACAAAAAGATAAATAGCGAAACCACAAATTTCAGTGATTCATCAACTAAAAAGAAAATAGAATATTGCTTAAACAAAAAATACAACCAACAAATAGGGAATTGTGTGGTTACTCCTACCAAAATAAGTTGCAATTTAGTTACATTAGTCAAAGAAATGAATTAGCTAACTTCTCCAAATTTACTTTGTCAAAGAAATGAATAACTAACTTCTCCAAAATTTACTATACATTATAGAGTCCAGTGCTGCCAAAGAATGGAAGTTCAAGTGATTTTGAGGGAAGACAAGTCTAATTCCTCGTGAGATCCGATTAATCCAAGGTATTTTACATCCTTAGTATTTGTTGTCTCCCCTTTTTAATCTCTTTACAATTTGAGAAATCTATGTTCAAATGTATGTGTTACTAATTGTGAGAAATTGCATGTATATAGTTGACAACAATATCTAATAAACATACATACATATATTGTTGTTGTGATAGTGCAAAAAGCATGGAAGAATCTAAATCGTCCGATCCAATTAAACCAAGGTACTCATTCCCTTTAATTTTATCTTTTTTATATCAATCAATTTAGTGAACAAAATTTCATATTTTTAAAATAAATAAATAAATAAATGGGAGTATCAATGTTCGAATCTTAATTTATGGTGAATTATGCTCGCAAGGACAAAATTAGAGTACACATGAGTCGATGCTACAACCTGCTTCAACACTTTAATTGCATTATATAATAAAGAAAACGTTAATGTCACTCACTCTTGTTTTATAAAGGTGTATATTTGCAACATGCACCTAATTACTAATTAGTGTGTATTTAATAACTTTTTAGTTATTTTTTGCTAATCACACATTCTAAAAAATAAGTGGATGTATTATAGTAAATGTTTATTGGAGTTACTAACTTACATCTACTTTTCTTTTTCGAATGAATATTTTAGCAACATGCACTTCAAGGTGAATTTAACTACTTTTTAATTATAATTTGCTAATACACACATTCTAAAAATATATGTGTATATATATATATATATATATATATATATATATATATATATATATATATATATATATATATATATATATATATATATGGGAGAGATCAAATTACATCGGTGTAATATTTGAGTAATGTTACACTGTTCAATAACACATTAACGAATTCAAAATTTACAAAAATATTACACCGGTGATTGTTTTTATTGAATACGTTAATCTTCATGTGTCTCAAAAATACGTCAAACGGTTTTAGATTTTTGTAAAACTCAACATAGATGATCTATATGATATAAACTTTCAATCAAACGGTAGATTTTATAAAATTTGAATTAGTTAAAGCGTTATTGAGCGGTTTTGTAAAATCTAAAATCGATTGACATATTTTTGAGACACATAAAGATTAACGGTATTCAATAAAAACAATCATGCGTGTAATATTTTTGTAAAATTTGAATTCGTTAAAGCGTTATTGAGCGGTATAACATTACTCAAATATTACATCGGTGTAATTTAATCCCTATATATATATATATATATTATCAAAAAACATATGTATATAATGCCATGATCATAAGTAAATATATATGTGTGTAGGGACAAGAAAAGCGTCCAAGAGAGGTTTGTGGAAGTTGTGGTGCCTTCAATGGTATTATCCCTGCTATTGATTATTATTTCAGCCCTCCACAATTTATCATCACTTGGTAGCAAATATAAGCCAGATATATCTAATTATAAAGTAACATTCTTTCTCATAGCCCTTGTTTCAAGTTTTCAAATATATTTATTTAATATTATAAAAGATCATCCGGTTAACAACAATATCCTTACAATCTTACACATATTGTTGCTATCAAGTTTAACATCAATTTTTTGAAAGGGCTAAACTTTATTAATCACAGGCACCAGAAATGCTAAAAGAATACACAACTGGAGCTCCCCACTAAGGGGTTGATACACCACGCAAGAAAAAAGGCCACACCACCAAAGAAATACAAACAGAACACACCAGGCCAAACTAAAAACCAGCATCCCAAACCAGAACACCCCGCCAACACAAAACAAGCAGGAAAGAAAAACCCCCGCCCCGACACCCCTGCAGGCCGCACCACACTCAACACCTCAAGACATCAATTATCGACGCCGCAAACATAATCCCGAGTCCCAACTGATGGGGAATTGACACACAATAATAATAACAGAGCAATATGCAGCGGAAATAAAATTCCCCAAACTTGTAAGAACCTTTGAGGACCAACACACAAATTAAAAGGCAGCTAATAAAGCAAAATAAAGACACAAAAGAACACCGCAATTTTAACGTGGAAAACCCTCGATGTGAGAGTAAAAAACCACGGGTCGTTCAGACCAAAGAAATAGTTCCACTATAATCAAATATGGGTACAAGAGAGTCTCAAAGTGATGCACAAACATGTGCTAACAACCAATTAAACAACAAAGCACTAAAGCTTACAAACCAAGAACAAGAAGTTGAAAATTCTCCCCCTAAAACCTGATGCACTGCAGACACGATTTCTCCCAAACTAGAACTGATTTCGACGATCCGTACGGTGAAACTGTAGCCCCTGGAGCTGCGAACCTTCCCTCCAAATTTCGGCAAAATCCAACGGTTAACGAATCGGAAAACTGCGTTTTAGTGAGGCTGCTGTGTGGAATACGGGATTTTCTTTCTCTTCTTTTCTCACTTTTTGAAAGGTTGTTCTCTCGCAAAATTTACTCACTTAGTAACCCTAGTATGACCACTCTCCACTTACATAAGTGAGACCTAATGGGCTATCAATCTTGGACTTTTATCCACATAGGAAGGGAGCCCAAAACCCAACAAATCTCCCCCTCACAACTATGTGGAGGAAATCGCCAAACCGGCGATATCACAACATGCTTCAAATTTCCCTCTTGGTAACGCTTTGGTCATCATATCCGAACCATTATCATCCGTATGAACCTTAGCTAGCTCCAACAACTTAGCATCCAAAACATCACGTATCTAATGATACCTCACATCAATATGTTTGGACCTATTATGAAAAGTTGGATTCTTACCAAGATGAATAACACTTTGACTATCAACAAATAACACATATTTGTCTTGAACAAAACCAAGCTCATGCAAAAATTTCTTCAACCATAGCAACTCTTTGCATGCTTCGGTATTGGCAATGAACTCTGCCTCTGTAGTAGACAATGCTACACACTTTTGCAATCTGGATTGCCAAGCGACAACTCCACCTGCAAATTTAATCATGTAGCCCGAAGTGGACTTCCTGGAATCAATGTCACCAGCCATATCTGAGTCAGAGTATCCTTCTAAAGTAGGCTTATCTCCTCCAAAGCAAAGCCTCATACAAGTAGTACCACGAAGATACCTTAAAACCCATTTTACAGCATTCCAATGCTCTCTACCTGGATTTGACAAAAATCTACTGACTGTACCAACAACATGTGCTATATCTGGTCTTGTACACACCATTGCATACATCAAACTACCCACAACAGACGCATAAGGAACACGTTTCATATCAAATGTTTCATCTTCACTTGAAGGACTTTGTTTAGAACTCAACTTGAAATGAGTATCAAGAGGAGTGCTTACCGCCTTAGAATTTTCCATCTGGAATCTCTGCAACACTCTTTCAATATAGTGCTCTTGTGACATCCAAAGTTTCCTCTCCTTTCTGTCACGTATGATTCTTATGCCAAGAATCTGTTTAGCTGCTCCCATGTCTTTCATGGCAAATGACTCGCCCAACTGTTTCTTTAACCTGTCAATGTTAGAGATATTTTTCCCTACAATAAGCATATCATCAACATATAACAACAGGATAATGAAATCATCGTTAGAAAATTTTCTAACAAAGACGCAATGATCTGAAGTAGTCTTCTTGTACCCTTGATCAGACATAACAGACTCAAACTTCTTGTACCACTGCCTTGGAGCTTGCTTCAACCCATACAGACTCTTTCTCAATCTACACACATAGTCTTCTTGACCTTTAACTTGAAAACCATCAGGTTGCTTCATGTAGATCTCTTCCTCCAAATCACCATGAAGGAAAGCCGTTTTCACATCCATTTGCTCAACCTCTAAATCAAGAGTAGCAGCCAAACCCAACACGGTTCTAATTGATGACATCTTTACAACAGGTGAGAAAATCTCATTAAAATCAACACCCTTTCTTTGACGGAAACCTTTCACCACTAATCTGGCTTTGTACCTTGGAGACTCAGAGTTACTCTCATGTTTGACTCTATATATCCATCTATTTTCCAAAGCACTTTTGCCTTCAGGCAACTTCACTAAATCATAAGTGTGATTATCATGCAATGATTTCATCTTATCATTCATTGCATCCAACCACTTTTGATTTTCATCACTTTCCATGGCCTCTTGAAAACACTCAGGTTCACCCTCATCAATCAAACTCACAAACTCATCAGAATTATACCTTGTAGAAGGTTGTCTCTGTCTGTTAGACCTCCTAAGTTGAACTTGAGATGATTCTGGAACTTCACCAAGATTCTCATCTTGTGACATATCATTCTCCTCATCATTATCAGCTGGAATATTTATCTCTTCTCCAAGTTGTTGATTATCAACATAATCATGTGGCTCATCATTCTGAACATCACCACCAGTAGTATCCAGATTACGAATAGGCAACCGAACCAGATCAATATTAGACAAACTGATATCTTTCTCGGGTGTAGTCTTCTCCACCTTATCAATGTCTTCAATAGTTTGGTCTTCCATAAACACCACATCGCGGCTTCTGATAAGTTTCTTCCCTATAGGATCATACAACTTGTAACCAAACTCATCCTGCCCATAGCCGATGAAGATACATTGTTTTGACTTTGCATCAAACTTGGATCTTTCATCCCTTGGAACATGCACAAAAGCCTTACAACCAAAGACTCTCAAATGATCATACTTGACATTCTTTCCAAACCAAATTTTGTCTGGAACTTCACTGTTCAAAGCAATAGTAGGAGTGAGATTAAGAACATGCACCGCCATGTACAGTGCCTCACCCCAATAATGTTTAGGCAACTTAGCTTCAGAGAGCATACATCTAACTCTCTCAAGAAGTGTTCGATTCATCCTCTCTGCTAAACCATTCAACTGAGGAGTTTTAGGAGGAGTCTTTTCATGTGAAATACCATGCTGCTAGCAATAGACATCAAATGGACCACAATACTCACCACCATTGTCAGAACGAACACATTTCAGCTTCTTGCCTGTCTGTCTCTCAACCAAAGCATAGAATTCTTTGAACTTCTCCAACACTTGATCTTTCGTCTTCAAGGCATATACCCATAGTTTCCTGGAACATTCATCAATAAAAATAACAAAATAAAGTGCACCACTAAACGATTTTACCTTTAATGGACCACAAACATCAGAATGTACCAATTGAAGTAAGTCTGACTTCCTTGAGGGAGGATGCTTCTTGAAGGATACTCTAGTCTGTTTACCAGCCATGCAATGAGAACATTTCTCCAAATCTACATTCTTTAATCCTGGAAACACATCCTTTTTGGCTAAAACATTCAGCCCTTTTTCACTGATATGACTAAGCCTTCGGTGCCACAAAGATGCTTCCATGTCGATAGCATTCACACTGTCTCTAGCAACCAAAGCTTTTGTCCAATACAATTTCGAATTTTTCTCCCCTCTAGCCACAACCAAGTTACCTTTGCTGAGTTTCCACTTTCCAGAACCAAAGTGATTATCATAACCACAATCATCAAGCATATGCACAGAAATCAAATTAAAACGAACATCAGGAGCATGTTTGACATCTCTAAGCAATAATTGCATTCCCATGTTGGTTTGCAAGCAAACATTACCAACACCAACTATCTTAGATAGACCATCATTACCCATCTTCAACACTCCAAAATCATCAGGAGTATAAGATGTGAAGAACTCCTTCCTCGGTGTAACATGCAATGTAGCACCACTGTCAACAACCCACATGCTCTAATCTGATACAAGATTAACGGACTCATGATCACGAAGAAGAACAAGATCATCATTGGTAGCAGTAGTAACACAGTCATCATCATCATGATCTCTTTGTTTATTCTTATTCTTCTTGTCTTTGTTATCTCTCTTCCACTTAAAACAATTCTTCTGTATATGTCCTGTCATATGACAATAATGACAATCCATATTCTTGTATCGCCCTTTGGACCTGCTTCTGCTATTCTCTCTACCACCCTTCGGTTCTTTTTTCTGACTTCTCCCCCTATTTTCAGTGACAAGTACCTCAGATTGAGATGAAGTACCTTGTGCCTTCCTTCTCATCTCCTCATTAAGAATACCACCCTTAGCCGTTTCCAAAGAAACAACACCTTTAGGAGCAGAACTTGTAATAGAAACCCGAAACGTCTCCCAAGACTCTGGTAAAGATAGCAATAAAAACAGTCCCAACAGTTCATCCTCAAATTTGATACCCATTCCTGACATCTGATCAAGGAGCCCTTGAAATTCACTCAAGTGGTCTGAAATAGAATTACCCTCCTTATACTTCAAACTTATGAAGCTATTCAACAAGAACAATTTATTATTCCCTGATTTAAAGGCATACAAGGACTCTATCTTCTCCCACAAAGTTTTTGCATGAGTCTCATTAGCAATATGATTGTACACATTATCTTCTACATATTGCCTAATAAAACCACATACCTGTAGATGTTCAAACTCCCATTCTTCATCAGACATAGAATTCGGCTTTGTGGAACTAAATACCGGTAGATGCAATTTATTCACAAATAGTAAGTCTTTCATCTTGCCCTTCCACAAATGGTAATTAGAACCATTCAACAACATCATCTTCATATTTGTAATTGACTCCATCATTCAAACAAGTAATAATGCCCTTAACCAAGAGCTCTGGTACCACTCTGATGGGGAATTGACACACAATAATAATAACAGAGCAATATGCAGCGAAAATAAAATTTCCCAAACTTGTAAGAACCTTTGAGGACCAACACACAAATTAAAAGGCAGCTAATAAAGCAAAATAAAGACACAAAAGAACAGCGCAATTTTAACGTGGAAAACCCTCGATGTGAGAGTAAAAAACCACGGGTCGTTCAGACCAAAGAAATAGCTCCACTATAATCAAATATGGGTACAAGAAAGTCTCAAAGTGATGCACAAACAAGTGCTAACAACCAATTAAACAACAAAGCACTAAAGCTTACAAACCAAGAACAAGAAGTTGAAAATTCTCCCCCTAAAACCTGATGCACTGCAGACACGATTTCTCCCAAACTAGAACTGATTTCGACAATCCGAACGGTGGAACTGTAGCCCCTGGAGCTGCGAACCTGCCCTCCAAATTTCGGCAAAATCCAACGGTTAACGAATCGGGAAACTGCGTTTTAGTGAGGATGCTGTGTAGAATACGGGATTTTCTTTCTCTCTTCTTTTCTCACTTTTTGAAAGGTTGTTCTCTCACAAAATTTACTCACTTAGTAACCCTAGTATGACCACTCTCCACTTACATAAGTGAGACCTAATGGGCTATCAATCTTAGACTTTTATCCACATAGGAAGGGAACTCAAAACCCAACACCAACACCTTTCGTAAAAGAGGCACACCGGGATCTTATGCCGGCTAATTCCCCAACGCCAAGAAGCCAATTTATTTGCCTCCACCACCTCACCGTGGTCAACCATGAAGTGGAAGAAATAGTCACAAGAAAGGGGGGGTTTGAATTGTGACCCTTTTAAAAATTAATCCTGCAATCTACCAAAACTGATCTCAAGTGTATACTTGGATAAATGTTAGTGAATAATAGAAGAGCTTGATCTGAGAACGTGTTGTATTATTAAACAGATTGTTCTGAGAACATTCTCTACTGCGTAAAAGTCCGAATTGAATGTAAATGAAGTGGTATGTGTGATGTGTGTTTACAGTAAATAAAGAGTTAAAGGTAAGAGAGATTCACACACAAATTTATACTGGTTCACCCGAATCCTGGGTTACGTCCAGTCCCCACGCACGTGAGTTTTCCACTATGATCTTTGAGATACTACCGATCTCAAATACAAATCTTCTTTGATCTAAACCAAGATCAAAAACCTTAAGCCCTACAAGCTTAAAACTACCCCAGCCCTACAAGCTAGTAAGGGTGTCACTCAATCAATAGTTACGTATTGACTTGAGCCAATCTTTCTTTTACAAAAGACAATGAGTTGGATCTAAGCTTACAATAAACTCAAACGACGTTGAGAAGCTTATAAAAAATTACACTCAGTACACTCAAAATATTTGATCAAAGAGATGATAAGGAGCTGGAGTGTGAGTGGTAAAATGAAGAGACAAAGATACAATCACTTAAAAGTGGATATTGTTGAAAAGTGGTCTCTTGAGATATTTGCTTGTAGAAACTCAAAGGCTAGTTTGAGAAGCAAATAAAAACACTCAGTAACTCAGAAGTATTGTTGAGAATGAAGATCTTGAGTGTGAGTGATGAAAGAAGAGTTTTGTGACTTGTAGACAATAACAAGTGTATGATGATTTGTAGCTTCAACTCTCACTCTTCAAAGGTAACCAAGTGCTCTATTTATAGCTGAGATATGTCCTTGTATGTCTTGGTGAAGAAGTATGTCTGTTTGGATCAGAAACTAGCTGTTAAACACCTTTAAAATGACAGCTCATTAAATTCAAAAGTTGCCGAGCTTGGGAGATCGTTCTGAGAATGATCTTAGATCTGAGCCTTTGTCTTTGATTCAAATGGAGTGTGGTAAAGAAGCTAGCTGTGAGCTGTAAATGATTCCTTGTAATCTTATTCAACAAGAAAAAACCGTTGTTGACCTTTTAGGCACGTGAAACACAGCTGTCAAGAGATTTGAATATTAAAGTGATGAAGAACCTCTCTCTTGCAAACGTTCTGAGAACGTTCTCCAAATTCTGGGTAGAGGATGAACTTGTTCTTCAAGTAAAAATGATCAATCACGTGTGATGCCAGCTGCAGAAGGTCAGTAGTAAAGCTTTAAAGTACAACCAAGCATTATTCACTTGTACTTGTTGATCACAAAGTCTTTGGAGAGAGAAGTACCACATAGGAAAATGTTGCTTCTTCTTGATTCTAAATGGAGCATGTGAGATTAGCTTATAGTGAGCTGTAAATGATTCCTTCTTGCTTTTTCTTCAAGGATAACCGTTATATATCATTTAAGCACGTTTGAATCAGTTGTCCATGAGTTTGAATATTTAAATGATAAGAACACCATTCTCATAGAACGTTCTGAGAATGTTCTCCAAACTGGGCAGTAACCTTGGTCTCCAAGGAGCTTTGATTCTTCTCTGAATAACCAGCTGTAAAGGTAGAGAGATGCAGCTGTATGTCCTTTAAGTACTGTTCACTTGTCCTTTCTTGTACACAAAAGTCTTTGGAGAGAGGAAACTACATGGGAGAATGTTGCCTTTAAAGGTTCATAAAGTCCATCTCTACTCCTAGCTTACAAAGTGTTGTACTGATCTTATTGGTCCATGAAAAATCTGTCTAAGATAAAATAGACAGCGTTTGGACTTTGTCTTTGAATTAAATCCATGTGCTCATAAATCCTTTTTCTTGGGCCAAAGTGAAAAGTCACATATTTCCTTCAAAATATTCCTTGCATTATTTGATATGAATATTGTTGAGATTTTGAGAGTTAATTCCAAGGAAAAAATGCTTCTTTGTCTTTGAACATAGTTGACTTAAAGAAATAAGTGCTTTTGCGTTGAAGCTTGTTCTTGGTGAGAATGAAGCACGAACTGGAGAATGTTCTCAGAACATTCTTGAAACAACATTCAAGATTTTCTCAAGGAGTGAGACATTTGATCTTGATTAATCAACCTTGAAATCTTGTTGCAAAACTTCCTACAATTCCTCTCTGATGTTTTGCACATATTGTTGCTTGTTCATCGAGTATCTTTAAGTTTCTTTAGTGGAGGCGTGAGTATACTCATCATTGAAAATGATTAAAACTTTTATGCCTTGTGCATAACTCATTTGAAAAACTCATGGAACATTATTTTCAAACCTTGCCATCTTTGAGAAGCTTTGGTAAGATGATACTTTGAGTAGGTTTTGAAGATCCTTAACAAATGCATCCTTCCCATTGATGTTAATTGTAGTGGTAAATCCTCAAAGCATGTAACACAAAACTCAATGTGAGTTTTTTCACATAACATCAAATATATTCTTTGTGTAGCTTGTGATGTAGGTTTTCCATTTTGATTCTTCAACTACGATCCTCAAATCATTCCTTGAACAATTAATACTTGTTGTGAACCTTGCGGTGATGAGGAAGACAATTACCCATGAAGCTCACTTTCTTGCTTGATCCTTCAATGGATGCTCTTAAGATTCAAACAACATCCTTTCAATAGATTCATGAAGCTTGTGATGCTATCGTTATGATCATCTGATGATACTCCAATTCTTTCATTGTTTGAGTATATAAAATGCACTTGTTGATATGAGTGGCCTCTAGCTTGTTCATTTTATTCGTTATCTATCACTCAACAAAAACTCAAGTGCAAACATCAGTAGATCACCATTCATAAAACTTAACATTTATTTCACAAGGTTTGTTGTCATTAAAACATTCATCAAAACGGTTTTGACCTCAACAAACCACCCCATTAGAGAAAATACAATTATTCCTTGATTTCCAAAGGGACCAAACAGAGGCTTGCCACACCAGGGAGAACCCCATCCGTCTTATCTTCGACGTAGCTGCAACAACAAAACAATCAAACAACACCGGGAGGTTCGGCGGCAAAACAATAACCACACCGAGCCACCGGACGATAGCCTGCGACACCTTAACTGCAAAATCACAAAAAAGAAACAAATGACCCGAATTCTCCTCACTCCTTTGACAGTTTACGCAAAGCATATCACCCCCATTAACATGGATTCCCCGATGCACCAAATTCGCCTTCGTCGCTATCCGGTTTCTCAATAACTTCCAAGAAAATGCGACATATATGATAATTCATTATAATAATTCATCCACATATATGATATCATGAATCATCACCTCATTTCGACATACATACATAATCATAGTTAATTGACATATACAATATCATAACTCAATTCATCATTCAAGACTCAATTTATAGTCATATACACTATTACATAATCATAAGATCGTAATACAATCATAGTATAAACATATATCTCATTTATTCAACAAAATCACATTTTTATGCACCGATAAGCTCACTCGTCGAGCTCCGAGCGAGCAAGACTAGAAAGCAACAGGTCCAACTCGCCCTGGCGAGCTATCACTCGCTCTGGGGAGTTCATCAGAAACAGCAAACCCTGTTTTTTGGGTTTTTGATGAAAAACCTTCAAATCTCGAAATTCAAACATACCAATTCATAAAAGTGATGAAAAACCATCAACAACACAATCAACTCATAAAGTAGTGATTTTTCTCATATCAATCTATCTATTAAACATGAATAGACATTTAGCTTCATTCAACAACATCAAATCACATAGATAAACACATTCCCAATTATTTCGCGCAAAAACCCAAAAAGAAAAGAGTGAGGGAATATTGGGTTGGAGAGAATAGGATTTTCTCCTCCTCCCTTGATCATTCTAGAATCCACATACTACTCTCATACTTTTGATTGGTTGGAAACTCTAATCCACCACTCCTAGCTTCAATCTACAAGTCTTCTTCTTCTTCTTCCTCTAACTCTTCTATTGACACTATTACCCCCCCAAAATCTGGTACAATTAGAGCACGATTCCTCCTTCCTCGAACGTTATTTCGACGATCTGAACGGTCAAAAGTTGGCTTCAGGTGTGGTGAACCTACCCTCAAAGTTTCGTTGAAATCCAACGGTTAACGAATCGGGAATCGAATTTTTGGTAAGGCAGCTTCATGGAATACGGGATTTGTTTTCTCATTTCATTCTTTCTCTATTTCAAAACTCTCTCTCACTTTCTCTTTCTTCCTCCACCAAAATTTATGACAAATGAGTTTCTCTCTCTAATTTTCTCCTTTTATAGATAAGTTATCACTCATCAATTACCAAAATACCCTTAATAGATAACACTTCCCATTCATAAAAGCCTAATACCCAATCTATCATAACTCTACTATAATTAACGACTTCTAACCAATATCCCACTAACTCTCATAATTAATTAATTAACTTCTTCTAAATTAATTAAGGGTTCTCAACTACATTAATAATCCTAATATATTACTAAAATACCCTTCGCTTATCCAAAACATAATTATTCATAAAATCATGAAATCACATATATTCAAATAAATAAATAATCACACAAAAATCCTATTTATTTAAATTTGGCTGTTACAACTCTCCCCCACTTAAAAGAATTTTTGCCCTAAAAAATTATCCGACTAAACACCACGAATAAACCACTTTATCCAATCTCCAACAAAATGTTCAAAACTCTAGACATTACCAAAGTTTGACAAAGTTAGTCTCATCCAATCAACACAATCATGTCTATCCATTAACAAGAGATCAATGACGGCCAGTTCCTAAATTTGTTAATAAATGGACAATAATCATGATGGGGGCACAAATCATCCCTACCAAGCTACGATAATGCTTTCATAAGCACAGAACTTTCATTGAGTGTCATTCCATAGTTCTCACAATACTACCATAACAAGAATAACCAACCAACTATATAACTTCTTTGTCTTCCGTGAGTCCTTAATCTTCTTTTTAATCTCTTAGCTACACCGAATTGCATAATCATATATGAATCTCATCCACTATCCACTCGATGACACAATCTCAACATCATTTTCCCTATTGAGATACTTACATCCAAATATATCTTAAGTTATTCATCAAATCACCGCCCATGAATATTACATCTAAAGTTCTTTACTTTCCCATTAAGTACTATATTTATACCACATGAATCTTCGTCACACAACTACTTAACAAGCTCTTATTTTTGAATGGTTACAAAAACATCCTCCGATACTTATACTTAAAACATCCTTCCAACAACTAACTTTCTTATTCCTTATCTTCCATTAGCGAGACTTTGACCAAACTTTATCTCGACTTCCAAGGTCTCATGTGAAATTTCCCATCATACCTTTCCACTTAAAGATCTTTTCGTTCTAATTTCACCGCAACCTCCTCTTAATAATTCTCTCGAACTCAGTAATTCCAATCACATAATCCCATCTTAGAATATCATAACATTTTCCTCATCTACTTGAAGGTTCATCTCTTTACTTTGACTGATTTGCATCAATCGGTCCATTCAATTCAACCCACTTTTCAACCTTATCTAATTTCCTCAAGAATGCGATTTGTCAACTTCGTCATTCTCAACTTCCCGCTTCTAAGTGTAACCCCCTATATCAATCTCATATTTCCGAACATTTCACTTAACTCCAAAACAGATATCACTAGCGCGTAAACGTTCTCCTATACTCGAACATCTCAGAGGAGTATAACCTTCTCCCCCACTTGTCTCAAACTTAATTGCAACTTTCTATTGAAACTCATCGATTCTCACACCGAACTGTAGGCTTCTACGGTTCTAACTTATTCCTCCCAAAAGGAATTAGTATCGACAGTGTCCACACATATGTCGCATACCAAGAGTAGACTACGAAATTCAAATATAACACCTAAGCATTTATTAATATCAATAAATAATCATAATATTGAAGTAACATAAACAAATAAACACGTAAAGTATTTACACATGATTATACAGAAGCATATCACTACATCTCACATTAAACATTTAATTAGCATATATCTCCTCTAAACTTTAAAAGTTAAGAATCAAATTAAAACAAGAAAGATAGATATTCCACAACAATAAATCTTTAGAATTCAACCATTTATATTCACATAAACATATCATATATTTTCTAAGAATTAAGGATCACATCAAAATCAAGAAGAGATGCATTTACCATGATAATAAGTTTCAATTAATTCAACAATTCACATTTATATAAGCATGTCATGCAAGAAAATAATTAGCAAAGCATGATAATTAACATGGTAAGATAAAACACTCAAAACATGTGCATCATATCTATCAAATCTATCTTAGAGAAAATAGCATAGCCACTTACTATAACTCACACATAATAAAAGAACAAATCAAGTCAATTTCATGGTCATAATCTAGTGCATGTTACAAACTAACATATCATAGAATCCACATAACTTTATTACTAATTCTACTCTTCTTATTTTTACAACAAAATTAGTTTCATTTACTCGAAGGAAAAAAATTAAACTTCAACAAGATTCATATCATTTGGAAATTAATACTAGTTTTAAGATTGTCCTATGTCCTAAAAAATTACACACAAATCACACATAAGGACATGTATAATAATACACATAAACTCTATCACAAATAGTTACTATCAATTCAATTAACATATCTAAGTGTGTGTTTGGTTTGGCGGTGATTAGAATTGAGTTTGATAGAATTGAGTTTGACAGAATTGATTTTAGTTAGAAGTGAGTTAATGTAAATTGATTTATGTTTGGATATGTTCATACAAAAGTGATTCTTATAAATTGATATTGTTTGGATAGTTTAAATTAAAATTGATTTTGAAAGTATAGTTACCAAATTATCCTTTTAATTGTCTTTAAAATATCCGTTCCTCTGTTTTTTTTTTTTTTTTGATAGAGACTATTCCTCATACAGTAACAAGAGTAATTTTTTTTTATGGAAGAAAGAGTAATTTATTAGTACCAAAAAATAGGATTGTTTACTATTGCAAAAAAGGGATAGTTTATAATATAACATAACATAGTAGTTAATAATAATAATTTATTTGTGCTAGATCTCTGTCATCGTGTAGAAACTTCCGTCAAACAAATTGAGTACCGCACCGATCGCAAAAAACAAGTTGTTCATATATCATTTTTAAGGGAAAGAACAATTTCAATCGGAAACTATACAATCCTTGTTCTCTTCTTCGACATACTTTCTCTTCAACAACAACCTTACCATGACAGATATAAAGGGTAATAAGGGAAGAAGACATTGGAAAACAAAAGGTAAAATTCAGAATCGATTTAGGCAAACTCAGAAGCTCCAAATTGTAGCTTCAGGTGAACGTGAGTTTGAGGACATAATTGATTTTCATTGTATTCAAACCAAACATAAAATTTTAGGATGAAACCACGTTTGACCTTTCAAACTCACGTTTGGGGTATTCTAACGCCAAACCAAACAGGCTCTAAGTCATATTGAATCTACGTTGCATAAAATGAATTCAGCTATCCTATACAAGTTCAAATGACAAAGCCATTACTATATTTGCATTTATATATCTACTCACACAAGGATACAAAGAAAACAAGAATCTCATGTCCAAGAAACTTATAACAAAACATTATCAATGTCTAACATCTATACTCATCTCTTATTCCAACATGAATACATATTCATCATCAATTATACACATCTATACCATGTTATAATTATCCACTCATCATAAAATCCTAAATAGATAAAATTATGTCAAAACCACACAAGAGTTATACCTTTAAGCACATACAACTATTATAAACATAGAAGTATAACATTCATCATGAATCAACACAGTGTTGTTGGGATTTTGGTGTTTACTTGTTGATTATTTCCATAATTCATAACTCATGCTTCGAGTTAGTATGTCCTAGATGCGATCTAAACTGTTAAAAGTTATGCTTTGCTTGAATACATAGACAATGGAAACTAAAGCCAACATCGTACATAATTCAGGTGATATTATAAACACATGAAGAGATATCAATTTTCATAGTGAAAAGATGTTGCATTAATATTGTGAATATTGTTTACAATTAAAGAGCTGATGCATGGTCTACAAGGGTGCAAATTACTCTTGACATTAAATCGGATAACATTTTATTAAATGAAAACTTCCCTGCGAAGGTATAGCTATGCCTCAATAATTTTTTGAAAGATTCTTAGTTGTTACTATTTTTCTTCTTGAGATAATTGTGTGAGAGTGAGATCATGTATTATTCCTATTATTATATATTGCTGATTTTGGATTAACCAAGTTGGTTGATGTTGCAAGTTTGACATATAAAATTGATCATGTGGCAAGCACATTTGGTTACATGCCACCTGAGTATGATGAACTCTACTTCTCTTTTATTCAGTTAATATAGTTATCTTATTCTTAGGCCTTAGTTTAATTCTACAATTTACTTTTTTTGCTAAAATGTATACAGACGTATTTCTCGCAAGATAGATGTATATGCTTTTGGAGTTGTTCTTTATGAATTAATTTCTGCTAAAGCAGTTGTGATCATGATTGATAAAATTGAGTTTGAGTTCAAGACCAATTAGTCTATTGATGAATACAAAGAGCCTAGTAGCATTGGTAATTGATTGTTACTTAGTACTTATCTATTGATGAATCTATTATGGACATTATTATGAAATGGCAGCCTTGTATGAACTCTCTCTTATTGATATGTCACTCTTAACAGTTTGGTTCTAAATGTGCAGGTAAACAAGTCGATGATGCTATAGTTGTTATGGTCAGCTCATATCTATTCGCCCTGATGACTTCTGTGGATACTTAGCTAAGGTCTGTTATGTCGTTGCTATTAGTTTCTAGGAGGCTCTCCGTGTTTTATCTTTCTGGTTTAATTTTCTGCTACCGATTTACCTTTATCCTGGTTTTTTCTAGTAGCATTTGTGTCTTTGATCTGTGCTTGCAAGGAAGTAGCACAGTGCTTCGGTTGTTATGCTCACCGCAACAATCAGCTTATTTTTAGCTTCTGTTTGACATAATGGGTAGACTCTCTTTCTTCCACTATTTTTTGTTGATACTTGGCTAAGCCGGTGTTGTTCTATTTATTTAAGTTAGTAATGTATGTCATTTTAGATTGTGGAATTGACTTTGTATTGCAGGTTAGTGACCTTATAAATGCAGCCAACAATCTAATAATTAAGGAGATCAATTTAAGAATTAAGGAGATCAATTTAATATTACATTCTTTATTAATTTAATATATTTGTTACAATTAAGGATATAAGTACCGTTTGAACCTTTGTATGAGTGATTTTAAGTAAAAATTAAGAGCAGAAAAATAAAATTCTATAATATGCTTTAAGAATTAAGGAGATCAATTTAATAATACATTCTTTATTAATTTAATATATTTGTTACAATTTTTTTATGGGAAGTACATATAATAATAGCTTTGAATGGCTGCAGGATACCCAATTATGCTGGTAAGTTGAAAAGGTATTACTAATATTATAATATTGTAAATCATGATAATATTCTTCAAGTAATTAAATGTTAAAGAGATCAATTTAATATTATACTATACTCTAAAACATATCTTCAGGAAAAAAATATTTTACTCTAAACATTATTTTATGCTTATGCCCGAAAGAAACATTCACTACTACATTTTGCATTTTTAGTAACACTCACCTGCAACATTTATAACTCATGTTTTTGTTCTAAACATTAGTTGTTGGGATTTTGGTTTTTGTTCTAAACAACTCTACTAAACATGTTGAATCAACTCTACCTCAATCAACTCAAACTAGCCAAGAAAGTCTTGAAAAACTGGTAACCCAGAAAAGTCAAGTTAGGCCGCAACTTCTTCAGATTGTTTTCTATACTTTGGCATGCTTGGGTGGTTTTAATTCTCTCAAGTTCAAGACAATAACAGAAAAGGAACACTGGGAAGCTAAGGACATGCCACCATTGGTGTTTCTCTGGGTGCTTAACGTTATCATTCATGTTTTTTTATCTTAATATGATAGTTAGCACTATTCTCGATAATATTAATATCATATGTAAGAGTAAGTTTGAACTAGTTCTTTATATGTTAACTTGTGCATCTGCTTCTGTCATATTGATTTACCTCACTTCACCTTTGGCTTCCCTTTTTGCTGGTTTTGCATGGATCTTATCTTTTGTACTGGTCTTTACCCCAAAAGCTCTACCATTTGTGATGAAAATATTTAGGAAAATTCAGAACCCGGGTTTATGGTTGGTGGGGAGTTTGGCCGTTTTTGTTCTTGTATGGTATAGGCGACAAATCATATCTGATTTATTTGGACTGATCCTGAAAATATAAGTACTGTTTGAACCTTTGTATGAGTGATTTTAAGTAAAAATTAAGAGCAGAAAAATAAAATTTCGAGTTAGTTACTGCTCATATTATGTATTGTTTTTAGAATTTGTTTTAGTATTAATTAGTAGTATTAGTAATTAAGAGTAGAAAAATAAAAGTTAGAGTTTATTACTGCTCATATTATGTATTGTTTTTAGAATTTGTTTTAGTATTAATTAGTATTATTAGTATTAGTATTGATGAGGTGTATTGGTTTTGAATGGAATATTGTTGGTTATTATATTAATGAATTTGTATTACGCATAGTATCATATTATATTTAATTTTAATATTTTATTCTTAATTTATTGCACTTTTTATAAACAATAGAAAATTAATCCTTAATGAAGATTGGAAATCTGTTAGACATTTCACAAGTTAGATTTGTTGCAAATGGTCATACTAATAAAATAGAAGAATATGACCACTACATGTGCAATTAAGTAAAAAATGAAACTCTATAATATGCTTTTAAGAATTAAAGAGATCAATTTAATATTACATTATTTATTAATTTAATATATTTGTTACATTTTTTTTATGGGAAGTACATATAATAATAGCTTTGAATGAGTGTAGGATACCCAATTTTGCTGGTAAGTTGAAAAGGAATTACTAATATTATAATATAGTGAATCATGGTAATATTCTTCAAATAATTAAATGTTAAAGAGATCAATTTAACATTATACTATACTCTAAAACATCTCTTCAGAAAAAAATATTTTACTCTAAACATTAGTTATAAGTTATGCTTATGCCCGAAAGAAACATTCACTACTACATTTTGTATTTTTAGTAACACTCACCTACAACATTTATATCTCATTCTTTTGTTCTAAATATTAGTTGTTGAGATTTTGGTTTTTGTTCTAAACAACTCTATTAAACTTGTTGAATCAACTCTACCTCAATCAACTCAACATGGACCTACTCAAACTAGCCAAGAAAGTCTTGAAAAATTGGTAATCCAGAAAAGTCAAGTTAGACAACAACTTCTTCAGATTGTTTTCTATACTTTGGCATGCTTGGGTGGTTTTAATTCTCTCAAGTTCAAGACAATAACAGAAATGGAACACTGGGAATCTAAGGGCATGCCATCATTGGTGTTTCTCTGGGTGCTTAACGTTATCATTCATGTTTTTTTATCTTAATATGATAGTTAGCACTATTCTCGATAATATTAATATCATGTCTAAGAGTAAGTTTGAACTAGTTCTTTATATGCAAACTTGTGCATCTACTTCTGTCATATTGATTTACCTCACTTCACCTTTGGCTTCTCTTTTTGCTGGTTTTGCATGGATCTTATCTTTTGTATTGGTCTTTCTTCAGAAAAAAATATTTTACTCTAAACATTAGTTATGCTTATGCCCGAAAGAAACATTCACTACTACATTTTGTATTTTTAGTAACACTCACCTGCAACATTTATAACTCATGCTTTTGTTCTAAACATTAGTTGTTAGGATTTTGGTTTTTGTTCTAAACAACTCTATTAAACCTGTTGAATTAACTCTACCTCAATCAACTCAACTTGGACCTACTCAAACTAGCCAACAAAGTCTTGAAAAGCTGGTAACCCTGAAAAGTCAAGTTAGGCAGCAACCACTAGTACAAAAATACCTTTATAGAAAAGATTTTAAGTCAGTTAACATTGGCACATGACTTAACAAAACGCGCGGTGGCAGTTTTGTAAATAAGTTCAACTTTTTAAAGGCGGTTCCGTCTACAACCGATTTAATATATATATATATATATATATATATATATATATATATATATATATATATATATATATATATATATATATATATATATATATATATATTTAAAAAACCCCAAAAATGTTTTTGTTAAGTCAAGCATTTCCCGCCAGACATAAAACAATAACAGAGGTGAAAGAATTTGAATCCAACGAAATGTCACGTTTGATGTTTATGTGGATACTGAACATTATTATTCACTGTTTTTTCCTTAATATGATAGTGTGTACTATCATCAATAACCTCGAGGTTATGTGTGGTAAAATCTTTGAGATAGTTGTATTTATGTTAACCTATGGCATTGCTTCAAACATCATGATTTACATAACTTCTCCATTGACTTCCATTTTTTCGGGTTTACATGGCGTTTGATTTCCTTGGGCTGCAACTTTAAGGATTGTTAAACCATTGTTATTAGTGATTTAAGTAAGGAATTATGTAACACCCCGTTTTCATAACGCAAAAGGGGCATTATATTTTTTTTTTTTTCTTTTTCAACTAACACTCAGAGTGCGCAAAACATTTTTAATTGAGCCGACATTAAATATTACAAACGAACCATATATATATATCACACCATATATATATCGTATTCGGAAATGCTAAGTGTAAACCTGAATAATTACAATCCATAAGTCTATGTGCTTACAAGCACTAACTAACCAAAAGAAGTTAGAATGTCCTATGCTAATCAAAAAGCACGGTGCACAAAACACACCGGCGCATAGTCTAACTAAAACTACCACTTCAGCACCAACACGAGCTCACTAAGGCCTAGAGCTGCCAACACCATCCTCTCGACCTACATCGTCATCTGGGGTGGGATGAGCCCGCAAATGAAAGAAAGGGTCACCACAAAATAAAAGTAAATATATATATAACCGGTACGAAAGGTTGTACACATAACAAATATTTCCACAAAGCACAAGAGAAAACTCTTAAAACATTCAACAATTCCCACCAACGGGCTTATATATATAATGCACAACAAGCCTAATGCAGACTTCTACAATGGGTGTGGTACTACCAGAGCTACCACATGCAAATGAATTCCGGAATTACTAATCATAACCAATAAAACCGCAAAGGGTTAAGGTGGATCCACTCACGCAATCACACCCCGTGGTCCACTCACGCAACCACTTATTGTACTCAAAAAGATCCCGTAGGATTTTGGGTGGGTCCACTCACGCAACCAACACCCCGTAGTCCACTCACGCAACTACGCACAATGGATGCATGAGCATACGATTCTCTACATATGCTAATGCCACACATACATACCTCTCAAGCATATGTAACCACAACACAACAATACATACATATATATCTAATCATATGTATTTAATCACATGTTCATACATACATCTCCAATCATATGTAAGACAACGAATCATGTATTTATCACGATCTCATATCGAGAATACATCACAACAACATGCCAAGCACACCACAATTGCATACACAGCAAAACAAAGCATGTTTACCGAAACCGTTTGAAAAGACGGAAATAAAGTGGAGCCCTTACCTCGGCAAGCTTCCGTCAATAACACACGCTCAAACAACACAACGCGCTTCCTAAAACAAGCAGCGTAACAATCAATACATTGTTCTCTAACCAATCGCATTGAAACTACACCAAAACCCCAAAAACCTAATGGTTCCTAAGGAAAAACCACTCTTTCGAACATCGAACCAAAAACTACCGTATTGATCAACCCCCATGAGTTATTTGTACTATTTTTAGGACCCAAAACAATTGCCAAAAGTCTTAAATAATTTGAAATGCAAAATGGCCGTTTTCTTGCGTTATAAGTTACGTACTTTCCGAGTACCCGAAAAATTCGTTTCCAATCCCAACCACTTCCATAAATTAATAAAAAGGGATTAGAATGTTAAAAACCAAGTTTAGAAATCAAAATCCAAAATCTCAACTCCCAGAGCTCGCCCTGGCGAGTTGGTGGCGAGTGAAGGCAGAGAGTTCTGGTCTTACTCGCTCTGGAGCTCGCCCTGGCGTGTTGTCAGGACCTGTGTCACTCGCCCTGGCGAGTAACCACTCGCCCGGCGAGTTGCACCTGTCATGACAGCACAAGACAGCAACTCACACCACCTTTTTCCACCCAAACCTAGTTTGATTCTATTAGTTCCCAACACTTTTTCAAAGCATAAAAGCAAACCATTTTCATAAGCAAGCAATTCATTTTCCGAAAGCTTGTTGGTTGCTTCGAGTGCAAGTTATTTGATTTTCATTTCCAAACTCAAAACCAAATCCAAGCACAAGTTTTATTACGGGCCTTAACCGTCCGGTAATCATTTTCAAACATGTTTTCAAGGTAAATAGTGACACCACATGTCACAAGAGTTTTAAACCACTTTGACCCCAAAACACTACCCAAAAACACTTAGGAAAATATTTTCATAAACCTCAAAATATTTTTCATCGGATTTTCCAAAACAAAACCATACAACGCGTTTCCCTTTCGCCCAAGGGTTCAAAGACAACTTTTCTTTTCAAAACCTTACAACATAACCTCATGTAATTGATCAATACATAAACAAACCAAAACCCTAACTTTTCTCATGAGATTTTCACCAACTCATGGAAAACAAACATAACAAAGCCTACACATGATTCTCTAGACCTCATGAACAACATTCATGAAACAAAAACTAGCAAGAACAACATTTCTCACCAAACCTTCTTAAGAACATAAACCCAAAAACCTCACAACTCTAAAAATCTACCAACCTAGGAGATGAGAGGAGAGGGTTACCTTTAGAAAGTGATTCTCTACAACTTTCTTCAAAGCTCCAAAGCTTGAAATGGAGTGAAATGGTGAAGAATGGAAAATTTGTGAAGGTTGGAAGTTAGAAATGGAGTCTACGTGAAAGAGAGAAAGAATGAGATGTTTGGTGATGTTTTTCTAAGTCCACAAATGAGCAAACCTCCTTACTATGCTAAAGCTCTTGCTAGCTCATGGCCATTGGATCAAAAACACAATGCCAAGACCAAACCATAGCCATTGGATCAAACCAAAACCAATCCACTTGAGGCAAAACTCAAAACCTCAAAGAAACACTCACACGTTCAGTTCTCGCGCGACGCGACGAACGTAAAACACAAAAACATAAAACCTACGGAAAGAACGTCTAACGTTTTTCCATTCCAAAACTTATCGCCGAATCTTTTTCCGCGACTGTAATTTTCTTCCATACTTCAGAAAATTCATCTCAGAATATATCCTAACTCGCGCAGATATATAAAACTTCCATCCGAAACCTCACTCAAAACAGACGCAATAAGATTTTACAACGACGGGTAAAATCCTACTCGTTTTTCCAAAAACACGAATAATCCAAAACTTATTATTCTGAAACCACAAATAACTTCTTATACAAGCAACAGGATCGCAAGACAAAAGTCTGTACAGTTACAGTGCACGAGCACTAAACAGACTCGATTACAGCAAAAGCTAATAATTACACGATGTTTCGTCACACGAACACATCGAAACCCTAATATTCCTTAAACCAACTATACAATGAAATCTTGGGTCTTACAAATTAAGAGCAGAAAATAATACTTTGACTTAATTACTGTTCATATTATGTAGTATTGGTTTTAGAATTTCTTTTAGTATTAGTATTAGCTAGTAATGTATTGACAACATTCAAAACATCTGAGAACATGAATATTGATTGAGCAATTTTGGCTCCACGAAATCCTCTGATATTAGCTCCTCACTTGCTCTGTAAGTACAGTATCAATATTTTCATTTATTTTTTGCTTCTGATTTCACAATTCGAAATCATTCTCTGTTTTCTTTTTCTACTAATTTTTCTTCTTCGCAAATAATTCTGTTGTTTCATTTCGAGCGGTTGTTTTCCATACATAATTGATATCCGCATATCAATATCAGAATTGTTCATTGAACAATAGAAGGTGTATTTCTGACCGATCATTACAGTGCAGTCTTGATTCGGTATTTTCAGTTGAAATCGGTTGTTTTATCCTGGGGACTTCGCGGTTGATAGTCTACCTTGCACGATTTGGCTAGTGCCGCAAAACGTCTTAAAGAAAGCGTATTCATCCGTGACTCAGCCAATAATTATTTTCAGTGCCTTTCGAAAATCATTTTTATTTTAAAATCGAAAAACAACACATCATCAAACAGAAAAATTCCATTATTGTCTTTACCACATTTCCTTACCCAACTTTTTTCTATATATATCACCAAGCCATTGTCATGCATTTTCACAATCTTTTCAAACATTCACAAACGACCGTCCTTCTCAACCTTATTTCCATTTCTCTCATCTTTCATAAAAAATGGGAAACAAACCTTCCCAAGCTTCTGAAACTTCTCAATCCTTTCAATCAACACAAACTAACCCTGAAATTCTTGAAAAATTGGTAACCCGAAAAAGTGGATTAAGGCAAAAGCTTCTTCAGATTGTGTTTTACAATTTCACATTCTTAGGTGGTTTTGTTGCACTAAAGTTCAAAACAATAACAGAGGTGAGAGAATTTGAATCCAACGAAATGCCACATTTGGTGTTTATGTGGATACTGAACATTATTATTCACTGTTTTTTCCTTAATATGATAGTGTGCACTATCATCAATAACCTTGAGGTTATGTGTGGTAAAATCTTTGAGATTGTTGTATTTATGTTAACATGTGGCATTGCTTCAAACATCATGATTTACATAACTTCTCCATTGCTTCCATTTTTTCGAGTTTTGCATGGTTTTTAGCTGCTACATTAGTGTTCTTTCCAGAATTTCTTCCTGCTGTGATGGTGAAAGTTATCACAATGAAGAATCCAAGTATAGGGTTCTTGATGTGTGCGGTCGTTTTTACTGTTGCATTATTTTGGCGAGGCATGACGTTTGATTTCTTTGGGCTGCAACTTTAAGGATTGTTGAACCATTGTTATTAGTGATTTAAGTAAGGAATTAAGAGCAGAAAATAATACTTTGACTTAATAACTGCTCATATTATGTAGTATTGGTTTTAGAATTTCTTTTAGTATTAGTATTAGCTAGTAATGTATTGATTTTAAGTTTTTTTTTTTTGGGTAAGATGTAATGGTTGGTCTTGACCGTTAATTATTATATTAATGAATTAATGAATTTGTATTACTATAATATAATTAATTGCCATTAATTTTCCTTAATTATCCTAAAAAAACCTAATCAAATCCTTAATATCATGGACTTAATGTCTTTTCGTTTTAATTTCAAGTTTAATTTAAATTAAAAGTTAAAATTTTAATTAAAAGTTAAAATTCAAATTAATTGTTAAAAACTTCACATAATTTCAAATATTTGTACTGCTTATAATCGAAAAACAACACATCATCAAACAGAAAAATTCCATTATTGTCTTTACCACATTTCCTTTCCCTACTTTTTTTCTATATATATCACCAAGCCATTGTCATTCAATCTTCACAAATCCCATTAATGTGAGATTTTCCACATGTATATTTTCAACCAATATCAACATCTTTCTGATAAATTTGTAATGCTTATAATCGATTCTACATGTTATATATTCTTCACAACCAAGAAGTGTACATATGATTTTAAATAATCCTTATTTTGTTAAGTTGTGAGAATTACATGTTTTAAAGTGAATCGGTGAGAAATTCTCTCTTGAATCTCAACCATTGCATATAATATAATGTTTAACGAACTAAATTATGCACATGAAAACAAAATAACATAAATATTATATACGGTAGTAAACATTTAATATTGAGTGCCGAAAAAATGGAAAAACTTTTGATTATTATCTTTACAAAATTGGTAGATAATAAAGTCATAATTTTTTTTTCTGTCCAATAAATATTATCACAAAAAATTAAATTCAAATTCTCCATAATCATTCGTCCTAAATGGAGTTCATTAACCACCTGATATGGTTAACAAAATCATGCACATATATTAAATTTTGAATAGAATATACTTTTGAATTAAATATGAGAAACAAAAAAATTAGAAAAATATTCAGGAGTCAATTTTATTCATAAACTTTTTTTTTTCAACACAATGCGATTAAGACCTTAAAAAGTACATTATGCCAGTAATATTGCAAACTAGAGAAACAATTGTTATCAATTTGTGAAATCTATTTGAGACTACTATATTTACACTAGATATCTCATTCCAAAACACATCGTCATTGACATCACGGATACTCTCTCAAGTCTCGTTCTCTCGCTAATCATGTTCCTATACATAGTTACATATATATATTCATGAGATTTTATACATATTCATAAGCAAATATTCCATTTTCATATATTTATTGAATAAGTGATGAACAATTAATTTTAATATAAATCAAAGAGGATGAATCCGTTGACTCCAAGAGTAATTTCAAAGAGATATCCAACCGTTCAATAATGCTTTAATGAATATTGATTTTACAAAATTCACCATTAGATTGAAAGTTTATATATGTTACCGTAAATTTTACAAAAAATCTAAAATCGTTTGGTGTGTTATTGAAACCGATCAAGATTAATATAGATCAAATAAGAGGGACCCATTGACTCCAAGAGTAATTTCAAAGAATTAGTCAATCGTTCAATAACGCTTTAACCAGTATCAATTTTACAAAATCTACAATTAGATTGAAAGTTTACATATGTTACTGTAAATTTTACAAAAATCTAAAATTGTTTGGTGTGTTGTTGAAACCGATCAAGATTAACGGTATTCAATAAAAACCATAAACGGTTAATATTGATGAGTCTCAATAACACATCAAATGATTTTAAATTTTTATAAAATTTAACATTAATCTGTATGATATAAATTTTCTATCTAACAGTGAATTTTATAAATTGATATTCGTTAAAGCGTTATTAAACGGTGGAGTGACTCTTTAAAGTTAACGGATGCATCCTCAATATATTAATAAAATTTCAAGAGGGTAAATTAAAGAGATTGAGTATATATATACCTTGGATTAATTGGATAAGAGGATTTGGATTTCTCCATCACAATCACTTGATCTTCCTTGCTTTTTTAACTATCACAAAAACATTGTGTGCGCATGTTCATAAGATACATTACATACATTTATATACCTCTTTCTCAAATTGCATACAGATTAAAGCCATCTAAAAAAACAATATATCAGAGTAAAGATAAATTTAAAGGGATGTAGTACCTTGAATTAATTGATTGGATGAGATGACTAAGATTGTTCTTTCTTCACGAACACTTAAATTACAACTTTTTTGTTAGAGTAAATTAAGTATATAGGCAGAGTTGTGTGTTTTAAGTGACCACAAATTTCGGAGAAGTTATAACTCACAATTCCTATGTTCACTATATTGATTTGACTTGGCTAGGTGCTTTAAAAATATTATGGTATTATTTGATGATTTTGTTTTACTAGACAAATTGTTATTTTATGATTGGTTTATTTTTAAATCTAGTAGTACATATTTTTTTTTTTGACTTAGTCATATACCCTACTCGCTATTGCTATCCACATGTTTTGTTACCCTTTTTTTTTTCTTTGAAAGGAAGTTTGTTGCTATAGGACAACAATTCCTTTATATGTGCCTTCTTTAATGTTAAAAAAACAAAATATGAGAGTAAAGATAAATTTAAAGGGATGTAGTACCTTGAATTAATTGATTGGATGAAATGACAAAGATTGTTCTTCCTTCACGAACACTTAAATTACAACTTTTTTGGTAGAGTAAATTAAGTATATAGGCAGAGGAGAGTTGTGTGTTTTAAGTGACCAGAAATTTCGGAGAAGTTTTTTTTTTTTTGACAAAGAAATTTCGGAGAAGTTATAACTCACAATTCCTATGTTCACTATATTGATTTGACTTGGCTAGGTGCTTTAAAAATATTATGGTATTATTTGATGATTTTGTTTTATTAAACAAATTGTTATTTTATGATTGGTACTAATTATAGTACATAGTATTTTATTTTGACTTAGTCATATATATACCCTACTCGCTATTGCTATCCACATGTTTTGTTACCCTTTTTTTTCTTTGAAAGGAAGTTTGTTGCTATAGGGACAACAATTCCTTTATATGTGCCTTCTTTAATGTTAAAATTAGAAGAGACTAATGACTCATTCTGGTGGAAAGTTCAGAATTATGCAATAACATATTTATTTTTCCGTGAGGTTTTCGTTTTTTTTTTTTAAACCGCCAATAATTTATTGATGATTTCAACCTGTCAATAAAGTGTTATTAACATTATAAAATATGCTTGGAGATGGGATTTAGAAAGATTGAGTGATTGATTTCTAAAATAGTAGTTAATAATCTCATTCGTCATAATAAATGTAGTCATTTTGGATGGAGTCTTTGCAAGCAAATTCGTCGGTTACTCTAATGGGAATGAGAGATGAAGATACACCATTCATATTGTGAAGCAAATATGTGTGCTAATGTTTTAGCTAATTTAGGTTGCATGATAGGTCCCACGATGATGTTTTATGATGCTTGTCCGACTCAAGTTAGTAATTTTCTTACTGCTGATAAATTCGGGGTTGCTTTTTTCCGTGTAGTTGCTGTGTAATTTTTGTTTCAGGCCTTAGGCCCTCTTGATTATAAAAAGAAAAACATTATAAAAAATAATAAAACAAAAGAAGTTTTTTTTGACAAGTCTGTCATTTCTCAACTATTAAGAGTGTTTTCTATTTTAAAAGTTGTTATTAATGGAAATATTTCTGTAATTATTTGAGTTGTTAATTTTAGCTACTTTTTTAATTAATAATTTAAATATTTAATGGTATTTTGGGAGACAAAAATTTACGTCGATTTCAATGTATAAGAAGAGCTATGGAAAAAGCTAAGTTATCAATTCTAGACAGCGGCGTGGCGCGGCCAACCAAAAAATTGGAGGGGTGCGGAAGCAAGGAGCGGTGTGGCCGCTATTTCGTTGACGCAAACACTAATATTACAAAATATGTATATTATTAATTAAGGATTGAAAAATTATTTTAAAAAATATTTAGTATTAATATAAATGAAGAATTAAAGATAATTAATTAATTTTTTATTGTAAAAAATTATTAGTTGATTTTTAATAATATAAATTATTATTTTTGGTACATTAATATAAAAATATTTAATATAAGTATAAATGAAAACTATGTTTAGTTTAATATATTGTACTAATATGCCACAATTTGTATTTACTTATCCTCTTGGATTTGATGGACTACATCATTGTGGGTGTGGCCCACTAACATATTATTTACTGATATTTACTATTCGCATCCCCCGTTACACTAACGCGCCCCCTAACGTTCTCAATTAACCCTCTCTATATTTAAGATGTGAGTGTGTAAAATTGTAAAAATTGGCACATCACAGTTCGCATGCTAAACTACGAGAAAATGGGAGACATTGATGTGGCTCCAACTAATCAAATTGCTTCAAAATATCCATGGGGCGCGGGGGGGGGGGGGGGGGGGGGGGGGGGGGGGGGGTGCATTGTATGAAAAAATCACACCAATCTCTCGTTAGTTAGTTTCGTGAGTTATTAATATAGTAATCGATGATGAACTTTTTATGTTATAATTAGGAACGATATGAGTAACCCAAAAGGATGCTACCTTGCTTAACGAGTTAACGTTGGTTCTACGAATGATGGACATTTCCTCACACATATGGGACTGCCCTATCCTGCAAAAGTTGTTGGTCTAGCAAATTTATATCTTTGTTCCCGGCCTGCTCAGGTGCAAACTGTAAATACATGTTTTTTTTTTTTGTGTTTTGAATGATGTCAAAAATAAGTTCAAAGGAACTTGATTTGATGTAGGCATATATTCATCAAAAAGTTTTTCTGATTTTTTTTTTTTTTTTTTTGCAAAAAGTACATCAAACTTGTCATTTTCTAAAAACCGGTTTATGAACCGGTGCAGGTTGAATCGGTGGATGATTTGCATAAATCATTAAGCGGTGCACACAGGCCATGACCCGATGCATAAGAAATTTGGAAAACTCCAGACAATATATTTTGTACCAGTGCATAACCTTGTTGAGCTGGTGCAAGTTTCTCTTGGAAAACATGAACTGCTTAAATACCTGCATGAGTGGGTGCATAAATCTGACTTTGAAAATCCGAGACATTTTTTAGCTAGTGCAAAATGTTTTGCACCGATGCAAGATCCTGTTTCTGGGATACTTGAACTGCTGTAACATTGTGGGTCTCTTCTCTTAAATAGTAGGCGGTCCGACACTATTTTTAAAGAGGTTGTTTTTAAAACAATGTATTTTGTCTTAAATGCATCCTAAGAAACCTCTATTAATTGGTGCAAAGTTTGAGACATTTTAATGAAGGTTTGGAATAGTTTAGAATGACAGTGGTCTAAGAAAAGACACAATTTTGCATTATGTGCGGGACTTATTAAATCAGTTGATACAGATACACGATTTAAAAAGTACATGTTAATCTCAAATTTCGAACAGTCAAAGGTTTTCCAAAATTCAAATAACAACAGTGTTTAAATCAGTTAACCAACGGAACTGACTTAAATGGTGCAGACAATTATTTTTAAAAAACAATTTTTTACTACTATTAGAAGTTTGCTTCACATGGACCCTTATATTTAACTTAGAAAATTATTTGCGATTAAGTTTAAAATAATTTTTGAGCATTCTAAGTTATATGATTATTGAGAATGATAAATCAACAATAAGGACTACCATACATACCATTATTTTAACTAATGAAGTCCAAGTCTTTATCTTCATCTTGTATTCTTATCTTGAGCCTCTATAAACTTAATTCTTTTGTGATGTGAGTTTGTTATTATCAAAATCCAACCAAGTTCAAAAGAAAAGTGTTTCTGTCAATGCCTACTTGAAACTTATCATGGACAATTGAGTCCATATACACTAGTACAAAAATACCTTTATAGAAAAGTTTTTAAGTCAGTTAATGCTTCCACCTGACTTAAGAAAATGCATGGTGGCAGTTTCGTAAATAAATTTAACTTTCTTAAGACAGTTCCGCTGTCAACCGACTTAATAACGATAAATATAAAATTCAAAACCTTGTTGTTAAGTCAGGTGTAACTCACTTGGCTTAAGAAACCTTTTTTATTAAGTCAGGTGTCTCTTGATTGACATAAGAAACATTTTTTGTTAAGTTAGGTGTCTCTCACCCGACCTAAGAAGTATAATTTAATTTTACAAAATAAATTATAATATGCAGCATATGGGAATCGAACCCAGTCCCTTATTATTAAAAAAACAAATCCTAATTTTTTTAAAGAAAAATCAAATCTTTGATTAAAAAAAATCAAATCCTTTATAAAAAAACAAAAAGAAAAATCAAATCTTTGATAAAAAAAAATCAAATCTTTTTAACTAAATCCAAATCTTATTATAAAAAGTAAAATACGGATTTGTTTTTTAATAATTTCAGGGGAAGATAAGTATAATCCTTCTTCTTTTTTTATATGATCCGTTCTTTATTAAAAAAAAAAACATAAAGTTTAGCCTCTGAACTTCATCGTCAGGATGGAACAATTTTCTTTGTCACCGTCACGAACCTTCTAATTCTTCACTGCATATTCCTTTGAACTATCTTCACTGTCGCAGCTTCTTCTTCACTGAAAACCCTAACTTCGAACCCTTCAATCTCTTCACCGTTGCAGCTTTTGGTGTTTTCAATCTCAAAAATCGAACTCTCAATCTTGAGTAGGTATGTAATCTGCAAATATAAATTTTAATTTTCATAAGTATGAATGGATTGAATGTTCTATAAGTATACATACATTGGATAAACTAGAGGGATTTCTAGATTTTAATTTCATAATAGTTTTTTGTTATGTTTTTTTTTTTCCGTTCACATTATGTATTCTTGGTCAACCTATGTGTGTATACTACTATTACTATACTACCATGACTTGATGAATCGAGAAAACCAACTCGACCAAAGCTAACATTATACCTCATTATCTCTGTGCAATACATCTTGTTCCATATATTCTCTTAAAAAAAATCCATATACTTAATAATTCAACTCCGCTGGCAATTCTATCAATATGTAAATTATATTAGTACTAGTTTCAGTTAGATGTTAATTAGAAGAATCAATGTCAATGACTTTTGTACAAAATATTTACTCCTTAGTTTTGAAATTCCAGGAAAGATGTTTCTTAACATTGAAATAATTAATGTCAAGTATTGTTTTTCTTCTTTATTAGGTTGATATTCAATTAATTCTTTGTTATAGTATGTTTAAACGAGTCTTGAATTTTTTCAATGTCCTTTATTTTGGCTTTCACCACCAGTTGAATCTGGTTCGGGGGTCAGTTTTCACATCAAGTGGTTCCAGCCCCCTCCCGATCAGAGTTGCGGGGGATCAAATTGTGGTCCTCCCTACCAAATTCAGCACCAATCACCACTGAACCAACTAACGATTGGTTCAATGTCCTGATTTTAGAACAAATGTAAAAGGCTAAATATCAAAAGAAGTAAGTCAAGTAACACACTATCCAATTCCAACATCTAATATATAATGGATCATGTTAAAATATACCGGAGACACTTGTTAAGTATATTCAGAATCTCAATATTAATTACTAATGTTGAACTGATGCTATTTGTTGAATTGTTTTTATGAGTGTTGAACTGATGTTGTCTTTCTGACATATTGATCCGTTTTTTACTATTTATTATGAATTGGTGATATTTGTAGGATTCTCTGGTGTCAGAATGGACCGTTGTCCCACAAGGACGACGCAATATTTTGACAGAAGCCACAGGGCGAGGTGAGCACCCTGGTCGTGTTCGGGGTGTTGGTGGAGGTGTGGGGATTCGACAATTCTTTGGATCAAACTTTGAAGTTGAATCATGAATTCGGTGGGACATGTGCCTTTATTGAGCTCACAAGGGAAAATATTATAGACTTATGTATGGGTACAAAAGAATTAGACATCACTATTTACAAGTGTGGCTCCTGTAAGTATATTTTATTTTTTAATTTATTAATTTATTATGTACTTAATTATATTTATAATGTAAATAACTTCCAATGTGTTGTAGATATCTATACCGCCATTGTATGGAATTGGGCAACCATAATGCTTATGGATTTATTGATCCACATTTCACTCATAGTCAAAATGAGTGTGGTAGTGTTCAGTCCTACATACAAAAGATGTGTGATGATAAAAAAATATGTTACCTTGCTCCTTATTTTGACAAGTAAGAATATTTTTTCTTGTTATAGTCAATCGCCTATGATTGATAGAAATTAATTTAACACATTAAATTGTATGTTGCCTTTGTAGTCATCATTTGTAATTGCTCATCCTTAATCCAACGAAGCTTGAAATAGTCTTTCTATGTTCATTGGGAAAGAGGCCGGATAAAAAAAATCTATGAAATTCTAGACACGTAAGTATTCAATTTATATACCGTACATAAACTATGTGACATGTAGAGTCTCTGGATGTAGGCTTTGTATCTGTTATGGTTTGACATTTTTTATTTTTGTTATTCATGCACTGTGTTTGTAGTTTTGGTTTTGTACCATTTTAGTCCATGACCATTACTTTTGCTTTTGAATATCTATTAATAATAAATTTTGCTGATTCTAAAAAAAAAATTGTAGAACTTTGGCAGCTTATAATATGTTACAACGTGCGAGAAAGCAGAAGAAAGTGGATTGATTATTTTCCACCGTAAGTTGTCAACTTTATATTTAAATGAATAGTTATATATATATATATATATATATATATATATATAACGGTTGTTGAATGATATTTACTGACTAAGTGACATTCACATTAATTTGATCATATTAAATTTTAGAATCAAAAGCAAAAAGCTAGTAATGAGTGCGGCTATTTCAGCATGATTCACATGTTGAACATTGTATTTGCGACTCATGTTGGTTCATGGACAAAAGTAAGTAATAGAATTGTGTTAACAAGTTGCATGTATCACTTAATAAATACAATTTTTTATGTTGATATAGTAATTCAATGTTATGTCAACATTTATTTATACAGATATTTGGGGATTCAAAGTCATTTCAAAAAGATGAAGTTAAAAATGTTCAAGAACGCTGTGCAAACATGACATTGGAACATATTGAAGCAAGTACGGACAATGATATGAATTAAGGTGTAATTATGTGTTGGATATTGGCTAGTCTTTAAGGTTTCTAGTTTTTATGGTATTTTGATAATTACGTAGTTGCTATTTCACCTAGGTAGTTATTCTTTGTTTATGATAACTTTTTTATAAGACTAGTTATATTTAAGGTGTAATTATGTGTTGGATATTAGCTAGTCTTTAAGGTTTCTAGTTTTTATGGTATTTTGATAAGTACGTAGTTGCTATTTCACCTAGGTAGTTACTCTTTGTATATGCTAACTTTTTGATAAGACTAGTTATATTTATTGTGGTTGTGTACTTATTTTGATTACAATGATATTTTAATTTGATATGAAAATATTTTTACTTCCACGCTTTTATTTTGAGATATGGTAATGGAATATGATATGATCGATATTGCTGTATATTTTTATTGATGAATTGATGTTGCAGTATATATATATATATTGTGCAGGAGAAATAGGTGCTATTATAGAAAAAAACTGTAGAAAAAATAACTTCTTAGGTCGGTTACTAATAACCGACTTACAAAACAACATTCTTAAGTCGGCTAGATGTGCCACAAGCGCTTGCTAAAACCTGAACTTCTTAAGACACATAAAGTTTAACTGACATAAAATGTAGTTTGTTAAGTCAGGTCCAACCCGTCCTAACAAGTCAAAACTTGTTATGTCATGAAAACTTAAGCCACACACAGAACCGACCTAAGAAGTGTCTAGGAACCGACCTAAAAAGGCTTTTTTCCACTAGTGATATATATATATATATATATATATATAGGGGGCGGCTCCAGTGAGAACGCTTTGCTATTATGAGAAACGAGAACAATTAATTACAATCGTAGGATCTTAATGAATGAAAATCAATGTACGATATTCATTTATAGGTTCCTACTCTTAATACACCAAATCATTAAAATTGGAATCCATATATTATACCATTTAATAGAGAATCTTGTTAGTTTATTTTTGGTAATAATCTTTGTGAGCTTTTTTTTTTTTTTTTTGGATCAAATCTTTGTGAGCTTATACACACATATTTACCCTCTTTTTTTCTTTTTTTTTCCCCTTCCCCCATTTTTTCCCGCCGTTTTCTATAGTTCTAGTTTTTTTTTTCTCTTTTCTTTTCTATTGTTTTAATGGTACGTTGATCATTCTTACACCACCATGAAACACAATTCTAATATTGTGAGAAAAGCCACAACCACAAGTACTCATTCTAACTTTCTCTAATGATTATTTTGTTTTCTGCTTGTGTATTGCTATAATTTGTACTTATATTTTTCTTATTTCATAATTATATTAGGTTTTTATTTTGATGACTCGAGAATTAAATTAAGTTTACTATTTAGAATTTATTAGTTAATTGCAATATTTGTGTTATTTTATTATCTCCAGGTTAAAGTATGAGTCATAATCACAATGGTGAACCAACACATGGTAACAAAGATGAGACTCTCATGTCACAGGTGAGTAAACTTTTAAAATAAAATAGGAGTCATTTTAAGAAGTGTCATAAAAGTATATGTTTAGGAATAGAAAAAAGTAAGTTTTATATTAAAAAATAAAAGAGTATTATTTTAGACTTTTAAAGTATTGACGACACAAATTTTAAGATATTATTAATATATTAGATTCTTTAATAAGTGCTTTTGAGACACTTGTGATATTTTGTTAATATTTTTGATTAACTATTATTTTTAGTTGTTCAAGATTTGAAATTGTAACAAGTGATTAGTTTATTTTTAACAATGTATTTTGTATTTTGGAGGTAAATGTGGGGGTGCCCGATTGTAAAGAAGAATTAAAGCCTAAGATAGGACAAATATTTGATACACTGAAAGAGGTAGAAGACTTTTATAAAAACTATGCACACAGTGTTGGATTTAGTGTGCGTTGCTCGTCTGAAAGTAAAAACAAAGAAGGAATGAAGCGTTGGAAATATTTTGTTTGTTCAAAAGAAGGATACAAACCAGTTAAAAAAAATGATGCAAATGAAAGTGAATCAACGGTTACGACAAGAAGAAGGAATCTTACAAGAGAAGGATGTAATGCAAAAATTGCTGTCAAACTGATAGGGCAAGGAAAATATAAGCTTGCTCGATTTGAGGAAAGTCATACACATGCACTTGTCTCACCTAGAAAGAGACCACTTCTTAGATCAGCAAGAAAAGTGAATCCTGTTCATAGGAGTATAGTGTATGCAAATAGTCGAGAAAATATTGGACCATCAAAAACATTCCGCTTGTTAAAAGAGCAAGTTGGAGGTTATGAAAATGTTGGGTGCACACGGAAGGATCTCCAAAATTGTTTGAGGGATTTAAAAACCTTGACTAAAGATTCCGATGCATGGGTATTTGTTGATAACTTTAGGAGGAAAAGAGAAGCAAATTCTTCATTTTATTATGCATACGAGGTATACGATGTGGAGCAAGTTAGGGTTTAGGTATACGATGTGTTGCCTAATGTGCCGATATCTTAAACATACGATAACTTGATGAACAAGGAAAAATAAAGTGCAGAAGATAAAGAACACAATGAGTTTGTTAACCCAGTTCAGTGCAGCGCACTTACGTCTGGAGGATACCAATCCAGGAATGAATCCACTATGATAGCTCTAATTCAAAGCTAAACTCCCCCGTTTACAACCTCTCGCTTAGACACTACCTTGTGCAAACTCTACCTTGCTCCTCACAAGATATGACTTCCCCCAGTCACTTCCTAGCTATCCTACATTGCTCCTCACAAGGACCTTGCTCCCCACAAGGATTTTTACAAACTCAATGATGGAGACGCACTCCTAACCTAAAGAACCAACTCGTGCTTTAAAGCTTTGAGTGATTCAAAGTCCAAATCTTGTTTCAAACTAGAAGCAAGAAAAGGAACAGCTCTATGCTTTAAAACTTAAGAGCTAAATACAACCCTAAGTTCAAGTCTCAATGGAAACAAGAAACTATAGGGACAAAGACTGAAAATCCTAATGACTAGAATTATGAATATTGATTTCAGTGACTAAAACAAGTCTCCAGTCTTCCTTTATATAGAACGAGATCTGGTAGCTGGCCGTTGTAATCTTCAAGTAACAAACTCAATCTTTTAACAAAAGATATGTTTGTTTTACATCTTTTTGAATCTTTTTCAATCTTCTAGTAACAAACCGGCTTTTTTAAATCTTCTCTGAATCTTCTTCAATCTTTCAGCTCGTTCCTTGGCGCGCAAGCTAGCGTGGATATGTTTGTTTCAAAACAAATCTTTTTCAAAAGATCACACGCAAATATTTGAAAGCGCGTTTATAGGGCATTCAGTTCAGGTACCACATGTGTGCACATCAGTCACCACATCTGGACCAAAGACTTATTTTAACAAATGAAGCCAACCCTAAAATAAACTCAACCTTACAGGTTGAAAACACTAACAATATCCCCCTTTGGCAAATTGTGGCTAAAATAACCTTTGGAGTCAGCCAACTAAACTTTGGAGAGAATCATTAGAACATCAGAGGCGTTGCAGCAGCAGAATCTTGCCTCATATCTTCTGAGAGAATAAAACTCCCAACATACAAGCATGGTGATGAATCATGCACACAGTAGAGAGGGGAAGTGTCTTCAGCAGCTTCAGTAAAATCTTTACTCCCCCTAAATTCAAGCACCATCTTCATCAGTCTTCAAAGGATCAGTCTTCATTCGTCTGGTTCTTCAAAGTCTTCAAAAAGATGTGCAGAATACAAGCACATTCTGTCTTCAGCGATGTGCACACATCTGGTATCACATCATGTACCAGAGTAAACATATTGCACTACCTTTCCTCTTACTCCCCTGGATATACTACTTATCTTTTCTCCCCCTTTTTAGCCATACTGTTGACAAAAAGTTTAAGAACAGAAAGAGTAGTCAAATAGTACTGGGGCCATTAAATGTGCAATATACAGAGTAGATGGATCTTTGACAAATGTTCTAAGCACCAACATATGACCAAGGTCTTCAAAAGAGATGCTTCAGTAGTTTTCAATTTCTTTAGTAGTTGTCTTCACAAAATCCATATAGTCCAGCAATCCATAGTCTTGTAGTCTTCATTCTTTATGGTTGCTATATGTGCATTCATATTTAAGCAAATACAAGTTACCCATATTTCTATGATTGTAACTAAGTCACCCATATTGCTATGACTATGACGTGAATCACCCATATTTCTATGACTGTGATCCTAAGCATAAAAGTCATCCATATTTCGATGATCATGACTAAGCATAATGAATCATTCATATTGCTATGATTATGATTATGATTATGCCCTATGCTTACAAACTTAAATGCTTTTGAGTTGCTTTGCACATAATCTACTCCTTCCATATGAAAAAAAGTCATTCTTTGACCTTGCCTTCAGTAATGCTCTTGCAGATAGCATGATCTGTACTCTTCAGCTCCAGATAAGGCTTCTTCTTCTCAGAGGCTCCAATGTGGACCACATTGAGCTCTACATCCTGATCCGCTTCTTCTTCTGCCTCAGATTCACTGATGTGGGACACATCCTTCTCCACATCAAAGTCAGAGTCACTTGTTGGTGGCTCTTTTCTTTTAAGACTCTTCTTCTTCACAGCCTAAGTTACCACTTTGCTTGAGCTTCTGTTGGGACCATACTTGACAGGCTTGACAGCACTCTTCTTCTTTTCTTTGTCTTTCTTGGAAGGTGCAATAGCAGCAGCAGAGACCTTTCCACTTATAGTCCTTCTAGCAATGCTGTCTTCAGCAACTTGCCTTAGTGAGAGGTCTAGATCATAGTTGTCAGCATCTACAACTCTATTGTCTTCACCAGTATCTTGATGAGAACCTTTGGAGCCTTTTTCTTCTTCATCAGAGTTCTTGGATTCTTCACTCTTATCAGCCTGAGTGTCATCCTTAGGGCTTTCTTGATTGGAGACTTGCTTCTCCACTACAGCTTGATCATCTTTAGGATTTGTGTCATCCTTGGAGACTTGTTTCTCCACATCATCATGATCACTTTCAGGATATTTTCCTGTGCCCTGTTCTTCTTGTGCCAAAGATGTGTCAACATCTGGCACATCATCATCACTGTTGATCTTCCTAAGAACATCATTGATGATCTTCTGAGTCATGGGGTGGCGTTCGTCTTCTGTGATCTTCTTTGAAGCAATGTTGTTGAACATCTCCAAGGTCTGTGTAGGATTACCTTGATCTTCATTACCTGTCTTCTCAGATTCTGCAGGTTGATCACCAATATGATCTAGATAGAGACTTTCCATGGTGTGAGCAATCTTGGAAGTCTCAGCCTTTGATTTCTTGCTCTTCTTATTCTTCTTCTTCTTCTTCTTCTTCTTTGATTTCTCAGCAGATGGAGGAGGAGTTACAGTTTCTTCTTCTGTAACATTGGTGATTATCTTCTTTGATCGCGTAGACCTCTTTTTCTTGATGCTTGTCGGAGAAACCATTGAGACAGGTACTGCATTGGTGATGATCGCACCATAATCAATTTCTTGATTAGGGTTTGGTGATGATAGAGCAGTGTTTTGTTGAGATGTTTGTGTAGCACTTGACATGGTGAAGATTGGATTGTGAGATGAGTTGCGAAAGAGAAAGTTGAAGGCAAATAGGGTTTGATCGTTGTGAGAGCAAATCGAATAATGGAGAGATGTTGAAGTGTTTGTGTGAAAGAGGGGATAGTCTTGATATAGGGAGTGATGACCGTTGCGAAAATCTTGTGATGATTGCCTTTGGATTGCGTGCACTAATAAACGGAGGGAAAGGCAGGTATCCGTTGCACGCTTGAATAACATTGGTTGCTATTGATCATTAAGAAGGCAAATACCAAGTTTGCCCTTTAATCCTTCATACTTTCTTGCATCCAAAGCCTTTATACATATGTCAGCTAGTTGATTTTCTATGGCTACATTCTTCAATGTCACAAGAGTATCTTCCCTAACAAAATTGTGACAGACATCAATGTGTTTGATCCTATTATGTTGGATAGGAATTTTTGAAATATTGTTAGCACTCTTATTGTCACAATATGATGTGAGCCCATCTTTCTTCACATTGTACTCATTCATCATCTGCTTCATCTCAAACAATTGGGGACAATTGCTTTCATCTGTACCATACTCAGTTTTGGCTGTGGAGAGAGCTACAAAACTTTGTTTCTCATCAAACCCTGATATTAGGTTGTTGTGAGAGAAACATACACCTGAGGTACTCTTCCAATTGTCCTTTTTGTCATCCAAAACATAGTCTATCAACCTTGAGTCTTCAGGCTTGGAGACTGATGTGACCACATAAGGTTCCACATCATGATCTTTGGATGTCACCTGTTGTTGAAGGATTGGATGAATCTCCTGGATTTGCTTGTCAATCTGTCCTTCACCACTAATATCTTCTTCTTCAATAGTGAGCTTTGGTGGCCATAGCTTTGCTTCATCTACTTGACTGACAGGACATGTGTAGGCGTAGTGGTCTCTTGAGGAACACATAAGTAGCAGTTGTCTTCTGATCTGGTTCCCTTCATTAATAATTCACCTTTGTCATTGGTGACTAGACACTCATTCTTTAAGAAGTCAACCTTAAGCCCTTGATCAGATAGTTGGCTAATGCTGATTAGATTAACTCTTAGTCCTTTGACAAACAGGACATTGTCAAGCTTGGGCAAACTATTGCTTATTAGTTTCCCAACTCCCATGATTTGTCCTTTTACCCCATCACCAAAGGTCACATAACTTGAAGTATACGACTTGATATCTTCCAGAAACCTTTCTTCACCTGTCATGCGTCTTGAACACCCACTATCAAAGTACCAATCTTCTTTAGATGTGGCTCTGAAGGATGTGTGAACTATATGAGCAGCTACTTTGACTTTTGGCTTCCATTCTTTTTTGGTTCTGGCCATTCTATGATATGCTCTAGGTTGAGGATTCTTCTTTGGATATCCATAGAGCTTGTAGCAGAAGGATTTGATATGGCCATACTTACCACAATAGTGACACTTCAAGGAAGTGGATTTTCTTTTGTTCACAGGTTTCTGATGTGGTGCAGGATGTGGCAACATCTTGAAGTCAGATATGTTTCGAGCACGAACAAAGTTTGATTCTAGGGTTTCATTATTATAAGTTACCCCATACCCTACTCCAGTTGGATCATTAGCATGATTTCTGATGCTGAGAATCTCATTGAGCTTCTTTGTTCCCGTACCAAGCATGCTAACAGATTTGGTCATGATCTCCAAATTAGAAGTTACCAGCTTGACTTCATCTTCAAGGCTGGTTACTTTTGCCTGTAGCTTCTGTTCCTTCATCTTTAGTTGCTCAATGATAGCCCTTTGTTCTCCAGCTGTTGATTTCTCTGACTTGAGTTGATTGATGGTAGTCTCTAGTTCTGCATTTTTTCTGCATACCTCTTCACTTCTGATGCATAGTTTTTTGTATGCTGAGGCTAGTTCCTCATAAGTGAGATCTTCATCACATGATTCATTGTCAGAGAGACACACACCAGTCATGGCATTCACTTGATTGGAAGAATTACTTGCTAACTCATTCTCAGAGTCATCTTCATCAGACCAACTTACAAATAGTCCCTTCTTCTGTTTCTTTAAGTAGGTAGGACATTCAGATCTATAGTGACAATATCCTTTACATTCTTGACATTGAATATCTTTGTCTTGAATTGGTTTGTCATCAGTTTTGGTTTTTGCTGAAGAATTTCCTTGTTTCCTGATGTCAAACTGGATGTGCTCCACATTGCTCTTTGGTTTTCTTCTCATATTCTTCAAGATTCTCTTAAATTGTTTTCCAAGAAGAGCTATATCATCTGAGAGGTCTTCTTCATCAGCTTCCTCATTATCAGTGTTAGAGGAGAAGACTATGCTTTTCCCTTTCTTCTCAGGTTTATTACTGAAGTTCATATTAAAGGTTTGAATAGAGCCTACCACTTCTTCTACTTTCATACTAGCAATGTTCTGAGATTCTTCAATAGTTGTGACCTTCTTGTCAAACCTCTTTGGTAAGGATCTAAGGATTTTTCTTACCATCTTCTCATCAGATAGCCTTTCTCCCAAGGAATCAAAGGAGTTTGCTAGGTCAAGAATATTCATGTGAAAGTCATAAATAGTCTCTTCCTCCTTCATTCTGAGATTCTCAAATTTTGTATACAGAAGTTGAAGTCTTGAGTTTTTCACCTTGGAGGTCCCTTCATGTGTTGTCTTGAGTATCTCCCAAGCATCTTTGGAAATAGTACATTGTTTGATGAGTCTGAACATGTTTTTGTCAACTCCATTGAATAATGTATTTAAAGCTTTATTGTTGCCAAGAGTGTGAGACCCAAGATTTCACTGCACAGTTTTTCTAAGGAACTTTAGCGTCGGCTAAGTTTTTAGGGTTTTTGATGGAGCGGTCTTGTGAGTATCGTCACATTAATGGAATTTTTGCTGAAATGGAGCCTGTTTTGTGCTCGTGCGCTGGAAAGGCACAGACTTTTGGGTCGTAGTCTTCTTTTGAGTATTAGAAGGTTTCTGTGAAGTCAGAAACGCGAGTTTTGGATTATTCTCGTTTTTGGAAAAACGAGTAGGATTTTACCCGCCGTTGTGAAATTTTACTGATTCTGAATTCAGTGAGATTTTAGTTGGGGGTTTTATATATCTGCGCGAGGCGGGATATATTCTGAGATTAATTTTCCGAGGTGTGGAAGAAAATTGCAGTCGCGGAAAAAGATTCGGCGATAAGTTTATGAATTGTTTTTATTAAAAGGTTTACGGTAGAATTTTTTTTATGTTTCCGTAAAATTTATCGGTACGCGAGTTACGACTCGTTTAAGCGCGAGCTAGTGGGAGGATAAGATTACATAAGAAATATCTAGATATTTTGTGAAGAGGTGGATGGCTAGGATTAAGTCTTAGGACTTTCACTATTTGATCCAATGGCTCACAAGTAGCAAGACCATTACTTAAGGAGACTTTGGAGACTGCTTTTCCCCTATGCAGAAATAAAACCCAGACTTTTGGGCCATGGTCGTTATTTATCAATCTGAACATTCCTGCGCTTTCAGAATTTTGAGTTTCGACTTTCTCCGTTTATTGGAAAAACGAGTAGAAAACTTTACCCGCTTCTTAGAATTTTACGGTTTCTGTTTTCCGTCGAATTTTAATTGGAGACTTTATATATCGGCGTAGGTTGGAATCTAGTCTCAGAATATTTTTGGGAGCTAAGGAAATAAATTTCAGTCGGAGAATAAAATTCAGCGATAATATTTGGAAATGGTTTACGACGGACATTTATTTGTGAGTTTTTCTGTTTTTGAGATTTCCGTCCGTTAGCGAGGCGCGACTCGCCGAGAGAAAACGCGACGAGCTGAGTGGCGTAAAGGAGATATTTGTTCAAAAGCAATCATGAGTTTTTTGATCCATTGGCTAGGGTTTTGTCTTGCAAAAGTGATCTTGATCCAATGGCCTAGATTGTATAAGACCTTGGGTGAATAGTAAGGAGGTTTAAGTTTTGTCTTGGAACAAAAATCATAAATACTCCCTCCCCCTTGCCTCTCTCGGCCGAACTCACTCTTTCACCCTTAACCAACTCAAAAATTTTCTCTTCCTCTCAAGAACTAGCTTGGATTTGTGCTAGGAACATCAAGCTCTTGGATCATCTTCTTCATCTTGAGGTAATTAGACCTCTTCCTACCCTTAATTCTCATGAAAACTCTTGAATTTTTGAAGTTTCATAATTTTGTTCTTGAGTAGAAAAATGTTAGAATTTAATTTTGTTTCCATAGATGTGTTCTTAAGGGTTGTTAGTACACATGATTGAAAACATGAGTTGATTCTATGGTTTAATCTTGTTTTACAAAATTTTAGTAAGGGTTTTGGAAAAAAAAATTTGAAAAGGATCATAAATTTGATTTGTGTTGTAAGATTTTGGTTTTGAAGTTAGAATTGAGCTTTTAAACAAAATGGATTGTTGAATATGAATTTTGTTTCGAAAAATAAGAAAAAATATTTTTCGTGTTCTTGAGCGACTCGAAGAACGCAATTTAGAAAAATTTTATTTCGAGTTTCAAAAAGAGTCGGGTATACGATTGAATATCGTTACGAGCTAACAAATGTGGTTAGGGTTTCAAATGAAGAAAAATTGTGTAGGATTGCCCTTTTTGCCTCTTTTGGCCGTGGCAATCATTAGGGTTCGAGGAATCGAGTTTTCGAAAATTGTTTAGAGGCAAATTGTTTCCCATGATCATTGTTTAAATGTTTGATAAGTTATGGGATGTTTTGTAAAGAAAAATTATTTCTTGCCTTAAGAAAAACTTATTTGAGATTTTTCGAAAATTTGCGATTCGACTCGATAATTTCTAAATCGCTTTGATAAGTGCTAGTTAGGTATTATGGGATATTACCATGCATTTAGAAGTGAAAAATTTTGAATGGAAGGGGGTTTTGAGAATTTTGGCCGTGGCCTCTTCCTTATGTGGGGGAGAAATTTCAAAATTTTTCTAAGTCCACAATTGTGTGAAAATTTTGTGTGTGTTGGATAATCCTAGTTTTGAAGAAAAATGAGTATAGGAAAGGTTGTTAGGAAGAAAAAAAAAATGTGTAACTTGTAACGCAAGAAAACTTCGATTTTTCATAAAAATATTTTTGAAAAGTTTTAGTTGTGTTTCAAATGGTCTTGTTGTGTGTGAAACAAGTCCTTGAGGTGGAGAAATCCAAAATGGTTTTAGTTTATGATTTGAAAACAAAATGAATTTCGTGTTATAAAAATAGTGCAATTTACTTCGGGAATTTTTAAACACTATGAGTATAACCTGAAATCCTTGAGGGATGGCTTTAGAAAGTACCTTAGACCCCTCTGGAGCTTTGAGAGCGAGTTTCGTTTCGTTAGGATAAACGAGGAATATTTTATTGATGTTACGCTGCATTTATTTTAGGTAGCGCGTGTTGTAGTTTTTCGCGGAATTAAAGTAACAAAAGCTTGCTAAGGTAAGGGCACCTTTACTTTCTGTCAAATAATTGTATGCTTGGTTCTGGACTGTGTGATTGTTTGACAATTGTATTATGTATTCTCGTGATGAGACTGTGTTTAAAATACATGCGATATTACATATGATTTTGCGAATTATATGTATGAATATTTGATTCATTTGATAATGTTCGAATATTATGTATGATGTTGCATTAGCATATATGGGGAAGCGTATGCTCATGCATTCATAGTAGTGGTTATCGGAAACGGACCACGGGGTGTGATTATCGGGAATGGATCCACCTTAATCCTGCGGGATTTATTGAGTCCAATACGTGGTTATCGGGAATGGACCACGGGGTGCGATTATCGGGAATGGATCCACTCTAATCCGCTAGGATTGTATTGACGCCCTGAGGGGTATAGTAGGGGTTGGACCTACGACTCTCTGCGGAGAGGTAAAATTCCGGAATTCATGCATGTGAAATAGACCCGGTTAGGGTGATCACAATCATTTAGAGTCTGCATTGATAGGCTGGTGTGCATTTTGATACTGTGTGCAAGTATATGAACTGCTAAATGTTTATTTGCTGTTATATTTATATATACATGCTATTTGTTGTTGTGTTATGTGTGGTGACCCTTGCAATATTTCATTTGCGGGCTCCTCCCACCCCAGATGATGCTGTAGGTCACGAGGGCGGCAGCTGCTCAGGTCCCAGTGAACTCGTGTCGAAGCTATAGTTTAGAATTAGACTCTGTGCCGGTGTGTTTGTACATCGTGCCTTTGGGCTAGACATAGTTTTCTATCTTGGGTTGTTTTGGGTTGTAGTGCTTGGAGTAATTTGAATACTTAGACTTGGACTGTAATTATTCAGGAACACACTTTGCTTGTCGAAGCACCTTATGGTAATGAGCTCTTTAGTATGTTTAATGCCGGCTCTTGTAAAATATTTTCCGCGCACTCTGTCTCGTGTTTTAAAAAAAAAAAAAATAATGCCCCTTTTTAGGCTTTGAAAAGCGGGGTGTTACATTGTTGGTATCAGAGCCCGGCTTTAAATCTTCAAAGGGAAAGTGTGCACTTGAGTCGTTAGTCCAGAGTCGGTTAGAACATAGCTAGAGTTGTGTTAGTTCTAGCGGTTGTTTTTGTTGTGTTGTGGGTTATGTGGTTGGTTGTTTTGAGTCTAGCATGGGATATGCTTAGACACTGGTTTGTGTCTTACTGAAGTAATGCAGGGAGTGAGGCTTCAGTAAGTAGAATTGTGAAACCCCCGAGCCTTGGTCGAATTTAGTCGACAAGTGTCTCTAATTTCCTTTGCTGCGGCAGTCCGAAGATGACGGACTTGAGCGAACAAGAACTACAAGTGATTCTTGGAAATAATATTATGGATAGAAAGTGGCATGGTGTCGTTGTCACTCAAAGGTATTAAGTATGGACGTGTGGACGTCGACTGATAAAGGATTGTAAGTAAGGATCGGATTGGGACGACCTTTTGAAGAAGATATTGATTATCTGCTCTGGTGAGTTAGGGTGCGACTTGATGAAGTCATTAGGTTTTCAGGAGAACGTAGCCACTATGGAATGGTGGAGCATGCGAGATGTCAATTGGAGTTAATTGCGACGATTGGACAATAATTGAGGCAACTTGAATTGGAATTAAAGGACGTTGTGTGTCCAGAGTAAGGAAACCTGGTGGGGTTATACGGCATTTATGCGAACGATGGGTACCTTAAGGGTTTAATTCAAGTGTGTGAGATAAATTAGATTCGAAACTAAGATTTGTAAGGATGAATCTTGTGATGATTGAAGGTAGGAGACCAAGTATCACGTTGATAAGTGACAATCTATACCTAGTTCGGGAGATAGTAAATGCAGATGTCGATGTGAGATACAACGATAGGTAATTGATTGTTGAATAAAGATGGATGTGGAGAGATATTTAGGTAAAGAACGAGGAGTTCAACCTTTGAAAGTGAGTTGCATATCACTGATAGGTGATAATAGAGGTGTTTATTATGGAAATGTCCAGATAATTGTAGCAGTGTAAGCTAGAATTGTTAACTATTGGCAAGTAAACCATAAGGGAAAGTAAACTGGTTTAGCAGTTTGAGGAGATTAGTCAAGATTGAGTAGAGATCCTGTGTGGATGCGCATATAAGCTAACGATTTTGATCGACCAAGATGGTTGAAGGACTAAGTAGCAGCTTGAATTTATGATACCATAAGAGTTGAGGTGGGCAAGTTTTGAATAAATTCAAGTTATGGACGAGAATTTTTGGATATTTTCTAAGAATGTCGTGTTTGAGTGTAAAAGGAATCCGTTAGTAAGAATACTAAGACAATGAAAGTTGATAGTTGGAAAGACTTTTATTGTATATTAGGATTAAATGGATAGTACGACGAGTTTTTAGAGTTCTTGAGCAGTAAATTCAAGAATTAGTTTTGGGTATCGAACGTACTAAGGATAAAATCATAGCAAAGTGTCGTGCGTTGGTAGATATTTTGATAAGTCGAGCATTAAGATTTGAGATGAATGTTTAATGGCTTGATGGATGAGTAAGACGAGTCGATTGGTAGGTGAATTGCAGTGACCTTTTAAGGACAAGTTAAAAGTGAATAAGAAAATGATGAGTGAATAGATGTAAGAATATGATTGGTCAGAACTTGAGATCGGGGAATTGATTCCCTAGTGGGAACAGACCTTATGACTTTAGAATAGTCACGATGATGAAGGACCAGTCGAATGGAGAGGAGATACTTAATAGGAACTTGAGGAATTAATCATTTGGAGCGTTTGATTACGACACGTACAATAGTTGACACCGTAAGGGAAGTTAGAGACGGATAAATCCAGTCAGTGAATGGATGTGTCAGGTTGGATAGCGAGAACGTATGTGGGAAATTGGTTATTGTTATTGGAGAATGCTGTAGCTTTAGATGGTTATGAAGATTTTAGATTGGTCGAACGGAGAAGGGTATGCTTGTGGTGATACAAAATTATGTGAAATGATAGAGTATTCGGATTGTGTGCGGCGAATTAAAGATGTTGTTTTGATTTAGCAAGTTATTGGTCATGATGGTTTGGGAACCAACTCTTGACAGTTGTTGAACTAGAAAGTTGCAAAGTAGTAGATTGATGATACAGGCCTGATTGGAGTTTTGTAGAGGTTATGACATCGATGAGTTAGTCGTAAAGGGAGGTTAGTCATGGAAAGAATGTGCTAACAATAAGTGTGGCTAGTGGTGTTTCTAGCCGAACTCGTAGAGAGAATGTTCCATTGTTTGGTTGTCTTTCATTTGATGAATTCATCTTCAAAGAGGAGAAAGAGTGATGGAGGTGAAATGGTTTGTGGATCTGTTTCTGGGTCTAGAAAAGAATGAGGATTTAGAGAGAAGCCCTTGAGGATGTGGCTTATGCCAATTGAGGATTGGCGAAGGGATTTGTCTCACACCTAATTTTGGAAATAAGAAGGATAAGAAATTGTCTAATGGCAAGTTGATGGAAGCTTGTAGAGCCTTGGTTCATTGTAGTGGTTACAATGAAGAGAGACGTGGTATGATGGAAATCGGTAGTGAGTAAGTATAAGGGATTCGGAGGTTGTCAACAAGGATGGTTAGACAACAGTAATGTGAGGAATGCCCTAAGAGTTATTTTGAAGGTAGGTACCTCGACGAGAGTGGTGATGTTCGGAGTATTTAGGAATGGTCAGGGTGACCGACTCTTTTGAGTAAGAGAGGATGTGCGCCGACGATGGCCGTCGACGAGGATAAACGTTTGTTTAAGGCACGCGAGATGCGTCTAAGTGCCATTTTGGAAGTAATGTTAACGTATAAGGAACCGATTCTGGGGAATTGGAGATTTGGATAAGGGAGTCCAAGAGAAGTAGATGGTTTAGTTTGGCAAGTGCCAAGACTATGAGGAGTGTAATCACCAACCGGAGGTTGGGGTGGTATTATTTAAGTCGTGATTGGAAAGAGATTTATAAGTAAGCAGGCGGTTCGGAATATTCGTTGAGTCGCGGATTGATGGATAGTGGTAAGGTGGGAAAATCTTCTAGAAGAGAAGACAACTTGTTTGGAATGAAATAGTTGTGGTGGTAATTGTCGTGGTGGTACTGTACTACTATTGGATAATACTCCATGGATGTTTCGTGAGTGGAAGCATGAGAGTCCACGTGACGTGTTTTGGGCGATTGGATCTCACTGACGAGATCGGGATAATAAGAATTGAGGAAATTGTTGGACCATTGTGCCTCGGATGACCTGAAGCACAATTGGAAGGGGGCATTATTAAAGTTAGGTAAAGAGGGTCTAAACCACCATCATGATTGTCGACTATCTATTGACAAATTGGGGGACTGGCCGTCCTTAATTTATTGTTGATAGTAGACGGAATCGAGTTGAATGGAATTGACTAGCTTTGCTAGCTTTGGTGGTGCCAGAAAGTTTTGGTGTTTCTTTTTGGAGGGTAGCCAGTCACTGCTTCGCGTGAACCTAGTGGAATAGGCTATATCGCGGAGGCAAAATAAGTGATTTTGAAAGAAAAAAAATAAATTGTGTGGACCTTTGAAAATTTGAGGAACTCGAGGTTGTGAACCTCTGTTGTTAGGTTAATTTTTGAGTGGTGCACTCGTTGAGAGTTGCGGTTTGTGCACGGTTGTGCCAGTGTGTTGGTGAGAGTATCTGTGTGATTTCGCCCGGTGTTAGCATCTGTGTGGCTACACCTAATCCTGAGGGATTTTGTTGTGTTAGGGATAGTAATAACCAGTTGGGTTGTTACTCTTACCTTTAGTTTCGAGGACGAAACTTCTTTTTGGAGGGTAGTAATGTGAGACCCAAGATTTCACTGCACAGTTTTTCTAAGGAACTTTAGCGTCGGCTAAGTTTTTAGGGTTTTTGATGGAGCGGTCTTGTGAGTATCGTCACATTAATGGAATTTTTGCTGAAATGGAGCCTGTTTTGTGCTCGTGCGCTGGAAAGGCACAGACTTTTGGGTCGTAGTCTTCTTTTGAGTATTAGAAGGTTTCTGTGAAGTCAGAAACGCGAGTTTTGGATTATTCTCGTTTTTGGAAAAACGAGTAGGATTTTACCCGCTGTTGTGAAATTTTACTGATTCTGAATTCAGTGAGATTTTAGTTGGGGGTTTTATATATCTGCGCGAGGCGGGATATATTCTGAGATTAATTTTCCGAGGTGTGGAAGAAAATTGCAGTCGCGGAAAAAGATTCGGCGATAAGTTTATGAATTGTTTTTATTAAAAGGTTTACGGTAGAATTTTTTTTATGTTTCCGTAAAATTTATCGGTACGCGAGTTACGACTCGTTTAAGCGCGAGCTAGTGGGAGGATAAGATTACATAAGAAATATCTAGATATTTTGTGAAGAGGTGGATGGCTAGGATTAAGTCTTAGGACTTTCACTATTTGATCCAATGGCTCACAAGTAGCAAGACCATTACTTAAGGAGACTTTGGAGACTGCTTTTCCCCTATGCAGAAATAAAACCCAGACTTTTGGGCCATGGTCGTTATTTATCAATCTGAACATTCCTGCGCTTTCAGAATTTTGAGTTTCGACTTTCTCCGTTTATTGGAAAAACGAGTAGAAAACTTTACCCGCTTCTTAGAATTTTACGGTTTCTGTTTTCCGTCGAATTTTAATTGGAGACTTTATATATCGGCGTAGGTTGGAATCTAGTCTCAGAATATTTTTGGGAGCTAAGGAAATAAATTTCAGTCGGAGAATAAAATTCAGCGATAATATTTGGAAATGGTTTACGACGGACATTTATTTGTGAGTTTTTCTGTTTTTGAGATTTCCGTCCGTTAGCGAGGCGTGACTCGCCGAGAGAAAACGCGACGAGCTGAGTGGCGTAAAGGAGATATTTGTTCAAAAGCAATCATGAGTTTTTTGATCCATTGGCTAGGGTTTTGTCTTGCAAAAGTGATCTTGATCCAATGGCCTAGATTGTATAAGACCTTGGGTGAATAGTAAGGAGGTTTAAGTTTTGTCTTGGAACAAAAATCATAAATACTCCCTCCCCCTTGCCTCTCTCGGCCGAACTCACTCTTTCACCCTTAACCAACTCAAAAATTTTCTCTTCCTCTCAAGAACTAGCTTGGATTTGTGCTAGGAACATCAAGCTCTTGGATCATCTTCTTCATCTTGAGGTAATTAGACCTCTTCCTACCCTTAATTCTCATGAAAACTCTTGAATTTTTGAAGTTTCATAATTTTGTTCTTGAGTAGAAAAATGTTAGAATTTAATTTTGTTTCCATAGATGTGTTCTTAAGGGTTGTTAGTACACATGATTGAAAACATGAGTTGATTCTATGGTTTAATCTTGTTTTACAAAATTTTAGTAAGGGTTTTGGAAAAAAAAATTTGAAAAGGATCATAAATTTGATTTGTGTTGTAAGATTTTGGTTTTGAAGTTAGAATTGAGCTTTTAAACAAAATGGATTGTTGAATATGAATTTTGTTTCGAAAAATAAGAAAAAATATTTTTCGTGTTCTTGAGCGACTCGAAGAACGCAATTTAGAAAAATTTTATTTCGAGTTTCAAAAAGAGTCGGGTATACGATTGAATATCGTTACGAGCTAACAAATGTGGTTAGGGTTTCAAATGAAGAAAAATTGTGTAGGATTGCCCTTTTTGCCTCTTTTGGCCGTGGCAATCATTAGGGTTCGAGGAATCGAGTTTTCGAAAATTGTTTAGAGGCAAATTGTTTCCCATGATCATTGTTTAAATGTTTGATAAGTTATGGGATGTTTTGTAAAGAAAAATTATTTCTTGCCTTAAGAAAAACTTATTTGAGATTTTTCGAAAATTTGCGATTCGACTCGATAATTTCTAAATCGCTTTGATAAGTGCTAGTTAGGTATTATGGGATATTACCATGCATTTAGAAGTGAAAAATTTTGAATGGAAGGGGGTTTTGAGAATTTTGGCCGTGGCCTCTTCCTTATGTGGGGGAGAAATTTCAAAATTTTTCTAAGTCCACAATTGTGTGAAAATTTTGTGTGTGTTGGATAATCCTAGTTTTGAAGAAAAATGAGTATAGGAAAGGTTGTTAGGAAGAAAAAAAAAATGTGTAACTTGTAACGCAAGAAAACTTCGATTTTTCATAAAAATATTTTTGAAAAGTTTTAGTTGTGTTTCAAATGGTCTTGTTGTGTGTGAAACAAGTCCTTGAGGTGGAGAAATCCAAAATGGTTTTAGTTTATGATTTGAAAACAAAATGAATTTCGTGTTATAAAAATAGTGCAATTTACTTCGGGAATTTTTAAACACTATGAGTATAACCTGAAATCCTTGAGGGATGGCTTTAGAAAGTACCTTAGACCCCTCTGGAGCTTTGAGAGCGAGTTTCGTTTCGTTAGGATAAACGAGGAATATTTTATTGATGTTACGCTGCATTTATTTTAGGTAGCGCGTGTTGTAGTTTTTCGCGGAATTAAAGTAACAAAAGCTTGCTAAGGTAAGGGCACCTTTACTTTCTGTCAAATAATTGTATGCTTGGTTCTGGACTGTGTAATTGTTTGACAATTGTATTATGTATTCTCGTGATGAGACTGTGTTTAAAATACATGCGATATTACATATGATTTTGCGAATTATATGTATGAATATTTGATTCATTTGATAATGTTCGAATATTATGTATGATGTTGCATTAGCATATATGGGGAAGCGTATGCTCATGCATTCATAGTAGTGGTTATCGGAAACGGACCACGGGGTGTGATTATCGGGAATGGATCCACCTTAATCCTGCGGGATTTATTGAGTCCAATACGTGGTTATCGGGAATGGACCACGGGGTGCGATTATCGGGAATGGATCCACTCTAATCCGCTAGGATTGTATTGACGCCCTGAGGGGTATAGTAGGGGTTGGACCTACGACTCTCTGCGGAGAGGTAAAATTCCGGAATTCATGCATGTGAAATAGACCCGGTTAGGGTGATCACAATCATTTAGAGTCTGCATTGATAGGCTGGTGTGCATTTCGATACTGTGTGCAAGTATATGAACTGCTAAATGTTTATTTGCTGTTATATTTATATATACATGCTATTTGTTGTTGTGTTATGTGTGGTGACCCTTGCAATATTTCATTTGCGGGCTCCTCCCACCCCAGATGATGTTGTAGGTCACGAGGGCGGCAGCTGCTCAGGTCCCAGTGAACTCGTGTCGAAGCTATAGTTTAGAATTAGACTCTGTGCCGGTGTGTTAGTACATCGTGCCTTTGGGCTAGACATAGTTTTCTATCTTGGGTTGTTTTGGGTTGTAGTGCTTGGAGTAATTTGAATACTTAGACTTGGACTGTAATTATTCAGGAACACACTTTGCTTGTCGAAGCACCTTATGGTAATGAGCTCTTTAGTATGTTTAATGCCGGCTCTTGTAAAATATTTTCCGCGCACTCTGTCTCGTGTTTTAAAAAAAAAAAAAATAATGCCCCTTTTTAGGCTTTGAAAAGCGGGGTGTTACAAAGAGCAAGAGTATCTTCTGCTGGAGTCCAATCTTCTTCTGGCTTGAGTACTTCTGTGTCAGCTCCATTAGCATCCTTGACTTTGGGATGTTCCCAACCTCTTAGCACTATTTTCCATGTTCTACTATCAATGGATTTTAAGAAAGCAGTCATGCGTGATTTCCAATAATCATAGTTTGTGCCATCCAGAAGAGGTGGTTTGCTGACCAAAGTTCCGTCCTTGTCCATGGTTCTAGAAAGTATCTTCCCTGGAGCTCACCCTAAAGCAGAACAGGGTGCCTGCTCTGATGCCAATTGAAATTCCGGTAGCAAGTTACAGATGTGCAGCGTGATGTGGAGCAAGTTAGGGTTTAGGTATACGATGTGTTGCCTAATGTGCCAACATCTTAAACATACGATAACTTGATGAACAAGGAAAAATAAAGTGCAGAAGATAAAGAACACAATGAGTTTGTTAACCCAGTTACGTGCAGCGCACTTACGTCTGGAGGATACCAATCCAGGAATGAATCCACTATGATAGCTCTAATTCAAAGCTAAACTCCCCCGTTTACAACCTCTCGCTTAGACACTACCTTGTGCAAACTCTACCTTGCTCCTCACAAGATATGACTTCCCCCAGTCACTTCCTAGCTATCCTACCTTGCTCCTCACAAGGACCTTGCTCCTCACAAGGATTTTTACAAACTCAATGATGGAGACACACTCCTAACCTAAAGAACCAACTCGTGCTTCAAAGCTTTGAGTGATTCAAAGTCCAAATCTTGTTTCAAACTAGAAGCAAGAAAAAGAACAGCTCTATGCTTAAAAGCTTAAGAGCTAAATACAACCCTAAGTTCAAGTCTCAATGGAAACAAGAAACTATAGGGTCAAAGACTAAAAATCCTAATGACTAGAATTATGAATATTGATTTCAGTGACTAAAACAAGTCTTCAGTCTTCCTTTATATAGAACAAGATCTGGTAGCTGGCCGTTGTAATCTTCAAGTAACAAACTCAATCTTTTAACAAAAGATATGTTTGTTTTAAATCTTTTTGAATCTTTTTCAATCTTCTAGTAACAAACCGGCTTTTTTAAATCTTCTCTGAATCTTCTTCAATCTTTCAGCTCGTTCCTTGGCGCGCAAGCTAGCGTGGATATGTTTGTTTCAAAACAAATCTTTTTCAAAAGATCACACGCAAATATTTGAAAGCGCTTTTATTACAGGTTGAAAACACTAACACATGTTTTTTGGGCAGATGATATTTGTAAAAAAAATTACTCTTTGTTTGGGGATGTAATCTCATTCGACACTACATATGAAACAAATAAATATTTGAGGATTTTTGCACCATTTACTGGATTGAACCACCATAGCCATTGTGTTACTTTTGGAGCTGCCTTTTTAGCAGATGAAACAAGTGATTCATTTTTATGGTTGTTTGAAAATTTTTTGGAAGCAATGGGAGGGCATAAACCAAATCTTATATTGACAGATCAAGATCTTGGCATGAAAAGTGCAATAGAGAAGGTTTTTGATTCCTCCGCACATAGATTTTGCATGTGGCATATTATGAAAAAACTCTCTGAAAAGGTGGGAGCTTTGAAATCCAATGATGAGTTCAATAGTAGATTCAAATCATGTGTTTGGAGTTCAGAGACACCAGATGAATTTGAAGAAAGATCGAATTCTATTATCATTAAGTTTGAGTTGCAAAAAAATGATTGGCTCTCACACATGTATGATATTAGAAGTATGTGGATTCCAGCTTACTTTAAAACATATTTTTGGGTGGAATATTGAGAACAACATCTATATCTGAGAGTGAAAATTCGTTTTATTGCAACTTTTGGAATTCTAAGAATGGTTTGGTTGAATTTTGGATGAGATTTGAGTCAGCAATAGAAGCTCAGAGGCATAAAGAGGTACTTGCTAATAATGATTCATTACATTCTCAACCAATTCTAAAATTAGACCGTGATTTGGAGAAGCATGGAAGAGATATTTATACTCGTGAAAACTTTTACATATTTCAAAATGAGTTATGGATTGCATGTGTAGATTGTGGAGTTAAAAGTAAGAAAGAGAAAGATGGAGTGGAAACATTAGATATAGTTGATAATAGTCTAGTCAATCGTAAATTACGTGAAGTGGTTTATACTGCTTCTAATCATAATGCAATTTATTCATGCAAAATGTTTCAATCTGAAGGCATACCGTGTAGACACATACTTTGTGTTCTAAAGGTAAAAGGTATAAATGCATTACCAAGTCATTATATTGTGAATAGGTGGACCAAGTTGGCAACTAGCAAGCCTGTTTTTGGTATCAATGATAAAGTGTTTGAAGGTTGTTCTGAACAAAACAATGAGAGTCAACTTATATCAAATGCATGGGATTACCTTTTTACATGTATGCATTTAGCTGGGCATAATAAGGAAAAATTGCAGCTTGTAATAAATGGAGCTATTGCATTGAAAAAGCAATTGACTGAATTCGAAGATGATTCTACACAAACCAAAGCAAAAAAAGTGGAGTCTTTCATTGGATGCGATCTTCCAAAAGAAGTTGAAATTCATCCGCCACGGAGTTCAAAGACAAAAGGAAGTGGCAAACGGATTAAAGGAGGAAAAGAGCAGGCTATTGAACAACAACAAAAAAAAGCAAAGAGACGTTGTAATACATGTCAGCAATATGTATATCATAATAGTCGCAATTGTCCTACAACATCAACTTCATAATCTGGTAAGCAATCTCTTTATGTACTAAATCACTCACTTATTCTAAAGATTTAGTTAATTTTATATTTATTAGATTTTCGTTTATATGTAGGGAAGGGAGCAAGCACAAAGCTCATTGAATCATCTATTTGGATTTACTGTTGGCATTGGAGGCAGGCATATTTCGGTTGCTACCTAGACTTATTGATTTGCAATTAGTTGATTTTAGATACAATTTATTTGATTGGAGTTATTCAATGCAATTAGTTGATTTTAGATACAATTTATTTGATTGGAGTTATTCAATAGAGTAGTGCTATTTGGTACGAGAGAATTTGATCAAGAAAAAAAGAATGCTTACATGTAGTGTTATAAGTGGTGGGTCAAAATGTAACTCCCCTTTTTGAGGAGATTATGGATGAGTTGGTATTGAAATTACTCCCTTAATTTTGCCTTCTTGTATTTCTTATTTTTCACTTCTCGTACCAATAATCATTTTTCTATTCAATAATTTTGTTGATTTGCGTTTTGCCAACATTCCAACATAGTAGTTATTATTTCACAAACTGAGTTTATTATTTTTAAATTGTTGTTCCACATCATGTTTCTCTGCACTATTAGCAACAACAGCGACTACATATATAGATTTAATTCATTTTAAGGACACACTTGATTTGATAATTTATATATGGGAAAATGCTGAATATAGCGAATATTTTCATTACGAAAGCATGCGACGACATACATGTTGGCACGCTCGCTTGCATATTTTCCCATGTTTTTCTTTCCTGCATTTCTCCATCCAATCGGTATTTGAAATTATAATTAAGTTTTTCCCTCATGTTTCTCTGCACTATTAGCAACAACAGCGACTACATATATAGATTTAATTCATTTTAAGGACACACTTGATTTGATAATTTATATATGGGAAAATGCTGAATATAGCGAATATTTTCATTACGAAAGCATGCGACGACATACATGTTGGCACGCTCGCTTGCATATTTTCCCATGTTTTTCTTTCCTGCATTTCTCCATCCAATCGGTATTTGAAATTATAATTAAGTTTTTCCCTCACGCATCACCACCGCTTTCACACCATCTATGACATCTATCACTGCCGACAAAAGTGGACTGAGACAACCGCTTTACCTCACCCTCCAACATTAAAGCGTTGTGTGTGTTTTTCACACTTCTATGCATAACCAAAAGTACAACATGATCTCATATTATTGATTATCTTCCTAAAGTGAGACCGCAAACAAGGTTCAAAATAAGTGCAAGTCTCAGTTCTAAATAATCAAGGAGATATTATGAAAAAATTGATTAAAATTGAAAAGAAGGTATATGCGATTCGTGGAAATTCGTGAATTTTATTTCACTTTATATACCAGTGCTGTTTATATGTGTTCTGATCAATGTCCATTCTCTATATATGTATTGATTATTTGATCAATGAACTAACGAGATTCTCAAAGATTATTACCAAAAATAAACTAACAAGATTCTCTATTAAATGGTATAATATATGGATTCCAATTTTAATGATTTGGTGTATTAAGAGTAGGAACCTATAAATGAATATCGTACGTTGATTTTCATTAATTAAGATCCTACGATTGTAATTAATTGTTCTCGTTTCTCATAATAGCAAAGCGTTCTCACTGGAGTCGCCCCAGTGTTAAAAATCTAAAAATTATATTGGTATTGTATAGGCCACTAGTGCCTACATCCTATTACATAAACGCATTGCACATTAAAAAAAAGTCGCTATTCCAAATTCGTGAACTTGTCGTGAATTCTTTTTCGCGACATGTAAGTTCCTTGTTTGATTTTCGTATTTGTCTCATTTTCCAATTTTTTCCCTGTGTGAATAACTTGTTATCAAATATTTATATTTATAAAAGTACTGTAAATATATTAAATTAATCATCATTTTCAACTTCCAGTTGGGTCACTTTGACCCGACCCAATTTCAGACCAGTGATTTTAGCACGAAATCCAATGGTTTCAAGTCCGTTTAAACGTCTAAAATATCAATTCACTGCATAAAAAAAATCTCAAAAGCCATTTATAATTTTAATTTCAATTCAAATGATCTAAAGTAAAAAAACTAAGATTAAAATTTTCAAAAACTTAAAAACAGCTATGCTAATGAACATGATGTGGTCACATTCGGGAGGGGGTTCTCTCCCGTGTAAATTTCATCATGTTTAATCTTGAGCTCATACTTTTTATCGTAGCAACATAAATATTTAATTAAAAAATGAACCAATGACTAGGATATAATATTTACTCTCTCCCATGGAACTTAGACACGGGAGGATATGCTCTCGGTCATATTCATACGTTGTCACCGAGAAGTACCAGATACATATACAAAACTAACAAATACAAATGCTGATTCAAAAAGTGTTTGTAGATTTAAAAAAATTTAAAAGTAAAAACTTGTTTGACAATCCAGTTTTACAAAAATATTTCTTAAATTTTACTATTAGTGTTAAAAATCTAAAAATTATGAAAAAAAAAGCTAATTTAAGCAAGCTTTTCTTTTCTATGTGATTTAGAAGAATAAAAGTTGAAAACACACAGAAAAAGATTCTTATCTCACTTTTAATTTTTGAGTACTATAAAAAATAAATCGTTGTCTTATTTGTATTTCCTTCATAGTATCATTCACTCGCTGTCTCGTCGGATACAGTGTTGGTTGATTGACGTACAACTGGCGTGGCTACTACTGCTATACTGTACGAGAATGCAGCAATTGTCATGAGCACTCTACTAACTAGTGGCTATTGCTATATGTGCATGCATAACAAACATATATTGGATTGGTTATTTGCCAATGTTACTTATTGTACACATGCTCATGCCTACTCACTTGAATTTGAAGAGGTTACTCTCTGACGAAAGCTTCAAATGGGAAATCTATCCTTTAATATTAGTAATTATTAATTTATTAGTTAATTAATTAATACTACTGTACTATATTAAAACAAACAAACACATTGCCGCCTAATTATCCCTTTTTCTGTATCTTTTAAAAGAAAATTCTTTTTCCTAATAAATATAGGTTAAGAGACATAACGATAGAAGATTATATCTAATTAATTAAATAATTATTATATAGTAGTTAATTAAATAATTTAGGAGTGAGATTTATATTGCTATTTGAGTATTAATTATATTAAGTTATTTAGATTGAGCTTATTTTGGCCTTTAGACCCATCTAACATACTATCCAATAGTAGTAGTATATATGTAGTGTCCCAGACACATTTTAACCTAATGAATGAAATGAATGTATTTTATTTATCTTTTATTTATTGTTTTTCTTTATGTTTTTCTAGGGTTAGTTTCTAGCTCTCTATCACATAATAGCCACTAATCTATTAACTTATGGATTTTTTTATCATGTGCAAGATTTTAAATGTTAAAAAGTTTAAAATACTAGTAAGTTGCATGGGAACTTATGTATTTTATATTAAATGTATACACTTTTAATAAATAATTGTTGTTTTTAATACAAAGTTACTATTTTTGTCTACTTTAACATCTGCAATGTAAAATGTTGCAGATATAAGACAAATCCTTAACTTATTGATCACGTTTGTGTGTAATACTAGTTTTTGCTTATAGAAAAATTAAAGGGTCATTGTGTCTCCGGGACATTAGTTAAAAAACTAAAAGAGAAATTTTTTTCATTGAAAAAAACACTTTATTTACTTTTAAAAAGTTGATCTTACAAATTTTTATTTTTTTTAACTATATTTATAATCTTTAAATAGTGCTCCTTGAATACTATTTAGCATTTTCCAAAATTAAATTTTGATTTAAGCTATTGGAAGAAAAATTTGAAAATGCCAATTAATCACAAAGTGAAAGCAGCAGATTATTGGGAGAAAATTTATTTATTCAAGTAATCAAAAAGATGGTGGGAGACATGCTAGCCTCCGCCCTTAGTCTATTAGTTTTCAGTTTTCACTCTATCCAATTACTAGTATATCTGATAACTCTACTCCCCTACCTTTTAGCGACATGTCACAAGCTTTCTTTTTAATATGTTTAAGCAAGCTTTTCTTTTCAATATGTTTATAAAAATTGTAAACACACAGAAAAAGGTTCTCACTTTTAATATTTTAGTTTAAAAAATAATTTCTTTAATATATTGTAGTATTAGATAACGCAATTTACGTAACAAGTTATTCACAGGGAAAAAAAATGGAAAATGTGGCAAATACGAGAATCAAACCAGGAACTTATATTAATAAAACTCGATCATTTACTAGCTTGGTTGCAAATTTTTCTTGTTAAATTTAGGCATTACAAACTTACATATTTCTGTTATTACATTTAAATCATGTCTACATATATGGAAAAAAATTAATTGATTACAAAGTAGTTGTAGTATCTTTAATTAAATAAAAATTATACTATTTCAGCATCTAACAATAATTTTTTTTTGAGAAAATTGAAAAGATTAAGAAAATGGATTATAGTTTCAAATTTGTTGACAATTATTATTGTTTTTACAATTTTATCTTTTAAAATAAATAACAAGCTAACATGTTTTTAGAGTATTTATTACATATGATTGATAGGAAAATACTATGCAATATAATTATTGATTTGTTTGGGAAAAATGTAATTAATGCACTGTGTAAGCCCTTTAACTCAAGGGTACACTTTTCCCCTAACTAAGATTAATTAGCAGGACCGGATAAATCAACATCACAGTCACATGTACTATACTCCAAATATTATCCAATGTTTTAATTACACAAATGCCAAAAAACATTCCATAAATTGTCATCTAGGATCCAATAAATTCCACACACGTCATGCACATTTCTTTACCCTAATATTTTTCTATAAGTATCACCACTCATCCTCAAATATTTTCAACATCTTTTTCAAAAACTAAAAGGCAAACCAGCCGCCGTTTCTCAACCCTTTATTTTCATCACTTTTCATATTCTTTCTTACCATGGGAAACAACAATGCCTAACCTCTTGAATCACCTTTACCTCCTCAATCACCTCAAACCCAAGCTGCTGAAGCTACTCCACCTAGCCCAGAAGCTCCTCAACCTAGCCCAGAAGCTCTTGAAAAGTTGCTAATCCAGAAAAGTCAAATTAGACAGCAACTGTTGCAAATTTTTTTCTATGCTTTCACTTTCTTGAGTGGTTTTATTACTCTGAAGATCAAAACTATAAGAGAAAAGAAAGACTGGAAAGTTCCATAAATGTCGTCCTTGATGTTTTTTTGGGTGGTTAACCTTCTCATTCATCTTTTTTTCCTTAATATGATAGTTAGCACTATCATTGACAATATTAGTATCATGTCCACCGGTAAGTTTGAATTAGTCATTTACATGTTAACTTGTGCATTTGGTTCTGTTATAATGATTTACATCACTTCTCCTTGGGTTTCACTTTTTGCTGGGTTTTCATGGATTTTATCTTTGGTTTTGGTCTTTGTCCCTAAAGCTCTTCCATTTGTGAAGAAGATATACAACAAAATTCAGAATCCTGGTATGTGGATGTTTGGTAGTCTGGCTGGTTTTGTTATTATGTGGTATAGGCGCCAGATCTTTTTTTGGAGTGGAACTCAAAATATATGTACCATTTGAGTGATTTTAAGTAAAAAAAATTATGAGCAGAAAAATAAAATTTAATGTTAGTTACTGCTCTTGTTTTTAGAATTTGTTTTAGTAGTAATTAGTATTATTAGTAGTATTCTTAGTAATTATGAGCAGAAAATAAAAGTTAGAGTTTATTACTGCTCTTATTATATATGTATTGTTTTTAGAATTTGTTTTATTATTAGTATTAGTAGTAATGTTGAATGTAATGGTTATTATATTAATGAAATTTGTATTAAGCATTTTATTCTTAATTTATTAAATTTATTTCTTCGCATTTTAATATTTTTGAAAATATATTTAATTTGTATTGGCAATATAAATGGCTTGGACCTGAGCCCTTGAAATCTTCTTTTCCGGATTTATTCTCCATCATCCTTTGTTTTGATCATATTAAATTAATTAAAACTAACTATTTGTAAAGGCTAAATTTTTCTTATAGTAACTATTTTTTTTTTCTTTTAAGAGCACAAATAATCCAAGAGGAATTAGAAGAGCAGATTTGTATTTTGTCTTGATAAAAGATTATCTTGCCTATAGCTCAAATTCTACTCATTATAACAAAAAAAAAAAAAAAGAAAGATTGATCAATTCATAACAAATCAAATATGTTCTGATCGGTACATATTAATATTAACATATTATAAACAAAAATGATTAGCATAACAAAAAAAATAACTCAAAAAATAAATGATATAGATAATTAGTATAACTCAAAATTGATGGATCATAACTTCAGAACAATTTGACTTGAGTTAAATTTATCTTAACTCAAAAATGAAAAACTTAGACTTGTGAAAATAGAGTAGTATTATTAGCTCCTGTCCTTAATACTATAAGAGAAAGTCAAATTTTTAGATTTATTAAATTTTTAATGTACTATTTAGTCTATAATATAGATTAGATTGAATAGAAACTCAATTAATTCAAAAAAAGAAAATTTTCTCATATACTCCCTTTGTCCCTATATGTTAGCCCCTTTGACTAATTTCACGGATATTAAAAAATGTTTGTAGTGTAATGTGTGTATTTTATATGTAAAAATTACTAAATTGCCCCTTTTATAGTAAAAGTAAATTTTTTGTTTGCATGTTAGGTTTGCAATGCAATATCGTTTTTAAAATTCACAAATTATCTCAATTCCCTCTTCTATAATAATTGTGTAATCCGCAAATTGAAGTGCATGAAAGTGTTTCATTTTTTACCTTAGATCCATGGAAACTAACGATATGAACTTCCAACCGCATCAAACGTGTGGCCGTTTCGCTACTAACAAAATAAGAAGGGAGACAATGAATCATTCTGCCTCAATTCTTTACCAAACGCCCTCCGTTACAAAACATAAGCAAAAGGTGGTAAACAAAAGTGAATGTATTTGGTCTTAGTTTTGAATCAAATACATCAACTTTTTGTGACTCACTTTTGCTTATATGTTGTAACGGCGGGAGTAAATCCAAAATAAAATTTATCCCTTTCTCTTTAGATAATCCACATATGTGTCTACCATAAATCCTTTAAAATCATTTAAGTCTTTGACTGTTGACTTCTCGATATTAAGGTCCGAAATTATAAATACCCGTTTGTTCCACTTTTTCCAACTCTCCATCAACAAACAATTTATGCTTTACTTACTTTTAACTTTCGAGACAAAAAATTTCTTACCGCTATTGTTATAGCGCTTCGAAGAAGTTTCGAAAAAAGATTTAAAATCAAGGTGCTCCAAACCAACCATAATTCGCTAGTTTGATTTTGATTGAATTGTTAAAACGCTTCTATAATGACTTTTAAGTCTTCAAATAAAATTTTACTATTGTTAGATGTTGTGAAAATAATGATTTGTTGATCATTTAATGTGTGGAAGTTGGAACATTGTGAATAAAAATGAATAAGAATAAACACATTGGTCTTGTAGGACTTGGAACTAATGAGTGTGAATTAAAAAAAGTGTAGTGGGAACAAGTCCCACATCGCTTAAGTCACTCTCTTAATTAGTAGTGTTTATATACGCAAACGAGACTAATAATGGCGTGCTCAAAAGGTACCCGTTTTGTAAACGGAGGACCACACACACCTTGTCGAATATCATCACACGCGCGCGACGCCGTCGGACCGAGTCGGACTTGGACCTAGATGATATATTATTTTTAGTCACAAAATTAACTAATTTTTTATTAGTTAATTATGCAGGAATGAAATCACAAAATTAAAACATGATTAATTATTCCAACATGTTTTTAATTTGCTTCAATTCCACTTAATTTCTTTGCTCCCCTATTGAATTGTCTGTTACACTTTGACTATGTTATCCGCTCCTTTTTTTCAATATATAGAGAATTCTTCTTCATGGCCATCACATTGGCTTATTCACGTGAAAAAGAAAACAAGCAAAAAAAGCCATAAACATCCAACATACTCCTTCTCTATTTTTTTCACCAAAATAATAATTGTTTTGTTTTTTGTGTTTCATTGCTTTGGAAACCGGTATTGTAGTATCGGTTAAAATTGATATTGTTGTATCAATTTTGAGTAATTTTGTCGAATTACTCAAGAAGGTGTTCCTTCCGATCGTTTTGAATGAGGATATGCCCACTGTTCCTATCGGTCTTGTAGGATCGAATTCCGGAACAAAGGAACAACCACTCACCATCAGTGTTGATAAGCATTATAACGCCCCAACTAAAATATCTAGAATATTTAGTCAAGACATACATAATATGGATCTGAGTACAATTAAAATTTACTGAATAAATTAGCAAGATACAAATTGCTTAAAATACAAAAGGGATAACAAATAAAATACAGCGATAAATGCTAGTATTCCGAGTAAACAAGATAATAAACTAAAAGCAAGACGAAGAAAATAAAATCATCAAGGCGGACAATCCAAGCTCAGCTCCAACTGTCAGCCTCCTACCTGGTCCTTGCTCCGAATATCCTGTTTACCTAAAAAAATTGTTTGGAGTGGGGTGAGACTACTAAGCCTCAGTGAGTCCTACTACCCTCCTAGAGGTGACTACACCGGGGGCACCTGAATCAGTCGTTTTATTACTAACATACGAAACATGATATCATAATAACAGAATTTAAAAGTGTAACACAGATAAACAAACTCTTATTCATTTTAACCGCAAGGATTCTCCGAGGTGAGCATATCTCGGAGGCCTGCCTTGTCCGTCGATCGGATCGATCACGGCATACAGCTTACAATACATAACCTGATGGATATTCCCATTGGGAAATCCATATGCGACAATTCAGAATTGCTCCTAAGTGACTGAAACTAATTTAGTTCTTACTACCATAAATTCCCAAATCCCGGGGAGCATACAACCTAATAATAGTCTAAGTTATACCCTAAAGATTATCTGTGTCTAACATTCTATTTAACATTATGTCAATTACATTAATGCAAATTATCTGATTCTGATAAGGGTATAAAACGAGTGTATGAAGTTTCAAGGATAGTTATAAAAATGCAGGCTATTCTGTTCAAGCTCGCTCTGGCGAGTCACCAGCTCGCTATGGCGAGATTATAGGTCCTGACCTAAATCAACTCGCTGTGGCGAGCAGTAGCTCGCCATGGTGAGTTTCATCAGCCCAGAACCCAGCTCGCCATGAATGCTCGCCAACTACTCGCTGGGGCGAGTTCATGCAGAAGTTGCCCTGTTTTGCAAAAATCATAGTTTTTCAAACTAACACCTACAACCCTCATTTTAATCAGTGCAATAATGTACTTTGCATAATATAAAATAGAACGGAGAGAAATTTGGGAATTAATCCCTCTCACACAACAATTCCTAAAATCCTAGATTAACATGCAATTTATTTAAATTGGGGATACTAGCTAAACTATCCTAAAGAACCCACCTGTAGATTGAAGCTTTACACTGATGCAATACTCAGCAACAGCCACGAACCTTCCAGCAATGGAACTCACTTGGACCCCAATAGTAAACTCGGATAAAAAGGAAAGAAACGGGTTAAGGAATGTTTTAAGATCTACTGAGGTTAAAGAATTGAAATAGTCATCTCTAGCCACTGAGAAGGAATAGAAGGGTTAGGAAACAGCTTACCAAAGATTGGGAATTGGTTACAGAAGAGAAAGAATACATGCAGCTTCAGCTGCTATACTCGCCGGGCGAGTAACTGCTCGCTGTGGCGAGCGCGACAGGGGTGGGAACAAGGTTCTGCAAAACTTCCAATCTTTCCATTTCTCCATGCTACCCATACCTTCTAACCTCCTCCAAACTTGTATTTCGACAGAATAAACACACATGCATCACAGAAATTGAAGCATAGAAGTAAGTTTGAGAGATTGAATGGAAAAAGGGTTTTCATAAGAATTTGGAGTTTGAGTTTCTTACCTTGTCTTATGAGCAAATTGGAATAAAACCAACTATTGGTGGCTTACAGAGAGGGAATAGTCTCTATGTATCACATTCCTCTCTTGGATACATGAAGAAAATGAAGTAAATGGTTGGTATAAGAAAAGGGGTTTTCTCGGCCAAGAGGAGAAGGAAATAGGAAGTATGTGGCTTGCTTGACTCTATGTTCCATGGGGTTTTCAGAATTAAGAATGCATGTTGCTAAAATTTGAGAGTTGAAGATGTTTGGAGTGGAGTCTTGGGTTTTGGCGTGAAGAAGAGGGTGAGAGCAAAAGGGTGAATTTTTCTTTTGCTTTACTGATACTTTCAGTAAGTTTAGGAAAAAATGGAGGCTTGGTACAATTCTTAGTCTTAAGTAGGGGAATTGTGGGACCCAAGGCTTTCTCTGTTCACTTACTATTGGTTGTTCTAGCCCACTCTAGAATCCTTCTCATCAAGATTCACTTGTGTAGCTTAATTATCTCCTAATTTGTTTTCAAGAATACTCTTTAATTAATAATCCTTCTATTAATTAATTTGGGTTGTTACAATCTACCCCCCTTAAAGAATTTCGTCCTCGAAATTCAAAACTTCTACAATCATCGTCAGGGTGATTCGTCCATATTCACATCCAAAGTTCGATTTCACTTATTATCAATCAGTCTTTTCCAATTCCTTGGAATAAAACTTTCCTCTTAAATTACTGGCTAAGGTTATCCCCACATTTTCCAGGTTCTAGTGCTGCGCACTCTGATTCAATCGCCTACAGTCATCTTCTGACAGAGTTGCCATTATCTTAGTCTATGAATCCCCTGAACACCTTAATTACGGTTTGTCTTCTTCCGTTACCACAGGTACATAACTCCAACTTTATCGGGTTTGGATGCCGGTATCTGGCCTGGTTGGGTAAAAGCTAAAACCTAAGGTACAATCTCGAGTGTTATTACAACAAATTCTAATTCTTCCATCCCAGGATTGTCCCCTTTCCGAACACTATCATGCATGACACGTCAAATATACACATGTACCACGTGTTGTCCAAATACTCCAGAATCGATTGAAATATAAAATGAGTGGAAAATCGTCTAGACACTACTGATTCTTCTGCCAATGAGTTGGACTCATGAGCAGACGGACCTATAGTTATCCGATAAAATTCCACCTACAATTTAATCCATTCTGGTACAGCACGGTGATCGCAATTGCACATCTAACATGTGGATGCGTCTAGGTCCAGATTATCTCTCAAGGTCGATGGTTCATCTTGTTTGAATTTCCTTTACTGATGACTAAAATGTGAAACTAGGATACGGTAACCAGATTCTCCACTTGGTTGATTGCACACGTAAAGTGTAAACTTGCAAAGCTAAGGCCAGTTGAATGGTTTAGCTTAGGACGGTTGACTGAATTATATTAACAGATCACTAAGGATAGGGGAAGGGTTTCCAATTGAGATTAGTATATTACTTCAAACGAGTAAGTAACTCTTACACTTATGCTAATTACAGGTAATTAGACTTGGAATTGAAATGTTCCGATTTAAGTGTCCGACTCCAGTATAAGACCTCACGAGATTACAGGAAATGAAGCTAGAAGGTTGAAACGTTCGGGCAGAGGTACCTAGGGATCACACGCTAATCTAACATGAATTTAGAAGATGAAACTGACAGGTTTGAAACCTTAATTCTGATTTCACTGGAACAACTAAACCTCACTGGATTAGGAATAACTCCGAACTTAATTCTGAATTTCATTGCAAAGGGTACGCAAAGATAGACAACTAATTACATTGAGGGATTGATTTAGCAGACTCGAGTGCACGAAATTTAAATGATTCTCTGATACTGAGCTAAGTCAATTGTACCAGAACAGCTACGGATGTTGATTGACAAATTAACCAACGAGCAGGAAATGGAACTGAAAATATTCTTGACCTTCTCAAGAGTAATTAACTTTCGCAGATAGGTTTTTTGTTAACAGTAACACAACTGGGAAACTGATAAACACTTAATGCCGTTGTTTAAGTGGGGCATTAATCCCTATTAATGCAACTAATTGGCTTCAAGGAATTTGAAAAGTTTGAATCCTAGTTGAATTCAGGCATAACATATGATTGACAAGTCATTTAAGGCACGAAAAGAATTTTCTCATCTGACGCGTAATCAGACAAGTTATAGAGTACACACGTACATAGTGTTCCAGGACTTATGAACGCAGATTTGAACATTGCTTGGTCCAATGAGCTGGCTGGGAGAGGATCTCACAACGAATGAAATGTAATATGAAGATTGGTTTCCTATTGGGTCCAGGCTGCTGTCCTGCATCTCTATTTTTGCTGTCAGAGCTCTCAGGTTAGGACAACTGGATACTCTCTCAAATTCCTTACATGACGATTTCTTACCGGTATGTCTAAATGATTTCTAGCAATCTCCTATTTTGTCTTCTACTGTCTGGCTTAAGGTTTGTTCCACACAAAAATGTTGACCTTATACCGCTAGCATCTAGTGTTATTATCCTCGATAGTAATATAGCTTGGCTGACGTCAGGAGAGTGATATGATATGGCGGTTTAAACCTAATCCTCAAACTGGATGGCTAGTGGGCCTTCAATATTGATTTACTAGCCTAATGGTAACTGGATGACAACTCTCGAATGTACGGTTAACTGTCCCTATTGGTTTCTTAGCTAATTGGTTCAACCGTAAGGGTTCGTAAACTGAATGGACAACTAGTATGGAACTGAATTGCCGGTCTCTAAATTATCTAAGGCAAGGCAACTACGGATTGACTTGGCGTCTAACGGTGCTAACGGTACCCCTTAACTGTTACACTAGTTAAAACTTAATCTACAAGGGTCTGGTGCGACTACTGGTGTACAGTGATAGGCCGGTCCTATTCACTGACATCTAAAGGTAGTTATCTTAGTTGTTCACCTAATAGGTTTTGCGATAAGAAAATATTGAGGTACGGATACCGAGGTTCACTTAGTCTTAACAGGGTGATTAAATTGGTCAAAAGTTCTAGGTCGCTGGTGTTTGGATGCTTGAGTTAATGGTCCTTAACAAACCTATGTGGATGACGGTGTCACTAAGGATGAACTTAATTTTGATGTGAGGCAAGGTCCACACTTATGTGTCAAGGCTCTATTATTGACTTCCATTTATTTGACGACTCTTGGCGTTACAAGTGATTCCTATTTGTCAATCTAGCCATTGTTTGGTCACTATGGTCTGCGGTTATACTACTAAAGACTGGTATTTATCTAACTGAAAGTCCTAATTGTCGTATTGAATGAAACCTGTCTCTTACTAGTGAGGTAGGATTTGCTGTTACGAGCTGAAAGGTCGACGCAATTTAGTTAAGGGTATTCTAGAGGAAAGCCTAATGAGGTGACTTAAAAAAAAGTATTGGAATGTGTTAGCGCCCTAATTCTGTTTCTCTAGTTTAGGTTGTTTGATTTGAAATCCTAATCACGTAGTGTCGGTTTGTGCTAATCCATGAAGTTACTATCCTAGGGACATGATAGGAAAGGTACCTAATGAGTTTGCTGGGTCTACTACTATAGGCTGGTGTGGTCGAAAAGAAATCCCTAATTGTCGTACTAAATGAAGTTTAGTTCTTAAGGGTGAATTAGGAATACTATCGCGAGGTGAAAGGTCGAAGTAACTTAGGGAAGGCATTCTAAACGGGTGCCTAATAAGGTAACTTGTGAGAACACAGGAATGTGATTTTGTTTCGAATTTGGTTTCTCTAATACGAACAGCTCGGTTGAATTTTTGTTATATCCATCAGGTTCATTATGTTGAGTTATTGGTTCGGAGTCCTATAGGTGATTGGACTTAATATACTTGCTCAGGTACGGATGCAGATTACAAGGGTTCTAATTGCTACATCAGTTATGGTTAAGTTTCTGATAGTTCAACAAGTCATTGGTTTCTATTAGGAAAGGTATACGTGGCCTAATTTCTAGTTGCATCCAACTTTCCATGTCATCTCCAAATGCGTCTCCTCAACAATCCTTATGCATACAGGGTAGTTTAGGATTACCTACACTAAAACTCAATAGGTCGAATGATGAGATTATGGGAGAGGGCTGGAAACTACTCACAGAGATTAAAACAACTGAACAGGGAGTAAGGCAGCAACAAGCAGTAGCAGCAGCCTGCTAAGCTCGCTGCAGTGCGCATTTACTCGCTAAGCGAGTTTGACAGAGTGTAGAAGGATAATTTTGTGGTTCGTCCAATTCTCTACTTTGCACAACACTCGTAACTCCCAGTCATATACTAACTTGAATTTAGGATGAGTTTTGGTTTACTACCTACTATCAATGGGTGTTGATTGGTCCACAAGTTTGGCTGAATTAGGCTACCGTTAGGATAAGGTTACTTATAGGCTCAGGAAGTTTACCTGACAAACAGTGTCAGTTGAATACTGTTGTGTACCACACACTTCAGCATAATGATACACTTGTATCCTCTGCTTGTATACACAACTTACTCCTGTGGCACCATTTGCCACTATTCCAAAATTCTCTTATAAGGGTTCCCTTCGACGAATCCTCCTTGATTGTAGCTTCACTAGGGATTTAACGCTGGATTTCCAGAGTTCACTTCAGTTCTAAACCATAATACCCTGCCTACCACACAATACTGAGTTGATCAGGCTCAGCACGCGATAGTTTCAGCGTAAACAGTCCAGATCCAAAGGGTCTGTGTTATTAGGAAGGGTTGAAATGACTCATGGCAAGGTCCGATACTGGATCGACCTGCTCTGATACCAATTATAACGCCCCAACTAAAATATCTAGAATATTTAGTCAAGACATACATAATATGGATCTGAGTACAATTAAAATTTACTGAATAAATTAGCAAGATACAAATTGCTTAAAATACAAAAGGGATAACAAATAAAATACAGCGATAAATGCTAGTATTCCGAGTAAACAAGATAATAAACTAAAAGCAAGACGAAGAAAATAAAATCATCAAGGCGGACAATCCAAGCTCAGCTCCAACTGTCAGCCTCCTACCTGGTCCTTGCTCCGAATATCCTGTTTACCTAAAAAAATTGTTTGGAGTGGGGTGAGACTACTAAGCCTCAGTGAGTCCTACTACCCTCCTAGAGGTGACTACACCGGGGGCACCTGAATCAGTCGTTTTATTACTAACATACGAAACATGATATCATAATAACAGAATTTAAAAGTGTAACACAGATAAACAAACTCTTATTCATTTTAACCGCAAGGATTCTCCGAGGTGAGCATATCTCGGAGGCCTGCCTTGTCCGTCGATCGGATCGATCACGGCATACAGCTCACAATACATAACCTGATGGATATTCCCATTGGGAAATCCATATGCGACAATTCAGAATTGCTCCTAAGTGACTGAAACTAATTTAGTTCTTACTACCATAAATTCCCAAATCCCGGGGAGCATACAACCTAATAATAGTCTAAGTTATACCCTAAAGATTATCTGTGTCTAACATTCTATTTAACATTATGTCAATTACATTAATGCAAATTATCTGATTCTGATAAGGGTATAAAACGAGTGTATGAAGTTTCAAGGATAGTTATAAAAATGCAGGCTATTCTGTTCAAGCTCGCTCTGGCGAGTCACCAGCTCGCTATGGCGAGATTATAGGTCCTGACCTAAATCAACTCGCTGTGGCGAGCAGTAGCTCGCCATGGTGAGTTTCATCAGCCCAGAACCCAGCTCGCCATGAATGCTCGCCAACTACTCGCTGGGGCGAGTTCATGCAGAAGTTGCCCTGTTTTGCAAAAATCATAGTTTTTCAAACTAACATCTACAACCCTCATTTTAATCAGTGCAATAATGTACTTTGCATAATATAAAATAGAACAGAGAGAAATTTGGGAATTAATCCCTCTCACACAACAATTCCTAAAATCCTAGATTAACATGCAATTTATTTAAATTGGGGATACTAGCTAAACTATCCTAAAGAACCCACCTGTAGATTGAAGCTTTACACTGATGCAATACTCAGCAACAGCCACGAACCTTCCAGCAATGGAACTCACTTGGACCCCAATAGTAAACTCGGATAAAAAGGAAAGAAACGGGTTAAGGAATGTTTTAAGATCTACTGAGGTTAAAGAATTGAAATAGTCATCTCTAGCCACTGAGAAGGAATAGAAGGGTTAGGAAACAGCTTACCAAAGATTGGGAATTGGTTACAGAAGAGAAAGAATACATGCAGCTTCAGCTGCTATACTCGCCGGGCGAGTAACTGCTCGCTGTGGCGAGCGCGACAGGGGTGGGAACAAGGTTCTGCAAAACTTCCAATCTTTCCATTTCTCCATGCTACCCATACCTTCTAACCTCCTCCAAACTTGTATTTCGACAGAATAAACACACATGCATCACAGAAATTGAAGCATAGAAGTAAGTTTGAGAGATTGAATGGAAAAAGGGTTTTCATAAGAATTTGGAGTTTGAGTTTCTTACCTTGTCTTATGAGCAAATTGGAATAAAACCAACTATTGGTGGCTTACAGAGAGGGAATAGTCTCTATGTATCACATTCCTCTCTTGGATACATGAAGAAAATGAAGTAAATGGTTGGTATAAGAAAAGGGGTTTTCTCGGCCAAGAGGAGAAGGAAATAGGAAGTATGTGGCTTGCTTGACTCTATGTTCCATGGGGTTTTCAGAATTAAGAATGCATGTTGCTAAAATTTGAGAGTTGAAGATGTTTGGAGTGGAGTCTTGGGTTTTGGCGTGAAGAAGAGGGTGAGAGCAAAAGGGTGAATTTTTCTTTTGCTTTACTGATACTTTCAGTAAGTTTAGGAAAAAATGGAGGCTTGGTACAATTCTTAGTCTTAAGTAGGGGAATTGTGGGACCCAAGGCTTTCTCTGTTCACTTACTATTGGTTGTTCTAGCCCACTCTAGAATCCTTCTCATCAAGATTCACTTGTGTAGCTTAATTATCTCCTAATTTGTTTTCAAGAATACTCTTTAATTAATAATCCTTCTATTAATTAATTTGGGTTGTTACAAGCATGATGCAGCGACTGAAAAACAAAAAGAAAAGGATTCGATTGATCCTGCTGCAAAAGAGCTTCAGTTGAAAAAAGAACAACAACTCTGGTTGCATAATGATTATTTATGCAAAGGTTACATTATAAATGGCCTATGTGATGATTTGTATGACTATTATAGTACATACAAAAGTGCTAAGGATGTTTGGGAGGCGCTGAAAAAGAAATATGATACTGAGGATGTCGGTGTGAAGAAGTATGCTGTTAGTAGGTACCTGAAGTACCCGATGGTTGATGAAAGGTCGGTGGAGGCACAATCTCATGAACTTCAGAAAATTGCTCATGAAATAATAACTGTACGTATGCCTCTTGACGAATAGTTTCAAATTGCAGTGATGATTGACAAACTGCCCCCTGGTTGGAAAGATTTTAAAAATCAGCTTCATCACAAAACAAAAGAATTTTCAATCGAGAGTTTGATTACTCGCCTTCATATTGAGGAGGAATCTAGGAGACAAGACCAGAAAGAAGAGGCCTATGTGGTCTCTGGCAACAATAAAAAGAAATTCGGTGCGGTTCTGAAGCCTACGGGCAAATCTTTTAAGAATCAGAACCGCGGCCAAACGAACCGAATTAAGAATGGTAACCCTTCTAGGGTCCATAATGCTAAATAGTATCTACTTGCTCAAAGGAATGACTCCGGTTCAGTTGGTTTGTCTTGTTTCAACTGTGGTAAACCGGGTCATTTTGCAAAGAAGTGTAGACTCAGGAACAAACCTGCTGCTGCCCCTAATGCACAGGCTAACCTGACTGATGAACCTTATGTCGATATGATCACCGAAATCAATATGGTTGGTGGTACTGATGGCTGGTGGATAGATATTGGCGCTACTCGCCATATCTGTTATGAACGTGCTATGTTTAAAACATACACGGCTGCTGAAAATTGTAACACCCCGTTTTCATAACGCAAAAAGGGCATTATATTTTTTTTTTTTTTTCAACAAACGCTCAGAGTGCGCAAAACATTTTTAATTGAGCCGACATTAAATATTACAAACGAACTATATATATATATCACACCATATATATATATTGTATTCGAAAATGCTAAGTGTAAACCTGAATATTTACAATCCATAAGTCTATGTGCTTACAAGCACTAACTAACCAAAAGAAGTTAGAATGTCCTATGCTAATCAAAAAGCACAGTGCACAAACACACCGGCGCATAGTCTAACTAAAACTACCACCCTCGCTCCAACACGAGCTCACTAAGGCCTAGAGCTGCCAACACCATCCTCTCGACCTACATCGTCATCTGGGGTGGGATGAGCCCGCAAATGAAAGAAAGGGTCACCACAAAATAAAAGTATATATATATATAACCGGTGCGAAAGATTGTACACATAACAAAATTTCCACAAAACACAAGAGAAAGCTCTTAAAACATTCAACAATTCCCGCCAACGGGCTTATATATATAATGCACAACAAGCCTAATGCAGACTTCTACAATGAGTGTGGTACTGCCAGAGCTACCACATGCAAATGAATTCCGGAATTACTAATCATAACCAATAAAACCGCAAAAGGGTTAAGGTGGATCCACTCACGCAATCACACCCCGTGGTCCACTCACGCAACCACTTATTGTACTCAATAAGATCCCGTAGGATTTTGGGTGGGTCCACTCACGCAACCAACACCCCGTAGTCCACTCACGCAACTACGCACAATGAATGCATGAGCATACGATTCCCTACATATGCTAATGCCACACATACATACCTCTCAAGCATATGTAACTAAATCATGGCAATTCATACATATATTTTCCAAATCATATGTAAATTGCACAAGTAATGTAAACACGTTCTCATCAACGAGCATACATAACACAAACATGTCAACACACAAACAATTGCGTCGCAGCGAATTCCAAGCACGTCAAACCGTTTTAAATGACAGAAATAAAGTGGAGCCCTTACCTCGACAAGCACTCAAACGATCACACGATCACACAACACTTACTTGCTTCCTAAAACAAGCAAAGTATTCAATCAAAACCATAACCAATCAATCCTTAATGATTTGGACTCTAAAACCCCAAAAACCAAAGGTTCTCTAAGGTAAAATCCCTCTTTCGGATTCTCTACCAAAAACTACCGTATTGATCAACCCCCATGAGTTATTTGTATTATTTTTAGGACCCAAAACAATTGCCAAAAGTCTTAAATAATTTGAATTGCAAAATGGCTATTTTCTTGCGTTATAAGTTACGTACTTTCCGAGTACCCGAAAAACTCGTTTCCAATCCCCACCACTTCCATAAATTAATAAAAAGGGATTAGAATGTTAAAAACCAAGTTTAGAAATCAAAATCCAAAATCTCAACTCCCAGAGCTCGCCCTGGCGAGTTGGTGGCGAGTGAAGGCAGGGAGTACTGGTCTTACTCGCCCTGGAGCTCGCTCTGGCGTGTTCATGACCTGTGACACTCGCCCTGGCGAGTAACCACTCGCTCAGCGAGTTGCACCTGTCATGACAGCAAAAGACAGCAACTCACACCACCTTTTTCCACCCCAAGCCTAGTTTGATTCTATTAGTTCCCAACATCTTTTCAAGGCATAAAAGCAAACCATTTTCATAAGCAAGCAACACATTTCCGAAAGCATGTTGGTTGCTTCGAGTGCAAGTTATTTGATTTTCATTTCCAAAATCAAAACCAAATCCAAGCACAAGTTTTATTACGGGCCTTAACCGTCCGGTAATCATTTTCAAACATGTTTTCAAGGTAAATAGCGACACCACATGTCACAATAGTTTTAAACCATTTTTGACCCCAAAACACTACCCAAAACACTTAGGAATATTTTCATAAACCTCAAAATATTTTTCATCGGATTTTCTTAAACAAAACCATACAACGCATTTCCCTTTCGCCCAAAGGTTCAAAGACAACTTTTCTTTTCAAAACCTTACAACTTAACCACATGTTATTGATCAATACATAACCAAACCAAAACCCTAACTTTTCTCATGAGATTTTTCACCAACTCATGGAAAACAAAAACAACAAAGCCTAGCATGCTTACTAAACTCTCATGAACAACTTTCATGAAACAAGAACTAGCAAGAACAACCTTTCTCACCAAACCCTCTTAAGAACATTAACCCAAAAACCTCAAAACTCTAAAAATCTACCAACTTAGGAGATGAGAAGAGAGGGTTACCTTTAGAAAGTGATTCTCTACAACTTTCCTCAAAGTTCCCAAGCTTGAAATGGAGTGAAATGGTGAGGAAATGAAATTTGTGAAGGTTGGAAAGTGAAATGGAGTTTCACGTACAAGAGAGAAAGAATGGAGATGTTTTGTGATGTTTTTCTAAGTGCCAAGGTCATCAAACCTCCTTACTATGACAAAGCTCTTGCTAACTCATGGCCATTGGATCAAAAACACAATGCCAAGACCAAACCATAGCCATTGGATCAAACCAATTCAACCCACTTGAGATAAAACTTAATATCTCATAGAAACACTCGCACGTTCAGCTCTCGCGCGCCGCGACGAACGTAAATCACAAAAACGTAAGACCTACGGAAAGAACGTCTATCGTCTAACATTTCCAAAACTTATCGCCGAATCTTTTTCCGCGACTGTAATTTTCTTCCATACTTCAGAAAATTAATCTCAGAATATATCCTAACTCGCGCAGATATATAAAACTTCCATTCCGAAACCTCACTCAAAACAGACGCAATAAGATTTTACAACGACGGGTAAAATCCTACTCGTTTTTCCAAAAACAAGAATAATCCAAAACTTATTATTCTGAAACCACAAGTAACTTCTTATACAAGAAACAGGATCACAAGACAAAAGTCTGTACAATTACAGTGCACGAGCACAAAACAGACTCAATTACAGCAAAACCTCATAATTACACGATGTTTCATCACACGAACACATCGAAACCCTAATATCCCTTAAACCAACTATACAAAGAAAACTTGGGTCTTACAAAAATAATAAGGTAGAGATGGGAAATACCCACACCTCTGATGTTGCTGGTATTGGAGATGTTGAATTGAAGTTCACCTCCGGGAAGACTCTGATCTTGAAGGATGTCATGCATGTGCCTGACATTAGAAAGAATTTAATTTCTGGTTTTCTTCTTAATAAGGCTGGGTTTAATCAAACTATTGGGGCTAATTTGTACATCATCACTAAGAATGATACTTTTATTGGGAAAGGTTACGCTACTGATGACATGTTTAAGTTGAATGTTGATTTAAATAAAATTTCTCCTAATGTTTACTCTGTTTGTGATTTTAATATTTGGCATGCTAGACTTTGTCATGTTAGTAAACGTTCTTTATTTAATTTAAGTAACCTAGGATTAATTCTAAAGTTAATTGCTAATGACATAGAAAAATGTGAATTTTGTAGTCAAGCTGTAACATCCCTAATTTAATTAATAGAAGTGTATTAATTAAAGGAATGGTCTAAAAAGCTTAATTGGAAATTAAGTAATATGATTAAGTAATGAGGGAAATTGTTTTAAGTGGACAAATTCATTTCACCAATTACACAATTATATTAGTGTTTTACCTTATTACAAAAGAAGAATTTCTCCACTAACTCTTCTCACTCCCTCACGCCCCCATTCTTTCTCCTCAAGCCCCCACAACTTTCCAATTACTCTATAAAAGGGCAAGGATAAACAAAATCAGTAATTAATCTCCCCCTCCTCTTATTCACGCCAAACAACAAAGAGAAAGGAAACTCCATGAACCCCTTTCCAACAAACACTTTATTCCAACCCTAGATTATCTTAGAAATGAAGAATCTAGTTATTGATGCTTGCCTTCCCTTCTTCCTCTCTCTGGCAGAACTTCACCACCTCATCTTCATCCAATTTCTTGTGCAAACCAACATGCAATGGATCTAACTCCTTCTCCAAACCTTTAGCAACATGAACATGTAAGTTTCATGTTATGATTCCTTCTCAATACTTGAAATTCGTGCTCTAATTTCAAGGGTTTTAACTTGGAATATTAATCACATGCAAGAGACTCAAGTATTGTAAGATTGGAGAAAAACATGTGAAACCCGTAATTGAATCAGATCCTTTAGTAAAAAGGTAATATATCTCTCTCTAGAACTCTGATTGAAGTGATTCTTGAAATTTTGGAAAGATAACAAAATTCCCTTCGTTTTGAGTACAAACTTCGTAGGTTTGGGCTTAGTATCGAAGTCGGTAGAGCATTTTGAAATTGAAGGTCTGAAGCTGAGTTTGTGCAGGAAATCTGGTGCACTCGCCGTGGCGAGTAATTGAGCTCGCCCAGCGAGTTTCTCAGGACAAAAATGTCCTACAAGTGATGAAATTTGATGCTAGGGTGTTGGGGGCAATAGTGGAGACTCCTTGAAGAACCCGGGATTGATCTCAAAGTCGCAGGGAATACGCAGAGTTAGAATTAAGCTTCTTTTACAGGTGGGTTCTTTAGGATAGTTTAGTTAGTTTTCCCCAATTATGAATTTTGCATGTTAACCTAGGAAAATCTAGGAAAAGTTGTGTGAGGGGAATTAATCCCAAATTTCCCTCCATTCTGTTTTACATTATGTATGTTATATTGCTGCATTGGTTAAAAATGAGGATTGTAGGTGTTATCTTGATAAAATAGTGAATTTTGCAAAACAGGGCATTTCCTGCATGAACTCGCCGTAGCGAGTAGCTGGCGAGTATTCATGGCGAGCTGGGTTCTGGGCTGATGAAACTCGCCATGGCGAGCTTTTGCTCGCCACAACGAGTTGTTTTAGGTCAGGACCTATAATCTCGCCATGACAAGCTGGTGACTCGCCACAGCGAGCTTGTACAGAACTTGCCTACATTTTCTATTTTTCTAACGAACTTCACACACTCGTTTTATATCCTCATCAGAGCCAGATAGTTTGCAGCAATATAATCAATATAATGTCGAACAGAATGTTAATCACAGATAATTGTTAGGGCATAACTTAGAATATTGTTAGGTTTGTATGCTCCCCGGGTTTTGGGAATTATGGTAGTAATAACTAAATTAGTATCAGTCAATCATGAGCGATCTGTGATGTCGCGCTATGGACTCCTAATGGGATAATCCATTAGGATAAGTTATTGTGAGCTGCATGCCGTGACCGAATCGGTTGACGGATATGGTAGGCCTCTGAGACCTGCTCACCTCAGAGTGTCCTTGTGTTTAAAATGAATAAGAGTTTGTTAATCTGTGTTACACCTTTAAATTCAGTATTATGATATGTTTATGGATATGTTAGTATATTATGACTGTTTAGGATTCCCCGGTGTAGTCACCTCTAGGAGGGTAGTAGGACTCACTGAGGCTTAGTAGTCTCACCCCACTCCAAACAAATTTTTTTAGGTAGACAGGTTAACTGGAGCAAGGACCAGGACGGATCTGATGATTGGAGCTGAGCTTGATTCATCAGACTTGAAGACTTTAGTCTTCCTCTTTGTTATAGTCTAAATCTGTTTATCTTAGAATCTTATTTGTTTCCGTTGTATTCTTTTAATTCTTTTTGAGATGTACGAATTTCTTGTAATTCAGTTCTCTAAACTCGTTAATTTTATGTACTCAGATTCCATTATTATTGTCTTGACTAAATATTCTAGATATTTTAGTTGGGGCGTTATAATTGGTATCAGAGCAGGTCGATTCAGTATCGGACCTTGCCGTGAGTCATTTCAATCACTTCCTAAATAATACAGACCCTTTGGATCTGGACTGTTTACGCTGAAACCATCGCGTGCTGAGCCTGATCAACTCAGTATTGTGTATGGTAGGCAGGGTATTATGGTTTAGAACTGAAGTGAACTCTGGAATTCCAACGTTAAACCCGTAGTGAAGCTGCAAAGAAGGAGCATTCGTCGAAAAGGACTCTTATAAGTAGATATTGGGACGATGGCAAATGGTGCCACAAAAGTAAGTTGTGGATGGCAAGCGATGAATGCAAGTGTATCTTTATGCTGAGATGCTTAGTGCATAATAGTATTCCACTGGCACTATGTGTCAGCTAAACTTCCTGAACCTATAAGTCACCTTATCCTACCGAGAGCCTAAGTTCAGCCAAGTTTGTGGACCCATAAACACCAATGACAGTAGGCAGTAAACAAAAACTCATCCTAGATTCAAGTTAGTATATGACTGGGAGTTATGAGTGTGGTGCAAAGTAGAGAATTGGACGAACTACAGAATTATCCTTCTACACTCTGTCAAACTCGCTTAGCGAGTAAACGCGCGCTGCAGCGAGCTTAGGAGGCTGCTGCTACTGCTTGTTTGCTGCCTTACTCCCTGTTCAGTTGTTTTAATCATGGTGAGTAGCCTCCAGCCCTCTTCCATAAATCTCACCATTCTACCTTTCTAGTTTTAGTGTAGGTGATTCTAAACTACCCGGTGTGCATAAGAATTGTTGAGGAGATGCATTGGAGATGATATTGGAAGTTGGATGCAACCAGAAATTAGATTACGTATACCTTTCCTATTAGAAGCCAATGACTCTGTTGAATTACCAGGAACTTAACCATAACCAATCGACGATTAGAATCCTTGTAATCCGTATCCGTACCCGAGAAAGCATATTTAAGTTCAATCACCTATAGGACTCTGAATTAGTAACCCAACATAGTGAACTTGATGGATATAATAGAAGTTCAAATCGAACCGTTCGTATTAGAGGAACCAAATTAGAAACAAAAACATATTCTTATGTTCCCTCAAGTTACCTTATTAGGCAACCGTGTAGAATGCCTTACCTAAGTTACTTCGACCTTTCACCTCGTAATAGCATTCCTAATTCACCATTAAGAGCTAAGCTTCATTTAATATAACAATTAGGAATCCCCTTTTTACTACCAGTCTTTAGCAATAAATCCGACAAGCTTTTAGGGACCCAAATAAGGACTAGATTAACAATTAGGAATCATTATGACACCGTTAATCATCTAAGACAGTTGAGGAACAGTAGCACAGAATAGGTTGGAAGCAAATAGTAGTACCATGACACATAAACTATATCAATAGTTAGGAATCCTTATAACCTCATGGGAACCCTTCAGTCAAAATTCCTGGAACATTATCATCGAGTAGTTTAGCAACCAAACCCATAATATAACCTTGTCTCACATCAAAACTAAATTCTTCCTTAGCGACACCGTCACCCAAATAGGATTGTTTAAGACCGTTAAATTAAGTATCCGAGAGCTAGTAACCTAGCACTTCTGACCAGTTAATTACCTCGATAAGAATAGTGGAATTTTAGCACCTATGCCTTAATACTTCCTTATCGCAAAACCTACTAGGTGAACACTTATGATAACCCCCTCTAGATGCCATCAATAGGACTAGCCTATCGCTCCATACCGGAAATTTCACCGAACCATCATAGGCTAAGGTTTTGATTAGTAATAGCACTTGAGAGTTACCATTAACGCAATCAGCCACCAAAGTCAATCCGTAGTTGCCTTGCCATTGGATAGTTAGAGACCGATAATCTACTAGTTCGGCTTTAACCAAACAAAACTCACACACATGACCACCCGGCTAAGGAATTAGCAGGATCAGTAATCGTGCTCTTGAGAGTTGCCCATCAATTATCCTTGGATTAGTAGATCAGCATTATAGACCAACTGACTACCAGCTCTAGGATTAGAATGTAAGCAGCTACATTTTTGTTCACTACCTTAGTACCAGACATAGCAGAGCGTAACTTAATAAGGGACACTATTAGTGACACAATCACTTAGACCGATCTATTAGGTGTAGATCAGCTAACCAGAGATAGGAATTAAGTTTAACCTTAGTTCCAGCCAGCCGCTGACACCTTCACATGTTCGGACCCGTCAACCAAGAGACTATTGGAATCAGCTAACTCTTCCTATAAGAGCTTAGTTAGCAAGAAACTTGAGTGAAGCTTAGATGTCCTAACCTGAGAAAACTGACCGAAGAAATAGAATTCCGGAACATAAGTCGGGACCCAGTGAGGGATAAACTTTCAACTCCATTTCAAATATCCTGGATCCTCTTTCAGCTAACCCGTCCAACCGCGCAATGCTCAACTCTATATTCACAAGTGTTGGAACACCATGGACGTGTGTACTCTCTAACTCGTCTGATTATGTATCAGACGGATAATTTCTTCTCGTGTCTTACATGCTTGTCAGCCTCGTACAATGCACAGACTCAATTAGGATGCGGACTTTTCAAAATTTCTCGAAGCCGGTGAGTCACACTAATAGAGTAAATGTTACTTTAAGGTAACAACTTTAAGTGTCATCTATTTTCAGTTGTGTTACCAATGGCCACAACAAATCCGTGGAAATCAATTATTCTTGAAAAGGTCGCGAATGATTTCAGTTCAATTTCTCGCCCATTGATTAATCTGTCAATCAACGTCCTTGACTGTTCTGATACAAATGACTTGGCTCAGAGCCAACCAATCAGTTAAACTTCGTACACTCGAATCTGTCGGTCTGTTCTTTAATGTAATTAGTTATCTATTTCTTCGTAGCATCATCAGCCGAATTCAGTATTTAGTTCGAATCTTACCTAAACCTGTGGACTTAAGCTTTGCAAGTGAAATCAGTGTTGAGGATTCAAACCTTTCAGCTCCATATTCTAATCCCGTGCAGTCAGTGCGTTAAACTTAAGTATCTCTGCCGAACCATTCAGCCCTTTAGACTCATTCATGTAACCTTGCAAGATCAAGCACTAACCCGGATATCCCGACCAGAATTTTCCAACTCCAAGTTAAGATATTAATAACCAGTTCGTATAAGTGAAAGAGTTAATTACTCGTTTAGAGTAATAATTCATCCTCATTGGAAATCATCCTGTTACCTTAGGGATCAATTAAATACTTCAGTAAATCACCTCAAGTCGAACGAAATACGATTCAGCCTCAGCATCACCATCCAACCTTACGTGTGCAATCAGCCAAGTTGAGAATCTGATTATCATATTCTAGTTTCAGACATTAGTTACTAGTATAGGACTTCAAACAAAATGGACCATTGACCCTGAGATATAATCTGAACCTAAATGTATCTGCACGTTAGATGTGCAACTACGATCCCCGTGCTGTACCAGAATGGATTAAAATTGTAAGTGGGATTTTATCGGATAACTATAGGTCCGTCTGCTTGTGAGTCTAACTCATTGACAGAAGGAGCAGTAGTGTCTAGACGACTTTGCACTCGTTTTATATTTCGATCGATTCTGGAGTATTTGGACAACACGTGGTACAGGGTACATTCGACGTGTCAAGCATGATAGTGTTCGGAAAGGAGAACGACCCTAGGATTAAGAGAGTTTGGATTTGACAATATCAATACCAGGCCAGATACCGACCTCCCAAGTCAATGAAATATTGAAATTACTACGGTGGTAAGAGAAGAAGCCTAATCGTAGTAGAAGTAGGGGAGTATGAGACAAAAACTGATGTACGAATATGTTCAGGAAATTGTAGGCCGTTGTGGTGACGGCGCTGTCAGGAGGCGACCGTAAGAATTTGAATCAGAGTGCGCAGCACTGAAACTTTTGGGAATATCAGGATAACCTTTAGCCAGAAGCCTTAAGAGAGGAAAGTTTTATTCCAAGGGATGGAACGTATTGGACTGGAAAATGAGTGAAGCACAATTTTGGGTGCTGAAATAAACGATCTACTCTGATGTGAAATGGAGAAGTTTTGAATTTCGAGGACGAAATTCTTTAAGGGGGGTAGATTGTAACATCCCTAATTTAATTAATAGAAGTGTATTAATTAAAGGAATGGTCTAAAAAGCTTAATTGGAAATTAAGTAATATGATTAAGTAATGAGGGAAATTGTTTTAAGTGGACAAATTCATTTCACCAATTACACAATTATATTAGTGTTTTACCTTATTACAAAAGAAGAATTTCTCCACTAACTCTTCTCACTCCCTCACGCCCCCATTCTTTCTCCTCAAGCCCCCACAACTTTCCAATTACTCTATAAAAGGGCAAGGATAAACAAAATCAGTAACTTCATCTCCCCCTCCTCTTATTCACGCCAAACAATAAAGAGAAAGGAAACTCCATGAACCCCTTTCCAACAAACACTTTATTCCAACCCTAGATTATCTTAGAAATGAAGAATCTAGTTATTGATGCTTGCCTTCCCTTCTTCCTCTCTCTGGCAGAACTTCACCACCTCATCTTCATCCAATTTCTTGTGCAAACCAACATGCAATGGATCTAACTCCTTCTCCAAACCTTTAGCAACATGAACATGTAAGTTTCATGTTATGATTCCTTCTCAATACTTAAAATTCGTGCTCTAATTTCAAGGGTTTTAACTTGGAATATTAATCACATGCAAGAGACTCAAGTATTGTAAGATTGGAGAAAAACATGTGAAACCCGTAATTGAATCAGATCCTTTAGTAAAAAGGTAATATCTCTCTCTCTAGAACTCTGATTGAAGTGATTCTTGAAATTCTGGAAAGATAACAAAATTCCCTTCGTTTTGAGTACAAACTTCGTAGGTTTGGGCTTAGTATCGAAGTCAGTAGAGCATTTTGAAATTGAAGGTCTGAAGCTGAGTTTGTGCAGGAAATCTGGTGCACTCGCCGTGGCGAGTAATTGAGCTCGCCCAGCGAGTTTCTCAGGACAAAAATGTCCTACAAGTGATGAAATTTGATGCTAGGGTGTTGGGGGCAATAGTGGGGACTCCTTGAAGAACCCGGGATTGATCTCAAAGTCGCAGGGAACACGCAGAGTCAGAATTAAGCTTCTTTTACAGGTGGGTTCTTTAGGATAGTTTAGTTAGTTTTCCCCAATTATGAATTTTGCATGTTAACCTAGGAAAATCTAGGAAAAGTTGTGTGAGGGGAATTAATCCCAAATTTCCCTCCATTCTGTTTTACATTATGTATGTTATATTGCTGCATTGGTTAAAAATGAGGATTGTAGGTGTTATCTTGATAAAATAGTGAATTTTGCAAAATAGGGCATTTCCTGCATGAACTCGCCGTAGCGAGTAGCTGGCGAGTATTCATGGCGAGCTGGGTTCTGGGCTGATGAAACTCGCCATGGCGAGCTTTTGCTCGCCACAGCGAGTTGTTTTAGGTCAGGACCTATAATCTCGCCATGACAAGCTGGTGACTCGCCACAGCGAGCTTGTACAGAACTTGCCTACATTTTCTATTTTTCTAACGAACTTCACACACTCGTTTTATATCCTCATCAGAGCCAGATAGTTTGCAGCAATATAATCAATATAATGTCGAACAGAATGTTAATCACAGATAATTGTTAGGGCATAACTTAGAATATTATTAGGTTTGTATGCTCCCCGGGTTTTGGGAATTATGGTAGTAATAACTAAATTAGTATCAGTCAATCATGAGCGATCTGTGATGTCGCGCTATGGACTCCTAATGGGATAATCCATTAGGATAAGTTATTGTGAGCTGCATGCCGTGACCGAATCGGTTGACGGATATGGTAGGCCTCTGAGACCTGCTCACCTCAGAGTGTCCTTGTGTTTAAAATGAATAAGAGTTTGTTAATCTGTGTTACACCTTTAAATTCAGTATTATGATATGTTTATGGATATGTTAGTATATTATGACTGTTTAGGATTCCCCGGTGTAGTCACCTCTAGGAGGGTAGTAGGACTCACTGAGGCTTAGTAGTCTCACCCCACTCCAAACAAATTTTTTTAGGTAGACAGGTTAACTGGAGCAAGGACCAGGACGGAGCTGATGATTGGAGCTGAGCTTGATTCATCAGACTTGAAGACTTTAGTCTTCCTCTTTGTTATAGTCTAAATCTGTTTATCTTAGAATCTTATTTGTTTCCGTTGTATTCTTTTAATTCTTTTTGAGATGTACGAATTTCTTGTAATTCAGTTCTCTAAACTCGTTAATTTTATGTACTCAGATTCCATTATTATTGTCTTGACTAAATATTCTAGATATTTTAGTTGGGGCGTTATACAAGCGAAAATAACTAAATCGTCACATAAATCGATAATTAGAGAATCTGAACCGTTAGATTTAATTCATTCTGATATATGTGAACTTGATGGAACTTTGACTAGAAATGGTAAACGTTATTTTATCACTTTTATTGACGAGTGTTCTGATTATACTGTTGTATATTTAATGAAAAATAAAAGTGAAGCGCCTGACATGTTTAAGATTTTTGTGACTGAAATTGAAAATCAATTTAGTAAGAAAATTAAGCGGCTTCATAGCGATAGGGGAACTGAATATGATTCTATGTTGTGCAATAATTTTTTTAAAGAACATGGAATTATCCATGAAACGACTGCACCATATTCACCTGAAATGAATGGAAAAGCAGAAAGAAAGAATAGAACTCTTACTGAACTAGTTGTAGCTAGTATGCTCTATTTTGGTGCTGCCTCACACTGGTGGGGGGAAATTTTATTGACTGTTTGTTATGTTCTGAATAGAGTCCCCAAGGCTAATAATGTGGTCTTACCTTATGAGATATTAAAGAAATGACAACCGAATTTGTCTTATTTGAGAACCTGGGGATGTCTTGCTTATGTCAGGATACAGGATCCGAAGCGGGTCAAACTCGCTAGTCGTGCCTATGAATGTGTATTCATTGAACAGTAAGGCATATAGGTTTGTTGACCTAAATGCTAAAGTGATCATAGAATCAGTTGATGCTGATTTCTATGAAGATAAATTTCCCTTTAAATTGAAAAATAGTGGGGGCAATGAATCCACAAATAGTGGAGGCACCGAGTTAACTCACCTTCCGGTGATAAGAAATTCTGAGAGCAACAAAGAAATAGAAACAGAACTTCGTAGAAGTAAAAGAGTAAGAGTAGCTAAAGATTATGGACCGGATTATTCGGTATATTCTTTAAAAGAAGACCCTACAGTTTTCAAGAAGCCTTGTCATCTCTGGATGCAGATTTATGGCAAGAAGCTATTAATGATGAGATGGAGTCTCTAGAAACTAACAGGACCTGGCACTTAGTAGAGTTGCCTCCTGGTTGCAAACCGATTGGTTGTAAATGGATTTTGAAAAAGAAACTAAAACCCGATGGTACTATTGATAAATTCAAGGCTCGCCTTGTAGCCAAAGGTTTTAGACAAAGAGAAAATATAGATTTCTTCGACACTTTTCTACGGTCACTCGTATAACATCCACTATGATAGCTCTAATTCAAAGCTAAACTCCCCCGTTTACAACCTCTCGCTTAGACACTACCTTGTGCAAACTCTACCTTGCTCCTCACAAGATATGACTTCCCCCAGTCACTTCCTAGCTATCCTACCTTGCTCCTCACAAGGACCTTGCTCCTCACAAGGATTTTTACAAACTCAATGATGGAGATGCACTCCTAACCTAAAGAACCAACTCGTGCTTCAAAGCTTTGAGTGATTCAAAGTCCAAATCTTGTTTCAAACTAGAAGCAAGAAAAGGAACAGCTCTATGCTTAAAAGCTTAAGAGCTAAATACAACCCTAAGTTCAAGTCTCAATGGAAACAAGAAACTATAGGGACAAAGACTGAAAATCCTAATGACTAGAATTATGAATATTGATTTCAGTGACTAAAACAAGTCTTCAGTCTTCCTTTATATAGAACGAGATCTGGTAGCTGGCCGTTGTAATCTTCAAGTAACAAATCCAATCTTTTAACAAAAGATATGTTTGTTTTAAATCTTTTTGAATCTTTTTCAATCTTCTAGTAACAAACCGGCTTTTTTAAATCTTCTCTGAATCTTCTTCCATCTGTCAGCTCGTTCCTTGGCGCGCAAGCTAGCGTGGATATGTTTGTTTCAAAACAGATATTTTTCAAAAGATCACACGCAAATATTTGAAAGAATGTTTTTAGGGCATTCAGTTCAGGTACCACATGTGTGCACACCAGTCACCACATCTGGACCAAAGGCTTATTTTAACAAATGAAGCCAACCCTAAAATAAACTCAACCTTACAGGTTGAAAACACTAACAATCTCCCCTTTGGCAAATTGTGGCTAAAATAACCTTTGGAGTCAGCCAACTAGACTTTGGAGAGAATCATTAGAACATCAGAGGCGTTGCAGCAGCCGAATCTTGCCTCATATCTTCTGAGAGTATAAAACTCCCAACATTCAAGCATGGTGATGAATCATGCACACAGTAGAGAGGGGAAGTGTCTTCAGCAGCTTCAGTAAAATCTTTACTCCCCCTAAATTCAAGCACCATCTTCACCAGTCTTCAAATGATCAGTCTTCATTTGTCTGGTTCTTCAAAGTCTTCAAAAAGATGTGCAGAATACAAGCACATTCTGTCTTCAGCGATGTGCACACATCTGGTATCACATCATGTACCAGAGTAAACATATTGCACTACCTTTCCTCTTACTCCCCCTGGATATACTACTTATCTTTTCTCCCCCTTTTTAGCCATAATGTTGACAAAAAGTTTAAGAACAGAAAGAGTAGTCAAATAGTACTGGGGCCATTAAATGTGCAATATACAGAGTAGATGGATCTTTGACAAATGTTCTAAGCACCAACATATGACCAAGGTCTTCAAAAGAGATGCTTCAGTAGTCTTCAATTTCTTTAGTAGTTGTCTTCACAGAATCCATATAGTCCAGCAATCCATAGTCTTGTAGTCTTCATTCTTTATGGTTGCTATATGTGCATTCATAATTAAGCAAGCACAAGTTACCCATATTTCTATGATTGTAACTAAGTCACCCATATTGCTATGACTGTGACGTGAATCACCCATATTTCTATGACTGTGATCCTAAGCATAAAACTCATCCATATTTCGATGATCATGACTAAGCATAATGAATCATCCATATTGCTATGATTATGATTATTATTATGCCCTATGCTTACAAACTTAAATGCTTGAGTTGCTTTGCACATAATCTACTCCTTCTATATCAAAAAAAGTCATTCTTTGACCTTGCCTTCAGTAATGCTCTTGCAGATAGCATGATCTGTACTCTTCAGCTCCAGATAAGGCTTCTTCTTCTCAAAGGCTCCAATGTGGACCACATTGAGCTCTACATCCTGATCCTCTTCTTCTTCTGCCTCAAATTCACTGATGTGGGACACATCCTTCTCCACATCAAAGTCAGAGTCACTTGTTGGTGGCTCTTTTCTTTTAAGACTCTTCTTCTTCACAGCCTGAGTTACCACTTTGCTTGAGCTTCTGTTGGGACTATACTTGACAGGCTTGGCATCACTCTTCTTCTTTTCTTTGTCTTTCTTGGAAGGTGCAATAGCAGCAGCAGAGACCTTTCCACTTCTAGTCCTTCTAGCAATGCTGTCTTTAGCAACTTGCCTTAGTGAGAGGTCTAGATCATAGTTGTCAGCATCTACAACTATATTGTCTTCACCAGTATCTTGATGAGAACCTTTGGAGCCTTTTTCTTCTTCATCAGAGTTCTTGGATTCTTCACTCTTATCAGCCTGAGTGTAATCCTTAGGGCTTTCTTGATTGGAGACTTGCTTCTCCACTACAGCTTGATCATCTTTAGGATTTGTGTCATCCTTGGAGACTTGTTTCTCCACATCATCATGATCACTTTCAGGATCTTTTCATGTGCCCTGTTCTTCTTGTGCCAAAGATGTGTCAACATCTGGCACATCATCATCACTGTTGATCTTCCTAAGAACATCATTGATGATCTTCTGAGTCATGGGGTGGCGTTCGTCTTCTGTGATCTTCTTTGAAGCAATGTTGTTGAACATCTCCAAGGTCTGTGTAGGATTACCTTGATCTTCATTACCTGTCTTCTCAGATTCTGCAGGTTGATCACCAATAGGATCAAGATAGAGACTTTCCATGGTGTGAGCAAACTTGGAAGTCTCAGCCTTTGATTTCTTGCTCTTCTTCTTCTTCTTCTTTGATTTCTCAGCAGATGGAGGAGGAGTTACAGTTTCTTCTTCTGCAACATTGGTGATTATCTTCTTTGATCGCGTAGACCTCTTTTTCTTGATGCTTGTTGGAGAAACCATTGAGACAGGTACTGCATTAGTGATGATCGCACCAGAATCAATTTCTTGATTAGGGTTTGGTGATGATGGAGCAGTGTTTTGTTGAGATGTTTGTGTAGCACTTGACATGGTGAAGATTGGATTGTGAGATGAGTTGCAAAAGAGAAAGTTGAAGGCAAATAGGGTTTGATCGTTGTGAGAGCAAATCGAATAATGGAGAGATGTTGAAGTGTTTGTGTGAAAGAGGGGATAGTCTTGATATAGGGAGTGATGACCATTGCGAAAATCTTGTGATGATTGCCTTTGGATTGCGTGCACTAACAAACGGAGGGAAAGGCAGGTATCCATTGCACGCTTGAATAGCATTGGTTGCTATTGATCATTAAGAAGGCAAATACCAAGTTTGCCCCTTAAGCCTTCATACTTTCTTGCATCCAAAGCCTTTATACATATGTCAGCTAGTTGATTTTCTATGGCTACATTCTTCAATGTCACAAGAGTATCTTCCCTAACAAAATTGTGACAGACATCAATGTGCTTGATCCTATTATGTTGGATAGGAATTTTTGAAATATTGTTAGCACTCTTATTGTCACAATATGATTTGAGCCCATCTTGCTTCACATTGTACTCATTCATCATCTGCTTCATCTCAAACAATTGGGGACAATTGCTTTCATCTGTACCATACTCAGTTTTGGCTGTGGAGAGAGCTACAAAACTTTGTTTCTCATCAAACCCTGATATTAGGTTGTTGTGAGAGAAACATACACCTGAGGTACTCTTCCAATTGTCCTTTTTGTCATCCAAAACATAGTCTATCAACCTTGAGTCTTCAGGCTTGGAGACTGATGTGACCACATAAGGTTCCACATCATGATCTTTGGATGTCACCTGTTGTTGAAGGATTGGATGAATCTCCTGGATTTGCTTGTCAATCTGTCCTTCACCACATATATCTTCTTCTTCAATAGTGAGCTTTGGTGGCCATAGCTTTGCTTCATCTACTTGACTGACAGGACATGTGTAGGCTTAGTGGTCTCTTGGAACACATAAGTAGCAGTTGTCTTCTGATCTGGTTCCCTTCATTAATAATTCACCTTTGTTATTGGTGACTAGACACTCATTCTTTGAGAAGTCAACCTTAAGCCCTTGATCAGATAGTTGGTTAATGCTGATTAGATTAACTCTTAGTCCTTTGACAAACAGGACATTGTCAAGCTTGGGCAAACTATTGCTTATTAGTTTCCCAACTCCAATGATTTGTCCTTTTACCCCATCACCAAAGGTCACATAACTTGAAGTATACGACTTGATATCTTCCAGAAACCTTTCTTCACCTGTCATGCGTCTTGAACACCCACTATCAAAGTACCAATCTTCTTTAGATGAGGCTCTGAAGGATGTGTGAACTATATGAGCAGCTACTTTGACTTTTGGCTTCCATTCTTTTCTGGTTCTGGCCATTCTATGATATGCTCTAGGTTGAGGCTTCTTCTTTGGATATCCATAGAGCTTGTAGCAGAAGGATTCAATATGGCCATACTTACCACAATAGTGACACTTCAAGGAAGTGGATTTTCTTTTGTTCACAGGTTTCTGATGTGGTGCAGGATGTGGCAACATCTTGAAGTCAGATCTGTTTCGAGCACGAACAAAGTTTGATTCTAGGGTTTCATTATTATAAGTTATCCCATACCCTACTCCAGTTGGATCATTAGCATGATTTCTGATGATGAGAATCTCATTGAGCTTCTTTGTTCCCGTACCAAGCATGCTAACAGATTTGGTCATGATCTCCAAATTAGAAGTTACTAGCTTGACTTCATCTTCAAGGCTGGTTACTTTTGCCTGTAGCTTCTGTTCCTTCATCTTTAGTTGCTCAATGATAACCCTTTGTTCTCCAGCTGTTGATTTCTCTGAGTTGAGTTGATTGATGGTAGTCTCTAGTTCTGCATTTTTTCTGCATACCTCTTCACTTTTTATGCATAGTTTTTTGTATGCTGAGGCTAGTTCCTCATAAGTGAGATCTTCATCACTTGATTCATTGTCAGAGAGACACACACCAGTCATGGCATTCACTTGATTGGAAGAATTACTTGCTAACTCATTCTCAGAGTCATCTTCATCAGACCAACTTACAGATAGTCCCTTCTTTTGTTTCTTTAAGTAGGTAGGACATTCAGATCTATAGTGACCATATCCTTTACATTCTTGACATTGAATATCTTTGTCTTGAATTGGTTTGTCATCAGTTTTGGTTTTTGCTGAAGAATTTCCTTGTCTCCTGATGTCAAACTGGATGTGCTCCACATTGCTCTTTGGTTTTCTTCTCACATTCTTCAAGATTCTCTTAAATTGTTTTCCAAGAAGAGCTATATCATCTGAGAGGTCTTCTTCATCAGCTTCCTCATTATCAGTGTTAGAGGAGAAGACTATGCTTTTCCCTTTCTTCTCAGGTTTATTACTGAAGTTCATATCAAAGGTTTGAAGAGAGCCTACCACTTCTTCTACTTTCATACTAGCAATGTTCTGAGATTCTTCAATAGCTGTGACCTTCATGTCAAACCTCTTTGGTAAGGATCTAAGGATTTTTCTTACCATCTTCTCATCAGATAGCCTTTCTCCCAAGGAATCAAAGGAGTTTGCTAGGTCAAGAATATTCATGTGAAAGTCATAAATAATCTCTTCCTCCTGTTGGAGTAAGCCCTAAGAGCCAATCTATTTTCATAGTATTTGCTTTAGGAGTTTGAATATAAATATGACATTTCTTTATTATGTTTGTAAGGTTGCAAAATAATGAAGTCCCTAGAATAGAAAGTCCGTTTAATAATTAAGTGTGACTTAATCATGAGATAATATTAAACACAAGGACACTATTCTTAAAGTATCCGTAGTCGAGCTTTTAAGGTAAAGGGGATAACCTTAAAGCATAAAGACTATTATGAAGATAGACTGATGATCACATCTCATGGATCATGGGATAAGGAGTTATCAAGTCTTGACGTAGGTATAAATATTAGGAGTAATATTTATACCGGATTGACCCGCTATGAGAGTACTACATGCAAAGTGTCATAAGTTACTCTCATGGTGATAATGGTGTAAGCCGCCCTTAGACCTGAAACCACTATGTACCCTAGATGTGGAGTCAAGTGCTTTGTTACTGATCTAACGTTGTCCGTAACAGGATGACCATAAAGGCAGTTAATGGGTACTTCACAAAGCATGCTGAGGGACAGTAGTGACCTAGATGGAATTTGCCAATCCTGCATAACAGGATAAATGTCATGGGCCCAATATTGAACTGGACAAAGATGACACTAAGTATGCTTTGTGTTCAATATAGACATAAAGGGCAAAGGGGTAATTGTACACACTGATATTATCACTAGAGGTTGTGTTTTAGATCACATGTTAATTTCTCATAACTTGGGTAGCAATGATGTGTTGCTAGATACCGCTCATTGTTTATTATATTAAATAGTGGATTTAATATAATTGCCAACGTTATGGAAACCTACAAGGGTCACACACATAAGAACAGGCTAGTGTGAAATTGGAACACCGTAAGGTATGGTGCACCTCAGAGAATTAAGGAAGTATGATAAGGGTATCATGGTAATTAAATAAGCGTATCATAATTTGTTATGAAAAGAAAGCACTCATGTGTGCATGACACATGGGGGGTGCGTTTCTTAAAAGATTTATTTAATTAAAAAGGGTTTAGTATAATTGTGGCCCAATGACAAATAGTTTGTCTTGGTGCACAAGACACTTGGTTCTATAAATAGAACCTTTGTGATTAAGAAAAATACACTTAAGTGATTTCTTAAGAAATAGAAAACCCTAATCCTTATTTCTTGCCTTCACTCACAAAAGGCCTTCATCCTCTTGAGCTAGCACTCTCTTGAAGGTTCCTGTTCGTGTGGACTAGATAGAGGCGTTGTTCTTCGTCATCAACGCTCGTGATCAATCCGGTTCGTGATCAAAGAATTGACCAGCCACCGTTCGTGAAAAGAAAAGAAAAGGATTTTCTACAAGAGGTAAAAATCCTAAACACAAACTCATGCCCATTCGTAAGGATCTCTAAAGGAAAATTTTTAAATTCCGCTGCTTTATTATTACTATTTTCCTTCAGTGGTATCAGAGCCACTTACGAATCCATGAGATTGATGTTTGTATATTTCATGAATTCAGTTTTAATATGATTAAAACGGTTAATAAAAGATTAAAATCGAGTAATTAAAATTTGACGATTGTTTGTGTATAAATTGGATGATTAACATTGAAACGGCTCCGGAATCCGACACTTGTATGGTGAAGCATGCGATATGTTGATTGTCCTAAGGTTACACGAAAAAGAACGGTCAATACTTACATGTGATGTAAGTTTTGTGTATAAATTGGGTAATTAACATTGAAACGGCTTCGGAATCCAACACTTGTATGGTGAAGCATGCGATATGTTAATTGTCCTAAGGTTACACAATCAAGAACGGCCATAAACTTATATGTGATATAAGTGATCGTGATGCAAAACGGTGTATTTGATGCATCGTTCATAATTTCGTTCATTAAAACAAATTATGAAAGTTATTTGATATTGGATTGATTCATGTTCATTTGCTTTGGAATCCGACATTAGTATGGTGAAGCAATGACATGTTAATCAATCATATTGAATTTCGGTCATAAAAGTTTTGACGGCATGAAATTATTGCATTAGGATTCGCGACAACACAAGGGTTGTGTTGTCAAAGAGGTGCTGATTGCGTGCCTGCGCTATGGCGCAGGGTATGTTGCGCTATGGCGCAGCGACCAGAGAGACCTGCGCTATGGCGTGGGGCAGGTTGCGCTATGGCGCAGCGACCAGAGAGACCTGCGCCATGGCGTGGGGCAGGCTGCGCTATGGCGCGGCTGTCATCGGTTGATTTTTGATCGTTCGCCAAAATTTTAATTTTAATTAATCTACTCGACCTGAATTGATAATAATAATAAATATGTTTATTGTTATGTTTTGTGATGATTGATTATGGCCTTAGTTTACTCCTTTGTTTTTAATTTGGATTTTTTAAATACGGCCTGCGTGTCGTGCCTCTCTCTAAAAATTCTTGATGTAATTTCTCTTCTCATCTTACTCCCTCGTATGTAAAACGAGTTTTCTTTGATGTAATAATAGAATTACAATAGGAACAAAGGAGGACAGCCATGAAGATGATACTTGGAGAAGTAGATCATCGTTAGGCTAGTTTAGGGTTCTCTCATTGGCTTGAGAGAACACTTGCGTTAGGAGGCCATAATCATATCATTTTGTTATTATTGTTTTATATGTATGTTGATGCATGTGAGAGCGTTTAATATGTTAAACAAGCCGGTGAGATCAAATTAATTAAAATCCCTCAAGAGACACATAAGAGATTAATAAAGAAAATGTGGGTTCGCCCACCGCGGAGTACATTTTGTTTATTAATAAAGTATGTGAATATTAAGTTTACGCTTTCCAAGCTTTAGAACTCATCAAGACTAGTATCGAGCTATGTAGGTTCGCCCACCGCGAAGTGCATACTCTATATTGGTAAGGTGCGATGGGATAATTGTAATATCCAACTTCTAAAGTAAGGGTCAAACTTAACTTAACAAATATAATGAGATTATATGAGTTTAAGAAGCAAGGATTGGGAATAATTCATAAGATGAATTCGAATAAGGAGTTGTTCACCCAATTGATATATTCAAGAGTTGTATGAGATACAATTGGAAGGAGTTCCTACCTAAATAAACTGAGTCTTGTGTAATCCGCCCACCGCGGACTTAAGACAAAGTGAAATATGGATCTTGACCCACTAGAAAATCTTCCAACGGGATTTTCCGAATCAAATGATGAGGGTCATTTGTTTTGAGTAAAATAGTGGAAGCCTTTTAATAAAAGTCCTTATTAAAGGCATTAGTCATAATATAAATATCTTACATATCTTTGAAATTAAAATACAATACAAAATATATATTGTCCTTATGAAGGACAAAGATTTCAGAAAATAGTTTCTGAATTGGTACACTAATGAGAATGGTTCTCAAATACAAGAAGTACTATAAGAGCTTGAACTATAACAACCAACTATAACTAGATTGGAGAATGATGCTTTTTATAGTATCAAGTTGACATCTAGATATAGAATACTTCATATTTTTAAACAATGAATGATGTGATCATTTAAAGCAAGATCTTTTTGAAAGAACTTCAAAGTATGATGGATTTCTCAATAGATCAAGGAGTTGGTCATAGGTTCAAAATACAATGGATAGATATAGATAAATTTATGAATTTCTATATCTACCGGAAATTGTTGAGTTGAATGAGAATTAATTTGCACTATAAAATTTGAGATATAATATAAATAAGATTTATATTTCTCTTATTTGAATAGAACAAAACTGGTTGCCAAAGGAGAACGGCTATTTTAAAATGGTTAGACCATTGATTGAAACAAAGAATGGCGTAAATAGTTCTGGGAAGAGTCAAACTGAAGGGAATGAAGTAAGACTTCAACATTATACATATTGTTATAGAAAGTCAAGGTTTCTATTTCTACAAAAGTATATGATACACAGATTGAATCTCAATTTTACGAAAATAGAGATGTTTAAAGAATTAGAACATTGACTATAAGATTAAGTCAACTTATGTCTAGAATGAAAATTGTTTCATTGACAATGATAGCTTATGCTATGATCGAATTTAAAATGGAACACAATAAATTGTTATTGAATTCCATCTAATAATAGAAGTAATAATTAGATATCTTGTATTGACAAGAGATAAATTAGTTTTAAATAATAAGGCAAGCGATTGTCCTATCATTTAAAATCTTTTATTGCTCAAAGTCAAGTAATGGACTAGGGTTCCATGATCTTGATATGACTTAAAATTGAATTTCAAATGGACACAATAATTGTTATTGAACTCCATATGGTGATAGAAGAATTAATTATATCTTGTAATGACAAGATATAAATTGTAGCTTTAAATAATAAGACAAACGATTGTCCTATCATTTAAGCAAAGTCTTCTATAATATTGCTCCAAGTCAAGTAATGGACTAGGGTTCCATGATCTTGATAAGACTAGTCTATAACAATGACAAGAGCCAAATAAGATTTGGACCTTGTATATATATCAAGAATTTTATTGTTTAGTACAAATATCTGATGTGTCAATAAGACGACACATGATCAATTTGAGCAATATGCATGAGATGTATATCGACCACTAAACATATTTTTGATATATTGAGTTTATTTTGCTTCATTATCATTAATGATTAAAATCATTAAATAAGGATATGTGTGTGACACAAATTTGAAATCTTTGAATTTGTCAAAGAGTTTAAACAATGAAGAAAATAGAACTCAATAAAAGTATTTAAGTCATGTGAATGAGTCATATCAGTAAATACTTAATTAAGGTGTAAAATAACTAATTTATCACTTCATGTTTGACATGATTTGATTTAAGATAGTTTAAATACATCATTGACTCTTAAAATCTCTCTTCTTATAGTTAATCTTTACCCACAATTGATTCCCTTGTAAGATGATCATAAAGACACCATATGCGATGTGGAGTAAGAGCATAAAGTATGCCTTTATGAAATTTTGGATCGGAAATTTATTAGATAAATTTAAATCCAAATTAAATGAATGAATATGTGAAAGTATTCTTAGGGATACTTATCTTATATCACTCTAAAAGACAAAAGTTGTTTGTTGCTTTGTTTGAAGCATTCCTCTAGTAGGAGTGCGTCTCTAAGAGAGACAGTGGGAGTGACATAGAACTTGAAAGAGGTCAGGTTCCATAAAACATATTTATTAGAAAGGGAACGCAAACCGGTTCCTCAAAGATGTTGAAGGACCATTGATTTGAGTTGCACAAAATCTTAGATAAGTCTAACATATCACATGGATAAAGAGCCTGATTGGATCATGACTCGGCAAGGTGATATGTTTTTCATGATAAATGAATCTTTGACTTTCTAAAAGGTCGTAAGACGGTCTAGATTATGAGAAGTGGCTAAATGCCATGAAATCTTAAATAGAAACCATATACACTAACCTTATGTAGATAATGGTTATGTCATCAAGATGAGTAGGACTCATACGATGAAAGTGGGTATTCTTATTGAATATTGATATGGATGGTATTGAGAATATCTTCTAAGATTTGATCATTAAAGGTTTCACACAAAATCATAATGCAAATTATGATGAAACCCTAAATGTAATTAATAGTAAAACTTAAGATCTGTTTGATTGCTTTTACTAAATGTTGTACTACATGCTTTGGTAGATGGATAACAAAGTTGCATTCCTTAATTGGAATGACCTCATATATATATACTAGACATATATGTAGGGTTTTGTTGATCCAAAGGATACTAGAAGGGTATACAACTTATAAGCTATCTAATGTTGATTAGATAGAGTTCTCAGAAATTAACTATTATTTGTTCCTTTTATGAAGTTTTGAGAAAACAAATTAATGAAGGACAAATATAAATCTTGTGCACACAAGGATTTAGTGGGAGTAATAACAAAATTAAAACTTGTGTTATATGTAGATGACATGTTAATCATCAAAACATTTTCCTTATACATGTAAGACATGATTAAGGAAATAACTCTTGATGAAATAATTAGGCAAGAATTCCTAAAGAGTTAGGAATGACTTATGTATTTAAGTGAAAATTCCTAAGGAGTTAGGAATAGCCTATGTACATATATTAGCGAAGTGTTAAGACACTCAATGTGTAAAAATATTGTATGTCACGTGATCGATTTTGTCTAAAGCACAATATCATATCTCATTGGATGAGAAAATGGCACGTGAAAATAATCCACATGCCTTGGAAGATAAGATCAATCATGAACATCATGATATGTACTAAATCTGATACACCACATGATTGTAAGACAATCAGTCAAGTACCTAAATTGAAATTAGTGTGTGACACTAACTAACTTTCAAGAACATCCTTGAATACCATAAAGGAACTAAGGACTATTTCTTGAAATAAGTACACATGGAAAGATCATTATAAGGAAGTTATAATGATGGCTAGTTTCCATACCAATGTATTGTATATCATGCTTGAATGTAAGCATTGAAAGCTGTAAAGATAAGCTTCATAGTGGTCTTGTTGCAGTTTTAGAAGTTAAAGTGTTTAAGATTGGATCGTTTAGCTCATGATCGAGCTAAAACTATGTTTCCGGTGTTGCAAGTCACATTAATCACATTAGTGATGGTAATGATTTAATCTTGCAAGAACACTTGAGAATAGATCTCATCGACGATTCATGAATATACTTAGACACTTCAATATTTCGATAGAGATCGAAATAGAACGTTGGAAGACACGTAAGATACCAACATAAGAAACAGTTTCTTATCCACTTACAAAGCCTCTTGCGCAGTTGAAGCGTGATGGGCATACTAGGTCTATGGGTATTAGAGAATACTTGATTGGCCTTAGTGCTAGTGGGAGATTGTTGGAGTCAGCCCTAAGAGCCAATCTATTTTCATAGTATTTGCTTTAGGAGTTTGAATATAAATATGGCATTTCTTTATTATGTTTGTAAGGTTGCAAAATAATGAAGTCCCTAGAATAGAAAGTCCGTTTAATAATTAAGTGTGACTTAATCATGAGATAATATTAAACACAAGGACACTATTCTTAAAGTATCCGTAGTCGAGCTTTTAAGGTAAAGGGGATAACCTTAAAGCATAAAGACTATTATGAAGATAGACTGATGATCACATCTCATGGATCATGGGATAAGGAGTTATCAAGTCTTGACGTAGGTATAAATATTAGGAGTAATATTTATACCGGATTGACCCGCTATGAGAGTACTACATGCAAAGTTATGCAAAGTGTCAAAAGTTACTCTCATGGTGATAATGGTGTAAGCCGCCCTTAGACCTGAAACCACTATGTACCCTAGATGTGGAGTCAAGTGCTTTGTTACTGATCTAACGTTGTCCGTAACAGGATGACCATAAAGGCAGTTAATGGGTACTTCACAAAGCATGCTGAGGGACAGTAGTGACCTAGATGGAATTTGCCAATCCTGCATAACAGGATAAATGTCATGGGCCCAATATTGAACTGGACAAAGATGACACTAAGTATGCTTTGTGTTCAATATAGACATAAAGGGCAAAGGGGTAATTGTACACACTGATATTATCACTAGAGGTTGTGTTTTAGATCACATGTTAATTTCTCATAACTTGGGTAGCAATGATGTGTTGCTAGATACCGCTCATTGTTTATTATATTAAATAGTGGATTTAATATAATTGCCAACGTTATGGAAACCTACAAGGGTCACACACATAAGAACAGGCTAGTGTGAAATTGGAACACCGTAAGGTATGGTGCACCTCAGAGAATTAAGGAAGTATGATAAGGGTATCATGGTAATTAAATAAGCGTATCATAATTTGTTATGAAAAGAAAGCACTCATGTGTACATGACACATGGGGGGTGCGTTTCTTAAAAGATTTATTTAATTAAAAAGGGTTTAGTATAATTGTGGCCCAATGACAAATAGTTTGTCTTGGTGCACAAGACACTTGGTTCTATAAATAGAATCTTTGTGATTGAGAAAAATACACTTAAGTGATTTCTTAAGAAATAGAAAACCCTAATCCTTATTTCTTGCCTCCACTCACAAAAGGCCTTCATCCTCTTGAGCTAGCACTCTCTTGAAGGTTCCTGTTCGTGTGGACTAGATAGAGGCGTTGTTCTTCGTCATCAACGCTCGTGATCAATCCGGTTCGTGATCAAAGAATTGACCAGCCACCGTTCGTGAAAAGAAAAGAAAAGGATTTTCTACAAGAGGTAAAAATCCTAAACACAAACTCAGGCCCATTCGTAAGGATCTCTAAAGGAAAATTTTTAAATTTCGCTGCTTTATTATTACTATTTTCCTTCACCTCCTTCATTATGAGATTCTCAAATTTTGTATACAGAAGTTGAAGTCTTGAGTTTTTCACCTTGGAGGTCCCTTCATGAGTTGTCTTGAGTATCTCCCAAGCATCTTTGGCAATAGTACATTGTTTGATGAATCTGAACATGTTTTTGTCAACTCCATTGAATAATGCATTTAAAGCTTTATTGTTGCCAAGAGCAAGAGTATCTTCTGCTGGAGTCCAATCTTCTTCTGGCTTGAGTACTTCTGTGTCAGCTCCATTAGCATCCTTGACTTTGGGATGTTCCCAACCTCTTAGCACAGTTTTCCAAGTTCTACTATCAGTGGATTTTAAGAAAGCAGTCATGCGTGATTTCCAATAATCATAGTTTGTGCCATCCAGAAGAGGTGGTTTGCTGACCAAAGTTCCGTCCTTGTCCATGGTTCAAGAAAGTATCTTCCCTGGAGCTCACCCTAAAGCAGAACAGGGTGCCTGCTCTGATGCCAATTGAAATTCCGGTAGCAAGTTACAGATGTGCAGCGTGATGTGGAGCACGTTAAGGTTTAGGTATACGATGTGTTGCCTAATGTGCCAACATCTTAAACATACGATAACTTGATGAACAAGGAAAAATAAAGTGCAGAAGATAAAGAACACAATGAGTTTGTTAACCCAGTTCAGTGCAGCGCACTTACGTCTGGAGGATACCAATCCAGGAATGAATCCACTATGATAGCTCTAATTCAAAGCTAAACTCCCCCGTTTACAACCTCTCGCTTAGACACTACCTTATGCAAAATCTACCTTGCTCCTCACAAGATATGACTTCCCCCAGTCACTTCCTAGCTATCCTACCTTGCTCCTCACAAGGATTTTTACAAACTCAATGATGGAGATGCACTCCTAACCTGAAGAACCAACTCGTGCTTCAAAGCTTTGAGTGATTCAAAGTCCAAATCTTGTTTCAAACTAGAAGCAAGAAAAGGAACAGCTCTATGCTTAAAAGCTTAAGAGCTAAATACAACCCTAAGTTCAAGTCTCAATGGAAACAATAAACTATAGGGACAAAGACTGAAAATCCTAATGACTAGAATTATGAATATTGATTTCAGTGACTAAAACATGTCTTCAGTCTTCCTTTATATAGAACGAGATTTGGTAGCTGACCGTTGTAATCTTCAAGTAACAAACTCAATCTTTTAACAAAAGATATGTTTGTTTTAAATCTTTTTGAATCTTTTTCAATCTTCTAGTAACAAACCAGCTTTTTTAAATCTTCTCTGAATCTTCTTCAATCTTTCAGCTTGTTCCTTGGCGTGCAAGCTAGCGTGGATATGTTTGTTTCAAAACAAATCTTTTTCAAAAGATCACACGCAAATATTTGAAAGCGCGTTTATAGGGCATTCAGTTCAGGTACCACATGTGTGCACATCAGTCACCACATCTGGACCAAAGGCTTATTTTAACAAATGAAGCCAACTCTAAAATAAACTCAACCTTACAGGTTGAAAACACTAACACATGTTTTTTGGGCAGATGGTATTTGTAGAAAAAATTACTCTTTGTTTGGGGATGTAATCTCGTTCGACACTACATATGAAACAAATAAATCTTTGAGGATTTTTGCACCATTTACTGGATTGAACCACCATAGACATTGTGTTACTTTTGGAGTTGCCTTTTTAGCAGATGAAACAAGTGATTCATTTGTTTGGTTGTTTGAAAATTTTTTGGAAGCAATGGGAGGGCATAAACCAAATCTTATATTGACAGATCAAGATCTTGGCATGAAAAGTGCAATAGAGAAGGTTTTTGATTCCTCCGCACATAGATTTTGCATGTGGCATATTATGAAAAAACTCTCTGAAAAGGTGGGAGCTTTGAAATCCAATGATGAGTTTAATAGTAGATTCAAATCATGTGTTTGGAGTTCAGAGACACCGGATGAATTTGAAGAAAGATCGCATTCTATTATCATTAAGTTTGAGTTGCAAAAAAATGATTGGCTCTCACACATGTATGATATTAGAAGTATGTGGATTCCAGCTTACTTTAAAACATATTTTTGGGTGGAATATTGAGAACAACATCCATATCTGAGAGTGAAAATTCGTTTTATTGCAACTTTTGGAATTCTAAGATTGGTTTGGTTGAATTTTGGATGAGATTTGAGTCAGCAATAGAAGCTCAGAGGCATAAAGAGGTACTTGCTAATAATGATTCATTACATTCTCAACCAATTCTAAAATTAGACCGTGATTTGGAGAAGCATGGAAGAGATATTTATACTCGTGAAAACTTTTACATATTTCAAAATGAGTTATGGATTGCATGTGTAGATTGTGGAGTTAAAAGTAAGAAAGAGAAAGATGGAGTGGAAACATTAGATATAGTTGATAATAATCTAGTCAATCGTAAATTACGTGAAGTGGTTTATACTGCTTCTAATCATAATGCAATTTGTTCATGCAAAATGTTTCAATCTGAAGGCATACCGTGTAGACACATACTTTGTGTTCTAAAGGTAAAAGGTATAAATGCATTAGCAAGTCATTATATTGTGAATAGGTGGACCAAGTTGGCAACTAGCAAGCCTGTTTTTGGTATCAATGATAAAGTGTTTGAAGGTTGTTCTGAACAAAACAATGAGATTCAACTTATATCAAATGCATGGGATTACCTTTTTACATGTATGCATTTAGCTGGGCATAATAAGGAAAAATTGCAGCTTGTAATAAATGGAGCTATTGCATTGAAAAAGCAATTGACTGAATTCGAAGATGATTCTACACAAACCAAAGCAAAAGAAGTGGAGTCTTTCATTGGATGCGATCTTCCAAAAGAAGTTGAAATTCATCCGCCACGGAGTTCAAAGACAAAAGGAAGTGGCAAACGGATTAAAGGAGGAAAAGAGCAGGCTATTGAACAACAACAAAAAAAAGCAAAGAGACGTTGTAATACATGTCAGCAATATGTATATCATGATAGTCGCAATTGTCCTACAACATCAACTTCATAATCTGGTAAGCAATCTCTTTATGTACTAAATCACTCACTTATTCTAAAGATTTAGTTAATTTTATATTTATTAGATTTTCGTTTATATGTAGGGAAGGGAGCAAGCACAAAGCTCATTGAATCATCTATTTGGATTTACTGTTGGCATTGGAGGCAGGCATATTTCGGTTGCTACCTAGACTTATTGATTTGCAATTAGTTGATTTTAGATACAATTTATTTGATTGGAGTTATTCAATAGAGTAGTGCTATTTGGTACGAGAGAATTTGATCAAGAAAAACAAGAATGCTTACATGTAGTGTTATAAGTGGTGGGTCAAAATGTAACTCCCCTTTTTGAGGAGATCATGGGTGAGTTGGTATTGAAATTACTCCCTTAATTTTGCCTTCTTGTATTTCTTATTTTTCACTTCTCGTACCAACAATCATTTTTCTATTCAATAATTTTGTTGATTTGCGTTTTGCCAACATTCCAACATAGTAGTTATTATTTCACAAACTGAGTTTATTATTTTTAAATTGTTGTTCCACATCATGTTTCTCTGCACTATTAGCAACAACAGCGACTACATATATAGATTTAATTCATTTTAAGGACACACTTGATTTGATAATTTATATATGGGAAAATGCTAAATATAGCGAATATTTTCATTACGAAAGCATGCGAAGACATACATGTTGGCACGCTCGCTTGCTTATTTTCCCATGTTTTTCTTTCCTGCATTTCTCTATCCAATCGGTATTTGAATTATAATTTATCTCAAGTTTTTCCCTCACACATCACCACCGCTTTCACACTTCTATGCATAATTATTAACCAAAAGCACAACATGATCTCATATTATTGATTATCTTCCTAAAGTGAGACCACAAACAAGGTTCAAAATAAGTGCCTTAGTTCAAACCCCTTTTTACAAATTTAAAGATAAATAAGTCTCAGTTCTAAATAATCAAGGAGATATTATGAAAAAATTGATTAAAATTGAAAAGAAGGTAAGGTGGGGAAAAGGTCAAGCGTAGAAGAGTTGTGTTTTTTGTTTGAAAGGAAACAAGAACATCAGATGATAGTAATGAAACAATAGTAATGAATCTGGTTAAAAAAATGCTTGGATGGAATGTGAAATTTTTAGTTGTGTTACATAGACAGAGTATGGCGGTGGCGTGATTCTATTTTTGAGAGAAAGCAGTGGGTAATATTGTTTTATTAATTTTCTGAGATGTTAAGCATGGCCACGGATAAAGCATGTCAAAAAACAAAGAGAAGATATATGCGATTCGTGGAAATTCGTGAATTTTATTTCACTTTATATAGCAGTGCTGTTTATATGTGTTCTGATCAATGTACATTCTCTATATATGTATTGATTGTTTGATCAATGAACTAACGAGATTCTCAAAGATTATTACCAAAAATAAACTAACAAGATTCTCTATTAAATGGTATAATATATGGATTCCAATTTGTTTGATTTTCGTATTTGTCTCATTTTCCAATTTTTTTCCCTGTGTGAATAACTTGTTATCAAATATTTATATTTATAAAAGTACTGTAAATATATTAAATTAATCATCATTTTCAACTTCCAGTTGGGTCACTTTGACCCGACCCAATTTCAGACCAGTGATTTTAGCACGAAATCCAATGGTTTCAAGTCCGTTTAAACGTCTAAAATATCAATTCATTGCATAAAAAAAATCTCAAAAACCATTTATAATTTTAATTTCGATTCAAATGATCTAAAGTAAAAAAACAAATATTAAAATTTTCAAAAACTTAAAAACAGCTATGCTAATGAACATGATGTGGTCACATTCGGGAGGGGGTTCTCTCCCGTGTAAATTTCATCATGTTTAATCTTGAGCTCATACTTTTTATCGTAGCAACATAAATATTTAATTAAAAAATGAACCAATGACTAGGATATAATATTTACTCTCTCCCATGGAACTTAGACACGAGAGGATATGCTCTCGGTCATATTCATACGTTGTCACCAAGAAGTACCAGATACATATACAAAACTAACAAATACAAATGTTGATTTAAAAAGTGTTTGTAGATTTAAAAAAATTTAAAAGTAAAAACTTGTTTGACAATCCAGTTTTACAAAAATATTTCTTAAAATTTTACTATTAGTGTTAAAAATCTAAAAATTATAAAAAAAAAAAAAAAACTAATTTAAGCAAGCTTTTCTTTTCTATGTGATTTAGAAGAATAAAAGTTGAAAACACACAGAAAAAGATTCTTATCTCACTTTTAATTTTTGAGTACTATAAAAAATAAATCCTTGTCTTATTTGTATTTCCTTCATAGTATCATTCACTCGCTGTCTCGTTGGATACAGTGTTGGTTGATGGACGTACAACTGGCGTGGCTACTACTGCTATACTGTACGAGAATGCAGCAATTGTCATGAGCACTCTACTAACTAGTGGCTATTGCTATATGTGCATGCATAACAAACATATATTGGATTGGTTATTTGCCAATGTTACTTATTGTACACATGCCCATGCCTACTCACTTGAATTTGAAGAGGTTACTCTCTGACGAAAGCTTCAAATGGGAAATCTATCCTTTAATATTAGTAATTATTAATTTATTAGTTAATTAATTAATACTACTGTACTATATTAAAACAAACAAACACATTGCCGCCGAATTATCCTTTTTTCTGTATCTTTTAAAAGAAAATTCCTTTTCCTAAAAAATATAGGTTAAGAGACATAACGATAGAAGATTATATATTATTAATTAAATAATTATTATATAGTAGTTAATTAAATAATTTAGGAGTGAGATTTATATTGCTATTTGAGTATTAATTATATTAAGTTATTTAGATTGAGCTTATTTTGGCCTTTAGGCCCATCTAACATATTATCCAATAGTAGTAGTATATATGAAGTGTCCCAGACACATTTTAACCTAATGAATGAAATGAATGTCTTTTATTTATCTTTTATTTATTGTTTTTCTTTATGTTTTTCTAGGGTTAGTTTCTAGCTCTCTATCACATAATAGCCCCTAATCTATTAACTTATGGATTTTTTTATCATGTGCAAGATTTTAAATGTTAAAAAGTTTAAAATACTAGTAAGTTGCATGGGTACTTATGTATTTTATATTAAATGTATACACTTTTTATAACGCCCCAACTAAAATATCTAGAATATTTAGTCAAGACATAAATAATATGGATCTGAGTACAAATAATTTACTGAATAAATAGAGAATTTACACTTGTCACGAATACAATGTGATAAACAGATAGAAAAAAAAATACAGCGGAATGATACAAAAGTTTCTGAGTAAACAAGATATATAACAACAAGGAGAAGAATGAAATCTTCTAGTCCGACAATCCAAGCTCGGCTCCAACTGTCAGGCTCCCATCAGGTCCTTGCTCCGGATAACCTGTCAGCCTAAAAAAAATTGAGTTGGAGTGGGGTGAGACTACTAAGCCTCAGTGAGTCCTACTACCCTCCTAATGGCAACTACGCCGGGGGAACCTAGATAGTGTAATAATCTAAGTTCAAACTGTTTTACTTATACAAGTATTAATCAATGGTAAAATAAAGTGTAACACAAAATTATTATCTTGTCAAGTTACTCTTCAAAGGTCACCCGAGGCAAGCCTGTCTCAGGTGCCTGACTCTGCGTAATACCGAATATTGAGGTTCGGATTCCGCCGTTGGCTCACATAATAAAATGATCAGAATTCAGAGGAATTCTTTAATCACGGCATATAGTTGCCATTTAATTTTAATGAGTTTAAGCAGTTCTAACCAATATATCCCGCCCAGGGTATCCTAAACATGTTACTGAATTATATATAAAATATACTTATTATTCTCTGACTATATAATCTGTTAAATATTATTAAACAGGTTTAAGAAACCAAGTTGCATTCGGGAATAAAACGAGTGATATGATAAGTTTCAAAATTAGGTAAGTTCTGTTCCAGGTACACACGCTACGGCGAGATCTAACTCGCTACGGCGAGCTTTTCGGCCAACAGACCTGTAACACTCGCCCTGGCGAGTCAAAGACTCGCCTGGCGAGTTATACAGGACGTTAACACTCGCTGTGGCGTGTAATCACTCGCTGCGGCGAGTGCATCAGCACAGACCCCTGTTTCCAAAATTCACCTACATCCTCTATACAACTCGTTTTAAACTTGTCTTATAATATATACTAGATTATATAGGAGCAAGATTTGAGATTTATTCTTGCTCTTTCATTTAATTAGTTCCTAATCCTATGTTGGCATGCATTGACATATATGGGGCAAAACTAAGCTTCTAATAATTTACTAAGTTTGGAATCCTAGAGAACCCACCTTTAATTGGCCACGAAAAGTGTTGATTTTGTGCTCCAATCCTTCTGCAAAATTCTGCATCTTATGTCCAATTTTAGAAATAGCTACAGCCCTCATTTCTTGTCCAGAAATTATGAAACCTAGGTCAAAATGACCATGACTAAGTTATCAAACTACAGCAAAAAGAATCGTTTCGATCAGAGTTACAGGGAGGAATTTCATACCAATAAAGTACAGACCTATCCAAAAACATATTCTGCAAAATCCTGTGTTGTATATCCAACTTCAAAAATTCACACAGGGCTCATTATTGATTCTAAAATTATGAAACCTACATCGAAACGACCGGAATTGAGTTAGCTTTCCATAACAACAAGCGGAATCAAAATCAGAGATACAGAGAAGGAGAAATCGCCTTTTGACTGGAGACCTGTCCAAACACGATTTTTCTGAAATTCCTGGGTTAAACACTTCACTTCACCCAGAATTCATTTCTCAATGAAAATTCACGAAACCTGCGCCCAAATGACCGTATTCAAGTCAGCTTTCTATTCCAAAAAGAATCATTTGAAACGGAGTTGCGAGCAAAGATTAATTACCGTTTATGTGAGGGTGTTGTTTCCATTACGGGTTTGCACAATTCTTGCAATTTAAAGCTCCAAATCTTTTACCCATGGCTTCATGATCAACATGTCCCTCATGCAAGATGGAAAACAGATTCTGAGATGGATCAAATGGCACGAATTGAAGAAAGGAAAGGAGGATTGAGGTGTTTCTTACCTTAATGTGAAGCCTAGAACCTAAGAGACAAGAATCCATGTTTGCATGTTGATGTTGTGGAATAAATTCAAAGTTTGAAGTTTGAGAGTATGTGTTGCTATTGTTGTTCTTGAGTGGAAGTTATGAATGAGTGAGAGAGGGAGGGTATAGGCGTGAGAGAGAGAGAGAGAGAAATGAGAGTTACTGATTTTTCAGTAATTGAAATTGTGAGGGATGGTAATGGTTTGGTCTTAAGTAGTGTCACCACATGCATTTGTTTAAAATTCCAACTTTGCCCCTTTCACTTAATACCAAAAATAATTGTGTTCGTCAATTAAACCCTCATACTTGTTCACATATTTTCCCCATTTGTCTCCAATAATTATATCTAATTAAAACTCTTTTATTAATTAGAGTTGGGTTGTTACAATCTACCCCCCTTAAGGAAATTTCGTCCTCGAAATTCAACTTCTTCATTCCACATCAGGATAGGTTGTTTGTGTCTGCATCCAATTCTACACTTCGTCTATGTTCCAATCAAGTATTCAATCCCTTGGAATAAAACTTTCCTCTTTTTAAGGTTAGTGGCTAAAGGTTATCCTCACATTCCCAGAGTTTCAGTGCTGCGCACTCTGATTCAACTTCTTACTACCATTACACTTCTTCCATTCCCAATGGAATTAGTTCCAGTTCCAACTGGTTTAGAGGGTCAGTATCTGACCTGGTGTTGATATTGTCATATTCAAATCCTCTTCTTTCTGGACTCCACCATGCTTGACAAGATATATGTACTTCTGTATCACGTGTTGTGTAATTATTCCAGAACTGATTGAAATATAAAACGAGTGGAAAATCGTCTAAACACTACTGGTTCTTCTACCAACGAGTTGGACTCATCCGTAGACAAACTTATAGTTATCCGATAAAACCCCACCTACAATCTCTATCCATCCCGACACGACACGATGATCGAGTTGTACATTTAACACACGGACGCACTTAGGTTCAGATCATTTCTCCGGGTTACAGGTCAAACTTGTTTGAAGTCCTTCTCTGGTAGCTAATGTATGGAACTTGGCTAAAGCAATTAGATACTAAACTTGGCTAGTTGAAAGCATAGGGTTTGAATTTGTAACGCTTAAGGCTGGATTGAATGGTTTGGCTTAGAACGGTTGGCTGAATTATCTTAACAGGTCACCAAGGATAGGAAGGGTTTCCAATTGAGGTTCGAATATTACTCCAACGAGTGATTAACTCTTACACTTATACCAACTAATTTCTGGCAGTTAGACATGAATTTGGAATGTTCTAATTCAGGCGTTCAGGCTTCAGTACTTGATCTCACGGGATTATAGGAATTGAATTTTTGGTAGGTTCAAATATTCGGGCAGAGACACTCAAGATTAACACACTGATCTTACATGGTTAAGAGCACGGAGTTAGCAGGTTTGAATCCTTAACACTGCTTTGACTGGTATAACTTAATTCCACTGATTTAGGGGCTGGTCCGAACTAAATTCTGAGTCGACTGCTAAGGCTACGAACGATAGATGACTAACTTTATTGAAGAACAGATCACTGGTTTTGGGAGTGCACGAAGTTTAACTGATTTGCTGATACTGAGTTAGGTAAGTTTTACCGGGGTGATTAGAAGTAAGTTGATTGGCAGATCAACCGAGCGAGTAGGAAATGAAACTGAAAGTATTCTTGACCTTCTCAAGAATAATTAACTTCCGCAGATAGATTTCTGTTAATAATGCCTTAACTGGAAAACTGAAAACACTTGATGTGGTTACTTAAGTGTGACATTATCACCCTCGAGGTAACTAATTGGCTTCGAGAAATTTGAAAGTTTGCTTCCCATTTGAACTTAGGCATTTTACGTGATTGACAAGTCATTAAGGCACGAGAAGAATTTTCTCATCTGAGTGTGATCAGACAAGTTTAGTAGTACAGAGGTTCTTGGTGTTCCAAGACTTACGAATATTGAATTGAATATTGCTCGATTCGATGAGTTGGCTGAAAGAGGATCCGGGACGAATGAAAGGTAATCGAAGGTTGGTCTCCTATTGGGTCCACACTAGTCAGAGCTCTCATGCTAGGACAACTAGGCTTTCACTCTCGTTCTATGCTGACATGTTCTCACCGGTAAGTTTAACGGATCCTATTAGTTTTAAAGCTGAAAAGGTCTGAATATGCGAAAATGTCGGTGGCTACGACTATGATCAAACTTAGTTACTTAAGTCTGGATACCTAACATGGAACTGAGTTTCCGGTCTCTAAGCTATCTAATGACAAGGCAACTACGGATCGACTTGGCGACGGATTATGCTAACGGAAATCCTTAACTGTTACACTAGTTAAAACTTAACCTACAAAGGTCTTGTGCGACTACTGGTATACAGTGATAGGCTGGTCCTACTTACTGACATCTAAAGGTAGTTAATTTGTCTAGGTCGTGGTATTAGTAGCCTAGAGTAATTGGGTGATGATACTTAGTAGGTTTTCCTAGACAACGGTTATTACAACTATGAAATTTTCTAAATGGTATATCTAATATCACTGGATTCTAGTAGTAAGATATGGATATTGATTACTAATTATAAGGCTGTCTTGATTTATTGTTAGCTTGGTTCCTAAGTTGTTTTATGGTAATGTTTCACGAATTGACTTAAGTGTCTAATGGTGTTTATAAATGGTCCCTAACTGTTATACTAGTCAACGTTTGGTCTCTAGGGATTGGTTGGGCTTATTGCTAAAGATTGGGGTAGTAAGAGAAAAATTCTAATTATTATGCTGATCAAGGCTTGACTCCTAGTGATAAAGTAGGAATACTGGTACGATTTGAAGGGTTGGATTAACTTAGTTGTGGGCAGTCTAGAGGGTAATCTAATAATATGACATTGAAAGAATATTGGTACATCGTTGTTTCTAATATAATTTCCTAGTATAGATGGTTCAATTTAAAGTTCTCGTACAAGTATTTGCCCGGACTACTCCCCTGAGTCACTAATTTAGGGACAAATAAATGGTGATACTTAGGGTGTATTCTCGGATACGGCACTGCTAATAAAGAATTCTAATCACTATACGAGTTGAGAATAGGTTTCTAGTGTTTCCGGTATAATCACTGGTTCTATTAAGAGAGGCGTCCTCGTTCCATTGAGGGCATTTAAGGTTTGGAAATCTTAAAATAGTCTAATCAAGTTGGGACCTTAGAAGTTAATGGGTCATGGATGAGGTCTAACTAAGTTTTTTTTAACATAGGTGAATTTCTCGCTTGCACTGACCAACTATTTATTCAGAAAGGAGTTTTGGTTTACTACTACTATTACTGGGTGTTAGTCTGACAATAAACTTGTCTGAAGTTAGGCTCTCGGTAGGATAAAGTTATTTCTAGGTTCAGGAAGTTTTCCTGACACACAGTGTTAGTCGAATACTAATGTGTACTACACACTTCCGTTATAATGATACACTTGCATTCTTGCTTGTTATACAACTTACTCCTGTGACACCATCTGCCACTGTTTCCATACCCACTTATAAATATTCCTTCATCGTCTGCTCCTTGATTGCGTCTACACTACGATCTTACAGCTTGAATTTCAGAGTCCACTTCAGTTCTCAACCATAATACCCTGCCTACCATACACAATACTGAGCTGATCAGACTCAGCACGTGATGGTTTCAGCGTAAACAGTCCATGTCCAAAGGGTCTGTATTACTTAGGAAAGATTTGGAATGACTCATGGCAAGGTCCGATACTGGATCGACCTGCTCTGATACCAATTATAACGCCCCAACTAAAATATCTAGAATATTTAGTCAAGACATAAATAATATGGATCTGAGTACAAATAATTTACTGAATAAATAGAGAATTTACACTTGTCACGAATACAATGTGATAAACAGATAGAAAAAAAATACAGCGGAATGATACAAAAGTTTCTGAGTAAACAAGATATATAACAACAAGGAGAAGAATGAAATCTTCTAGTCCGACAATCCAAGCTCGGCTCCAACTGTCAGGCTCCCATCAGGTCCTTGCTCCGGATAACCTGTCTGCCTAAAAAAAATTGAGTTGGAGTGGGGTGAGACTACTAAGCCTCAGTGAGTCCTACTACCCTCCTAATGGCGACTACGCCGGGGGAACCTAGATAGTGTAATAATCTAAGTTCAAACTGTTTTACTTATACAAGTATTAATCAATGGTAAAATAAAGTGTAACACAAAATTATTATCTTGTCAAGTTACTCTTCAAAGGTCACCCGAGGCAAGCCTGTCTCAGGTGCCTGACTCTGCGTAATACCGAATATTGAGGTTCGGATTCCGCCGTTGGCTCGCATAATAAAATGATCAGAATTCAGAGGAATTCTTTAATCACGGCATATAGTTGCCATTTAATTTTAATGAGTTTAAGCAGTTCTAACCAATATATCCCGCCCAGGGTATCCTAAACATGTTACTGAATTATATATAAAATATACTTATTATTCTCTGACTATATAATCTGTTAAATATTATTAAACAGGTTTAAGAAACCAAGTTGCATTCGGGAATAAAACGAGTGATATGATAAGTTTCAAAATTAGGTAAGTTCTGTTCCAGGTACACACGCTACGGCGAGATCTAACTCGCTACGGCGAGCTTTTCGGCCAACAGACCTGTAACACTCGCCCTGGCGAGTCAAAGACTCGCCTGGCGAGTTATACAGGACGTTAACACTCGCTGTGGCGTGTAATCACTCTCTGCGGCGAGTGCATCAGCACAGACCCCTGTTTCCAAAATTCACCTACATCCTCTATACAACTCGTTTTAAACTTGTCTTATAATATATACTAGATTATATAGGAGCAAGATTTGAGATTTATTCTTGCTCTTTCATTTAATTAGTTCCTAATCCTATGTTGGCATGCATTGACATATATGGGGCAAAACTAAGCTTCTAATAATTTACTAAGTTTGGAATCCTAGAGAACCCACCTTTAATTGGCCACGAAAAGTGTTGATTTTGTGCTCCAATCCTTCTGCAAAATTCTGCATCTTATGTCCAATTTTAGAAATAGCTACAGCCCTCATTTCTTGTCCAGAAATTATGAAACCTAGGTCAAAATGACCATGACTAAGTTATCAAACTACAGCAAAAAGAATCGTTTCGATCAGAGTTACAGGGAGGAATTTCTTACCAATAAAGTACAGACCTATCCAAAAACATATTCTGCAAAATCCTGTGTTATATATCCAACTTCAAAAATTCACACAGGGCTCATTATTGATTCTAAAATTATGAAACCTACATCGAAACGACCGGAATTGAGTTAGCTTTCCATAACAACAAGCGGAATCAAAATCAGAGATACAGAGAAGGAGAAATCGCCTTTTGACTGGAGACCTGTCCAAACACGATTTTTCTGAAATTCCTGGGTTAAACACTTCACTTCACCCAGAATTCATTTCTCAATGAAAATTCACGAAACCTGCGCCCAAATGACCGTATTCAAGTCATCTTTCTATTCCAAAAAGAATCATTTGAAACGGAGTTGCGAGCAAAGATTAATTACCGTTTATGTGAGGGTGTTGTTTCCATTACGGGTTTGCACAATTCTTGCAATTTAAAGCTCCAAATCTTTTACCCATGGCTTCATGATCAACATGTCCCTCATGCAAGATGGAAAACAGATTCTGAGATGGATCAAATGGCACGAATTGAAGAAAGGAAAGGAGGATTGAGGTGTTTCTTACCTTAATGTGAAGCCTAGAACCTAAGAGACAAGAATCCATGTTTGCATGTTGATGTTGTGGAATAAATTCAAAGTTTGAAGTTTGAGAGTATGTGTTGCTATTGTTGTTCTTGAGTGGAAGTTATGAATGAGTGAGAGAGGGAGGGTATAGGCGTGAGAGAGAGAGAGAGAGAAATGAGAGTTACTGATTTTTCAGTAATTGAAATTGTGAGGAATGGTAATGGTTTGGTCTTAAGTAGTGTCACCACATGCATTTGTTTAAAATTCCAACTTTGCCCCTTTCACTTAATACCAAAAATAATTGTGTTCCTCAATTAAACCCTCATACTTGTTCACATATTTTCCCCATTTGTCTCCAATAATTATATCTAATTAAAACTCTTTTATTAATTAGAGTTGGGTTGTTACACTTTTAATAAATAGTTGTTGTTTTTAATACAAAGTTACTATTTTTGTCTACTTTAGCATCTGCAATGTAAAATGTTGCAGATATAAGACAAATCCTTAACTTATTGATCACGTTTGTGTGTAATACTAGTTTTTGCTTATAGAAAAATTAAAGGGTCATGGTGTCTCCGGGACATTAGTTAAAAAACTAAAAGAGAAAATTTTTTCATTGAAAAAAACACTTTATTTACTTTTAAAAAGTTGATCTTACAAATTTTTATTTTTTTTTAACTATATTTATAATCTTTAAATAGTGCTCCTTGAATACTATTTAGCATTTTCCAAAATTAAATTTTGATTTAAGCTATTGGAAGAAAAATTTAAAAATGCCAATTAATCACAAAGTGAAAGCAGCAGATTATTGGGAGAAAATTTATTTATTCAAGTAATCAAAAAGATGGTGGGAGACATGCTAGCCTCCGCCCTTAGTCTATTAGTTTTCAGTTTTCACTCTATCCAATTACTAGTATATCTGATAACTCTACTCCCCTACCTTTTAGCGACATGTCACAAGCTTTCTTTTCAATATGTTTAAGCAAGCTTTTCTTTTTAATATGTTTATAAAAATTGTAAACACACAGAAAAAGGTTCTCACTTTTAATATTTTAGTTTAAAAAATAATTTCTTTAATATATTGTAGTATTAGATAACGCAATTTACGTAACAAGTTATTCACAGGGAAAAAAAATGGAAAATGTGGCAAATACGAGAATCAAACCAGGAACTTATATTAATAAAACTCGATCATTTACTAGCTTGGTTGCAAATTTTTCTTGTTAAATTTAGGCATTACAAACTTACATATTTCTGTTATTACATTTAAATCATGTCTACATATATGGAAAAAAATTAATTGATTACAAAGTAGTTGTAGTATCTTTAATTAAATAAAAATTATACTATTTCAGCATCTAACAATAATATTTTTTTGAGAAAATTGAAAAGATTAAGAAAATGGATTATAGTTTCAAATTTGTTGACAATTATTATTGTTTTTACAATTTTATCTTTTAAAATAAATAACAAGTTAACATGTTTTTAGAGTATTTATTACATATGATTGATAGGAAAATACTATGCAATATAATTATTGATTTGTTTGGGAAAAATGTAATTAATGCACTGTGTACAGCCCTTTAACTCAAGGGTACACTTTTCCCCTAACTAAGATTAATTAGCAGAACCGGATAAATCAACATCACAGTCACAGGTACTATACTCCAAATATTATCCTATGTTTTAATTACACAAATGCCAAAAAACATTCCATAAATTGTCATCTAGGATCCAATAAATTTCACACACGTCATGCACATTTCTTTACCCTAATATTTTTCTATAAGTATCACCACTCATCCTCAAATATTTTCAACATCTTTTTCAAAAACTAAAAGGCAAACCAGCCGCCGTTTCTCAACCCTTTATTTTCATCACTTTTCATATTCTTTCTTACCATGGGAAACAACAATGCCAAACCTCTTGAATCACCTTTACCTCCTCAATCACCTCAAACCCAAGCTGCTGAAGCTACTCCACCTAGCCCAGAAGCTCCTCAACCTAGCCCAGAAGCTCTTGAAAAGTTGTTAATCCAGAAAAGTCAAATTAGACAGCAACTGTTGCAGTGTTTTTCTATGTTTTCAGTTTCTTGAGTGGTTTTATTACTCTGAAGATCAAAACTGTAAGAGAAAAGAAAGATTGGAAAGTTCCAGAGATGCCGTCCTTAATGTTTTTTTGGGTGGTTAACCTTCTCATTCATCTTTTTTTCCTTAATATGATAGGTAGCACTATCATTGACAATATTAGTATCATGTCCACTGGTAAGTTTGAATTAGTTATTTACATGTTAACTTGTGCATTTGGTTATGTTATAATGATTTACATCACTTCTCCTTGGGTTTCACTTTTTGGTGGGTTTTCATGGATTTTATCTTTGGTTTTGGTCTTTGTCCCTAAAGCTCTTCCATTTGTGAAGAAGATATACAACAAAATTCAGAATCCTGGTATGTGGATGTTTGGTAGTCTAGCTGGTTTTGTTATTATGTGGTATAGGCGCCAGATCTTTTTTTGGAGTGGAACTCAAAATATAAGTGCCATTTGAGTGATTTTAAGTAAAAAAAAATTATGAGTAGAAAAATAAAATTTAATGTTAGTTACTGCTCTTTGTTTTAGAATTTGTTTTAGTAGTAATTAGTATTATTAGTAGTATTCTTAGTAATTATGAGCAGAAAATAAAAGTTAGAGTTTATTACTGCTCTTATTATATATGTATTGTTTTTAGAATTTGTTTTATTATTAGTATTAGTAGTAATGTTGAATGTAATGGTTATTATATTAATGAAATTTGTATTAAGCATTCTATTCTTAATTTATTAAATTTATTTCTTCGTATTTTAATATTTCTGAAAATATATTTAATTTGTATTGGCAATATAAATGGCTTGGACCTGAGCCCTTGAAATCTTCTTTTCCGGATTTATTCTCCATCATCCTTTGTTTTGATCATATTAAATTAATTAAAACTAAATATTTGTAAAGGCTAAATTTTTCTTATAGTAACTATTTTTTTTTTCTTTTAAGAGCACAAATAATCCAAGAGGAATTAGAAGAGCAGATTTGTATTTTGTCTTGATAAAAGATTATCTTGCCTATAGCTCAAATTCTACTCATTATAACAAAAAAAAAGAAGAAAGATTGATCAATTCATAACAAATCAAATATGTTCTGATCGGTACATATTAATATTAACATATTATAAACAAAAATGATTAGCATAACAAAAAAAATAACTCAAAAAATAAATGATATAGATAATTAGTATAACTCAAAATTGATGGATCATAACTTCAGAACAATTTGACTTGACTTAAATTTATCTTAACTCAAAAATGAAAAACTTAGACTTGTGAAAATAGAGTAGTATTATTAGCTCCTGTCCTTAATACTATAAGAGAAAGTTAAATTTTTAGATTTATTAAATTTTTAATGTACTATTTAGTCTATAATATAGATTAGATTGAATAGAAACTCAATTAATTCAAAAAAAGCAAATTTTATCATATACTCCCTTTGTCCCTATATATTAGCCCCTTTGACTAATTTCACGGATATTAAAAAATATTTGTAGTGTAATGTGTGTATTTTATATGTAAAAATTACTAAATTGCCCCTTTTATAGTAAAAGTAAATTTTTTGTTTGCATGTTAGCTTTGCAATGCAATATCGTTTTTAAAATTCACAAATTATCTCAATTCCCTCTTCTATAATAATTGTGTAATCCGCAAATTGAAGTGCATGAAAGTGTTTCATTTTTTACCTTAGATCCATGGAAACTAACGATATGAACTTCCAACCGCATCAAACGTGTGGCCGTTTCGCTACTAACAAAATAAGAAGGGAGACAATGAATCATTCTGCCTCAATTCTTTACCAAACGCCCTCCGTTACAAAACATAAGCAAAAGGTGGTAAACAAAAGTGAATGTATTTGGTCTTAGTTTTGAATCAAATACATCAACTTTTTTTGGGGGAAACAGTCATTTTGGTCTCTGACTCTGCAGCTCGCTGTCAAATTGGTCCCTGATTTAAGGAAAAACGCAAAATAGTCCCTGACTCTGAAATCAGTTAGTATTTTTACGGACTGCAGGGATCAAAATGACTAACGGACTGCAGAGTCAGGGACCAAAATGACAGCGAGCTGCAGAGTCAGGGACCAAAATGACTAACGGACTGCAGAGTCAAGGACTATTTTGCATTTTTACATAAGTCAAGGATCAATGTGACAGCGAGCTGCAGAATCGGGGACCAAAATGACTGTTTCCCCCTTTTTTTGACTCACTTTTGCTTATATGTTGTAACGGAGGGAGTAAATCCAAAATAAAATTTATCCCTTTCTCTTTAGATAATCCACATATGTGTCTACCATAAATCCTTTAAAATTATTTAAGTCTTTGACAGTTGACTTCTCGATATTAAGGTCCAAAATTATAAATACCCGTTTGTTCCACTTTTTCCAACTCTCCATCAACAAACAATTTATGCTTTAATTACTTTCAACTTTCGAGACAAAAAATTTCTTACCGCTATTGTTATAGCGCTTCGAAGAAGTTTCGAAAAAAGATTTAAAATCAAGGTGCTCCAAACCAACTATAATTCGCTAGTTTGATTTTGATTGAATTGTTAAAACGCTTCTATAATGACTTTTAAGTCTTCAAATAAAATTTTACCATTGTTAGATGTTGTGAAAATAATGATTTGTTGATCATTTAATGTGTGGAAGTTGGAACATTGTGAATAAAAATGAATAAGAATAAACACATTGGTCTTGTAGGACTTGGAACTAATGAATGTGAATTAAAAAAAGTGTAGTGGAACTAATGATTTAGTTATGGATTGCATGTGTAGATTGTGGAGTTAAAAGTAAGAAAGAGAAAGATGGAGTGGAAACATTAGATATAGTTGATAATAGTCTAGTCAATCGTAAATTACGTGAAGTGGTTTATACTGCTTCTAATCATAATGCAATTTGTTCATGGAAAATGTTTCAATCTGAAGGCATACCGTGTAGACACATACTTTGTGTTCTAAAGGTAAAAGGTATAAATGCATTACCAAGTCATTATATTGTGAATAGGTGGACCATGTTGGCAATTAGCAAGCCTGTTTTTGGTATCAATGATAAAGTGTTTGAAGGTTGTTCTGAACAAAACAATGAGAGTCAACTTATATCAAATGCATGGGATTATCTTTTTACATGTATGCATTTAGCTGGGCATAATAAGGAAAAATTGCAGCTTGTAATAAATGGAGCTATTGCATTGAAAAAGCAATTGACTGAATTCGAAGATGATTCTACACAAACCAAAGCAAAAGAAGTGGAGTCTTTCATTGGATGCGATCTTCCAAAAGAAGTTGAAATTCATCCGCCACGGAGTTCAAAGACAAAAGGAAGTGGCAAACGGATTAAAGGAGGAAAAGAGCAGGCTATTGAACAACAACAAAAAAAAGCAAAGAGACGTTGTAATACATGTCAGCAATATGTATATCATGATAGTCGCAATTGTCCTACAACATCAACTTCATAATCTGGTAAGCAATCTCTTTATGTACTAAATCTAAAAATTATAAATAAAAAAAAAAAGAAAAGCTAATTTAAGCAAGCTTTTCTTTTCTATGTGATTTAGAAGAATAAAAGTTGAATACACACAGAAAAAGATTCTTATCTCACTTTTAATTTTTGAGTACTATAAAAAATAAATCCTTGTCTTATTTGTATTTCCTTCATAGTATCATTCACTCGCTATCTCGTCGGATACAGTGTTGGTTGATGGACGTACAACTGGCGTGGCTACTACTGCTATACTGTACGAGAATGCAGCAATTGTCATGAGCACTCTACTAACTAGTGGCTATTGATATATGTGCATGCATAACAAACATATATTGGATTGGTTATTTGCCAATGTTACTTATTGTACACATGCTCATGCCTATTCACTTGAATTTGAAGAGGTTACTCTCTGACGAAAGCTTCAAATGGGAAATCTATCCTTTAATATTAGTAATTATTAATTTATTAGTTAATTAATTAATACTATTGTACTATATTAAAACAAACAAACACATTGCCGCCGAATTATCCTTTTTTCTGTATCTTTTAAAAGAAAATTCCTTTTCACAATAAATATAGGTTAAGAGACATAACGATAAAAGATTATATCTAATTAATTAAATAATTATTATATAGTAGTTAATTAAATAATTTAGGAGTGAGATTTATATTGCTATTTGAGTATTAATTATATATTAAGTTATTTAGATTGAGCTTATTTTGGCCTTTAGGCCCATCTAACATATTATCCAATAGTAGTAGTATATATGTAGTGTCCCAGACACATTTTAACCTAATGAATGAAATGAATGTCTTTTATTTATCTTTTATTTATTGTTTTTCTTTATGTTTATCTAGGGTTAGTTTCTAGCTCTCTATCACATAATAGCCACTAATCTATTAACTTATGGATTTTTTTATCATGTGCAAGATTTTAAATGTTAAAAAGTTTAAAATACTAGTAAGTTGCATGGGAACTTATGTATTTTATATTAAATGTATACACTTTTAATAAATAATTGTTGTTTTTAATACAAAGTTACTATTTTTGTCTACTTTAGCATCTGCAATGTAAAATGTTGCAGATATAAGACAAATCCTTAACTTATTGATCACGTTTGTGTGTAATACTAGTTTTTGCTTATAGAAAAATTAAAGGGTCATGGTGTCTCCGGGACATTAGTTAAAAAACTAAAAGAGAAAATTTTTTCATTTAAAAAAACACTTTATTTACTTTTAAAAAGTTGATCTTACAAATTTTTATTTTTTTTTAACTATATTTATAATCTTTAAATAGTGCTCCTTGAATACTATTTAGCATTTTCCAAAATTAAATTTTGATTTAAGCTATTGGAAGAAAAATTTAAAAATGCCAATTAATCACAAAGTGAAAGCAGCAGATTATTGGGAGAAAATTTATTTATTCAAGTAATCAAAAAGATGGTGGGAGACATGCTAGCCTCCGCCCTTAGTCTATTAGTTTTCAGTTTTCACTCAATCCAATTACTAGTATATCTGATAACTCTACTCCCCTACCTTTTAGCGACATGTCACAAGCTTTCTTTTCAATATGTTTAAGCAAGCTTTTCTTTTCAATATGTTTATAAAAATTGTAAACACACAGAAAAAGGTTCTCACTTTTAATATTTTAGTTTAAAAAATAATTTCTTTAATATATTGTAGTATTAGATAACGCAATTTACGTAACAAGTTATTCACAGGGAAAAAAAATGGAAAATGTGGCAAATACGAGAATCAAACCAGGAACTTATATTAATAAAACTCGATCATTTACTAGCTTGGTTGCAAATTTTTCTTGTTAAATTTAGGCATTACAAACTTACATATTTCTGTTATTACATTTAAATCATGTCTACATATATGGAAAAAAATTAATTGATTACAAAGTAGTTGTAGTATCTTTAATTAAATAAAAATTATACTATTTCAGCATCTAACAATAATATTTTTTTGAGAAAATTGAAAAGATTAAGAAAATGGATTATAGTTTCAAATTTGTTGACAATTATTATTGTTTTTACAATTTTATCTTTTAAAATAAATAACAAGTTAACATGTTTTTAGAGTATTTATTACATATGATTGATAGGAAAATACTATGCACTATAATTATTGATTTGTTTGGGAAAAATGTAATTAATGCACTGTGTACAGCCCTTTAACTCAAGGGTACACTTTTCCCCTAACTAAGATTAATTAGCAGAACCGGATAAATCAACATCACAGTCACAGGTACTATACTCCAAATATTATCCTATGTTTTAATTACACAAATGCCAAAAAACATTCCATAAATTGTCATCTAGGATCCAATAAATTTCACACACGTCATGCACATTTCTTTACCCTAATATTTTTCTATAAGTATCACCACTCATCCTCAAATATTTTCAACATCTTTTTCAAAAACTAAAAGGCAAACCAGCCGCCGTTTCTCAACCCTTTATTTTCATCACTTTTCATATTCTTTCTTACCATGGGAAACAACAATGCCAAACCTCTTGAATCACCTTTACCTCCTCAATCACCTCAAACCCAAGCTGCTGAAGCTACTCCACCTAGCCCAGAAGCTCCTCAACCTAGCCCAGAAGCTCTTGAAAAGTTGTTAATCCAGAAAAGTCAAATTAGACAGCAACTGTTGCAGTTTTTTTCTATGCTTTCAGTTTCTTGAGTGGTTTTATTACTCTGAAGATCAAAACTGTAAGAGAAAAGAAAGATTGGAAAGTTCCAGAGATGCCGTCCTTAATGTTTTTTTGGGTGGTTAACCTTCTCATTCATCTTTTTTTCCTTAATATGATAGTTAGCACTATCATTGACAATATTAGTATCATGTCCACTGGTAAGTTTGAATTAGTTATTTACATGTTAACTTGTGCATTTGTGTAACAACCCGTTTTCCAAAGGCCAGAAAAGGCATTAATTTTTTTTTTTTTTTTTGTACACATCAGAGTTACGCATAAAAGATTTTGAATGAGCCGGCATTCAAATATACAAAAGAACTCATTACCATAAGGTGCTTCGACAAGCAAAGTGTATTCCTGAATAATTACACTCCAAGTCTAAGTATTCAAATACTTATAACAGCACAAGTTAGAATTCTATGCCTAACCCAAAAAGCACGGTGCACAACCCACACCGGCGCATAGTCTAACTAAGCCAAAGCTCCAACATCTCAATGGGGCCTGGAACAGCCACCGTCGTCACCACGACCTAACCCATCATCTGGGTGGGATGAGCCCGCAAATGAAAGAAATGGTCACCACAAAATAAAAGTATATATATATATATATCCGGTGCGAAAGATGTACACATAACAAATTTCCACAAATACCAACAGAGAAAGCTCTTTAAACACAAAATAATTCCCACCAACGGCTTATATAAATAATGCACACAAAGCCTAATGCAGACTTCTACAATGAGCGTGACAACCAATCACTGGTTCGCCACATGCATGAATTCCGGAATCGTAGGTCCAACCCCTACTAACAATACCAATGGAAACCCCGTAGCTCTCCCAATCACTACGAACCATTAGAGTGGGCTCTCCCGATCACCACACCCCTACCATAAGTATCAATAGAATCCCGTAGCTCTCCCGATCACTACAAGGATTAGAGTGGGCTCTCCCGATCACCACACCCCGTAGCTCTCCCGATCACTACGTATCGATCTCAACAAAAATCTCGTAGCTCTCCCGATCACTACGAATAAAAAGGTGGGCTCTCCCGATCACCACACCGTACACGCAACTACCAAATGCATGAGCATACACTTCCCCATATATGCTAATGCAATGAATACATACCTCTCTAGCATATGTAAACCAAACATAACAACATACATACATTTCTCATCATATGTATTCCAAATACCTGTTCATACATATATTCTCATAATCATATGTAAACAGCGCAAGTATTGTAAACACTTTCTCATCACGAGAATACATAACACATACATGCCAAGCACACCAACACACATCACCGAAAATAACCAAACATGTTGTAACTCAGTGAAAAGACAGAAATAAAGTGATGCCCTTACCTCGGCAAGCTTCTGTTAACCTTTCTCGCGAAATTCTACAATTCACGCTTCCTAAAATATAAGCAGCGTAATATCAATAAAATACTCTCACGGTATTCTATTGAAACGAAACCTATTCCCAAAACTCTAGAGGGGTCTAAGGTACATTCTAACACTCTCGGATAGTGATCACGAGTTCTCCAACACAAAACAATCAATTCCACACACTAAAACCATTTGAAAACAACCCAACAACTCTTCGAGAAATTTCACAGAAAATAAAGTTTTCTTGCAACACAAGTTACAAGTTTTTCTTACCAAATAAAATTGTCATAGCTCATTCAATTTTTATCCGATCGAGACGAGCCATACGCCGAAATCTTCGTCTCGAAAAAATGGATTGAATGATCAAATTTCTATGACAAAATATAACATTTAAAATGGACGAAAATGCCCTTCCAGTTTCGGCCAAAATTGGAATTATTCCAAAACCATTGTTTTTCAAAATCAAACATAGTGTAAAACACTTAAACCATTTCTAATTTCTCAAATTGATCCAACACTCACACCAAATCATTTCGAATCCAAGAATGTCATTTTTTCTTCAAAACTTCGCAAGTCTTTTCTTTTCACATAAAACCACATTAATCATCCCTTTTTAAAACCATGATCATTCACTTAAACCTATGATCATTGCCTTCCAATTTAGGACTTAAAAATTTGAAATCCCATTGTTATAGACACATATAGGCCACGGCCAAAAATTTCTAAATCCCATAATCACTCAAAAAATTTCCATTCTCAAAGCATGGTAATATACTATAATACCCCAAAATCATTTACCCGAACAATCCAAATCATTTTAAATCAAACTACATTTTTTGGCGATTTCGAATTGATTTTCCTTAAGACAAAATCAACACATTTTATTCCCTAAACAAACCATATCACAATCATTTCTTTAAAACTATGATCATGCCTACACAATTGTCTTAGAACAAATTTTGAAATTCAAAACAAAATTCCCCTACACATGTTCATCAACTACTCAAGAACACCAAATAAATTATTTTTCTTATTTTTCAAAACAAAGTTCATAATCAAACATCCATTTCACCACAAAGCTCAAAACTAACATCAAAAACAAAATCTCAAAACAAAATTCAAGTTTATGATCTCTTCAAAAAATTTCTTCAAACCCTTGCTAAAAAAAACTCATGAGAATCACATCTAACCATGGTAAGCATCACTACTAAGCCTAAACATGTTAGATAATCCCTTATAAACAACTTCTAAGCACTAAGAATCAATCATAAACATTTTCTAGTAAAACCCTCTCAAGAACATAACCTCTAAAATCTTACTAAACTCCATGAGTCTTAGCCAAACAATAGAAAGGAAGAGGTTAGTTACCTTAGGAAGAAGAATCTCACAACTCCAAGCTTTCCAACAAGCTTAAGATCAAGTGCTTTGGTGAAGGAATGAAAATTTTGTGAAGAAATGGAAAAGAAAGGGAGCTCCACGGCCAAGAGAGAAGAGAAGGAAGTTTTGTGATTTTTTTCTAAGTTCCACAAAACAACAAACCTCCTTACTAAAGAATGGTCTTGTTTGCCAAACAACCATTGGATCAAATAGTGCAAAGTTTCTAAGACTTAATCCTAGCCATTGGATCAATCCAAGTTTATCCTCACAAGATATTTTCTAAGCTTCCTCACATCTCAGCTCTCGCGTTCGCTCGTAAACGAGTCGCACCTCGCTAACGGACGGAAATCACAAAAATATAAAATCTACCAAATAAACGTCCGTCGTAAACCGTTTCCAAATATTATCGCTAAATCTTTTTCCCCGACTGTAATTTTCTTTCACACCCTCGAAAATTATTCTGACAATATATCCTAACTCACGCCGATATATAAAACTCCCATCTAAATTTCTACGGAATTCAGACATCGTAAAAATTTCCAACAGCGGGTCAAATTCCTACTCGTTTTTCCAAAAACCAGAATAAACCAAAACTCGGATTTTTGGTTTCACAGAAATCTCCTCATACTTAAAAGAGGATTACGACCCAAAAGTATGTGCCTTTCCAGCGCACGAGCACAAAACAGACTCCATTTCAGCAAAAATCCTATTATCGCGACAATACTCACGAAACCGCTTCACCAAAAACCCTAAAAACTTAGCCAACAATAAAGTTCCTTAGGAAAACTGTACAGTGAAATCTTGGGTCTTACATTACTACCCTCCAAAAAGAAGTTTCGTCCTCGAAACTAAAGGTAAAAGTAACAACTCAACTAGTTATTACCATCACCAACACAACAAAATCCCTCAGGATTAGGTGTAGCCACACAGATGCTAACACCGGGTGAAGTCACACAGATACTCTCACCAACACACTGGCACACCCGTGCACCAACCGCAACTCTCAACGAGTTCACCACTCAAAAAATTTCCTAGGGTCCACACACAAAATTTCCAAAGTCACTTCTTTTGCCTCCGCGACGTAGCCTAAACCACTAGGTTCACGCGCAGCTGTGACTGGCTACCCTCCAAAAAGAAACACAGAACTCCCTGTACACCACCAAAGTTAGCAAAACTAGTCAATCCCAGTCAACACGACTCCGTCTACTATCAACAAGAGATTAAAGATGATCAGTTCCTCAATTTGTCAATAAATATCCGACAATCATGATGGTGGTTTAGACCATCTTTACCCAACTTAAACGATGCTTCATTCCACTTGTGCTCAAGGTCCTCCGAGGCACAATGGTCCAACAACGCCTTCGAGGTTTTCCTTAATGTTTCCTTCGATCTCTTACGATCTCGATCTCGTCAATGAGACCAATTTGCCCAAAACACGTTATTTGGACTCTCATGCTTTCACTTAACTTTGCCATTATACAATTGTTCACCCTTTTTATATCCACATTCCACATACACACCGCCATGATATCCATTCAGGTGGTGCTTTTGAATCCTTAACATACACGCACAACCATAATTTTCCAAATTATGTGGGAGGGAATTTCCTTTCGCCAATCCTCCATTGACATAAGCCACATTCTCATGTGCTTCTCTCTTACTTATTCTTAACATGTCTTTCCAATGACTAACTTTATTTGCGACTATCTCATCGATGTCATAAACTCTAAAAACTCCAATTAAGTCTGTCTCATCAATATACTAATTTGCAACTCACAAGTTCAACAACTTCCTAAAGTTGGTTCACAAACCACCAAGACCCATAACTTGTTAATTCCAAACAACATCTTTAACTCGCTGCACACAAAATAAATAATCTCGTTCCACATCAACTTGTTTACAATCAAGCACATTCTTCTCTGTTCGATTGGTCCTTCATCACCGTGAATATTCTAAAGTTATAAAGTCTGTTCCCTCCGGGGAATCAATTCCTAGATCTCAAGTTCTAGATAATCTTGCTCTTACATCTAGTCACTCATCGTTTTCTTATTCACTTCTAACTTCTACTAACGATCATCTATTGTACTCTTCGTAATCGAACGCTTCAATTAATTAATTCCTCAAGTTCCTATTAAGTATCTCTTTATGCATAACTATCTCTAGTATTATCCTCATCACGTCACTATATTTTACCTTTAAACAGACATATCTTACTCATACATCAAGCCATTAAACACTTATCTCAAATCTTAATGTTTGACCTACCAAGAACAACTACCAACGCACAACACTTTGCTATGATTTTATCTTTAGTACGTTCGATACCCAAATCAAACTCTTGAATCTAATCTTCTAGAACTCTAAATACTCGTCGTACCATCCATTTAATCTTAATATACAATAAAAGTCCTTCTAACAATCAACTTTCATTGTCTTAGTACTCTTACTAACGAACTCCTTTTCTACTCAAACACAACATTTCTTAGAAAATTGCCAAACATTGTCGTCCATGACCTGAATTTCTTAACGTTTGGTTACATCCACTCCTATAATTCCGAAATTTCAAGGTACTACTTGGTCCTTCAACCTCTTGGTCGATCAAAATCATTAACTTATATGCCTATCCACACAGGATCTCTACTCAATCTTGACTAATCTTTTCAAACTACTCAATAAGTTTACTTTCTCTTATGGTTTACCTGCCAATAATTAATAATTCTGGCTTACACTACTAAAATTCTCAAGGTATTTCCATACTATACACCTCTAGTAGCACTTATCATCGATATACAACTCACTTGCCCACGGCTGAACTCCTTGTTCTATACATAAATATCTCCCCAAATCTAACCGTATTCAACAATCAATCACCTTTAGCTCTATCTCACATCGACATCCATACTTGCTATCTCCCGAACTATGTATAGATTGTCACTTATCAACGTGATACTTGGTCTCCTACTTTCAATCATCACAAGATTCATCCTTACTAATCTTAGTTTCGAATCTAATTTATCTCCCACACTTGAATTAAACCCTTTAGGTATCCACCATTCGCATAAATGTCGTCTAACACCACCAGGTTTACTCACTCTTGACGTACAACGCCCTTTAATTCCAATTCAAGTCGCCTCAATTATTATTCAATCATCGTAATTAAATCCAATTGACATCTCTGCATGTTCCACCATTCCACAGTGGCTGCATCCTCTTGACAACCCAAATACTTCATCAAGTCGCGCCCCAACTCACAAGAACAGATATCCAATATCTTCTTCGAAAGGTCGTCCCAATCTGATCCTCATTTACAATCCTTTATCAGTACGACGCCCACTCGTCCATACTCAATACCTTCGAGTGACAACGATACAATGCCACTTTCAATCCATAATATTACTTCCAAGAATCCCTTGTAGTCGTTGTTCGCCTCAAGCCAGTCCTCCTCGGACCACCTCGTTTAAGGAATTAAGAAACACTTGTCGACTAAATTCGACCCATGCTCGGGGGTTTCAACTATGTAGGGAACATCGTTTCAACTAAGAGATAATCGATTACCTCAGCATCTACCACGCTAGACTCACGAAAACGAACACATAACCCACAACTCAACAAAAAACCGATCGCTAGAACTAACACAACTCTAGCTCTAATCTGACTGACTCTGGACTAACGACTCAAGTATACACTTTCCCTTTGAAGATTTAAAGCCGTGCTCTGATACCAATTGTAACAACCCGTTTTTCAAAGGCCAGAAAAGGCATTAATTTTTTTTTTTTGTACACATCAGAGTTACGCATAAAAGATTTTAAATGAGCCGGCATTCAAATATACAAAAGAACTCATTACCATAAGGTGCTTCGACAAGCAAAGTGTATTCCTGAATAATTACAATCCAAGTCTAAGTATTCAAATACTTACAACAGCACAAGTTAGAATTCTATGCCTAACCCAAAAAGCACGGTGCACAACCCACACCGGCGCATAGTCTAACTAAGCCAAAGCTCCAACATCTCAATGGGGCCTGGAACAGCCACCGTCGTCACCACGACCTAACCCATCATCTGGGTGGGATGAGCCCGCAAATGAAAGAAAGGGTCACCACAAAATAAAAGTATATATATATATATATATATATCCGGTGCGAAAGATGTACACATAACAAATTTCCACAAATACCAACAGAGAAAGCTCTTTAAACACAAAATAATTCCCACCAACGGCTTATATAAATAATGCACACAAAGCCTAATGCAGACTTCTACAATGAGCGTGACAACCAATCACTGGTTCGCCACATGCATGAATTCCGGAATCGTAGGTCCAACCCCTACTAACAATACCAATGGAAACCCCGTAGCTCTCCCGATCACTACGAACCATTAGAGTGGGCTCTCCCGATCACCACACCCCTACCATAAGTATCAATAGAATCCCGTAGCTCTCCCGATCACTACAAGGATTAGAGTGGGCTCTCCCGATCACCACACCCCGTAGCTCTCCCGATCACTACGTATCGATCTCAACAAAAATCTCGTAGCTCTCCCGATCACTACGAATAAAAAGGTGGGCTCTCCCGATTACCACACCGTACACGCAACTACCAAATGCATGAGCATACACTTCCCCATATATGCTAATGCAATGAATACATACCTCTCTAGCATATGTAAACCAAACATAACAACATACATACATTTCTCATCATATGTATTCCAAATAACTGTTCATACATATATTCTCATAATCATATGTAAACAGCGCAAGTATTGTAAACACTTTCTCATCACGAGAATACATAACACATACATGCCAAGCACACCAACACACATCACTGAAAATAACCAAACATGTTGTAACTCAGTGAAAAGACAGAAATAAAGTGATGCCCTTACCTCGGCAAGCTTCTGTAAACCTTTCTCGCGAAATTCTACAATTCACGCTTCCTAAAATATAAGCAGCGTAATATCAATAAAATACTCTCACGGTATTCTATTGAAACGAAACCTATTCCCAAAACTCTAGAGGGGTCTAAGGTACATTCTAACACTCTCGGATAGTGATTACCAGTTCTCCCTATAGTGATTAAAAATTCCCGAAATTAAATACACTATTTTTCGCTACACGAAAATATTTTCGTTTCAAAACAAACTATGAGATACTTTTGTTTCCAACACCAAAACAATCAATTCCACACACTAAAACCATTTGAAAACAACCCAACAACTCTTCGAGAAATTTCACAGAAAATAAAGTTTTCTTGCAACACAAGTTACAAGTTTTTCTTACCAAATAAAATTGTCATAGCTCATTCAATTTTTATCCGATCGAGACGAGCCATACGCCGAAATCTTCGTCTCGAAAAAATGGATTGAATGATCAAATTTCAATGACAAAATATAACATTTAAAATGGACGAAAATGCCCTTCCAGTTTCGGCCAAAATTGGAATTATTCCAAAACCATTTTTTTTCAAAATCAAACATAGTGTAAAACACTTAAACCATTTCTAATTTCTCAAATTGATCCAACACTCACCAAATCATTTCGAATCCAAGAATGTCATTTTTTCTTCAAAACTTCGCAAGTCTTTTCTTTTCACATAAAACCACATTAATCATCCCTTTTTAAAACCATGATCATTCACTTAAACCTATGATCATTGCCTTCCAATTTAGGACTTAAAAATTTGAAATCCCATTGTTATAGACACATATAGGCCACGGCCAAAAATTTCTAAATCCCATAATCACTCAAAAAATTTCCATTCTCAAAGCATGGTAATATACTATAATACCCCAAAATCATTTACCCGAACAATCCAAATCATTTTAAATCAAACTACATTTTTTGGCGATTTTGAATTGATTTTCCTTAAGACAAAATCAACACATTTTATTCCCTAAACAAACCATATCACAATCATTTCTTTAAAACTATGATCATGCCTACACAATTGTCTTAGAACAAATTTTGAAATTCAAAACAAAATTCCCCTACACATGTTCATCAACTACTCAAGAACACCAAATAAATTATTTTTCTTATTTTTCAAAACAAAGTTCATAATCAAACATCCATTTCACCACAAAGCTCAAAACTAACATCAAAAACAAAATCTCAAAACAAAATTCAAGTTTATGATCTCTTCAAAAAATTTCTTCAAACCCTTGCTAAAAAAAACTCATGAGAATCACATCTAACCATGGTAAGCATCACTACTAAGCCTAAACATGTTAGATAATCCCTTATAAACAACTTCTAAGCACTAAGAATCAATCATAAACATTTTCTAGTAAAACCCTCTCAAGAACATAACCTCTAAAATCTTACTAAACTCCATGAGTCTTAGCCAAACAATAGAAAGGAAGAGGTTAGTTACCTTAGGAAGAAGAATCTCACAACTCCAAGCTTTCCAACAAGCTTAAGATCAAGTGCTTTGGTGAAGGAATGAAAATTTTGTGAAGAAATGGAAAAGAAAGGGAGCTCCACGGCCAAGAGAGAAGAGAAGGAAGTTTTGTGATTTTTTTCTAAGTTCCACAAAACAACAAACCTCCTTACTAAATAATGGTCTTGTTTGCCAAACAACCATTGGATCAAATAGTGCAAAGTTTCTAAGACTTAATCCTAGCCATTGGATCAATCCAAGTTTATCCTCACAAGATATTTTCTAAGCTTCCTCACATCTCAGCTCTCGCGTTCGCTCGTAAACGAGTCGCACCTCGCTAACGGACGGAAATCACAAAAATATAAAATCTACCAAATAAACGTCCGTCGTAAACCGTTTCCAAATATTATCGCTAAATCTTTTTCCCCGACTGTAATTTTCTTTCACACCCACGAAAATTATTCTGACAATATATCCTAACTCACGCCGATATATAAAACTCCCATCTAAATTTCTACGGAATTCAGACATCGTAAAAATTTCCAACAGCGGGTCAAATTCCTACTCGTTTTTCCAAAAACCAGAATAAACCAAAACTCGGATTTTTGGTTTCACAGAAATCTCCTCATACTTAAAAGAGGATTACGACCCAAAAGTATGTGCCTTTCCAGCGCACGAGCACAAAACAGACTCCATTTCAGCAAAAATCCTATTATCGCGACAATACTCACGAAACCGCTTCACCAAAAACCCTAAAAACTTAGCCAACAATAAAGTTCCTTAGGAAAACTGTACAGTGAAATCTTGGGTCTTACAATTTGGTTATGTTATAATGATTTACATCACTTCTCCTTGGGTTTCACTTTTTGGTGGGTTTTCATGGATTTTATCTTTGGTTTTGGTCTTTGTCCCTAAAGCTCTTCCATTTGTGAAGAAGATATACAACAAAATTCAGAATCCTGGTAAGTGGATGTTTGGTAGTCTGGCTGGTTTTGTTATTATGTGGTATAGGCGCCAGATCTTTTTTTGGAGTGGAACTCAAAATATAAGTGCCATTTGAGTGATTTTAAGTAAAAAAAATTATGAGTAGAAAAATAAAATTTAATGTTAGTTACTGCTCTTTGTTTTAGAATTTGTTTTAGTAGTAATTAGTATTATTAGTAGTATTCTTAGTAATTATGAGCAGAAAATAAAAGTTAGAGTTTATTACTGCTCTTATTATATATGTATTGTTTTTAGAATTTGTTTTATTATTAGTATTAATAGAAATGTTGAATGTAATAGTTATTATATTAATGAAATTTGTATTAAGCATTTTATTCTTAATTTATTAAATTTATTTCTTCGTATTTTAATATTTCTGAAAATATATTTAATTTGTATTGGCAATATAAATGGCTTGGACCTGAGCCCTTGAAATCTTCTTTTCCGGATTTATTCTCCATCATCCTTTGTTTTGATCATATTAAATTAATTAAAACTAACTATTTGTGAAGGCTAAATTTTTCTTATAGTAACTATTTTTTTTTTCTTTTAAGAGCACAAATAATCCAAGAGGAATTAGAAGAGCAGATTTGTATTTTGTCTTGATAAAATATTATCTTGCCTATAGCTCAAATTCTAGTCATTATAACAAAAAAAAAGAAGAAAGATTGATCAATTCATAACAAATCAAATATGTTCTGATCGGTACATATTAATATTAACATATTATAAACAAAAATGATTAGCATAACAAAAAAAATAACTCAAAAAATAAATGATATAGATAATTAGTATAACTCAAAATTGATGGATCATAACTTCAGAACAATTTGACTTGACTTAAATTTATCTTAACTCAAAAATGAAAAACTTAGACTTGTGAAAATAGAGTAGTATTATTAGCTCCTGTCCTTAATACTATAAGAGAAAGTTAAATTTTTAGATTTATTAAATTTTTAATGTACTATTTAGTCTATAATATAGATTAGATTGAATAGAAACTCAATTAATTCAAAAAAAGCAAATTTTATCATATACTCCCTTTGTCCCTATATATTAGCCCCTTTGACTAATTTCACGGATATTAAAAAATATTTGTAGTGTAATGTGTGTATTTTATATGTAAAAATTACTAAATTGCCCCTTTTATAGTAAAAGTAAATTTTTTGTTTGCATGTTAGCTTTGCAATGCAATATCGTTTTTAAAATTCACAAATTATCTCAATTCCCTCTTCTATAATAATTGTGTAATCCGCAAATTGAAGTGCATGAAAGTGTTTCATTTTTTACCTTAGATCCATGGAAACTAACGATATGAACTTCCAACCGCATCAAACGTGTGGCCGTTTCGCTACTAACAAAATAAGAAGGGAGACAATGAATCATTCTGCCTCAATTCTTTACCAAACGCCCTCCGTTACAAAACATAAGCAAAATGTGGTAAACAAAAGTGAATGTATTTGGTCTTAGTTTTGAATCAAATACATCAACTTTTTTTGACTCACTTTTGCTTATATGTTGTAACGGAGGGAGTAAATCCAAAATAAAATTTATCCCTTTCTCTTTAGATAATCCACATATGTGTCTACCATAAATCCTTTAAAATCATTTAAGTCTTTGACTGTTGACTTCTCGATATTAAGGTCCAAAATTATAAATACCCGTTTGTTCCACTTTTTCCAACTCTCCATCAACAAACAATTTATGCTTTAATTACTTTCAACTTTCGAGACAAAAAATTTCTTACCGCTATTGTTATAGCGCTTCGAAGAAGTTTCGAAAAAAGATTTAAAATCAAGGTGCTCCAAACCAACTATAATTCGCTAGTTTGATTTTGATTGAATTGTTAAAACGCTTCTATAATGACTTTTAAGTCTTCAAATAAAATTTTACCATTGTTAGATGTTGTGAAAATAATGATTTGTTGATCATTTAATGTGTGGAAGTTGGAACGTTGTGAATAAAAATGAATAAGAATAAACACATTGGTCTTGTAGGACTTGGAACTAATGAATGTGAATTAAAAAAAGTGTAGTGGAACTAATGATTTAGTTATGGATTGCATGTGTAGATTGTGGAGTTAAAAGTAAGAAAGAGAAAGATGGAGTGGAAACATTAGATATAGTTGATAATAGTCTAGTCAATCGTAAATTACGTGAAGTGGTTTATACTGCTTCTAATCATAATGCAATTTGTTCATGGAAAATGTTTCAATCTGAAGGCATACCGTGTAGACACATACTTTGTGATTTAGAAGAATAAAAGTTGAAAACACACAGAAAAAGATTCTTATCTCACTTTTAATTTTTGAGTACTATAAAAAATAAATCCTTGTCTTATTTGTATTTCCTTCATAGTATCATTCACTCGCTGTCTCGTCGGATACAGTGTTGGTTGATGGACGTACAACTGGCGTGGCTACTACTGCTATACTGTACGAGAATGCAGCAATTGTCATGAGCACTCTACTAACTAGTGGCTATTGATATATGTGCATGCAAAACAAACATATATTGGATTGGTTATTTGCCAATGTTACTTATTGTACACATGCTCATGCCTATTCACTTGAATTTGAAGAGGTTACTCTCTGACGAAAGCTTCAAATGGGAAATCTATCCTTTAATATTAGTAATTATTAATTTATTAGTTAATTAATTAATACTATTGTACTATATTAAAACAAACAAACACATTGCCGCCGAATTATCCTTTTTTCTGTATCTTTTAAAAGAAAATTCCTTTTCCTAATAAATATAGGTTAAGAGACATAACGATAGAAGATTATATCTAATTAATTAAATAATTATTATATAGTAGTTAATTAAATAATTTAGGAGTGAGATTTATATTGCTATTTGAGTATTAATTATATATTAAGTTATTTAGATTGAGCTTATTTTGGCCTTTAGGCCCATCTAACATATTATCCAATAGTAGTAGTATATATGTAGTGTCCCAGACACATTTTAACCTAATGAATGAAATGAATGTCTTTTATTTATCTTTTATTTATTGTTTTTCTTTATGTTTTTCTAGGGTTAGTTTCTAGCTCTCTATCACATAATAGCCACTAATCTATTAACTTATGGATTTTTTTATCATGTGCAAGATTTTAAATGTTAAAAAGTTTAAAATACTAGTAAGTTGCATGGGAACTTATGTATTTTATATTAAATGTATACACTTTTAATAAATAATTGTTGTTTTTAATACAAAGTTACTATTTTTGTCTACTTTAGCATCTGCAATGTAAAATGTTGCAGATATAAGACAAATCCTTAACTTATTGATCACGTTTGTGTGTAATACTAGTTTTTGCTTATAGAAAAATTAAAGGGTCATGGTGTCTCCGGGACATTAGTTAAAAAACTAAAAGAGAAAATTTTTTCATTGAAAAAAACACTTTATTTACTTTTAAAAAGTTGATCTTACAAATTTTTATTTTTTTTAACTATATTTATAATCTTTAAATAGTGCTCCTTGAATACTATTTAGCATTTTCCAAAATTAAATTTTGATTTAAGCTATTGGAAGAAAAATTTAAAAATGCCAATTAATCACAAAGTGAAAGCAGCAGATTATTGGGAGAAAATTTATTTATTCAAGTAATCAAAAAGATGGTGGGAGACATGCTAGCCTCCACCCTTAGTCTATTAGTGTTCAGTTTTCACTCTATCCAATTACTAGTATATCTGATAACTCTACTCCCCTACCTTTTAGCGACATGTCACAAGCTTTCTTTTCAATATGTTTAAGCAAGCTTTTCTTTTCAATATGTTTATAAAAATTGTAAACACACAGAAAAAGGTTCTCACTTTTAATATTTTAGTTTAAAAAATAATTTCTTTAATATATTGTAGTATTAGATAACGCAATTTACGTAACAAGTTATTCACAGGGAAAAAAAATGGAAAATGTGGCAAATACGAGAATCAAACCAGGAACTTATATTAATAAAACTCGATCATTTACTAGCTTGGTTGCAAATTTTTCTTGTTAAATTTAGGCATTACAAACTTACATATTTCTGTTATTACATTTAAATCATGTCTACATATATGGAAAAAAATTAATTGATTACAAAGTAGTTGTAGTATCTTTAATTAAATAAAAATTATACTATTTCAGCATCTAACAATAATATTTTTTTGAGAAAATTGAAATGATTAAGAAAATGGATTATAGTTTCAAATTTGTTGACAATTATTATTGTTTTTACAATTTTATCTTTTAAAATAAATAACAAGTTAACATGTTTTTAGAGTATTTATTACATATGATTGATAGGAAAATACTATGCAATATAATTATTGATTTGTTTGGGAAAAATGTAATTAATGCACTGTGTACAGCCCTTTAACTCAAGGGTACACTTTTCCCCTAACTAAGATTAATTAGCAGAACCGGATAAATCAACATCACAGTCACAGGTACTATACTCCAAATATTATCCTATGTTTTAATTACACAAATGCCAAAAAACATTCCATAAATTGTCATCTAGGATCCAATAAATTTCACACACGTCATGCACATTTCTTTACCCTAATATTTTTCTATAAGTATCACCACTCATCCTCAAATATTTTCAACATCTTTTTCAAAAACTAAAAGGCAAACCAGCCGCCGTTTCTCAACCCTTTATTTTCATCACTTTTCATATTCTTTCTTACCATGGGAAACAACAATGCCAAACCTCTTGAATCACCTTTACCTCCTCAATCACCTCAAACCCAAGCTGCTGAAGCTACTCCACCTAGCCCAGAAGCTCTTGAAAAGTTGCTAATCCAGAAAAGTCAAATTAGACAGCAACTGTTGCAGATTTTTTTCTATGCTTTCACTTTCTTGAGTGGTTTTATTACTCTGAAGATCAAAACTGTAAGAGAAAAGAAAGACTGGAAAGTTCCAGAGATGCCGTCCTTAATGTTTTTTTGGGTGGTTAACCTTCTCATCCATCTTTTTTTCCTTAATATGATAGTTAGCACTATCATTGACAATATTAGTATCATGTCCACTGGTAAGTTTGAATTAGTTATTTACATGTTAACTTGTGCATTTTGTTCTGTTATAATGATTTACATCACTTCTCCTTGGGTTTCACTTTTTGCTGGGTTTTCATGAATTTTATCTTTGGTTTTGGTCTTTGTCCCTAAAGCTCTTGTAACATCCCAAATTTAATTAATAGGAGGATATTAATTAAGAGAGGATTATTGGAGTATAATTGGAAATATTTCTATTTATTAGAAATAAGGAACTATAATAGAGTATGAGAATTTCAATTGGTGAAAAATTGAGAAGGACAAATTAGTAATAAAACCTTGTTATGTTATAAGACACCACATCATAACTATTTCTCCACTCACTCTGCAAAACACCTCCGTTTGCATTAATTCTTTTTGGACTAGTTAGATAACGAATTTCCGGTCGTTTCGATGTAGCTTTCGTAATTTTAGGATCAATAATGAGGCCTGTGCGAATTTTTAAAGTTGGAGGCTGAAACAGGATTTTTGCAGAATTCGTTTTTGGGATAGGTCTGCACTTAATCGGTAATGAATCTCTCTCTGTAACTTGGAATTTAATGGGGTTTGATTCTGTGGATATCTGACTTAAATACGGTCGTTGTGACATTGGCCGCGTGCATTTTGAATGAGTAACGAAGCCTGCACAAATTTTTGAAGTTGGATGTTCAATTCAGAAATTCTGCAGAATTTGAGTGGTTTGCACCCGTAACGAAATGGTAAGATATCTCTCCTCGTACCTTAGATTTGAGTTATTTCTTTTCCGTTAGGAAGCTTACGATTTTCCCTTCGTTTTGATATTGGATTTCTTGGAGTTCGGCTAAGGAACAAGGGCTGTAGGTTGCTCCGAAGATGGCGTGTTACTGCAGAATTGTGCAGAAAATTCTGCTATGGAATTAAAACAATTTCGGTGTTCCGGCAAGTTTCTGAGTCGTCATTGTTTCCATTCAAGCGTTGTTTACAGGTGGGTTCTTAGGCTAGTGTAGCTAGTGCCCCTTATTTAAACTTTGCATGTTAATATTAGGAAAATTAGGGAATTATGTGTGAGAGGAATTAACTCCCAAATTCCTCTCCATACTGTCGTAATTTATGTATAACATATGATTGCACTGGTTAATTGAGGATTGAAGGTGTTTTCTTGAAAAACTATGATTTTTGCAAAACAGGGTATTTTCTGCATGAACTCGCCACAGCGAGTAGCTGGCGAGCATTCATGGCGAGCTGGGTTCTAGGCTGATGATACTCGCCATGGCGAGCTTCTGCTCGCCACAGCGAGTTGATTTAGGTCAGGACTTATAATCTTGCCATGGCGAGCCGGTGATTCGCCGTAGCGAGTTTGTACAGAACTGACCTGTATTTCCATTTTCTAACAAAGTTCACACTCGTTTTATATCCTCCAATTATGCCAGATAATTTGCAATTATAAGGTTAATATAAAATATGTGCAGTATGTTAATCACAGTGTAATCCTAGGGTATAACTTAGGAAATTTAGTTTTTATGCTCCCCGGGCTTTGAGAAATTATGGTAGTAAGAACTAATTAGTATCAGTCAATCATGAGCGATCTGTTATGTCGCGCTATGGACTCCCAATGGGATAATCCATTAGGATATGTTATTGTGAGCTGCATGCTGTGACCAAATCGGTTGACGGATATGGCAGGCCTCTGAGACCTGCTCACCTCAGAGTGTCCTTGTGTTTAAAATGAATAAGAGTTTCTAATCTGTGTTACACCTTTGATTTCAGTATTATGATATGTTTATGGATATGTTAGTATATTATGACTGATTAGGATTCCCCGGTGTAGTCACCTCTAGGAGGATAGTAGGACTCACTGAGGCTTAGTAGTCTCACCCCACTCCAAACCAATTTTTTTTAGGTAGACAGGTTAACTGGAGCAAGGACCAGGATGGAGCTGATGATTGGAGCTGAGCTTGATTCATCATACTTGAAGACTTTAGTCTTCCTCTTTGTTGTAGTCTAAATCTGTTTATCTTAGAATCTTATTTGTCTCCACTGTATTCTTTTAATTCTTTTTGAGATGTACGAATTTTCTTGTAATTCAGTTCTCTAAACTCGCTAATTTTATGTACTCAGATTCCATTATTATTGTCTTGACTAAATATTCTAGATATTTTAGTTGGGGCGTTATAATTGGTATCAGAGCAGGTCGATCCAGTATCGGGCCTTGCCATGAGTCATTTGAATCCTTTCCTAAGTAATACAAACCCTTTGGATCTGGACTGTTTATGCTGAAACCATCACCTGCTGAGTTTGATCAGCTCAGTATTGTGTATGGTAGGCAGGGTATTATGGTTTAGAACTGAAGTGGACTCTGAAACTCCAGCGTTAAGATCGTAGTAAAGATGCAATCGAGGAGCAGTCGTTGAAGGGGATTCTTATAAGAGGATATTGGAACGGTGGCAAATGGTGCCACAGGAGTAAGTTGCGTAAACAAGCAAGGAATGCAAGTGTATCATTATGCTGAAGTGTGTAGTGCACAAAAATAATCCAGACACTGTGTGTCAGCTAAACTTCCTAAACCTATAAGTAACCCCACCCTTTTGAGAACTTAAATTCATCCAAGCTTGATGGACCGAGCAGCACCCAACACTAGTAGGCAGTAGACCAAACTCACCTTAAATACTTAGTTAAGCCATGTCAGCCGAGATGTTCACCTGATAGGGAAACTTAGATAGACCTCATTCGTGCTCCATTTATTTTAAGAAGCCAACTGATTTAGACTAACCCAATATTACCAAGCATTAAATGTCCTCAATAGGATGAGTACACCCTTTCAGGTAGAATTAGTGATTACACCGACCCACTAGAGACTTAGCCATAAATAGAATGACTATTAGAACTCTCTTTTAACAGTCTCCGTACCCGAGAAGACGCGTTTAAGTTCAACCATTTTCATGTTCCTAAATTAGCATCCAGTGTAGTGGACCAAATAGATATCCTTGTCATAGAAATTCAAATCGAACTACCTAAGCTAGAGAGACTAAATTAGAACACAAATACATTCCAATATTTCTTCAAAATCACCTTACTAGACTTTCCTCTAGATTGCCCTTAACTAAGTTACTTCGACCCTTCAACTCTTAACAACATTCCTACCTCACCACTAAGAGTCAAGTTTCATTTAGTACAACAATTAGGAATTATCTTTTTAACTACACCAGTCCTTAGCAGTAGACCCAGCAAACCTTTAGTGACTCAAACATTAACTAAAATAATAGTTAAGAATCGTTTATGACCCCGTAGTCACCTAAGACAGTTGTGGAATATTATCATTGAATATGTTAGAAGCCAATGACAGTACCATGTCACATAAGCATAACCTAGCCGCACATCAAATCTGGATTTTTCCTTAACAATACCCGTTATCCGAACAGGTTACTAAAGATCGTCATTTAGGTACCCAAGGATTAGAAACTCAGCGTTACAAGCCAATTAGCTGCGACGATAAGAATAGGTAAATCCTGGCACCGTACTTACACATTTTATGACCACGACCTATTAACTTAACACTTATGATACTACCTTTAGATGCCAGTAAAAAGAATCAGCCTACCACTGTATACCAGCAATTGCACCTAACCATCGTAGGATGAGTCTTGGTTAAAATAACATTTAGGAATTACCGTTAGCACAATTAGTCGTCGAAGTCAACCCGTTGAATATTATCCTTGAGTAGTTTAGGAGCCATTAAGTCCAGTTCAACATTAGTTCGACCATTCACAAAACAAGTTCCTATATTTGAACCTTTAAACTAAGAAACCGGTAAGAGCAGTTCACCAGCCAGTTGGGAACTGTCGTCCAATTACCTTTAGGCTAGTGACATGGAATTGTAGACTCAATTAGCTGCCTCTATTAAAGGAGTAGATTAAACCGTCCATACTTTACCACTACCTTAATGTCAACCAGTTAGACTACCATTTAGGATGTTAATACTAGACGCCGAGAGATGTAGAGCCAACTTACCAGTTCGAAACCAATATTAGTGCCAGACAGTAGAAGACATAACTGGATTAGGATAATAAATAGAAGTCGTCATTTAAACATCAGTCACCTAGACCAACTCTTTTATGTGTATATGTTAGTTACCCAGACACCAGTAACCAAGTTTAATTTTAGCCTCTTTTAGCCACCCGATAATCTCACACATTCAGACTGTTCAGCCAAGGGACTATTGGAATCAGACGTTCCGGTGAGAGTTTATCAGCAAGAACTGTTGAGCGGAAACTTAGCTGTCTTAACTTAGGAGAGTTGATAGAAGAGGTGATAGAAAAATTAGAATCATGAAGTGTAAGTTCGAGCTCATTAGGATTTAGATCTTTAATTTTTCCTATCTCACCATACGGATCCTCCTTTAGCCAAAAGCGACAAATTGGACTAAGACTCGATTTGATTGGATGTTATTAAGTCTTGGGAAGTATTGAACGAACTTATTTTCCAGTCTGCCTGACTATGCCACCGGAGGACAATTTCTTCTCGTCCCTTGCTGTCAGTTGTGTTTAACACACAAATTCAATTAAGATGCTAACATTTCAAAATCTTTCGAAACTAGCTAGTTACATTAATAATGTTAAACGTCACTCTTAGATAATCACATTAAGTGTTTATCAGATTTTTTAGATATGCTACCAGTAGCTACAACAACACTGCGGAAGTCAATTATTCTTGAAAAGGTCATGAATAATTTCAATTAAGTTTCTTGCGCGTTGATTGATCTGATAATCAACATCCTTAACTGTCCTGATATAAATGACTTAGCTCAGTATCAGCAAGTCATTTCAAACTTCGTGCACTCGAATCTGGTAATCAGTTCTTCAAAATGATCAGTTATCTATCTCTTTGTAGTCTTATCAGCCGAATTCATAATTAAATTCGAAATCATTCCAATTCAGTGGACTTAAACTCTGCAAGTGAAACCAGTGTTGAGAATCCGGACCTTTCAACTCTGTGTCCTAAATCATAAGAAGTCAGTATGTTAAACCTTAAGTATCTCTGCCGAACGATTCAGCCTTTTTGATTCATTCATGTAACCTTGTGAGACCGAGTGCTAAGTATGAGTATCATGATCAACATATTCTAACTTTAAGTTTAGTTATCAGTAACCAGTCCACGTAAGTATAAGAGTTAATTGCTCATTTAGAGTAAGGTACCTTATACACCTAAAAACCAATTGCGACCCTGAGCACCCTGTAGTCAACCTATGGATCTTTCTGAGCTAAGCAGTTCAATCCAGTCTCAGAATTTAGAAGTCCAAACCTCTCGTTCAAATTAACAAGTTATCATCCGATTGTCTAGCCGTTTTCCCATTAAGCGAACTTTCAGCCCAACTTCCAACCTAGTACTAAACCACCCATACTCTATTTCTTTTGGGCCGGAATATTTAAGTAACACGGTTAATGCAAGGGTAAACAGAACGTGGCAGGTGCTATAGTATTCGGAAAGTACTACAGCAGTGGTAAGAGAGAATAACCATGGGAAGAGAGATTTTGGATTTATCATTACCAATATTAGACCTCTAGGTTAGTTTAACCATGCAAACTTAACCAGTGTCACCTGAATTAACGTGTACCTAACCAGGCCAGATACCGACCTACTAGTCAGTGGAGTATCGAATGTTAATACCGGTAGTATTGGAAGAAGAAGAGTAATCGTAGTAGTAGAAGAAGTTTAAGGCTGTTACGACGAGATGGTGTATAACCGTACTCAGAGATTTTAGAATAGAGTTGCAAGTGCACAGTCCAGAGGATGATAGTGAGAGGTTGAATCAGAGTACGCAGCACGAGATCGATTGAGAATGCAAGAATGACTGTTAGCCTGTAACCCCTAAGAGAAGAAAGTTTTATCCAAAGGGATTGAATGCAATTGATCGGAGGATAAGTGAAGCATAGAATTGGATGTGGATATAAACGATCTACCCTGATGTGGAATAAAGAAGTTTTAAATTTCGAGGGCGAAATTCTTTTTAAGGGGGTAGATTGTAACATCCCGAATTTAATTAATAGGAGGATATTAATTAAGAGAGGATTATTGGAGTATAATTGGAAATATTTCTATTTATTAGAAATAAGGAACTATAATAGAGTATGAGAATTTCAATTGGTGAAAAATTGAGAAGGACAAATTAGTAATAAAATCTTGTTATGTTATAAGACACCACATCATAACTATTTCTCCACTCACTCTGCAAAACACAGAACAACAAACTTTCATCCCTTTTGCTCTCTCTCTCTCTCGTGGCAGAAACAACAACAAACAACAACATCTATTCCTTAGCTTCAAACCTTGATTTCACTCCACAAATTCAACATGCAAAGTTAGAATCATGTGCCTTAGGTCATGAGCATCATGGAAAGGTAAGATTCAATTCAAAACCCTCTTGTTCATATCTCAAATTTGTGCCCTTTCTCTCCAATCCAATTCTGAAATTCACTTGTAATGCATGCTTTTTTTTGTCTACAAATAATGGGTTGTGATGATTGAGGCAAGAATTGAAGGAACAAGCAGTTTTGAATGTGCTTAAGGAAACCCGTAATTCAGGATACACCTTCTCTAAATGGGTAAGAAATCTCTGCTCACACCTCCGTTTGCGTTGATTCTTTTTGAACTAGTTAGATAACGAATTTCCGGTCGTTTTGATATAGCTTTAGTAATTTTAGGATCAATAATGAGGCCTGTACGAATTTTTAAAGTTGGAGGCTGAAACAGGATTTTTGCAGAATTCGTTTTTGGGATAGGTCTGCACTTAATCGGTAATGAATCTCTCTCTGTAACTTGGAATTTAATGGGGTTTGATTCTGTGGATATCTAACTTAAATACGGTCGTTGTGACATTGGCCGCGTGCATTTTGAATGAGTAACGAAGCCTGCACAAATTTTTGAAGTTGGATGTTCAATTCAGAAATTCTGCAGAATTTGAGTGGTTTGCACCCGTAACGAAATGGTAAGATATCTCTCTTCGTACCTTAGATTTGAGTGATTTCTTTTCCGTTAGGAAGCTTACGATTTTCCCTTCGTTTTGATATTGAATTTCTTGGAGTTCGGCTGAGGAACGAGGGCTGTAGGTTGCTACGAAGATGGCGTGTTACTGCAGAATTGTGCAGAAAATTTTGCTATGGAATTAAAACAATTTCGGTGTTCCGGCAAGTTTCTGAGTCGTCATTGTTTCCATTCAAGCGTCGTTTACAGGTGGGTTCTTAGGCTAGTGTAGCTAGTGCCCCTTATTTAAACTTTGCATGTTAATATTAGGAAAATTAGGGAATTATGTGTGAGAGGAATTAACTCCCAAATTCCTCTCCATACTGTCGTAATTTATGTATAACATATGATTGCACTGGTTAATTGAGGATTGAAGGTGTTTTCTTGAAAAACTATGGTTTTTGCAAAACAGGGTATTTTCTGCATGAACTCGCCACAGCGAGTAGCTGGCGAGCATTCATGGCGAGCTGGGTTCTGGGCTGATGATACTCGCCACATCGAGTTGATTTAGGTCAGGACTTATAATCTCGCCATGGCGAGCCGGTGATTCTCCGTAGCGAGTTTGTACAGAACTGACCTGTATTTCCATTTTCTAACAAAGTTCACACTCGTTTTATATCCTCCAATTATGCCAGATAATTTGCAATTATAAGGTTAATATAAAATATGTGCAGTATGTTAATCAGAGTGTAATCCTAGGGTATAACTTAGGAAATTTTGTTTGTATGCTCCCCGGGCTTTGGGAAATTATGGTAGTAAGAACTAATTAGTATCAGTCAATCATGAGCGATCTGTTATGTCGCGCTATGGACTCCCAATGGGATAATCCATTAGGATATGTTATTGTGAGCTGCATGCCGTGACCGAATCGGTTGACAGATATGGCAGGCCTCTGAGACCTGCTCACCTCAGAGTGTCCTTGTGTTTAAAATGAATAAGAGTTTCTAATCTGTGTTACACCTTTGATTTCAGTATTACGATATGTTTATGGATATGTTAGTATATTATGACTGATTAGGATTCCCCGGTGTAGTCACCTCTAGGAGGGTAGTAGGACTCACTGAGGCTTAGTAGTCTCACCCCACTCCAAACCAATTTTTTTTAGGTAGACAGGTTAACTGGAGCAAGGACCAGGATGGAGCTGATGATTGGAGCTGAGCTTGATTCATCAGACTTGAAGACTTTAGTCTTCCTCTTTGTTATAGTCTAAATCTATTTATCTTAGAATCTTATTTGTCTCCACTGTATTCTTTTAATTCTTTCTGAGATGTACAAATTTTCTTGTAATTCAGTTCTCTAAACTCGCTAATTTTATGTACTCAGATTCCATTATTATTGTCTTGACTAAATATTCTAGATATTTTATTTGGGGTGTTATAGCTCTTCCATTTGTGAAGAAGATATACAACAAAATTCAGAATCTTGGTATGTGGATGTTTGGTAGTCTGGCTGGTTTTGTTATTATGTGGTATAGGCGCCAGATCTTTTTTTGGAGTGGAACTCAAAATATAAGTACCATTTGAGTGATTTTAAGTAAAAAAAATTATGAGCAGAAAAATAAAATTTAATGTTAGTTACTGCTCTTGTTTTTAGAATTTGTTTTAGTAGTAATTAGTATTATTAGTAGTATTCTTAGTAATTATGAGCAGAAAATAAAAGTTAGAGTTTATTACTGCTCTTATTATATATGTATTGTTTTTAGAATTTGTTTTATTATTAGTATTAGTATTAGTAGTAATGTTGAATGTAATGGTTATTATATTAATGAAATTTGTATTAAGCATTTTATTCTTAATTTATTAAATTTATTTCTTCGCATTTTAATATTTCTGAAAATATATTTAATTTGTATTGGCAATATAAATGGCTTGGACCTGAGCCCTTGAAATCTTCTTTTCCGGATTTATTCTCCATCATCCTTTGTTTTGATCATATTAAATTAATTAAAACTAACTATTTGTAAAGGCTAAATTTTTCTTATAGTAACTATTTTTTTTTCTTTTAAGAGCACAAATAATCCAAGAGGAATTAGAAGAGCAGATTTGTATTTTGTCTTGATAAAAGATTATCTTGCCTATAGCTCAAATTCTACTCATTATAACAAAAAAAAAAAAGAAGAAAGATTGATCAATTCATAACAAATCAAATATGTTCTGATCGGTACATATTAATATTAACATATTATAAACAAAAATGATTAGCATAACAAAAAAAATAACTCAAAAAATAAATGATATAGATAATTAGTATAACTCAAAATTGATGGATCATAACTTCAGAACAATTTGACTTGACTTAAATTTATCTTAACTCAAAAATGAAAAACTTAGACTTGTGAAAATAGAGTAGTATTATTAGCTCTTGTCCTTAATACTATATGAGAAAGTTAAATTTTTAGATTTATTAAATTTTTAATGTACTATTTAGTCTATAATATAGATTAGATTGAATAGAAACTCAATTAATTCAAAAAAAGCAAATTTTCTCATATACTCCCTTTGTCCTTATATGTTAGCCCCTTTGACTAATTTCACGGATATTAAAAAATGTTTGTAGTGTAATGTGTGTATTTTATATGTAAAAATTACTAAATTGCCCCTTTTATAGTAAAAGTAAATTTTTTGTTTGCATGTTAGCTTTGCAATGCAATATCGTTTTTAAAATTCACAAATTATCTCAATTCCCTCTTCTATAATAATTGTGTAATCCGCAAATTGAAGTGCATGAAAGTGTTTCATTTTTTACCTTAGATCCATGGAAACTAACGATATGAACTTCCAACCGCATCAAACGTGTGGCCGTTTCGCTACTAACAAAATAAGAAGGGAGACAATGAATCATTATGCCTCAATTCTTTACCAAACGCCCTCCGTTACAAAACATAAGCAAAAGGTGGTAAACAAAAGTGAATGTATTTGGTCTTAGTTTTGAATCAAATACATCAACTTTTTCTGACTCACTTTTGCTTATATGTTGTAACGGAGGGAGTAAATCCAAAATAAAATTTATCCCTTTCTCTTTAGATAATCCACATATGTGTCTACCATAAATCCTTTAAAATCATTTAAGTCTTTGACTGTTGACTTCTCGATATTAAGGTCCAAAATTATAAATACCCGTTTATTCCACTTTTTCCAACTCTCCATCAACAAACAATTTATGCTTTAATTACTTTCAACTTTCGAGACAAAAAATTTCTTACCGCTATTGTTATAGCGCTTCGAAGAAGTTTCGAAAAAAGATTTAAAATCAAGGTGCTCCAAACCAACCATAATTCGCTAGTTTGATTTTGATTGAATTGTTAAAACGCTTCTATAACGACTTTTAAGTCTTCAAATAAAATTTTACCATTGTTAGATGTTGTGAAAATAATGATTTGTTGATCATTTAATGTGTGGAAGTTGGAACATTGTGAATAAAAATGAATAAGAATAAACACATTGGTCTTGTAGGGCTTGGAACTAATGAGTGTGAATTAAAAAAAGTGTAGTGGGAACAAGTCCCACATCGCTTAAGTCACTCTCTTAATTAGTAGTGTTTATATACGCAAACGAGACTAATAATGGCGTGCTCAAAAGGTACCCGTTTTGTAAACGGAGGACCACACACACCTTGTCGAATATCATCACACGCGCGCGACGCCGTCAGACCGAGTCGGACTTGGACCTAGATGATATATTATTTTTAGTCACAAAATTAACTAATTTTTTATTAGTTAATTATGCAGGAATGAAATCACAAAATTAAAACATGATTAATTATTCCAACATGTTTTTAATTTGCTTCAATTCCACTTAATTTCTTTGCTCCCCTATTGAATTGTCTGTTACACTTTGACTATGTTATCCGCTCCTTTTTTTCAATATATGAAGAATTCTTCTTCATGGCCATCACATTGGCTTATTCACGTGAAAAAGAAAACAAGCAAAAAAAGCCATAAACATCCAACATACTCCTTCTCTATTTTCTTCACCAAAATAATAATTGTTTTGTTTTTTGTGTTTCATTGCTTTGGAAACCGGTATTGTAGTATCGGTTAAAATAGATATTGTTGTATCAATTTTGAGTAATTTTGTCGAATTACTCAAGAAGGTGTTCCTTCCGATCGTTTTGAATGAGGATATGCCCACTGTTCCTATCGGTCTTGTAGGATCGAATTCCGGAACAAAGGAACAACCACTCACCATCAGTGTTGATAAGCATGATGCAGCGACTGAAAAACAAAAAGAAAAGGATTCGATTGATCCTGCTGCAAAAGAGCTTCAGTTGAAAAAAGAACAACAACTCTGGTTGCATAATGATTATTTATGCAAAGGTTACATTATAAATGGCCTATGTGATGATTTGTATGACTATTATAGTACATACAAAAGTGCTAAGGATGTTTGGGAGGCGCTGAAAAAGAAATATGATACTGAGGATGTCGGTGTGAAGAAGTATGTTGTTAGTAGGTACCTGAATTACCCGATGGTTGATGAAAGGTCGGTGGAGGCACAATCTCATGAACTTCAGAAAATTGCTCATGAAATAATAACTGTACGTATGCCTCTTGACGAACAGTTTCAAATTGCAGTGATGATTGACAAACTGCCCCCTAGTTGGAAAGATTTTAAAAATCAGCTTCATCACAAAACAAAAGAATTTTCAATCGAGAGTTTTATTACTCGCCTTTATATTGAGGAGGAATCTAGGAGACAAGACCAGAAAGAAGAGGCCTATGTGGTCTCTGGCAACAATAAAAAGAAATTTGGTGCGGTTCTGAAGCCTACGGGCAAATCTTTTAAGAATCAGAACCGCGGCCAAACGAACTGAATTAAGAATGGTAACCCTTCTAGGGTCCATAATGCTAAATAGTATCTACCTGCTCAAAGGAATGACTCCGGTTCAGTTGGTTTGTCTTGTTTCAACTGTGGTAAACCGGGTCATTTTGCAAAGAAGTGTAGACTCAGGAACAAACATGCTGCTGCCCCTAATGCACAGGCTAACCTGACTGATGAGCCTTATGTTGCTATGATCACCGAAATCAATATGGTTGGTGGTACTGATGGCTGGTGGATAGATATTGGCGCTACTCGCCATATCTGTTATGAACGTGCTATGTTTAAAACATACACGGCTGATGAAAATAATAAGGTAGAGATGGGAAATACCCACACCTCTGATGTTGCTGGTATTGGAGATGTTGAATTGAAGGTCACCTACGGGAAGACTCTGATCTTGAAGGATGTCATGCATGTGCCTGACATTAGAAAGAATTTAATTTCTGGTTTTCTTCTTAATAAGGCTGGGTTTAATCAAACTATTGGGGCTAATTTGTACATCATCACTAAGAATGATACTTTTATTGGGAAAGGTTACGCTACTGATGACATGTTTAAGTTGAATGTTGATTTAAATAAAATTTCTCCTAATGTTTACTCTGTTTGTGATTTTAATATTTGGCATGCTAGACTTTGTCATGTTAGTAAACGTTCTTTATTTAATTTAAGTAACCTAGGATTAATTCTAAAGTTAATTGCTAATGACATAGAAAAATGTGAATTTTGTAGTCAAGCGAAAATAACTAAATCGTCACATAAATCGATAATTAGAGAATCTGAACCATTAGATTTAATTCATTCTGATATATGTGAACTTGATGGAACTTTGACTAGAAATGGTAAACGTTATTTTATCACTTTTCTTGACGAGTGTTCTGATTATACTGTTGTATATTTAATGAAAAATAAAAGTGAAGCGCCTGACATGTTTAAGATTTTTGTGACTGAAATTGAAAATCAATTTAGTAAGAAAATTAAGCGGCTTCGTAGCGATAGGGGAACAGAATATGATTCTATGTTGTGCAATAATTTTTTTAAAGAACATGGAATTATCCATGAAACGACTGCACCATATTCACCTGAAATGAATGGTAAAGCAGAAAGAAAGAATAGAACTCTTACTGAACTAGTTGTAGCTAGTATGCTCTATTCTGGTGCTGCCTCACACTGGTGGGGGGAAATTTTATTGACTGTTTGTTATGTTCTGAATAGAGTCCCCAAGGCTAATAATGTGGTCTCACCTTATCAGATATTAAAGAAAAGACAACCGAATTTGTCTTATTTGAGAACCTGGGGATGTCTTGCTTATGTCAGGATACCGGATCCGAAGCGGGTCAAACTCGCTAGTCGTGCCTATGAATGTGTATTCATTGAACAGTAAGGCATATAGGTTTGTTGACCTAAATGCTAAAGTGATCATAGAATCAGTTGATGCTGATTTCTATGAAGATAAATTTCCCTTTAAATTGAAAAATAGTGGGGGCAATGAATCCACAAATAGTGGAGGCACCGAGTTAAGTCGCCTTCCGGTGATAAGAAATTCTGAGAGCAACAAAGAAATAGAAACAGAACTTCGTAGAAGTAAAAGAGTAAGAGTAGCTAAAGATTATGGACCAGATTATTCGGTATATTCTTTAGAAGAAGACCCTACAAGTTTTCAAGAAGCCTTGTCATCTCTGGATGCAGATTTATGGTAAGAAGCTATTAATGATGAGATGGAGTCTCTAGAAACTAACAGGACCTGGCACTTAGTAGAGTTGCCTCTTGGTTGCAAACCGATTGGTTGTAAATGGATTTTGAAAAAGAAACTAAAACCCGATGGTACTATTGATAAATACAAGGCTCGCCTTGTAGCCAAAGGTTTTAGACAAAGAGAAAATATAGATTTCTTCGACACTTTTCTCCGGTCACTCGTATAACATCCATAAGGGTACTGATTTCAGTTGCCGCTATTTATAATCTTTTTATTCACCAAATGGATGTTAAAACTGCTTTTTTAAACGGTGACTTAGAAGAAGAAATCTATATGGAACAACCTGAAGGGTTTGTAATACCTGTACAAGAACAAAATGTCTGTAAGTTAGATAAGTCCTTGTATGGACTTAAGCAAGCGCCAAAGCAATGACATATTAAATTTGATAGTTTGATGACATCAAATGGATTCAAAGTGAATGAAAGTGACAAATGCATTTATTATAAATATGAAAATGGCATTTGCACTATTGTATGTCTCTATGTGGATGATTTAGTCATCTTTGGGTCAAACATTTCTGCTATAAACGCAGTGAAATCATTGTTGAGTAACAACTTTGATATGAAAGACCTTGGAGAGGCAAGTGTGATTCTTGGAATTAAGATCACTAGGTCAAAGGACGGAATAACTTTAGATCAATCCCGCTATGTGGAAAAGATTCTAAAGAAATATAATTACTTTGACTGTAAAGAGGCTAATACGCCGTATGATTCCAGTGTAAAACTATTTAAGAACACTGGTGAAAGTGTAAGACAAACTGAATATGCTAGTATCATTGGCAGTCTGAGGTATGCCACTGATTGTACCGGACCCGACATCGCATATGTCGTGGGACTGTTGTGCAGGTTTACTAGCAGGCCCAGTAATGAGCATTGGCAAGCTATTGAGAGAGTCATGAGGTATCTTAAAAAGACCATGAATCTCGGATTACATTATAAGAGATTTCCTGCTGTACTTGAAGGGTACAGTGATGTTGATTGGAACACCTTGTCGGATGATTCCAAAGCGACCAGTGGCTATATTTTTAGTATAGCTGGAGGAGCTGTGTCTTGGAAATCAAAGAAACGGACCATATTGGCTCAGTCCACTATGGAGTCTGAAATGATAGCGCTTGCCACTGCTAGGTAAGAAGCAAGTTGGTTGAGATGCATGCTATATGAGATTCCCTTGTGGGAAAAACCTATGCCAGCTGTGTTGATCCACTGTGATAGTACCGCGACTATTGCTAAAATTGAGAATCGATTCTATAATGGAAAGAAGCGTCAAATTATACGCAAGCACATCACAATGAGAGAGATGATCACTAAAGGAGCTGTGAGAGTGGATCTTGTACGCACTGATGATAATTTAGCGGATCCTTTGACGAAAGAACTAGCTAAAGAGAAAGTCTATAACACATTTGTAAAGATGAGACTAATGCCGATATGAACTTATCATGATGGGAACCCAACCTAAAAGACTGGAGATCCCAAGAATTAGGTTCAATGGGTAATAACAAGTCGTGATGAGTTAATGATGATCATGCAAGTAAAATGAGAAAAGCATGAATCCTAATAGCGAAAGGATGAGTTGCAGCTCTTAATGAGATCTATACTCTGTATGAGTAGAGTACCGAGCTACAGGAGTACTCTTGATAGATTCACCTATACGAATGTGGAACTGAGGCCGGTTCCTAAAACGTTCATGAAACTGGGATTGACGTGCAGGGCCATTGAAGCATGAGCTACAAAGAAACACCTTGTGGAAAGGTTGTGTGCGGGTTTGAGAAAAATCTGAGATAGAGTTCAAGATAAGCATCACTCTTGCTAAATCAGGCTCTTACTTGCTATGCAAAGGTTCAAGTCATAGACACATTCGCTTATGCACAATCTTTTAGAAACCTCTGAAACACTTTTTTGAATTCAAGTGGGGGATTGTTGTGAAAATAATGATTTGTTGATCATTTAATGTGTGGAAGTTGGAACATTGTGATTAAAAATGAAAAAGAATAAACACATTGGTCTTGTAGGACTTGGAACTAATGAGTGTGAATTAAAAAAAGTGTAGTGGGAACAAGTCCCACATCGCTTAAGTCACTCTCTTAATTAGTAGTGTTTATATACGCAAATGTGATTAAAAAGGGCGTGCTCAAGAGGTACCCATTTTGTAAACGGAGGACCGCACACACCTTGTCGAATATCACCACACGCACGCGACGCCGTCGGACCGAGTCGGACTTGGACCTAGATGATATATTATTTTTAGTCACAAAATTAACTAATTTTTTATTAGTTAATTATGCATGAAAGAAATCACAAAATTAAAACATAATTAATTATTCCAACATATTTTTAATTTACTTCAATTCCACTTAATTTCTTTGCCCCCCTATTGAATTGTCTGTTACACTTTGACTATGTTATCCGCTCCTTTTTTTTTTTTTAATATATGAAGAGTTCTTCTTCATGGCCATCACATTGGCTTATTCACGTGAAAAAGAAAACAAGCAAAAAAAGCCATAAACATCCAACATATTCCTTCTCTATTTTCTTCACCAAAATAATAATTGTTTTGTTTTTTGTGTTTCATTGGTTTGGAAACCGGTATTGTAGTATCGGTTAAAATTGATATTGTTGTATCAATTTCGAGTAATTTTGTCGAATTACTCAAAAAGGTGTTCCTTCCGATCGTTATAGTGGAATAATCGATCGGTACAGTATCGAAACTGGACTGTTTTATCCTGGAGGCGGCACGGTCGATTGTCTGCTTTGCACAATTCGAGCAGTACCGTGAAACGTCTTAAAGAGAGTGTATAGACCCGCGACTCAGCCAGTAATTTTCTTCCGTTCCAATTTTTGGAAAATTATTATTTTTAATATAAAAAAATTAGATTAAGAGTAATAGAAATTGTTTTTATTGTAGTATATAAATTAAATAATATTGAGTAAAAACATAAATTTATATAATATTTTATTTTAAATATTTACATTTTTTGTATGAGTATATAAGTAATACTATAGGACTAATTAACAAATTGAGACCACAGTACATGTGCGTCCTGGTCTGCTTAATTCTCACTTAATGTCATTCTCTTTCACAAATTCTGATCTTATTTTGTTTTTTTTCTTCTTTTGGTATGAAAATTCTTAGCTCATGGTCACTGTTGTCACAGTTGCAGGAATAAATTGTTGCGAAGTATTTTAATTTGTACTATTTTTTATTTTAAATGTGAAACAAGGAGATAGACTATGACGTGTTGTAATGAAAATGTAATGAATAGTCTAAGATGAGCCCAATAATAGATTTATTAGGTCCAAATCCATTTTAGGGTATGAGTCATTAGTTTCTAGAATATTCTAGATAAGTTTTAGTGAGTCATGCTATCATCTTGCTTATATATAGAGAGGTTATCAATGTAATAATTATCAAGCAAAAAATGAATGAAAGAAATTAGTTTGTTAGTTTAGTGTAGTTTTTAATATCTTTTAGCAAGTATCTCCTTCATCTATGAACAACTAAAAAGTTGTTCATAACAATTGGTGCTTTCATTGCTATGAATTCTCCTCCCCACCATTACCCCTATCACCACTTTCATGATCCTACAATTATCAATGTTCATACCTTGTTGAAACCACAACCCTATCAATATCCATCTTTCAGCAACACTCAATCCTCACCCTTTGCCTCATACACACCCTTCTACCAACAACCACACAACATCACCACTCCCCATTGTCTCGATGCTGAGATTTCCAATTCAGCCTCCACCTTCACATCATCAGTCACACCTTCTAGCATTACCAGTAGCCATATTTCACCCACACCATTTTCCCAACAACAACCAACCAACAATGTTTACCTAGAACCCACACAACAACCAACACCTCCCATTTCCACTATTGAGATTGGATCACTTATCAATCAACTTTTACAATCCCAAGAGAAATTCAAGCACACACTCTCTGTTTTTGCCAATGAAGTATCACTCCTTAAAACTACACTCACACCTACCTTCAACCATCACAAACCACACCAGGAGCTCATACACACCATCAACCCCTTCACCCAACATCACCCACCATTTCTATCATTCAACAACACACATGTGTGCCCAAACCTTCCTTCAATTACTAAGCAAACAAGCTTCACACCATCCCGCTTCAATCACACTAACACTCACAAAGAGGAAAAAAATTTATGCGTCTCACACACATCTTCTCACCACCACCATACACCATTTTCTATTCCCACGGAGATGAGTGAAACAACCATAGTAACAAACAAGGCACCTACAACCAACAAGGAAATCATCCCCACCATTGTTCATGAACACGAGTTTGCTGTCACAACCGAGTTAGTGGAACTTAAAATCAACGACCGAGATGAACCACATGAGATCGTGGTCGAAGACGACGACGGTGATTTTACTTTCCTTGCCGTTGATTCAGTTCTTCGAGTCGATCAGGAAGAAAAGAAATATGTACTGGTTGAGGAGCAGAAACGACATGTCACTGAACCTCTGAAAAATTCCGTCATCGCGACCACCATGCCTTCAACGGAGAAGGAGGTTGTGCTCTCCGTCACTGTGGCGGAAACGACTCAGCAACATCCATTCTTCATCTTCCAGCTTCCTGATTTTCCAATCGAACTTTTGGATCCCGGCGGGTCTACCACTGCGTTTTTCCTTAATCCTCAAGACTTTGTAGTCTTTGATCCAGGCGGTGATGAGCATCGAGTTCGTTCTTTGAAGGCGAAATTTGGTAATGATGTCTATGTTTTCGACCCCGGCGGTGATGATCGCATTTTTGGTTCTCCGGTGCTGATTTCGATCAACAACCATGATACTCATACGCCATCGCTTCTGCAAATTCCATGGGACAGAGGGAAATCCATAGTTTATGATTTCGTCATCTCTTTCAAACTCTTCAATTGGTTCACACCAGTCCGATCAAACACACCGCCGGTAACTATCTTTGACTCTGGCGGTGACATGTCCGGTACGTCGGCAATTTCTGGAGGGAGTCTTTGCATTTTCTCTTTGCTGTGGCTACCGCGGGATAGAGGAAAAGATGATTGGAATTGCAGCTTCCTATTTCCGGCAATGGATTTATTTCCGACGGGAGGCATTGATTTTGATTAGCCGGTTCATTGCAAATTGCAAATAGGACTGAGCCTAACTGCACTTTCATATTGGGCCAAGTTGCTAATAATAACTGGGCCTTTCAGCAAGACCTTTCTGCAACAACTCATCAAAAATAAGTTCTTTATTTTTATTTTGGGCTAAGATTAAATTTTAGGTTGTTACATTACATTGTGGAATTTTTTTTAGATTACACCTTGAGGGCAAGGTGTTTGTGCAAGAGCAATGGAATGTAATGAATAGTCTAAGATGAGCCCAATAATAGATTTATTAGGTCCAAATCCATTTTAGGGTATGAGTCATTAGTTTCTAGAATATTCTAGATAAGTTTTAGTGAGTCATGCTATCATCTTGCTTGTATATAGAGAGGTTATCAATGTAATAATTATCAAGCAAAAAATGAATGAAAGAAATTAGTTTGTTAGTTTAGTGTAGTTTTTAATATCTTTTAGCAAGTATCTCCTTCATCTATGAACAACTAAAAAGTTGTTCATAACACGTGTTGTATTTATATGAGTTATTGATCATGTATCTATAAGTTTTCTGTTAATCGCACGACTAGAAATTTTTATTTAGGCTATTGGTAGAAAAATTAAAAAATGCAAATTAATTATTGGGAGAAAACAATTCTTGCGGAAAAAAAAATCCGCAGATAGATTATGGAAACCACATTACTCCTTTTCTTCCGCTCTCTAGTTTATTTACAAGAGTTGTTCTTCTATTTGTAGATGATTAAGTAAAAAATTAATGATTCTTTTATTAGATATTACATATAATCCGTATTTGAATTCGGACCTACAAAACCCTCTTTCCAGAAAAATCAAAGAATTAGTTAACATTAAAATATAACTAAATTATTGAGTTATGTCGATTTCATTGTTTATTTTTTAAGTTATTTGTTTTTTTTTTTTTTTGAGTTAAGATAAATTTAAGTCAAGTCAAATTGTTCTGAAGTTATGATCCCATCAATTTTGAGTTATGCTAATTATCTATACTATATTATTTATTTTTTGAGTTATTTGTTTTGTTATGCTAATCTTTTTTTTAATATGCTAATATTAATATGTCCTGACTCGAACATATTTGATTTGTTATGAACTGATCTATCTTTTTATTTTATTTTTATAATGAGTCAAATTTGAGCTATTGGCAATATATAAATGGCTGGGACCTGAGCCCTTGAAATCTTCTTCTTCGGATTTATTCTCCATCATCTTTTGTTATGATCATATTAATTAATTAAAACTAACTATTTGTAAAGTCTAAATTTTTCTTATAGTAACTATTGGCATTATAATTCTTCACAAAGGTCCTGATCTCGTCAACCCCTTTAACCCAACTGTCTTTATCTTTAAGATTTAACGACTGATTGCGTCTTCTCCTTTCTTTTATGAATTGATGAAAAAATCTTGGATTAGAGTACCCTTTTTGAACTCATTTGGATCTTGGCTTTTAGGATGTTCGCTTTGCTATTTTGTTTGATTTTGATTATAAAAGTTATTCTAACCGCGAGATAAAAATGTATGCATTTCGGTTTGGTTCGGTTGACTTTTAAAAAATCATCCAAACCAAACCACCTTCATAATTAAATTACTAATAAATGTACTAAACTAAAATCAAATACCTTCATATTTGTCCTAAAAAAAGGAAAGTGATATATTGTCAAAATAATATATGATATATTGTACCATCAACATACAATCTTTCTGACTAAAAAATTACTTTAGAGAAAGCAAAAATTTCTCTCATTGCTGAAAAAGTAAAAGCTGAATTTCCAGCTTAAATAATTTCTCTCATTGCTATCAAATTTCCAATTTGATTAGTAGCGGTCCCTAACTTGAAACATTTACTCTTATGTTATCTGTGATCAAATATTGGAAAATACTAGTATGGTTTTTCTTAAGAAGTTTCTTGTTCATAGTTTTGAGTCACCATGGATTTAAACACTTTTGGTAAAGCATGATTACAGTAATCGTATGAATGAATGAAATAATGACATGAAATTTTGGAGCAAGTTACAGAAGTGCAGCGTGATGTGGAGCAAGTTAGGGTTTAGGTATACGATGTGTTGCCTAATGTGCCAACATCTTAAACATACGATAACTTGATGAACAAGGAAAAATAAAGTGCAGAAGATAAAGAACACAACGAGTTTGTTAACCCAGTTCAGTGCAGCGCACTTACGTCTGGAGGATACCAATCCAGGAATAAATCCACTATGATAGCTCTAATTCAAAGCTAAACTCCCCCGTTTACAACCTCTCGCTTAGACACTACCTTGTGCAAACTCTACCTTGCTCCTCACAAAATATGACTTCCCTAGTCACTTCCTAGCTATCCTACCTTGCTCCTCACAAGGATTTTTACAAACTCAATGATGGAGATGCACTCCTAACCTAAAGAACCAACTCGTGCTTCAAAGCTTTTGAGTGATTCAAAGTCCAAATCTTGTTTCAAACTAGAAGCAAGAAAAGGAACAGCTCTATGCTTAAAAGCTTAAGAGCTAAATACAACCCTACGTTCAAGTCTCAATGGAAATAAGAAACTATAGGGACAAAGACTGAAAATCCTAATGACTAGAATTATGAATATAGATTTCAGTGACTAAAACAAGTCTTCAGTCTTCCTTTATATAGAACGAGATCTGGTAGCTAACCGTTGTAATCTTCAAGTAACAAACTCAATCTTTTAACAAAAGATATGTTTGTTTTAAATCTTTTTGAATCTTTTTCAATCTTCTAGTAACAAACCGGCTTTTTTAAATCTTCTCTGAATCTTCTTCAATCTTTCAGCTCGTTCCTTGGCGCGCAAGCTAGCGTGGATATGTTTGTTTCAAAACAGATATTTTTCAAAAGATCAATGTAGCGGGCTGGAAAATTCTCATTATAACACAATGAAGTCGCCACCGATTTTTATTTATCCCAAATAGAGGGAAAGGAAAATATCGAAAAAAGCCTTGAGGTTAACATTGTTAAAGAACCATGGCGGGTTCGGGAATTGGTTATGCGAGGGGAAGGTGTTAGCACCCCTCGCATCCATCGTACTCGATGGGAACCATTCAGGTGGTTTAGGTTTGTCTGCGCAGGTTTGAATTAAATTACTTTATCGTTGGCTAATCTCTACTTCGTTTCCACTTTAACAAAAAAAAGGTTTTTTATTATTTGAGTTTGACGGTTGTAGGAGCCCGCTCCTACGTATTCCCTGGTGCAATGGGAAATTCAAAACTCACGTAGTTCTGATAAAAATTGTTTGTGTGGTTGGTTGGTTTTAACGGGTAACGTTTATTTTGTATTCCGCTGACACAACGACGCTTGTATGCTCTAATCAGAGGCTTAAGCGGTGTATATGTCAGAGGAGTAGATAAAACGTGTATCCATTGAAAAAGAGAGTTGAATAACGGATGTTGCTTATTTCGCATTCCGCTGATACAACGGTGCTTGTATGCTCTAAAGAGAGGTTTAAGCTCGTATGTGTCAGAAGAATGGATAAAGCGTATATCCATGTTTGACTGAAAAAATGATTTAAGTGTGTTGGTTTGATTTTAGCACTTGTTTTGTTTGGAATGAGAACTAACTCATGAACACTAGTCAAACGACCGGCGACCAAGTTAATTCGGGGAAGAAAGAAGCAAACGCCAGATTCTCCCTTTTTCATTCGCGTTGTTATGAAAATCTTGATTAAGAAAACAATGTCTAAAAGAAAAGACGAGTGTTGGTTGTTTTTAACGCTTGATTTTTAGAATGAGAATTAACTCATGAACAATAGTCAAACGACCGGCGACCAAGTTAATCCGGGAAAGAAAGAAGCAAACGCCAGATTCTCCCTTTTTCATTCATTAGTTTTTGTGAAAATGTTTATTAATTTGATTATGAAAACAAAGTCCAAAAGGAAAAGCAAGAGAATAAAAGGAAGAGAAAATTAATTAATCTAGTGCAAAAAAAGTGATCCAAATAAGCTAAAGAGCTTTTGGTTCAAATAAGCACTTATTGAAATAAGCTAAAAAGCACTTAAGTTGAAAAAGGACTTATAAAAGTAAGTTAAAAAGTTTAGAAAAGTTTGTATACAGTGACCACTGTATATGAATCAATGTTGTGCACGAATTAGGGTCAAATAAGCTAAAGAGCTTTTTGAAACCCTAAATAAGCACTTATGCACAAAACAACTTAATTGAGAATCACTTATGAAAATAATTTGAAAAAGTTTGAAAATTGATTGTATACAGTGAACACTGTATTTGAATCAATGTTGTGCGAAAATTTGGATCAAATAAGCTAAAGAGCTTTTTGAAACCCCAAATAAGCACTTATGGTTAAAACCACTTAATTAGAAAATCTCTTATGAAAATAAGTTGTAAAAGTTTGAAAATTTATTGTATACAGTGAACACTGCATTTGAATCAATTTTGTGCGAAAATTTGGATCAAATAAGCTAAAGAGCTTTTTGAAACCCCAAATAAGCACTTATGGTTAAAACCACTTAATTAGAAAATCTCTTATGAAAATAAGTTGTAAAAGTTTGAAAATTGATTGTATACAGTGAACATTGTATTTGAATCAATGTTGTGCAACAATTAAGGTCAAATAAGCTAAAGAGCTTTTTGAAACCCTAAATAAGCACTTATTTGCAATTAGGTCTAAAAGCAATTATCATGGAAAAAGATTATTAAATAAGCTAAAAAAATTCACAAGTAAGTTTGACAATATGTAAGCATAAACAATGACCTAACAAACTTAAATAAGCTGTAAGTTACATAAGTGCTTCTACAAATAAGCTAAAATTAACTTAAAATCAAAAACAGGGGGGGTGCATATTATTCAGGCATAGCAAAAAATGGGGGTGCAGAAAGTACCTGAATCTGGGTCTAAGCCCAACCTGCAATCCTGTGTGGCACAGGAAAGGATGACTAGGGTGCACGCGCGTGTTTTAGGCCGTCCGATGAGATCTGATGGTGAGATTTGAATCAGCCAAGGAAACGTTCCAGTGCTTCGCATGCATAAGGATCACCATGCACACGCGCGTTTCAGGACGTCAGATCTGTTCATTAAAGCATCCAACGCGCGCGATCAAACCGAACAATCCAACGGTCCCGACTTAATCCAGCGATCTGACGGTTTCTGTACGATCTGGGTTCTAGAGGGAGTACGGTGAGTCTTCTTCTTCCTCACAAAGAACAACAACACGCATGAACTCGGTCAAATCGAAAATTCTCAAATCTTAACCAAATCGTGCTAAACAAAGCTCTATCCTGCTCGATTTTTCATGCTGGTCATGAATCCATCATTAGTTTTTTCAGAAAGTGTTTCAAACTTGAGATATGTTGAGATAAAGTTTGAGTGAAATTTTGAGAAATCACAAATTAAGAAGATTCGAGTTCGATTGATGATTGGAAAAGGTTCTTGGGATGAAATAAGGATGAATGGAGTTGAAAAACGATAGAAACAGAGGCTAGAAACTCCTACTCCATTATCACATTTTTGGAGGTTTTTTTTTGAGCTTTGAATCTCTCAAATTATGGGTTAGATCTTGTGTTTTGTGGTTGTTTCTTGCTACTTGAAGTGTTTGGAAGCTTATTTGATGAAGAAATTGAAGCTTGAAGGTGGTTTTGATGGATTTCGAAATTTGAGAAAAGAGAGAAAAAGTTGATGAATTTTTGGGTGATTTTCTGACCTAGGCTTTCTGGTTGCGCAGCTGAGGCTTGATGAAGGCTTATATATGATTGGAATTAGGTTAGAATCAATGAGAATGAGGGTAGAAAGGACATAGTACAAATAATTGATTTTTTGTGATTTTTCAAAATGGATAAATGAGGAATTTTGGGTTGTACTATGATAAGGTGGATATGAGGAAGGTTCTAGTTTACTAATGATAGGAATGATGAGGTGTCAATGGTTGTTTGGATTTGGGCTAACAAAAAATGTTTGGACCAAAAATAATTAATTAACCATGATGCAACAATGCAATTTTGAACTTTAAATGATGCAAATAATGCAAATGACATGAGAGATGAATTTTTTGGAATTTTTATGCAAAATGTTGATTAAATGTGAAAAGAAAAATTATTTTATTATGTGGGGCAAAATTAGGGTATGACAGCTGCCCCTATTTAATTAGCTTGGACCGTAAGAATGCGAATAACCTCGGTATTCGTATTCTTGGGGTAAAAGATAATTAAATACAGAATGCCCTAATTTTGCAGGAGCATGAGTGTTGATGAGAGGAACGAGAAAACCTGCTTGGTATCTTTGGTATCCTTATTTCAGGATTTCTTCTTGAATATGAACCATCGCCTCAGAGGTGCTTAGATTCTGAGAACAAGTCGTCGCCTAACCAGGTGCTTGGACTGATGAATATGAACTGTCGCCTAACCAGGTGCTTAGATTCTGAGAACCAGTCGTCGCCTAAGCAGGTGCTTGGACTGATGAAGATGAACCGTCGCCTAACCAGGTGCTTAGATTCTGAGAACAAGTCATCGCCTAACCAGGTGCTTGGACTGATGAATATAAACCGTCACCTAACCAGGTGCTTAGATTCTGAGAACCAGTCGTCGCCTAATCAGGTGCTTGGACTGATGAAGATGAACCGTCGCCTAACCAGGTGCTTAGATTCTGCTGAATATCCTTATTTCAGGAACTGCTGTATATGAAGGAGCTAACACCAAAACCAGGAGTTGTATGTCTTTGAGATAGATAGATATGACACCTCAATGTTGCATCTTGAAAAAGAATCCCCACCCGCAGGCCTTCGGATTCTGCTGAATATCCTTATTTCAGGATTTTCCTTATTTCAGGAGATGGCTGTAACACCTTAGTGTTGCACCTTGAAGAAGAATCACCACCCGCAGGCCTTCGGATTTTGCTGAATATCCTTATTTCAGGATTTTTCCTTATTTCAGGAGATGGCTGTAACACCTTAGTGTTGTACCTTGAAGAAGAATCACCACCCGCAGGCCTTCGGATTCTGCTGAATATCCTTATTTCAGGATTTTTCCTTATTTCAGGAAATGGCTGTAACACCTCAGTGTTGCATCTTCAAGATGAATCACCACCCGCAGGCCTTCGGATTCTGCTGAATATCCTTATTTCATGATTTTTCCTTATTTCAGGAAATGGATGCAACACCTTGAAGAAGAATCACCACCCACAGGCCTTCGGATTCTGCTGAATATCCTTATATCAGGATTTTTCCTTATTTCAGGAAATGGCTGTAACACCTCAGTATTGCATCTTGAAGATGAATCACCACCCACAGGCCTTCGGATTATGCTGAATGTCCTTATTTCAGGATTTTTCCTTATTTCAGGAAATGACTGTAACACCTCAGTGTTGCATCTTGAAGAAGAATCACCACCCGCAGGCCTTCGGATTCTGCTGAATATCGTTATTTCAGGATTTACTGTTGTCATTCCTATTGGGGAACCGGACAAACTGATGTCATTCCTGTTGGGGAACCGGACAAAATTTATGTCATTCCTGTTGAGGAACCGGACAAAGTTGAAGATACTTGTTGTCATTCCTATGCGGTCATTTGAGTAAACCTTATCTAGCCACTCGCACCAAAACTCAATCAAAAGTTGCTGTGATGATGTGCTTATATAAGCTGTTGTGATTATCTTGTAGAAGAATTTTTTTCAGAAAATTTGCAATTCATTGGGGTGGAGATTGGATATGGTTTTTCAACTAATCTGCTGGGGAGACAGTTTACCAACCGACTTGCTAGGAAAAATGTCAAACTGCCTTTCTTGTGATTAAGTGACTAAAACTTTTATTATGCGAGCAATAACCTTTAAACCTGCTTTATGAATGCATGTTTGCCATGATTATTTGTGCATGAAATGAAGTGCATGATTAATGTATATGATGACATGAAATAACTGTGTGCTATTGGAAATTGGGTTTCAACATGGGTGTTAATGAACATTGGGTTTTATTTGGGTTCCATTGAATATTGGATTTTGAGTGGATGCCAATAATGATTGGACTTTGAGGGTGTGCCAATAATGATTGGACTTTTAGGGGGGTTTTCCAATAATGATTGGACTTCTAGTGGGTTTTCCAATAATGATTGGACTTTGAGGGTGTGCCAATAATGATTGGACTTTGAAGGTGTGTCAATAATGATTGGACCTTGAGTGCGTGCCAATAATGATTGGTCTTTGAGGCGTGCCAATAATGATTAGACTTTGGGATTGTCAATGCAAGGTTAGGTTCTTGATTGTGGATGTTTGATTTGGCTATTTGATTATGAGGTTATTGGATTTGTGGTATGGGGCACACCTGATACTTGAATGAAATGACGTGATCAATGCATGCTAATGATTTACATGGATGAAATGACATGGCTAATGCATGACGCTCATTTGCGTGAATGAAATGACATGACTAATGTGTGACGATGACTGATGCCCCTATGGAGGGTGGGAGTGTTTCGGGAATCAAGGCTTTTTATGGAATGATGGCTTGATGTTGATTCCTGGCACCAGTACCGGACTTAATGGTTGCAGATATCTACCAGTCTTTGCTTGAGTAGCTTCAAGATATAGGGAGAACCTGCCCCTGTGTATATTGTCTTGCCCCAATCTGTTGGGCATTTGAAGTATTTAGCTTTTTTCCTTGATTTTTGGCCAACTTTACTGATATTGGTTCTCCCTCTCAAAGAGGTTTGCCTCTAAATTGACCCATTCTTGAAACATGTTTGGCTGGGCCAGCAGGATCTTCAGGTGATCTGCCCCATGGTCATAAGAGTTTGTTCTTGATGGGCAGAACCCCAAGGTGATTTGACCCTGATCAAGAGTGTCTTGAACTGATTCATTAGGTCCTTGAAATCTGGGCTTTGATACCGCTTTCCATGATGCGATCTTAGGACACTCTGTCTATGCCGAATGACCTTTCTAAGGGATGTGCCCCATGATTAAGTGAAGTCCTGAAATAGCTGCCCCAGATTAGTCCAAGGTTCTGCTTGATTGCTCGGTAACAGCTCAGAGTTGGAACTTCCTTATTGTCAAGTGCTGACTTGCAGATAAACCTGTTTGCTTGAAATAGTAATTCTAATTCCATGTTAACGCAAGTTTTGAAATTGAAATTGAGATGACATTTATGTACATTGGATGTATTTGGTGGAAGATGGTGTGAGAGTATGATATTAACAAAAGATTTTTGGGAGTCAGGTTAACGCAACCTTGCTACCGTATGCTTTCAAGCTAAACCTTGCTTCAATTAGGTCTTTTGAAGGTTGTAACGTGGCCTGGTTCACGGTTTCTGAATAAAAGGATATAAGGCTCAAATTTTAATTTTAACCCACCCTCTTCTTCGTGATGATCTTCAGTTCTAAGTTCAATTAACTCCACTCTTGTATTCAAGTCCCAAGAGGTTTTTGAGATTGTGATGGTGAAAATATGATGGCTCAGGAACAGAGGATGTGTTCCCTTTTTGGTGTGACAGTCACATTGGCTTTTGTTTTGGTCACATGATTTTGTTTTGTCGTGAATCTTGGTGACCTTCGCTTTTTCATTTTTTTTTCAATCCCTAATTTTTGCCTAGACTATTCTTTTGCATTTTTAGTCTAGCGGGATACCCTAATTTTTGCCTAAGCCATTTTGAGGTTTTGACTTAGCGGGCTTTTCTTTCTGTCTTTTTTTGTATTTTGTTTGGCGAATTGTGACTGCCTTGGTGATAGGTGATGAGGAACACTTTTTTTTATGATTTTTTTTTTTTAAATTCGAACGCATGGTCGAATTAATTGAACACTACCCTGCCCCAGGTTAAGATCGCAGGTTTTTTCGTATAGAAAAAAACACCAACTTCTAGGCTCAAAGGGGGTGACTACGGATTATCTTCCTTATTTCTCCAGTGTTTGAGAGTTTGAAACAATGCCTTACATCATCAGCAAAGTTTTATTCGAAAGCATACTGTAGCAACTTGGTTTTTTTTTTTTGTTTTTTCATCATCCTCTCTCCAATCTTTGTTCAAACAGAAATGATAAAGAAAGAAATGAAATGAGGAGTATTGATATTTTTTTGCTTTTGTGAAGAAGTATAAGGAAGAAAAGTGAATGAACATGCAAGAATGGATTCAAAACCTGCATTATTATTTCATTAAGATAACTATTGCAAACAAACAAAGGTTAAATGCTAATAAAACTTAACAAACAAGGAAATTAAAACAGGACAGCCTACAGAAAGTTTCATGGCTTGATTCAATCCTTGAACTCTTGATTAGCATCCACAAATGGGTTTGCATGACCGGACAACAGACTATCCTTCACAATTGGGCTCTCCCTCTTTGAAAGTTAACAATTTCTGATCAATGAGCTCTTGAACCTTGTATTTGAAACCCCTACAGTTCTCGATGTTGTGTCCGGGAGACCCATTATGATAGTCACATCTAGCATTCTCATCGAAACCAGGTGGATATGGTGGTGACACGGGGTCAAGGGGCATTAGCTGGACCAACCCTTTTTGGAGTAAGTGTGGCAGGATTTGCCCATATGGCATGTGTATACGATCATAGTGCACATTTCTCCTTTCCTTTCGGGGCCCGCGTTGGTTCTGCTGATGTCCCAAGTTCTGTGCGAACTGTCTTGACTGGGAATGATTCAAAGGCGTCTATATTGCCTGCTTTGGAAACCCTTGGGATTGTGGAGGTTGAACAACTGTTGGATACTGATGATTGAAGCATGGGGCGCGAGCAGGCACCGTTGAGCAAGAGTGAGAGTGAGGTGGGCTGACATCGTTGGGCAAGAATGATTCCATCATCCTTAGCTTGTCCTCTATTGCCTTGAACCTTTGGCGAGTCTCCTCACTCGGGGATACAACAGATTTTCCCTTAACGTTATCACCTTGATGAGCGTTCTTGGGGTCCTCTAGACTTCGAGGCATAGCAAACCTGGGTTGGTCCTGATGAGTTCTTGGCTGGCCAACCATGAATTTGGTGTTGGTACTCATTGACCCTTGGGTGACTTTACCAACAGCAGAAGTACGTCCGGATGATGAACCGAATGAAGGCCATACCACATTTGACAATGGGGAATCAATTGGAAGATTTGCCCATACTGTTGCAGCGTCTACTCTTGAAGGCAGAATGAGACTAGCTAGTATTTCCAAAACACGGTCCAACTTGTCAGTCACTTGGTCCACATCGCCTCTCAAGGCATCAATCTGTTTCTGCATGTTTTCCATGGTTTCCTTGAAATGCTTTGAGTCTGGTATCAGTGTCGGGAATGTAGCTGTTTATGTGAACAGGTAAGGATGAGATAATGTTTTTTGTATGAATGCAAATGCATGTAAAAGTCTTTTATGCTTTATCACTTTATTTTTGAAATGTTATGCAAAAAATATTTTTGTATGAATGCATGAGTGCATGGATGCACTTTTGTAGCAGATTCTGTCACAATGAAGCAGAGGTTCAATTATCATTTCTGAGGTCAAAAGGCTCAAAGTTACCTGCAACCCACCCCTCTCACATGTTGTTCTAAGTTTGATATGGTTAAATCACGGATCACCTCTTTGGAAACGATGCCGTTATTGCACGGCAAACGCGTCTAAAGAGGAATCTCTCGGGTTCTAAACAGAGGTCCCTAATAACAAGGTTTGGTTCTAGACCGGTTAACAAAAGGTCCCTAGAGTCACGGACCCAACGATGAAAAACGCCGACGAGCACTAGTCAAACGACCGGCGACCCGACGCTCCTCAAATCAGGTCTACTCTAGGCGGGGTGATTACGTGGAGAACACTAGTCAAACGACCGGCGACCCATCATAAAGACCCCTAGCTTAGCCTAAGTTTTTCTCAAGCTCGGGTATAGAGCTTCACACAGTATCCACGCCGCATGGGCAAAAAGAAAAAAAGAAGAAGGAGTAGAAGAAGAGAAACAGCCAGCCAAGCATATAATTGACAAAAAATAAAAGATAGAGTAAGATACTGCAAACCTGGAAATAGCAGACAAATATACACCGCCTAAACTAGGCTTAACTCTCAAGAGTCCCCAGTGAAGTCGCCAGCTGTAGCGGGCTGGAAAATTCTCAATATAACACAATGAAGTCGCCACCGATTTTTATTTATCCCAAATAGAGGGAAAGGAAAATATCGAAAAAAGCCTTGAGGTTAACATGGTTAAAGAACCATGGCGGGTTCGGGAGTTGGTTATGCGAGGGGAAGGTGTTAGCACCCCTCGCATCCATCGTACTCGATGGGAATCATTCAGGTGGTTTAGGTTTGTCTGCGCAGGTTTGAATTAAATTACTTTATCGTTGGCTAATCTCTACTTCGTTTCCACTTTAACAAAAAAAAGGTTTTTTATTATTTGAGTTTGACGGTTGTAGGAGCCCGCTCCTACGTATTCCCTGGTGCAATGGGAAATTCAAAACTCACGTAGTTCTGATAAAAATTGTTTGTGTGGTTGGTTGGTTTTAACGGGTAACGTTTATTTCGTATTCCGCTGACACAACGACGCTTGTATGCTCTAATCAGAGGCTTAAGCGGTGTATATGTCAGAGGAGTAGATAAAACGTGTATCCATTGAAAAAGAGAGTTGAATAACGGATGTTGCTTATTTCGCATTCCGCTGATACAACGGTGCTTGTATGCTCTAAAGAGAGGCTTAAGCTCGTATGTGTCAGAGGAATGGATAAAGCGTATATCCATGTTTGACTGAAAAAATGATTTAAGTGTGTTGGTTTGATTTTAGCACTTGTTTTGTTTGGAATGAGAACTAACTCATGAACACTAGTCAAACGACCGGCGACCAAGTTAATTCGGGGAAGAAAGAAGCAAATGCCAGATTCTCCCTTTTTCATTCGCGTTGTTATGAAAATCTTGATTAGTTTGATTAAGAAAACAATGTCTAAAAGAAAAGACGAGTGTTGGTTGTTTTTAACGCTTGATTTTTAGAATGAGAATTAACTCATGAACACTAGTCAAACGACCGGCGACCAAGTTAATCCGGGAAAGAAAGAAGCAAACGCCAGATTCTCCCTTTTTCATTCATTAGTTTTTGTGAAAATGTTTATTAATTTGATTATGAAAACAAAGTCCAAAAGGAAAAGCAAGAGAATAAAAGGAAGAGAAAATTAATTAATCTAGTGCAAAAAAAGTGATCCAAATAAGCTAAAGAGCTTTTGGTTCAAATAAGCACTTATTGAAATAAGCTAAAAAGCACTTAAGTTGAAAAAGGACTTATAAAAGTAAGTTAAAAAGTTTAGAAAAGTTTGTATACAGTGACCACTGTATATGAATCAATGTTGTGCAAGAATTAGGGTCAAATAAGCTAAAGAGCTTTTTGAAACCCTAAATAAGCACTTATGCACAAAACAACTTAATTGAGAATCACTTATGAAAATAATTTGAAAAAGTTTGAAAATTGATTGTATACAGTGAACACTGTATTTGAATCAATGTTGTGCGAAAATTTGGATCAAATAAGCTAAAGAGCTTTTTGAAACCCCAAATAAGCACTTATGGTTAAAACCACTTAATTAGAAAATCTCTTATGAAAATAAGTTGTAAAAGTTTGAAAATTGATTGTATACAGTGAACACTGTATTTGAATCAATTTTGTGCGAAAATTTGGATCAAATAAGCTAAAGAGCTTTTTGAAACCCCAAATAAGCACTTATGGTTAAAATCACTTAATTAGAAAATCTCTTATGAAAATAAGTTGTAAAAGTTTGAAAATTGATTGTATACAGTGAACACTGTATTTGAATCAATGTTGTGCAACAATTAAGGTCAAATAAGCTAAAGAGCTTTTTGAAACCCTAAATAAGCACTTATTTGCAATTAGGTCTAAAAGCAATTATCATGGAAAAAGATTATTAAATAAGCTAAAAAAATTCACAAGTAAGTTTGACAATATGTAAGCATAAACAATGACCTAACAAACTTAAATAAGCTGTAAGTTACATAAGTGCTTCTACAAATAAGCTAAAATTAACTTAAAATCAAAAACGGGGGGGGGGGTGCAAATTATTCAGGCATAGCAAAAAATGGGGGTGCAGAAAGTACCTGAATCTGGGTCTAAGCCCAACCTGCAATCCTGTGTGGCACAGGAAAGGATGACTAGGGTGCACGCGCGTGTTTTAGGCCGTCTGATGAGATCTGATGGTGAGATTTGAATCAGCCAAGGAAACGTTCCAGTGCTTCGCAGGCATAAGGATCACCATGCACACGCGCGTTTCAGGACGTCAGATCTGTTCATTAAAGCATCCAACGCGCGCGATCAAACCGAACAATCCAACGGTCCCGACTTAATCCAGCGATCTGACGGTTTCTGTACGATCTGGGTTCTAGAGGGAGTACGGTGAGTCTTCTTCTTCCTCACAAAGAACAACAACACGCATGAACTCGGTCAAATCGAAAATTCTCAAATCTTAACCAAATCGTGCTAAACAAAGCTCTATCCTGCTCGATTTTTCATGCTGGTCATGAATCCATCATTAGTTTTTTCAGAAAGTGTTTCAAACTTGAGATATGTTGAGATAAAGTTTGAGTGAAATTTTGAGAAATCACAAATTAAGAAGATTCGAGTTCGATTGATGATTGGAAAAGGTTCTTGGGATGAAATAAGGATGAATGGAGTTGAAAAACGATAGAAACAGAGGCTAGAAACTCCTACTCCATTATCACATTTTTGGAGGGTTTTTTTTTAGCTTTGAATCTCTCAAATTATGGGTTACATCTTGTGTTTTGTGGTTGTTTATTGCTACTTGAAGTGTTTGGAAGCTTATTTGATGAAGAAATTGAAGCTTGAAGGTGGTTTTGATGGATTTCGAAATTTGAGAAAAGAGAGAAAAAGTTGATGAATTTTTGGGTGATTTTCTGACCTAGGCTTTCTGGCTGCGCAGCTGAGGCTTGATGAAGGCTTATATATGATTGGAATTAGGTTAGAATCAATGAGAATGAGGGTAGAAAGGACATAGTACAAATAATTGATTTTTTGTGATTTTTCAAAATGGATAAATGAGGAATTTTGGGTTGTACTATGATGAGGTGGATATGAGGAAGGTTCTAGTTTACTAATGATAGGAATGATGAGGTGTCAATGGTTGTTTGGATTTGGGCTAACAAAAAATGTTTGGAGAAAAATAATTAATTAACCATGATGCAACAATGCAATTTTGAACTTTAAATGATGCAAATAATGCAAATGACATGAGAGATGAATTTTTTGGAATTTTTATGCAAAATGTTGATTAAATGTGAAAAGAAAAATTATTTTATTATGTGGGGCAAAATTAGGGTATGACAATCACACGCAAATATTTGAAAGCGTGTTTATAGGGCATTCAGTTCAGGTACCACATGTGTGCACATCAGTCACCACATCTGGACCAAAGGCTTATTTTAACAAATGAAGCCAACCCTAAAATAAACTCAACCTTACAGGTTGAAAACACTAACAATCTCCCCCTTTGGCAAATTGTGGTTAAAATAACCTTTGGAGTCAGCCAACTAGACTTTGGAGAGAATCATTAGAACATCAGAGGCGTTGCAGCAGCGGAATCTTGCATCATATCTTCTGAGAGAATAAAACTCCCAACATACAAGCATGGTGATGAATCATGCACACAGTAGAGAGGGGAAGTGTCTTCAGCAGCTTCAGTAAAATGTTTACTCCCCCTAAATTCAAGCACCATCTTCACCAGTCTTCAAAGGATCAGTCTTCATTCGTCTGGTTCTTCAAAGTCTTCAAAAAGATGTGCAGAATACAAGCACATTCTGTCTTCAACGATGTGCACACATCTGGTATCACATCATGTACTAGAGTAAACATATTGCACTACCTTTCCTCTTACTCCCCCTGGATATACTACTTATCTTTTCTCCCCCTTTTAGCCATAATGTTGACAAAAAGTTTAAGAACAGAAAGAGTAGTCAAATAGTACTGGGGCCATTAAATGTGCAATATACAGAGTAGATGGATCTTTGACAAATGTTCTAAGCACCAACATATGACCAAGGTCTTCAAAAGAGATGCTTCAGTAGTCTTCAATTTCTTTAGTAGTTTTCTTCACATAATCCATATATTCCAGCAATCCATAGTCTTGTAGTCTTCATTCATTATGGTTGCTATATGTGCATTCATAATTAAGCAAGTACAAGTTACCCATATTTCTATGATTGTAACTAAGTCACCCATATTGCTATGACTGTGACGTGAATCACCCATATTTCTATGACTGTGATCCTAAGCATAAAAGTCATCCATATTTCGATGATCATGACTAAGCATAATGAATCATCCATATTGCTATGATTATGATTATTATTATGCCCTATGCTTACAAACTTAAATGCTTTTGAGTTGCTTTGCACATAATCTACTCCTTCTATATCAAAAAAAAGTCATTCTTTGACCTTGCCTTCAGTAATGCTCTTGCAGATAGCATGATCTGTACTCTTCAGCTCTAGATAAGGCTTCTTCTTCTCAGAGGCTCCAATGTGGACCACATTGAGCTCTACATCCTGATCCTCTTCTTCTTCTGCCTCAGATTCACTGATGTGGGACACATCCTTCTCCACATCAAAGTCAGAGTCACTTGTTGGTGGCTCTTTTCTTTTAAGACTCTTCTTCTTCACAGCCTGAGTTACCACTTTGCTTAAGCTTCTGTTGGGACCATACTTGACAGGCTTGGCAGCACTCTTCTTCTTTTCTTTGTCTTTCTTGGAAGGTGCAATAGCAGCAGCAGAGACCTTTCCACTTCTAGTCCTTCTAGCAATGCTGTCTTCAGCAACTTGCCTTAGTGAGAGGTCTAGATCATAGTTGTCAGCATCTACAACTATATTGTCTTCACCAGTATCTTGGTGAGAACCTTTGGAGCCTTTTTCTTCTTTATCAGAGTTCTTGGATTCTTCACTCTTATCAGCCTGAGTGTCATCCTTAGGGCTTTCTTGATTGGAGACTTGCTTCTCCACTACAGCTTGATCATCTTTAGGATTTGTGTCATCCTTGGAGACTTGTTTCTCCACATCATCATGATCACTTTCAGGATTTTTTCTTGTGCCCTGTTCTTCTTGTGCCAAAGATGTGTCAACATCTGGCACATCATCATCACTGTTGATCTTCCTAAGAACATCATTGATGATCTTCTGAGTAATTGGGTGGCGTTCGTCTTCTGTGATCTTCTTTGAAGCAATGTTGTTGAACATCTCCAAGGTCTGTGTAGGATTACCTTGATCTTCATTACCTGTCTTCTCAGATTCTGCAGGTTGATCACCAATAGGATCAAGATAGAGACTTTCCATGGTGTGAGCAATCTTGGAAGTCTCAGCCTTTGATTTCTTGCTCTTCTTCTTCTTCTTCTTCTTTGATTTCTCAGCAGATGGAGGAGGAGTTACAGTTTCTTCTTCTGCAACATTGGTGATTATCTTCTTTGATCGCGTAGACCTCTTTTTCTAGATGCTTGTTGGAGAAACCATTGAGACAGGTACTGCATTGGTGATGATCGCACCAGAATCAATTTCTTGATTAGGGTTTGGTGATGATGGAGCAGTGTTTTGTTGAGATGTTTGTGTAGCACTTGACATGGTGAAGATTGGATTGTGAGATGAGTTGCGAAAGAGAAAGTTGAAGGCAAATAGGGTTTGATCGTTGTGAGAGCAAATCGAATAATGGAGAGATGTTGAAGTGTTTGCGTGAAAGAGGGGATAGTCTTGATATAGGGAGTGATGACCGTTGCGAAAATCTTGTGATGATTGCCTTTGGATTGCGTGCACTAATAAACGGAGGGAAAGGCAGGTATCCGTTGCACGCTTGAATAGCATTGGTTGCTATTGATCATTAAGAAGGCAAATACCAAGTTTGCCCCTTAATCCTTCATACTTTCTTGCATCCAAAGCCTTTATACATATGTCAGCTAGTTGATTTTCTATGGCTACATTCTTCAATGTCACAAGAGTATCTTCCCTAACAAAATTGTGACAGACATTAATGTGCTTGATCCTATTATGTTGGATAGGAATTTTTGAAATATTGTTAGCACTCTTATTGTCACAATATGATGTGAGCCCATCTTGCTTCACATTGTACTCATTCATCATCTGCTTCATCTCAAACAATTGGGGACAATTGCTTTCATCTGTACCATACTCAGTTTTGGCTGTGGAGAGAGCTACAAAACTTTGTTTCTCATCAAACCCTGATATTAGGTTGTTGTGAGAGAAACATACACATGAGGTACTCTTCCAATTGTCCTTTTTGTCATCCAAAACATAGTCTATCAACCTTGAGTCTTCAGGCTTGGAGACTGATGTGACCACATAAGGTTCCACATCATGATCTTTGGATGTCACCTGTTGTTGAAGGATTGGATGAATCTCCTGGATTTGCTTGTCAATCTGTCCTTCACCACTTATATCTTCTTCTTCAATAGTGAGCTTTGGTGGCCATAGCTTTGCTTCATCTACTTGACTGACAGGACATGTGTAGGCTTAGTGGTCTCTTGAGGAACACATAAATAGCAGTTGTCTTCTGATCTGGTTCCCTTCATTAATAATTCACCTTTGTCATTGGTGACTAGACACTCATTCTTTGAGAAGTCAACCTTAAGCCCTTGATCAGATAGTTGGCTAATGCTGATTAGATTAACTCTTAGTCCTTTGACAAACAGGACATTGTCAAGCTTGGGCAAACTATTGCTTATTAGTTTCCCAACTCCCATGATTTGTCCTTTTACCCCATCACCAAAGGTCACATAACTTGAAGTATACGACTTGATATCTTCCAGAAACCTTTCTTCACCTGTCATGCGTCTTGAACACCCACTATCAAAGTACCAATCTTCTTTAGATGAGGCTCTGAAGGATGTGTGAACTATATGGGCAGCTACTTTGACTTTTGCCTTCCATTCTTTTCTGGTTATGGCCATTCTATGATATGCTCTAGGTTGAGGCTTCTTCTTTGGATATCCATAGAGCTTGTAGCAGAAGGATTTGATATGGCCATACTTACCACAATAGTGACACTTCAAGGAAGTGGATTTTCTTTTGTTCACAGGTTTCTGATGTGGTGCAAGATGTGGCAACATCTTGAAGTCAGATCTGTTTCGAGCAAGAACAAAGTTTGATTCTAGGGTTTCATTATTATAAGTTACCCCATACCCTACTCCAGTTGGATCATTAGCATGATTTCAGATGCTGAGAATCTCATTGAGCTTCTTTGTTCCCGTACCAAGCATGCTAATAGATTTGGTCATGATCTCCAAATTAGAAGTTACTAGCTTGACTTCATCTTCAAGGCTGGTTACTTTTGCCTGTAGCTTCTGTTCCTTCATCTTTAGTTGCTCAATGATAGCCCTTTGTTCTCCAGCTGTTGATTTCTCTGACTTGAGTTGATTGATGGTAGTCTCTAGTTCTGCATTTTTTCTGCATACCTCTTCACTTCTGATGCATAGTTTTTTGTATGCTGAGGCTAGTTCCTCATAAGTGAGATCTTCATCACATGATTCATTGTCAGAGAGACACACACAAGTCATGGCATTCACTTGATTGGAAGAATTACTTGCTAACTCATTCTCAGACCAACTTACAGATAGTCCATTCTTCTGTTTCTTTAAGCAGGTAGGACATTCAGATCTATAGTGACCATATCCTTTACATTCAAACTGGATGTGCTCCACATTGCTCTTTGGTTTTCTTCTCACATTCTTCAAGATTCTCTTAAATTGTTTTCCAAGAAGAGCTATATCATCTGAGAGGTCTTCTTCATCAGCTTCCTCATTATCAGTGTTAGAGGAGAAGACTATGCTTTTCCCTTTCTTCTCAGGTTTATTACTGAAGTTCATATCAAAGGTTTGAAGAGAGCCTACCACTTCTTCTACTTTCATACTAGCAATGTTCTGAGATTCTTCAATAGCTGTGACCTTCATGTCAAACCTCTTTGGTAGGGATCTAAGGATTGTTCTTACCATCTTCTCATCAGATAGCCTTTCTCCCAAGGAATCAAAGGAGTTTGCTAGGTCAAGAATATTCATGTGAAAGCCATAAATAGTATCTTCCTCCTTCATTCTGAGATTCTCAAATTTTGTATACAGAAGTTGAAGTCTTGAGTTTTTCACCTTGGAGGTCCCTTCATGAGTTGTCTTGAGTATCTCCCATGCATCTTTGGCAATAGTACATTGTTTGATGAGTCTGAACATGTTTTTGTCAACTCCATTGAATAATGCATTTAAAGCTTTATTGTTGCCAAGATCAAGAATATCTTCTGCTGGAGTCCAATCTTCTTCTGGCTTGAGTACTTCTGTGTCAGCTCCATTAGCATCCTTGACTTTGGGATGTTCCCAACCTCTTAGCACTGTTTTCCAAGTTCTACTATCAATGGATTTTAAGAAAGCAGTCATGCGTGATTTCCAATAATCATAGTTTGTGCCATCCAGAAGAGGTGGTTTGCTGACCAAAGTTCCGTCCTTGTCCATGGTTCCAGAAAGTATCTTCCCTGGAGCTCACCCTAAAGCAGAACAGGGTGCCTGCTCTGATGCCAATTGAAATTCCGGTACCAAGTTACAGATGTGCAGCGTGATGTGGAGCAAGTTAGGGTTTGGGTATACGATGTGTTGCCTAATGTGCCAACATCTTAAACATACGATAACTTGATGAACAAGGAAAAATAAAGTGCAGAAGATAAAGAACACAATGAGTTTGTTAACCCAGTTCAGTGCAGCGCACTTACGTGTGGAGGATACCAATCTAGGAATGAATCCATTATGATAGCTCTAATTCAAAGCTAAACTCCCCCGTTTACAACCTCTCGCTTAGACACTACCTTGTGCAAACTCTACCTTGCTCCTCACAAGATATGACTTCCCCCAGTCACTTCCTAGCTATCCTATCTTGCTCCTCACAAGGACCTTGCTCCTCACAAGGATTTTTACAAACTCAATGATGGAGATGCACTCCTAACCTAAAGAACCAACTCGTGCTTCAAAGCTTTGAGTGATTCAAAGTCCAAATCTTGTTTCAAACTAGAAGCAAGAAAAGGAACAGATCTATGCTTAAAAGCTTAAGAGCTAAATACAACCCTAAGTTCAAGTCTCAATGGAAACAAGAAACTATAGGGACAAAGACTGAAAATCCTAATGACTATAATTATGAATATTGATTTCAGTGACTAAAACAAGTCTTCAGTCTTCCTTTATATAGAACGAGATCTGGTAGCTGACCGTTGTAATCTTCAAGTAACAAACTCAATATTTTAACAAAAGATATGTTTGTTTTAAATCTTTTTGAATCTTTTTGAATCTTCTAGTAACAAACCGGCTTTTTTAAATCTTCTCTGAATCTTCTTCAATCTTTCAGCTTGTTCCTTGGCGCGCAAGCTAGCGTGGATATGTTTGTTTCAAAACAAATCTTTTTCAAAACATCACACGCAAATATTTGAAAGCGCGTTTATAGGGCATTCAGTTCAGGTACCACATGTGTGCACATCAGTCACCACATCTGGACCAAAGGCTTATTTTAGCAAATGAAGCCAACCCTAAAATAAACTCAACCTTACAGGTTGAAAACACTAACACATGTTTTTTGGGCATATGGTATTTCTAGAAAAAATTACTCTTTGTTTGGGGATGTAATCTCGTTCGACACTACATATGAAACAAATAAATATTTGAGGATTTTTTCACCATTTACTGGATTGAACCACCATAGACATTGTGTTACTTTTGGAGCTGCCTTTTTAGCAGATGAAACAAGTGATTCATTTGTTTGGTTGTTTGAAAATTTTTTGGAAGCAATGGGAGGGCATAAACTAAATCTTATATTGACAGATCAAGATCTTGGCATGAAAAGTGCAATAGAGAAGGTTTTTGATTCCTCCGCACATAGATTTTGCATGTGGCATATTATGAAAAAACTCTCTGAAAAGGTGAGAGCTTTGAAATCCAATGATGAGTTCAATAGTAGATTCAAATCATGTGTTTGGAGTTCAGAGACACCGGATGAATTTGAAGAAAGATCGAATTCTATTATCATTAAGTTTGAGTTGCAAAAAAATGATTGGCTCTCACACATGTATGATATTAGAAGTATGTGGATTCCAACTTACTTTAAAACATATTTTTGGGTGGAATATTGAGAACAACATCTATATCTGAGAGTGAAAATTCGTTTTATTGCAACTTTTGGAATTCTAAGATTAGTTTAGTTGAATTTTGGATGAGATTTGAGTCAGCAATAGAAGCTCAGAGGCATAAAGAGGTACTTGCTAATAATGATTCATTACATTCTCAACCAATTCTAAAATTTGACCGTGATTTGGAGAAGCATGGAAGAGATATTTATACTCGTGAAAACTTTTACATATTTCAAAATGAGTTATGGATTGCATGTGTAGATTGTGGAGTTAAAAGTAAGAAAGAGAAAGATGGAGTGGAAACATTAGATATAGTTGATAATAGTCTAGTCAATCGTAAATTACGTGAAGTGGTTTATACTGCTTCTAATCATAATGCAATTTGTTCATGCAAAATGTTTCAATCTGAAGGCATACCGTGTAGACACATACTTTGTGTTCTAAAGGTAAAAGGTATAAATGCATTACCAAGTCACTATATTGTGAATAGGTGGACCAAGTTGGCAACTAGCAAGCTTGTTTTTGGTATCAATGATAAAGTGTTTGAAGGTTGTTCTGAACAAAACAATGAGAGTCAACTTATATCAAATGCATGGGATTACCTTTTTACATGTATGCATTTAGCTGGGCATAATAAGGAAAAATTGCAGCTTGTAATAAATGGAGCTATTGCATTGAAAAAGCAATTGACTAAATTCGAAGATGATTCTACACAAACCAAAGCAAAAGAAGTGGAGTCTTTCATTGGATGCGATCTTCCAAAAGAAGTTGAAATTCATCCGCCACGGAGTTCAAAGACAAAAGGAAGTGGCAAACGGATTAAAGGAGGAAAAGAGCAGGCTATTGAACAACAAAAAAAAAAAGCAAAGAGACGTTGTAATACATGTCAGCAATATGTATATCATGATAGTCGCAATTGTCCTACAACATCAACTTCATAATCTGGTAAGCAATCTCTTTATGTACTAAATCTAAAAATTATAAAAAAAAAATAAAACAAAAAGGTAATTTAAGCAAGCTTTTCTTTTCTATGTGATTTAGAAGAATAAAAGTTGAAAACACACAGAAAAAGATTCTTATCTCACTTTTAATTTTTGAGTACTATAAAAAATAAATCCTTGTCTTATTTGTATTTCCTTCATAGTATCATTCACTCGCTGTCTCGTCGGATACAGTGTTGGTTGATGGACGTACAACTGGCGTGGCTACTACTGCTCTACTGTACGAGAATGCAGCAATTGTCATGAGCACTCTACTAACTAGTGGCTATTGCTATATGTGCATGCATAACAAACATATATTGGATTGGTTATTTGCCAATGTTACTTATTGTACACATGCCCATGCCTACTTACTTGAATTTGAAGAGGTTACTCTCTGACGAAAGCTTCAAATGGGAAATCTATCCTTTAATATTAGTAATTATTAATTTATTAGTTAATTAATTAATACTACTGTACTATATTAAAACAAACAAACACATTGCCGCCGAATTATCCTTTTTTCTGTATCTTTTAAAAGAAAATTCCTTTTCCTAATAAATATAGTTTAAGAGACATAGCGATAGAAGATTATATCTAATTAATTAAATAATTATTATATAGTAGTTAATTAAATAATTTAGGAGTGAGATTTATATTGCTATTTGAGTATTAATTATATTAAGTTATTTAGATTGAGCTTATTTTGGCCTTTAGGCCCATCTAACATATTATCCAATAGTAGTAGTATATATGTAGTGTCCCAGACACATTTTAACCTAATGAATGAAATGAATGTCTTTTATTTATCTTTTATTTATTGTTTTTCCTTATGTTTTTCTAGGGTTAGTTTCTAGCTCTCTATCACATAATAGCCACTAATCTATTAACTTATGGATTTTTTTATCATGTGCCAGATTTTAAAAGTTAAAAAGTTTAAAATACTAGTAAGTTGCATGGGAACTTATGTATTTTATATTAAATGTATACACTTTTAATAAATAATTGTTGTTTTTAATACAAAGTTACTATTTTTGTCTACTTTAGCATCTGCAATGTAAAATGTTGCAGATATAAGACAAATCCTTAACTTATTGATCACGTTTGTGTGTAATACTAGTTTTTGCTTATAGAAAAATTAAAGGGTCATGGTGTCTCCGGGACATTAGTTAAAAAACTAAAAGAGAAAAAATTTTCATTGAAAAAAACACTTTATTTACTTTTAAAAAGTTGATCTTACAAATTTTTATTTTTTTTAACTATATTTATAATCTTTAAATAGTGCTCCTTGAATACTATTTAGCATTTTCCAAAATTAAATTTTGATTTAAGCTATTGGAAGAAAAATTTAAAAATGCCAATTAATCACAAAGTGAAAGCAGCAGATTATTGGGAGAAAATTTATTTATTCAAGTAATCAAAAAGATGGTGGGAGACATGCTAGCCTCCGCCCTTAGTCTATTAGTTTTCAGTTTTCACTCTATCCAATTACTAGTATATCTGATAACTCTACTCCCCTACCTTTTAGCGACATGTCACAAGCTTTCTTTTCAATATGTTTAAGCAAGCTTTTCTTTTCAATATGTTTATAAAAATTGTAAACACACAGAAAAAGGTTCTCACTTTTAATATTTTAGTTTAAAAAATAATTTCTTTAATATATTGTAGTATTAGATAACGCAATTTACGTAACAAGTTATTCACAGGGAAAAAAAATGGAAAATGCGGCAAATACGTGAATCAAACCAGGAACTTATATTAATAAAACTCGATCATTTACTAGCTTGGTTGCAAATTTTTCTTGTTAAATTTAGGCATTACAAACTTACATATTTCTGTTATTACATTTTAATCATGTCTACATATATGGAAAAAAATTAATTGATTACAAAGTAGTTGCAGTATCTTTAATTAAATAAAAATTATACTATTTCAGCATCTAACAATAATATTTTTTTGAGAAAATTGAAAAGATTAAGAAAATGGATTATAGTTTCAAATCTGTTGACAATTATTATTGTTTTTACAATTTTATCTTTTAAAATAAACAACAAGTTAACATGTTTTTAGAGTATTTATTACATATGATTGATAGGAAAATACTATGCAATATAATTATTGATTTGTTTGGGAAAAATGTAATTAATGCACTGTGTACAGCCCTTTAACTCAAGGGTACACTGCTCCCCTAACTAAGATTAATTAGCAGAACCGGATAAATCAACATCACAGTCACAGGTACTATACTCCAAATATTATCCTATGTTTTAATTACACAAATGCCAAAAAACATTCCATAAATTGTCATCTAGGATCCAATAAATTTCACACACGTCATGCACATTTCTTTACCCTAATATTTTTCTATAAGTATCACCACTCATCCTCAAATATTTTCAACATCTTTTTCAAAAACTAAAAGGCAAACCAACCGCCGTTTCTCAACCCTTTATTTTCATCACTTTTCATATTCTTTCTTACCATGGGAAACAACAATGCCAAACCTCTTGAATCACCTTTACCTCCTCAATCACCTCAAACCCAAGCTGCTGAAGCTACTCCACCTAGACAGCAACTGTTGCAGATTTTTTTTCTATGCTTTCACTTTCTTGAGTGGTTTTATTACTCTGAAGATCAAAATTGTAAGAGAAAAGAAAGACTGGAAAGTTCCAGAGATGCCGTCCTTAATGTTTTTTTGGGTGGTTAACCTTCTCATTCATCTTTTTTTCCTTAATATGATAGTTAGCACTATCATTGACAATATTAGTATCATGTCCACTGGTAAGTTTGAATTAGTTATTTACATGTTAACTTGTGCATTTGGTCCTGTTATAATGATTTACATCACTTCTCCTTGGGTTTCACTTTTTGCTGGGTTTTCATGGATTTTATCTTTGGTTTTGGTCTTTGTCCCTAAAGCTCTTCCATTTGTGAAGAAGATATACAACAAAATTCAGAAACCTGGTATGTGGATGTTTGGTAGTCTGGCTGGTTTTGTTATTATGTGGTATAGGCGCCAGATCTTTTTTTGGAGTGGAACTCAAAATATAAGTACCATTTGAGTAATTTTAAGTAAAAAAAATTATGAGCAGAAAAATAAAATTTAATGTTAGTTACTGCTCTTGTTTTTAGAATTTGTTTTAGTAGTAATTAGTATTATTAGTAGTATTCTTAGTAATTATGAGCAGAAAATAAAAGTTAGAGTTTATTACTGCTCTTATTATATATGTATTGTTTTTAGAATTTGTTTTATTATTAGTATTAGTAGTAATGTTGAATGTAATGGTTATTATATTAATGAAATTTGTATTAAGCATTTTATTCTTAATTTATTAAATTTATTTCTTCGCATTTTAATATTTCTAAAAATATATTTAATTTGTATTGGCAATATAAATGGCTTGGACCTGAGCCCTTGAAATCTTCTTTTCCCGATTTATTCTCCATCATCCTTTGTTTTGATCATATTAAATTAATTAAAACTAACTATTTGTAAAGGCTAAATTTTTCTTATAGTAACTATTTTTTTTTTCTTTTAAGAGCACAAATAATCCAAGAGGAATTAGAAGAGCAGATTTGTATTTTGTCTTGATAAAAGATTATCTTGCCTATAGCTCAAATTCTACTCATTATAACAAAAAAAAATAAGAAAGATTGATCAATTCATAACAAATCAAATATGTTCTGATCGGTTCATATTAATATTTACATATTATAAACAAAAATGATTAGCATAACAAAAAAAATAACTCAAAAAATAAATGATATAGATAATTAGTATAACTCAAAATTGATGGATCATAACTTCAGAACAATTTGACTTGACTTAAATTTATCTTAACTCAAAAATGAAAAACTTAGACTTGTGAAAATAGAGTAGTATTATTAGCTCCAGTCCTTAATACTATAAGAGAAAGTTAAATTTTTAGATTTATTAAATTTTTAATGTACTATTTAGTCTATAATATAGATTAGATTGAATAGAAACTCAATTAATTCAAAAAAAGCAAATTTTCTCATATACTCCCTTTGTCCCTATATGTTAGCCCCTTTGACTAATTTCACGGATATTAAAAAATGTTTGTAGTGTAATGTGTGTATTTTATATGTTAAAATTACTAAATTGCCCCTTTTATTAGTAAAAGTAAATTTTTTTTTTGTTTGCATGTTAGGTGTGCAATGCAATATCGTTTTTAAAATTCACAAATTATCTCAATTCCCTCTTCTATAATAATTGTGTAATCCGCAAATTGAAGTGCATGAAAGTGTTTCATTTTTTACCTTAGATCCATGGAAACTAACGATATGAACTTCCAACCGCATCAAACGTGTGGCCGTTTCGCTACTAACAAAATAAGAAGGGAGACAATGAATCATTCTGCCTCAATTCTTTACCAAACGCCCTCCGTTACAAAACATAAGCAAAAGGTGGTAAACAAAAGTGAATGTATTTGGTCTTAGTTTTGAATCAAATACATCAACTTTTTGTGACTCACTTTTGCTTATATGTTGTAACGGAGGGAGTAAATCCAAAATAAAATTTATCCCTTTCTCTTTAGATAATCCACATATGTGTCTACCATAAATCTTTTAAAATCATTTAAGTCTTTGACTGTTGACTTCTCGATATTAAGGTCCAAAATTATAAATACCCGTTTGTTCCACTTTTTCCAACTCTCCATCAACAAACAATTTATGCTTTAATTACTTTCAACTTTCGAGACAAAAAATTTCTTACCGCTATTGTTATAGCGCTTCGAAGAAGTTTCGAAAAAAGATTTAAAATCAAGGTGCTCCAAACCAACTATAATTAGCTAGTTTGGTTTTGATTGAATTGTTAAAACGCTTCTATAATGACTTTTAAGTCTTCAAATAAAATTTTACCATTGTTAGATGTTGTGAAAATAATGATTTGTTGATCATTTAATGTGTGGAAGTTGGAACATTGTGAATAAAAATGAATAAGAATAAACACATTGGTCTTGTAGGACTTGGAACTAATGAGTGTGAATTAAAAAAAGTGTAGTTATAACGCCCCAACTAAAATATCTAGAATATTTAGCCAAGACATTAATAAAAGGATCTAAGTACAATAAAAATTCCAGAATATTATAAATGGATTGCAACAACTTCACGAATACAACGAATCAAACTGATAAAATACAACGGAGAGGAAACAACGACAAATAAACAGATTATTCAAGAAACAAGATGAAGACTAAAGTCTTCAAGTCCGACAATCCAAGCCCGGCTCCAACTGTCAGTCTCCTACCTGGTCCTTGCTCCGTGTAACCTGTTTACCTAAAAAAATTGATTTGGAGTGGGGTGAGACTACTAAGCCTCAGTGAGTCCTACTACCCTCCTAAGGCGACTACGCCGGGGGAACCTAGATAGTGTAATAGTCAAAGTTTAAACTGTTTTACATATGAGAGTAATATTAATAACAAAGAATAAAGGTGTAACACATTTATCAATCTTGTCAATTACTCTTCAAAGACACGCCGAGGCAAGCCGGTCTCGGGTGCCTGACTCTGCGTACTACCGAAACAGAGGCTCGGATTCCGACGTTGGCTCACATAATAAAATGATCAGAATTCAGAGGAATTCTTTAATCACGGCATATAGCTGCCATTTAATTTTAATGAGTATAAGCAGTTCTAACCAATATATCCCACCCAGGGTATCCTAAGCATGTTACTGATAAATTTAAATATACATGTTAATCTCTGACTATATAATCTATTTTACACTATTAAACATGTTCATGAAAGTCCCAGTTGCATTCAGACATAAAACGAGTGTGTGACATTTTAAAAGGTAAAATATGCAGGTTCTGTTCCTGCTAAACTCGCTGTGGCGTGTTTCTACTCGCTACGGCGAGATTTCATGTCACTGACCTGTAACGCTCGCCCTGGCGAGTCAAGGACTCGCCTGGCGAGTTATACAGGCAACAACACTCGCCACGGCGCGTAATCACTCGCTACGGCGAGTTTGACAGCACAGACCCCTGTTTTGTAGAAAATACTATTTTAGAAGGTAAACCACCTACAATCCCCATGCAACCAGTTATGAACATATCTTACAATGTAAATTAAGTTATATAGGAGTTGGAATTGGGAGTGATTCCTACTCTTTCATTATTTTGATCCTAAATCCTAGATTTGCATACATATCATATCTTTGGGGGACTAAGCTTTCTAAAATAATGCTAAGGTTAAGAACCTAGAGAACCCACCTGTAAAAGAAGCTTCAACTTGAACATAAGCTCTCTCATAGCCACAAGCTTCACTAGAACTCACTTGAAACCCCAAATAGCTCTAAGAACACGAATGTGATAGAAAGACTCCTAGGGTGCTGAAGTGATGATGAGTTGTTCTTTTGCATTTTCCTTAAACTCCAACTCCTTTTTCCAAGATTCATGAACCCACATGCAACACGAAAGGTGGATTATATGAATATTGTGATCTTAGTAAGGTTTGGGAAAATAGAATAGTTGATAACAGAACTGAGAAGGGTACCAGAAAGTGGTAGGGTGACTTACCAATGGTAATGAAAGTGGCTACAGGAAGGATAAAACGCATGCATCAGCAGGTTATTGTCTGCATCGCTCGCTGCGGCGAGTAGCATTGCTCGCTGCGGCGAGTTTGTCAGTTTGGCAAAATGGCTCAGTTGGCTTCTACTGCAACACCCACCTTCATTCTTTGATTCTAAAAGATACGTACAGTAGCCACGATGCTCATTCTCATCAAAGGAAATGGAGTATTGAATGAAAGTAAGAAAGTAGGTTAAGATTCTTACTCTTGTATTCTGAATAACAATGATTCAACTCCCATTATCTATGTAAGACCCAAGATTTCATTGTATAATTGGTTTTAGGTCTATTAGGGTCCCGATGTGTTCATGTTGTGAAACATCGTGTAATTAGTAAGTTTTGCTGTAATTGAATCTGTTTTGGACTCGTGCGCTGTAAAGGCACAGGCTTTTGTCCTGTAATCCTCTTTTGTGAATAAGAAGGGTAATGTGGATTTAGAATGATGAGTTTTGGATTATTCTTGTTTTTGGAAAAACGAGTAGGATTTTACCCGCGGATGAAAAATCGTACTGTGTCTGTTTTAAGTGAAGTTTCGGATGGGAGTTTTATATATCTGCGTGAGTGAGGTTATGTTCTGAGAATAATTTTCTAAGGTATGGAAGAAAATTACAGCCGCGGAAAAAGATTCGGCGATAAGTTTTGGAAATGTTTAACGTTGGACGTTCTTTCCGTAGTTTTTACGTTTTTGTGATTTACGTTCGTCGCGACGCGCGAGAGCTGAGTACGTGTCTTGTTTTGGAAGATTGGATTTAATCTTGTGTTGATTCATAAAGCAATTTGATCCAATGGCTAGGGTTTTAAGTTGGACTTTATTTTTGATCCAAGGGTGGTGAGTGACCAAGAGCTTTTGTATAGTAAGGAGGTTTATGACTTTGTGGACTTAGGAAATTATCACAAGACTCTCCTTTCTTTCTCTCTTCCACGTGGACTCCATTTCTTACTAACCTTCTTCACCAAATTTTCAATTCCTCACCATTTCACTCCATTTCAAGCTTGGAAGCTTAGTGGGAAGTTGTAGAGAATCACTTTCTTAAGGTAACCCTCTCTTCTCATCTCCTAGGTTGGTAGATTTTTTAGAGTTTTGAGGTTTTTGGGTTTATGTTCTTAAGAGGGTTTGGTGAGAAATGTTGTTCTTGCTAGTTTTTGTTTCATGAAAGTTGTTCATGAGAGTTTAGTAAGCATGCTAGGCTTTGTTGTTTCAATTTTTCCATGAGTTGGTGAAAATCTCATGAGAAAAGTTAGGGTTTTAGGTTGGTTATGTATTGATCAATAACATGTGGTTAAGTTGTAAGGTTTTGAAAAGAAACGTTGTTTTTGAACCTTTAGGCGAAAGGGATTGGTGTTGCATGGTTTTGTTTTAGAAAATCCGATGAAAAATATTTTGGGGTTTATGAAAATATTTCCTAAGAGTTTTGTGTGGTGTTTTTGGGGTCAAAATGGTTTAAAACTCTTGTGTTATGTGGCGTTGCTTTTGCCTAAGAAAACATGTTTAAAAACGATTACCGGTCGGTTGAGGCCCGTAATAAAACTTGTGCTTGAGTTTGGTTTTGATTTTGGAAATGAAAACCAAATAGCTTGCACTCGAAGCAACCAACATACTTTCGGAAATGTAATGCTTCGTTGTGCAAACGGTTGTTGGGAACCAAAACTATGCGTATGTAGTGTGTTGCGTGAAAAGTTGTTTTGGGTGAAAAGTGAGTAAACCAAGTTTTGCTGTTTCTGCTGTTTTGACTCTGGTGTACTCGCTGAGCGAGCTGTTACTCGCCACAGCGAGTGTGCTTTGAAGCAACTCGCCAGAGCGAGCTCCAGAGCGAGTGAGATCAGTAGCTCCTGACTTCACTCGCCGTCAACTCGCCGTGGCGAGCTCTGGGACCAAAATTTTTGGAGTTTGATGTTCTAAAATTATTTTTAGGCTTCCTATCCTTTTTTATTAATTTATGGAAGTGTCGGGGATTGGAAACGGGTTTTTCGGGTACTCGGAAAGTACGTAGCTTGTAACGCAAGAAAACGGTCATTTTGCATTTCAATTTATTTAAGACTTTTGACTATTGTTTTGGGTCCTAAAAATAGTACAAATAACTCATAGTGGTTGATCAATACCGTAGTTTTTGGTTTGATGTCCGAAAGAGTGGATTTTCCTTAGGAACCTTTAAGTTTTAGGGGTTTTTAGTTTAGTTTCAATACGATTGGTTGGAAAACAATGTATTGATTATACGCTACTTGTTTTAGGAAGCGTGTTGTGTTGTTTGGACGAGTTTTAGTAAACGGAAGCTTGCCGAGGTAGGGGCTCCACTTTATTTCCGTCTTTTAAAATGGTTACGACATGTTTTGTTTTGCTGTTATGCATTTGCTGTGTGCTTTGACATGTTTGTACTTATGTATTCTCGTTGATGAGAACGTGGTTATAATTACGTGTACAATTTGCATATGATTAGGAAAATGTATGTAGGTTGTGATAGTTGTACATAGGCTTTAGGCTATGTGATTGGTTGCATGAGCATATATTAATGCGTGCGTCGGATAGGACTACGCGGGGATTTTGTCTGTGTGACTATCCTGTATATGCCAAAGAGAATATATGTCATGCATTTCATAGTTGCGTGCCTAGGTGTATGTCTGTGTGACTTTGCCTACGTACCGGGCGTTGACTGTGTGGCTTCGCCAAATCCGACTGGATTTTATTGAGTTGGTGTTTGTCTGTGCGACTTCACCTGGTGTTTGTCTGTGTGACTTCACCCGCCTTGTGTGGCATTTTAGTGCGGGTACGTATATGACTGTGTGGCTTTGCCTACCCCTCGACTCTTCGAGGAGAGGTGAATTTTCCGGAAAATCATGCATGTGGCGAACCAGTGACGGTCGTCACACCCATTGTAGAGGTCTGTATTAGGATTGGTGATTTATTTATATATACCCGTTGGTGGGAACTACTTTTGAGTTTAAGAGCTTTCTCTTGTGTATGTGGAAATTTGCTATGTGTACATCTTTCGCACCGATTATATATATATACATACTTGTATTTTGTGGTGACCCCTTTCTTTCATTTGCGGGCTCATCCCACCCAGATGTTGGGCTAGGTCGTGGTGACGACGGTGGCTGTTCCGGGTCCCAGTGAGAGGTTGGAGTTTAGCTTAGTTAGACTATGCGCCGGTGTGGGTTGTACACTGTGCTTTTTGGGTTAGGCATAGGATTCTAGCTAGTTTAGTGTAAGTATTTGAATACTTTGACTTGGATTGTAATTATTCCTGAATACACTTTGCTTGTCGAAGCACCTTTTGGTAATGAGTTCTTTGTATATTTGAATGCCGACTCATTTTAAATCTTTTATGTGTAAACTCTGATGTGTATAAAAAAAAATATATATATAATGCCTTTTCTGGCTTCTGAAAAACGGGGTGTTACAGTTTGGTATCAGAGCACGGCTTTAAATCTTCAAAGGGAAAGTGTATACTTGAGTCGTTAGTCCAGAGTCGGTTAGAACTTAGCTAGAGTGGTGTCAGTTCTAGTGTCAGTTCTAGTGCCTGTTCTGTGTCGGTTGTGAGTTAGTAACCGTTGAATGAGATTTTCTGTAGAGGCTCAGAAATGTTGGATAAGGAATCTAATCAGAATTGGTATTGTGCAGAAATCGAATGCCTCCAAGAAGGGCACCTACAGTACCTATGGCGGACAATGTGGATGTGAATCAGATGGCTTATGCCATGCATACAATGGCAGCGGCTGTGACTGCTCAGAGCCATGCTAAGGCGCAGAGAGATCTGGAAAAGCGCGAAAGGGAAATACTTGCTGCTGGTTCTAGACTTCTTTCAAGTTTCAACCACCAAACGCCTCCAAAGTTTAATGGGGAGGGAGGTCCGGAAACTGCTGATTTATGGCTCCAATCTGTGTTGAGGATTTTCGGGGCAATTCGTTGTCCAGAAGGGGAGAAAGTAGTCTTAGCTACCTATCAGTTACTAGGGGGTTCTGAGTATTGGTGGAGGAACACCCGACTGATCATGGAGAATGTTCATGAAGAGTTAAGTTGGGAGAACTTCAGGCGGAGGTTTCTGGCCAAGTACTTTCCTGAGACTGCTAGGGAGAGGTATGGGGAAGAGTTTCTGAGGCTAAGGCAAGCGGGCATGAATGTTGAAGCATATGCCAAGAAGTTTGAATCTCTATCTCGTTTCTTCCGCTTCTTTAGGGATGGGATAGATGAGGATTATATGTGCCGTCGGTTCCAAGATGGGCTGAGGTACGAACTGCAAGATGCGGTTGTGTCATTGGGTATCCGACAGTTTCAAGTGTTAGTGGAGAAATGTCAAGAGGTAGAAGACATGAAGAATAAGCGGGTGAACCGCCAAGGGAATTCTAGTGTTGGGGGACCAAGTCGTTCGAGTGGTCCGAGTCAGAATCGTGGGAAACAAAGTAGTAAGCCTTACGACCGCCCTCAGAATAACAGGGGACCGGGCCGATCGGTGAATCAAGGTAGCCGGGGAAAATCTGATGGTAGTAAAGGGAATTGCTACAACTGTGGGGAAGCGGGGCATTTTGCTAATGAGTGCACAAAATCGAAGGGGGAAAACACCTGCTACAATTGCAAGAAGCCGGGACACTTTGCTAGAGATTGCAGAGCCCCGAAGACCGGGCCGTCGGCAAATGTGGCACAAGGCTCACAGGGTGACAGACCTGTGGCAAAGGCATGTGCTTACTGTATGGGCACTGAGGTGAGTGGGCAGGCTAGCAATGCCATCCATGAGAGCTGTCACATCGCAGGTAATTCTTTAACAGCTTTGATTGACACAGGGGCAACCCACTCATTCATATCTTTGGCTTGTGCAAATCGTTTGAGTTTGAATGTTTCTATGCTTCCGTTTGATTTGAATGTCTTGACTCCTGCTAAGGATTTGGTGGTAAATACTGCATGTTTGCATTGTTTAGTAGTAATTCAGAATAGGGAGTTTCTGGTCAACTTAGTGTGTCTACCGCTCTTATCTCTCGAGATCATCCTCGGGATGGATTGGTTGTCCTATCATTATGTTATTCTAGATTGTGCTCGGAAATTGGTTTTCTTTCCCGAGCCAGGTGTGCGAAGGTAATTGTCTGCAAATCGGCTTTCGGTGGTTATGTGTAATTGAGAGCCGGAGATAGTTTCATTTGCTAGTTTAGGAGTGACGTCGGAGATCCGAATTGGGGAATTTCGAGTGGTTCAAGATTTCCAAGATGTATTTCCATCGGAGATTCCAGCTTTTCCTCCGTGTAGAGAGGTGGAATTCTTTATTGATTTGCAACCGGGTACGGGTCCGATTTCGGAATCAGCTTATCGGATGGCTCCATCTAAGTTGGTAGAGTTGAAAAGTCAGATTGAGGACTTGTTAGAGAAGGGTTTCATAAGGCCTAGTGTGTCGCCTTGGGGAGCACCGGTCTTATTGGTTAAGAAGAAGGATGGGAAATCTCGTATGTGTGTGGATTATCGGAAGCTTAATAAGGTGACTATCAAGAACCGATATCCATTGCCGCGAATTGATGATTTGATGGATCAGTTGAGGGGAGCCTCAGTGTTTTCAAAGATTGACTTGAAATCGGGTTATCACCAGATAAGGGTACGAGACGAGGATATTCAGAAAACGGCGTTTAGGACGCGGTATGGGCATTATGAATTCTTAGTGATGCCGTTCGGAGTGACGAATGCACCTGCTATCTTTATGGCCTACATGAATCGGATATTCCACTCATTCTTGGACAAGTTTGTAGTGGTATTTATTGATGACATCCTAGTGTATTCGAGGAAGAAAGAGGAACATGTAGAGCATCTTCGTCTAGTATTGCAAGTTTTGCGGGAAAGTAAGCTGTATGCAAACCCGTCGAAGTGTGAATTTTGGTTGGAAGAGGTGAATTTCCTTGGCCATGTCATATCAAGAGAGGGAATAGCCGTGGATCCAGCCAAGATTGATACGGTACTTTCATGGAAGCAGCCTCAAACAGTGACTGATGTGAGGAGTTTTGTGGGTTTGGCCAGTTATTACCGGAGATTCATTGAAGGTTTCGCTAAGATTGTGGCGCCAATGACGCAACTTACGCGAAAAGATCAACATTTTGCTTGGACGGAGAAGTGTGAGTCGAGTTTCCAGTTGTTGAAAGAACGGTTGACGACGTCACCAGTCTTGGTGTTACCACAGTCGGATGAACCGTATGAGGTTTACTGTGATGCTTCTCATCAAGGGTTGGGTTGTGTGTTGATGCAACACAAGAGAGCAGTAGCTTATGCGTCAAGACAGCTGAAAGTGCATGAAAAGAATTATCCTACGCACGATTTAGAGCTTGCGGCCGTTGTTTTTGCATTGAAGATTTGGAGACATCATCTTTATGGTTGCACTTTTGTCGTGTTTAGTGACCATAAAAGCCTCAAGTACTTGTTTGATCAGAAAGAGCTTAATATGAGGCAACGGAGGTGGATGGAAACTTTGAAAGACTTCGACTTTACGTTGGAATACCATCCGGGGAAGGCTAATGTGGTAGCCGATGCTTTGAGTAGGAAGAATGTGACGGTTTGTGCGGCACAAATGGCTAGTCAACAGGAGTTATTGAGAGAGTTTCGTGACTTGCACCTAGAGGTAGAGTTTGCTTTAGGGAATATGAGGTTGGGTATGATTACCATCTCAAGCGGATTATTGGAGGACATTGCAAATTGTCAAGATGGCAGGTTCCTCATGGAGAAAAGAGCTTTGATTGTTCGAGAAACCAACCGAGATTTCAAGGTGGGATCGGACAACATTTTGAAGTGTCGAGGTAGAGTGTGTGTGCCCGAAGCTATGGACTTGAGAAACACCATTCTAGGGGAGGCACACAAGAGTAAACTTAGTATGCATCCTGGAGCAACAAAGATGTATCAAGACCTGAGGCATGATTTCTGGTGGCCGGGTATGAAGAAGGACGTGGCTGAGTATGTGGCGTCGTGTCTGACTTGTCAGAAGGCGAAGATTGAGCATCAGAGACCAGCAGGGATGCTGCAGTCATTAGATATCCCCGAGTGGAAGTGGGATAGCATTTCTATGGATTTCATTACTGGTTTACCTAAGACCAGGAGGAAGCATGATTCCATTTGGGTGATAGTGGATCGTTTGACAAAGTCCGCTCATTTTCTACCGGTAAGGATTACGGATACAGCAGCAAAGTTGACCGATATTTACATTGCTGAGATTGTGAGGTTACATGGGATTCCGTCAAGTATAGTGTCGGATCGAGACCCAAAGTTTACTTCACACTTTTGGAAGACGTTGCATGAGGCGTTGGGGACGAAACTGAGATTGAGTTCCGCCTATCATCCTCAGACAGATGGGCAGACTGAGAGAACAAATCAATCATTGGAAGATTTGTTGAGAGCATGTGTATTGGATGATCGTGGAAGTTGGGATGACGTGTTACCATTGATAGAATTCACATACAACAACAGTTCCACGCGAGTATTGGAATGGCACCATACGAGGCTTTGTATGGGAGGAGATGTCAGACTCCTTTGTGTTGGTACCAAGATGGGGAGAGTATGTTAGTAGGACCGGAAATGGTACAACAGACGACGGACAAGGTCCGAAAGATAAGGGCAATGATGAAGGTTGCTCAAGATCGCCAGAAGAGTTATGCGGATAGGCGACGGAGGCCTCTAGAGTTTGAAGAGGGAGATCATGTGTTTCTCCGAGTTACGCCAACGACTGGCGTTGGAAGGGCTCTGAAAGCGAAGAAGTTGACTCCAAAGTTTATAGGGCCTTATCAGATTTTGGAACGGATTGGGAAGGTAGCATACCGGATCGCGTTGCCACCGGCACTATCTTTGATACATGACGTATTCCATGTGTCGCAATTGCGGAAATACACACCGGATCCGTCACATGTGATCACACCAGATGACATCCAGTTGAGGGATAACTTGTCATTTGAAGTTCCGCCGATCAAGATTGCGGATAGGAAGATGAAGCGTTTGAGAACGAAAGAGATACCTTTGGTGAAGGTAATATGGAACGAAGCTACAGGAGATACCACTTGGGAGCTCGAGAGTAAGATAAAAGAGTTGTACCCCAGTTTGTTTGACGACGTCTAAGTTTCGAGGACGAAACTTCTTTTAGGGGGGTAGTATTGTAAGACCCAAGATTTCATTGTATAATTGGTTTTAGGTCTATTAGGGTCCCGATGTGTTCATGTTGTGAAACATCGTGTAATTAGTAAGTTTTGCTGTAATTGAATCTGTTTTGGACTCGTGCGCTGTAAAGGCACAGGCTTTTGTCCTGTAATCCTCTTTTGTGAATAAGAAGGGTAATGTGGATTTAGAATGATGAGTTTTGGATTATTCTTGTTTTTGGAAAAACGAGTAGGATTTTACCCGCGGATGAAAAATCGTACTGTGTCTGTTTTAAGTGAAGTTTCGGATGGGAGTTTTATATATCTGCGTGAGTGAGGTTATGTTCTGAGAATAATTTTCTAAGGCATGGAAGAAAATTACAGTCGCGAAAAAAGATTCGGCGATAAGTTTTGGAAATGTTTAACGTTGGACGTTCTTTCCGTAGTTTTTACGTTTTTGTGATTTACGTTCGTCGCGACGCGCGAGAGCTGAGTACGTGTCTTGTTTTGGAAGATTGGATTTAATCTTGTGTTGATTCATAAAGCAATTTGATCCAATGGCTAAGGTTTTAAGTTGGACTTTATTTTTTATCCAAGGGTGGTGAGTGACCAAGAGCTTTTGTATAGTAAGGAGGTTTATGACTTTGTGGACTTAGGAAATTATCACAAGACTCTCCTTTCTTTCTCTCTTCCACGTGGACTCCATTTCTTACTAACCTTCTTCACCAAATTTTCAATTCCTCACCATTTCACTCCATTTCAAGCTTGGAAGCTTAGTGGGAAGTTGTAGAGAATCACTTTCTTAAGGTAACCCTCTCTTCTCATCTCCTAGGTTGGTAGATTTTTTAGAGTTTTGAGGTTTTTGGGTTTATGTTCTTAAGAGGGTTTGGTGAGAAATGTTGTTCTTGCTAGTTTTTGTTTCATGAAAGTTGTTCATGAGAGTTTAGTAAGCATGCTAGGCTTTGTTGTTTCAATTTTTCCATGAGTTGGTGAAAATCTCATGAGAAAAGTTAGGGTTTTAGGTTGGTTATGTATTGATCAATAACATGTGGTTAAGTTGTAAGGTTTTGAAAAGAAACGTTGTTTTTGAACCTTTAGGCGAAAGGGATTGGTGTTGCATGGTTTTGTTTTAGAAAATCCGATGAAAAATATTTTGGGGTTTATGAAAATATTTCCTAAGAGTTTTGTGTGGTGTTTTTGGGGTCAAAATGGTTTAAAACTCTTGTGTTATGTGGCGTTGCTTTTGCCTAAGAAAACATGTTTAAAAACGATTACCGGTCGGTTGAGGCCCGTAATAAAACTTGTGCTTGGGTTTGGTTTTGATTTTGGAAATGAAAACCAAATAGCTTGCACTCGAAGCAACCAACATACTTTCGGAAATGTAATGCTTCGTTGTGCAAACGGTTGTTGGGAACCAAAACTATGCGTATGTAGTGTGTTGCGTGAAAAGTTGTTTTGGGTGAAAAGTGAGTAAACCAAGTTTTGCTGTTTCTGCTGTTTTGACTCTGGTGTACTCGCTGAGCGAGCTGTTACTCGCCACAGCGAGTGTGCTTTGAAGCAACTCGCCAGAGCGAGCTCCAGAGCGAGTGAGATCAGTAGCTCCTGACTTCACTCGCCGTCAACTCGCCGTGGCGAGCTCTGGGACCAAAATTTTTGGAGTTTGATGTTCTAAAATTATTTTTAGGCTTCCTATCCTTTTTTATTAATTTATGGAAGTGTCGGGGATTGGAAACGGGTTTTTCGGATACTCGGAAAGTACGTAGCTTGTAACGCAAGAAAACGGTCATTTTGCATTTCAATTTATTTAAGACTTTTGACTATTGTTTTGGGTCCTAAAAATAGTACAAATAACTCATAGTGGTTGATCAATACCGTAGTTTTTGGTTTGATGTCTGAAAGAGTGGATTTTCCTTAGGAACCTTTAAGTTTTAGGGGTTTTTAGTTTAGTTTCAATACGATTGGTTGAAAAACAATGTATTGATTATACGCTACTTGTTTTAGGAAGCGCGTTGTGTTGTTTGGACGAGTTTTAGTAAACGGAAGCTTGCCGAGGTAGAGGCTCCACTTTATTTCCGTCTTTTAAAATGGTTACGACATGTTTTGTTTTGCTGTTATGCATTTGCTGTGTGCTTTGACATGTTTGTACTTATGTATTCTCGTTGATGAGAACGTGGTTATAATTACGTGTACAATTTGCATATGATTAGGAAAATGTATGTAGGTTGTGATAGTTGTACATAGGCTTTAGGCTATGTGATTGGTTGCATGAGCATATATTAATGCGTGCGTCGGATAGGACTACGCGGGGATTTTGTCTGTGTGACTATCCTGTATATGCCAAAGAGAATATATGTCATGCATTTCATAGTTGCGTGCCTAGGTGTATGTCTGTGTGACTTTGCCTACGTACCGGGCGTTGACTGTGTGGCTTCGCCAAATCCGACTGGATTTTATTGAGTTGGTGTTTGTCTGTGCGACTTCACCTGGTGTTTGTCTGTGTGACTTCACCCGCCTTGTGTGGCATTTTAGTGCGGGTACGTATATGACTGTGTGGCTTTGCCTACCCCACGACTCTTCGAGGAGAGGTGAATTTTCCGGAAAATCATGCATGTGGCGAACCAGTGACGGTCGTCACACCCATTGTAGAGGTCTGCATTAGGATTGGTGATTTATTTATATATACCCGTTGGTGGGAACTACTTTTGAGTTTAAGAGCTTTCTCTTGTGTATGTGGAAATTTGCTATGTGTACATCTTTCGCACCGATTATATATATATACATACTTGTATTTTGTGGTGACCCCTTTCTTTCATTTGCGGGCTCATCCCACCCAGATGTTGGGCTAGGTCATGGTGACGACGGTGGCTGTTCCGGGTCCCAGTGAGAGGTTGGAGTTTAGCTTAGTTAGACTATGCGCCGGTGTGGGTTGTACACTGTGCTTTTTGGGTTAGGCATAGGATTCTAGCTAGTTTTGTGTAAGTATTTGAATACTTTGACTTGGATTGTAATTATTCCTGAATACACTTTGCTTGTCGAAGCACCTTTTGGTAATGAGTTCTTTGTATATTTGAATGCCGGCTCATTTTAAATCTTTTATGTGTAAACTCTGATGTGTATAAAAAAAAAAATATAATGCCTTTTCTGGCTTCTGAAAAACGGGGTGTTACAATCTACTTCTTCAAGTCTGGATCAGATTTGGGGGTCTATGTGAAGGAGTTTTTCTTGATGATTTAGATTCCCATGACTAGTAACAAAGAAGATGTTTGAAGCTTGGGGTTGTTGTTGAGTTAGATCATGAGCTTGTACAAGGTTGCTTGCATAATCATGTGGAGTGATTTTCTAACTTGGTTATGGTGGAAAGTGGTTTTGTTGTTTGTGGGGGAAGAGAAAGGCGTGAGAGAGAGAGAGAGAGATTGAGTAGTGGGGTGGGTTTACTGTTTTCACTCTTAATGGAAATGAAGGTTGTGTGTTGTTGTGGTTAGACTTGGTCATGCCTTTTATAAGGAATTGGGTCCACTTGGTGATATGTTTGTTGTTCCACGTGAAGGAGTAGGAAAAGCAAAGGAAAATAATGACAATTGCTTCTTTCTCTCTACCAATTGTCACCTAATATACTTGTGTCTTTTTAATTATTCCTTCACACTTGTTCACTTAATTTCCAATTTATCTCCACTAATTAACTCTATTTAATTTTTCTCTATCAAATAAAGTTGGGATGTTACAGTAGTGGAACTAATGATTTAGTTATGGATTGCAAGTGTAGATTGTGGAGTTAAAAGTAAGAAAGAGAAAGATGGAGTGGAAACATTAGCTATAGTTGATAATAATCTAGTCAATCGTAAATTACGTGAAGTGGTTTATACTGCTTCTAATCATAATGCAATTTGTTCATGCAAAATGTTTCAATCTGAAGGCATACCGTGTAGACACATACTTTGTGTTCTAAAGGTAAAAGGTATAAATGCATTACCAAGTCATTATATTGTGAATAGGTGGACCAAGTTGGCAACTAGCAAGCCTGTTTTTGGTATCAATGATAAAGTGTTTGAAGGTTGTTCTGAACAAAACAATGAGAGTCAACTTATATCAAATGCATGGGATTACCTTTTTACATGTATGCATTTAGCTGGGCATAATAAGGAAAAATTGCAGCTTGTAATAAATGGAGCTATTGCATTGAAAAAGCAATTGACTGAATTCGAAGATGATTCTACACAAACCAAAGCAAAAGAAGTGGAGTCTTTCATTGGATGCGATCTTCCAAAAGAAGTTGAAATTCATCCGCCACGGAGTTCAAAGACAAAAGGAAGTGGCAAACGGATTAAAGGAGGAAAAGAGCAGGCTATTGAACAACAACAAAAAAAAAAAAAGCAAAGAGACGTTGTAATACATGTCAGCAATATGTATATCATGGTAGTCGCAATTGTCCTACAACATCAACTTCATAATCTGGTAAGCAATCTCTTTATGTACTAAATCTAAAAATTATAAATAAAAAAAAAAAGCTAATTTAAGCAAGCTTTTCTTTTCTATGTGATTTAGAAGAATAAAAGTTGAAAACACACAGAAAAAGATTCTTATCTCATTTTTAATTTTTGAGTACTATAAAAAATAAATCCTTGTCTTATTTGTATTTCCTTCATAGTATCATTCACTCGCTGTCTCGTCGGATACAGTGTTAGTTGATGGACGTACAACTGGCGTGGCTACTACTGCTATACTGTACGAGAATGCAGCAATTGTCATGAGCACTCTACTAACTAGTGGCTATTGCTATATGTGCATGCATAACAAACATATATTGGATTGGTTATTTGCCAATGTTACTTATTGTACACATGCTCATGCCTACTCACTTGAATTTGAAGAGGTTACTCTATGACGAAAGCTTCAAATGGGAAATCTATCCTTTAATATTAGTAATTATTAATTTATTAGTTAGTTAATTAATACTACTATACTATATTAAAACAAACAAACACATTGCCGCCGAATTATCCTCTTTTCTGTATCTTTTAAAAGAAAATTCCTTTTCCTAATAAATATAGGTTAAGAGACATAACGATAGAAGATTATATCTAATTAATTAAATAATTATTATATAGTAGTTAATTAAATAATTTAGGAGTGAGATTTATATTGCTATTTGAGTATTAATTATATTAAGTTATTTAGATTGAGCTTATTTTGGCCTTTAGGCCCATCTAACATATTATCCAATAGTAGTTGTATATATGTAGTGTCCCAGACACATTTTAACCTAATGAATGAAATGAATGTCTTTTATTTATCTTTTATTTATTGTTTTTCTTTATGTTTTTCTAGGGTTAGTTTCTAGCTCTCTATCACATAATAGCCACTAATCTATTAACTTATGGATTTTTTAATCATGTGCAAGATTTTAAATGTTAAAAAGTTTAAAATACTAGTAAGTTGCATGGGAACTTATGTATTTTATATTAAATGTATACACTTTTAATAAATAATTGTTGTTTTTAATACAAAGTTACTATTTTTGTCTACTTTAGCATCTGCAATGTAAAATGTTGCAGATATAAGACAAATCCTTAACTTATTGATCACGTTTGTGTGTAATACTAGTTTTTGCTTATAGAAAAATTAAAGGGTCATGGTGTCTCCGGGACATTAGTTAAAAAACTAAAAGAGAAAATTTTTTCATTGAAAAAAACACTTTATTTACTTTTAAAAAGTTGATCTTGCAAATTTTTATTTTTTTTAACTATATTTATAATCTTTAAATAGTGCTCCTTTAATACTATTTAGCATTTTCCAAAATTAAATTTTGATTTAAGCTATCGGAAGAAAATTTAAAATGCCAATTAATCACAAAGTGAAAGCAGCAGATTATTGGGAGAAAATTTATTTATTCAAGTAATCAAAAAGATGGTGGGAGACATGCTAGCCTCCGCCCTTAGTCTATTAGTTTTCCGTTTTCACTCTATCCAATTACTAGTATATCTGATAACTCTACTCCCCTACCTTTTAGCGACATGTCACAAGCTTTCTTTTCAATATGTTTATAAAAATTGTAAACACACCGAAAAAGGTTCTCACTTTTAATATTTTAGTTTAAAAAATAATTTATTTAATATATTGTAGTATTAGATAACACAATTTACGTAACAAGTTATTCACAGGGAAAAAAATGGAAAATGTGGCAAATACGAGAATCAAACCAGGAACTTATATTAATAAAACTCAATCATTTACTAGCTTGGTTGCAAATTTTTCTTGTTAAATTTAGGCATTACAAACTTACATATTTCTGTTATTACATTTAAATCATGTCTACATATATGGAAAAAAATTAATTGATTACAAAGTAGTTGTAGTATCTTTAATTAAATAAAAATTATACTATTTCAGCATCTAACAATAATATTTTTTTGAGAAAATTGAAAAGATTAAGAAAATAGATTATAGTTTCTATAACGCCCCAACTAAAATATCTAGAATATTTAGTCAAGACATTCATAATTGAATCTGAGTACATTAATTTCACGAGATAAACAAACGAATTACAAAATAATTCTTTACATCAGTTGATGAGCTCAAGACAAAAACAGCGGAAATAGAATATAATCCAAGGTATACAGATAATTTAAAACAAGGGAAGACTAAATCGTCTAATGCGATGATCCAAGCTCAGCTCCAATCATCAGCTCCATCCTGGTCCTTGCTCCAGTTAACCTGTCTACCTAAAAAAAATTGGTTTGGAGTGGGGTGAGACTACTAAGCCTCAGTGAGTCCTACTACCCTCCTAGGGCGACTACGCCGGGGCACCTAAAATCAGTCATAACTTACTAGCATATATATAACGTAACGTAATGGCATAAAATAAATGTGTAACACAGATCAATAAATCTTATTCATTTTAACCGCAAGGATTCTCCGAGGTGAGCATGTCTCGGAGGCCTGCCTTGTCCGTCGATCGGACCGATCACGGCATAAAGCTCACAATAACGTAGCCTGATGGATTGTCCCATTGGGAGTCCATAATGCGATATCACAAAATCGCTCATAATTGACTGAAGCTAAATTAGTTCTTACTACCAATATTTCCCAAAACCCGGGGGGTAAACAACCTATTAATAGTCTAAGTTATGCCCTATCAATTATCTGTGATTAACATTCTGTTCGACATTTATATTAATTATATTACAGCAAACTATCTGGCTCTGATGAGAATATAAAACGAGTGTATGGAGTTCGTTAGAAAATAGAAAATGAAGGCAGGTCCTGTACAAACTCGCTGTGGCGTGTCATCAGCTCGCCATGGCGAGATTATAGGTCCTGACCTAAATCAACTCGCTGTGGCGAACAAGCGCTCGCTACGGCGAGTATCATCAGCCCAGAACCCAGCTCGCTATGGATACTCGCTGACTACTCGCTATGGCGAGTACATGCAGAAATTGCTCTGTTTTGTCAGAAATCATAATTTTCACAGTGACACCTACAATTCTCATTTAAGCCAGTGCAGCAATAATAATTTACATATTATAAAACAGAATGGAGGTGAATTTGGGATTTAATTCTCCTCACACAACATTTATTCCTAACCCTATGTTAACATGCATTAATTCATAAATTTGGGGACACTAACTAAACTATCCTAAAGAACCCACCTGATACTGAGTTTAAACTCAGAAGCTTTACACCAATGCAATACTCAGCAACAGCCACGAAGCGTCCAGCAAAGGAACTCACTTGGACCCCAATTGTAATCTTGAATAAAATGGAAGGAAACGGGTTAAAGAATGTTTAAGGATCAACTGAGTTTAAGGAGTTGAAATAGTCATTTCCAACCACTGGAATAGGAATCTAAGAGTTAGGAACTGCTTACCAAGGATTTGGAAAATTGATTACAAGAGGAGTAGGTGCATGCAGCTTCAGCTGCTATACTCGCTGAGCGAGTATCTGCTCGCTGAAGCGAGTGTGACAGAACTGAAGAACACAGTTTCAGTTGTTCACTTCACAACTCCAATTTCTACAGCACCCAAAGCTTCCAAGCCAACCACAGACTCGTATTTTCGAAGATACAAGCACATGCAAGAGTGGAATTCGAGTATAAAGTGAGATTTGAGTGATTAGATGGATTTGGAAATTCTATGGGTTTGGAGGTTGAGTTTTCTTACCTCATGATTTGAAAATTAACACTTCAGCCCTTGAACTCTATAACCTGTAGTGGCTGGGGTTTCCTTTCTCTTACTCAAACTTGGATCCAAAAAGAATGATGATTATGCATGCTTTAATCATGGAGTTGAAAGAGAGATGGTGTGGAGAGAGATTTGAAGTTTCAAATGAGGTTATACTCTTGTTGTTGTTGTTGTTGTACGGCCAGAGGGAGAGAGCAAGAGGGGTGGTAGTTACTTGGTTACAGCTTCAGAGAATAGGAATTAGAAAAATGAATGGTTTAAAGCACTAGTCTTGTGCTTATATGTTAAGAGACGTGGGTCCCACTTGGCTTGGAGTTACACTTAAATTGGCCAAATTAAATTACTCTACTATTTTATCATAATAAGTTTGGCACAATTTATCCCAAATACACCTCTAATTATTTTATTTTCATAAAATAAGATTGAGATGTTACAATCTACCCCCCTTAAAGAATTTCGTCCTCGAAATTCAAACTTCTCCATTCCACAATAGGGTAGGTTGTTTTAGGTCAGCATCTGAGACTACGCTTCGTCTATACTTCGGTTTAACGTATCCAATCCCTTGGAATAAAACTTTCCTCTTTGAGGGTTACTGGCTAAAGGTTATCCTCACATTCTCAAAATTCCCGGTGCTGCGCGCTCTGATTCAACTTCTTACTACCATTCCACTTCTCCCATTCCCAATGGAAGTAGTTCTAGTTCTACTGTTTTAGAGGGTCGGTATCTGGCCTGGTTGGGTACCACTAGAACCTATGATATAAGCTTGAGTGATATTACGGGCAAACTCTTAATTCTCTTTCCAGGGCCGCTATCTTACAAACGCTATAATGCATTACACGTCAAATGTACACCTGTACCACCTGTTGTCTAAAAGCTACAGAACTGATCGAAATATAAAACGAGTGAAAAATCGTCTAGACATTACTGATTCTTCTGCTGACGAGTCAGACCCATCTGCAGACGAATCTATAGTTGTCCGATAAAATCCCACCTACAATTTTAATCCATTCAGGTTCAACACGGTGATCGCATTTGCACATTTAACCTGCAGATGCACATAGGTCCAACCTATCTTCCAGTGCTAACGGTTCATCTTGTTTGACATTCTTTACTGGTGACTGATGTGTGAAATTAAGACTAAAATAACCAGATTCCAATCTTGGTTAATAGCACACGCAAGGCTTGAAGTTGTGAGGCTAAGGCTGAAATGGATATGCTTGACTTAAGATGATTTACTGAACTAACTAACTGATTACTAAGGACAGGAAGTAGTTCCAAGAACGATGATGCATCAACTTAACTGAGCAGTTAACACTCACACTTATTTGAGCCGGTTGGGGATAACTAAACTTAAAGTTTGGAAAGCTCTAGTCCATGTGTCCGAGTTAGAAACTTGGTCTTACAAGGTACGGGAACTGAATCCGAAAGGTCGAAACGTTCGGCAGAAGTGTTCGAGGTTAAAAACACGGATCTAACACGGTTACGGAGTATGGAACTGAAGGGCAACGAACACGAATAACTCTCTCATTCTCTTGGTTTTTCTTAAGCTGGTGGAACTGAAACTTATCCTGATTTTTAACCGATGAAGCTTGGTAGGGAAGAGTTAACGAATTGGCTGGGATGATGACTTCGACGAATGTGAGCATGAGAGTCTAGAGGGTTTACTGGCGTAAGGCTAGGTAAGTTTTACCGAAGCAGTTTTGAAATATATGGGTTAACAGATCAACTGAAGCGACACAAATGGAATTGAAATCATTCTCGACCTTCTCAAGAATAATTGACTTCTGCAGATAGACTGGAGTCACTGATAACACAACTGAAAAAGAAATTGAGAACAGATAATATAATTACCTAAGAGTGACGCTGATCACTATTAGTTTATTCAACTGGCTTCGAAGGAATTTAGAAAGGTTACATCCTAATAGAATTTAGGTACAACATGTGGTTGTCAAGCCATTAAGGCACGAGAAGAATTTATTCAACTGAGGCATGATTAGACGGGTTAGAGAATATTCACGTTCATGATGTTCCAAGACTAGCGAATATTGATTTGAGCATTGTTCGGTCCAAAGACTCTGCTGACTTAGGATCTCTAGAGATACATAGGTATTTGAAGATTTATCTCCTATTGGTTTATACTTATATTCTACAATTCTAATTCTTCTATCAGTTCTCTCAAGTTAGGGCAACTATGTCTCCACTCAAAGATTTTTGCTGACAATTCTCACCGGTAGGACGTCTAACTGATCCTAATATCTTCTTAGCTGGAAGGCCTGAATGTATGGAGGTATTGGATGGCTAGCCTGAGTTGAAACTAACTCGTTTGCCTGTGTCTGGGTAACTAATCATGTGTACTAAAAAGATTGGTCTGGGTGGCTGATGTCTCTAGTAAGGACTTCTACTTGCCAATCTAATCGAGTCATGTCTCCTACTGTCTGGCACTGATGTTGTTTCGGTGTCGTCGGCTTCTAGTATTAATATCTTAAGCGGTACTAAGACTGGTTGGCATTCAGATTGTGTTAAAATATAGCGGTTCAAACCTAATCCTCAAACTGGGTGTCTACTTGGTCTACAATAATGTAGTAATAGCCTAAAGGTAACTGACTGACAACTCTCAATGTGCGGTTTAGTAATTCACTAATTTTATAGCTATCAGGTTCTAAGGTATGAATTCATGTAATGTGTAGTCAACTAGTATGGAACTGATTGTCGGTCTCTATCTATCTAATGACAAGGCATCTATGGTTTGACTCTGGCGACTGATCGTGCTAAAGGTAACTCTCAATTGTTATTACTAATTAAACCTGGCCTACGATGATTCGATGTAATTTCAGGTATGGAGCGATAGACTGGTCCTATTGATGACAACTAGGGGTAATTATCTTAAGTGTTTACTTAATAGGTTTTGCGGTAAGAAATTATTAAGGTATAAGTGCTAAGATTTCTCTATTCTTACCGGGGTAATCAACTGGTCAGAAGTGCTGGGTTACTAGTTTATGGATACTTAACCTAACGGTCTTTGTCAATCTTATTTAAATGACGGTATTGCTAGGGAAGAATTCAATTTTAAGGTGAGTTGAGGTTATACTTATGTGACAAGGTCCTATCATCGGTTTAGTTGCTAACTATTCGGTGATGATATCCTAGGGGTTTTGATTGAAGTCTTCCAGAAGGTTATTTGGACTCCTTTTTGTTGATCTAATTTATGTTTGGGTCCCTAAGGTTCGCTGGCTATGCTGTTAAAGACTGGTGTGGTTGAAAAGGAAATTTCTAATTAATGTACTACATGTAATTTGATTTTCAGTGGCTTGGTAGTGGTGTGCTTACAAGTTGAAAGGTAATAGTGGCTTATTTAAGGGCACTTTAAACGATAACTTAATAAGGTGTCCTAAGGAGATATTGGTATGTGATTTTGTCCTAATTGGGTTCCTCAAATACGGACGGTTCGATTTGAATTTCTATTACGGTGAATATCTATCAGGTTCACTATGCTGGGTTGCTAACTCAGATTCCTATGTATGATTGAACTTAGTTATGCTTTCTCGGGTACGGATACGGATTACAAGAATTCTAACTGTTACATCAGTCATGGTTAAGCTCCTAGTAGTTCTACTATACTTATTGGTTTCTAGTACAAAGGGTATACTTAGCCCAAATTCTTATTGTTTTCTAATCCTAATATCATCTCCAAACGTAGTTCCTCAACAACTCTTATACTCACAAGGTAGCTGGGGATTGTTTATTCCAAATTCGAAAGGTAGAATGATAGGTTACACAAGGAGGCTTGAGGCTGTTCACCATGGTCAAGAATGACTGAACAGAGAACCATGTTGCAACAAGCAGTAGCAGCAGCCTGCTAAGCTCGCTGCAGCGTGTGCTTGCTCGCTAAGCGAGTTAGACGGAGTGTGAAAGAATGATTTTATGGTTCGTCCAATTTTTCTTCGTTGCATAACATCATAACTCCCAGTCATATACTAACTTGAATTTAGGGTGAGTTTTGATTTACTGCCTACTGTTCTAGGGTGTTGATTAGCTCACAGACTTGGCTGAAATTAGGCTCTCGCTAGAATGAGGTTACTTATAGGTTCAGGGAGTTTACCTGACACACAGTGTCAGTTGAATACTGTTGTGTACTACACAATTCAGTATATGGATACACTTGCATTCCTTGCTTGCATACACAGCTTACTCCTGTGGCACCAATTGCCGCTGTTCCAATACTCTCTTATAAGAATCTCTCCAACGATTGTTCCTCGATTGCAGCTTCGATACGGGTTTACCGCTGGAATTCCAGAGTTCACTTCAGTTCTAAACCATAATACCCTGCCTACCATACACAATACTAAGTTGATCAGGCTCAGCATGCGATGGTTTCAGCGTAAACAGTCCAGATCCAAAGGGTCTGTATTACTTAGGGAAGGATTGGAATGACTCATGGCAAGGTCCGATACTGGATCGACCTGCTCTGATACCAATTATAATGCCCCAACTAAAATATCTAGAATATTTAGTCAAGACATTCATAATTGAATCTGAGTACATTAATTTCACGAGATAAACAAACGAATTACAAAATAATTCTTTACATCAGTTGATGAGCTCAAGACAAAAACAGCGGAAATAGAATATAATCCAAGGTATACAGATAATTTAAAACAAGGGAAGACTAAATCGTCTAATGCGATGATCCAAGCTCAGCTCCAATCATCAGCTCCATCCTGGTCCTTGCTCCAGTTAACCTGTCTACCTAAAAAAAATTGGTTTGGAGTGGGGTGAGACTACTAAGCCTCAGTGAGTCCTACTACCCTCCTAGGGCGACTACGCCGGGGCACCTAAAATCAGTCATAACTTACTAGCATATATATAACGTAACGTAATGGCATAAAATAAATGTGTAACACAGATCAATAAATCTTATTCATTTTAACCGCAAGGATTCTCCGAGGTGAGCATGTCTCGGAGGCCTGCCTTGTCCGTCGATCGGACCGATCACGGCATAAAGCTCACAATAACGTAGCCTGATGGATTGTCCCATTGGGAGTCCATAATGCGATATCACAAAATCGCTCATAATTGACTGAAGCTAAATTAGTTCTTACTACCAATATTTCCCAAAACCCGGGGGGTAAACAACCTATTAATAGTCTAAGTTATGCCCTATCAATTATCTGTGATTAACATTCTGTTCGACATTTATATTAATTATATTACAGCAAACTATCTGGCTCTGATGAGAATATAAAACGAGTGTATGGAGTTCGTTAGAAAATAGAAAATGAAGGCAGGTCCTGTACAAACTCGCTGTGGCGTGTCATCAGCTCGCCATGGCGAGATTATAGGTCCTGACCTAAATCAACTCGCTGTGGCGAACAAGCGCTCGCTACGGCGAGTATCATCAGCCCAGAACCCAGCTCGCTATGGATACTCGCTGACTACTCGCTATGGCGAGTACATGCAGAAATTGCTCTGTTTTGTCAGAAATCATAATTTTCACAGTGACACCTACAATTCTCATTTAAGCCAGTGCAGCAATAATAATTTACATATTATAAAACAGAATGGAGGTGAATTTGGGATTTAATTCTCCTCACACAACATTTATTCCTAACCCTATGTTAACATGCATTAATTCATAAATTTGGGGACACTAACTAAACTATCCTAAAGAACCCACCTGATACTGAGTTTAAACTCAGAAGCTTTACACCAATGCAATACTCAGCAACAGCCACGAAGCGTCCAGCAAAGGAACTCACTTGGACCCCAATTGTAATCTTGAATAAAATGGAAGGAAACGGGTTAAAGAATGTTTAAGGATCAACTGAGTTTAAGGAGTTGAAATAGTCATTTCCAACCACTGGAATAGGAATCTAAGAGTTAGGAACTGCTTACCAAGGATTTGGAAAATTGATTACAAGAGGAGTAGGTGCATGCAGCTTCAGCTGCTATACTCGCTGAGCGAGTATCTGCTCGCTGAAGCGAGTGTGACAGAACTGAAGAACACAGTTTCAGTTGTTCACTTCACAACTCCAATTTCTACAGCACCCAAAGCTTCCAAGCCAACCACAGACTCGTATTTTCGAAGATACAAGCACATGCAAGAGTGGAATTCGAGTATAAAGTGAGATTTGAGTGATTAGATGGATTTGGAAATTCTATGGGTTTGGAGGTTGAGTTTTCTTACCTCATGATTTGAAAATTAACACTTCAGCCCTTGAACTCTATAACCTGTAGTGGCTGGGGTTTCCTTTCTCTTACTCAAACTTGGATCCAAAAAGAATGATGATTATGCATGCTTTAATCATGGAGTTGAAAGAGAGATGGTGTGGAGAGAGATTTGAAGTTTCAAATGAGGTTATACTCTTGTTGTTGTTGTTGTTGTACGGCCAGAGGGAGAGAGCAAGAGGGGTGGTAGTTACTTGGTTACAGCTTCAGAGAATAGGAATTAGAAAAATGAATGGTTTAAAGCACTAGTCTTGTGCTTATATGTTAAGAGACGTGGGTCCCACTTGGCTTGGAGTTACACTTAAATTGGCCAAATTAAATTACTCTACTATTTTATCATAATAAGTTTGGCACAATTTATCCCAAATACACCTCTAATTATTTTATTTTCATAAAATAAGATTGAGATGTTACAGTTTCAAATTTGTTGACAATTATTATTGTTTTTACAATTTTATCTTTTAAAATAAATAACAAGTTAACATGTTTTTAGAGTATTTATTACATTTGATTGATAGGAAAATACTATGCAATATAATTATTGATTTGTTTGGGAAAAATGTAATTAATGCATTGTGTACAGCCCTTTAACTCAAGGGTACACTTTTCCCCTAACTAAGATTAATTAGCAGAACCGGATAAATCAACATCACAGTCACAGGTACTATACTCCAAATATTATCCTATGTTTTAATTACACAAATGCCAAAAAACATTCCATAAATTGTCATCTAGGATCCAATAAATTTCACACACGTCATGCACATTTCTTTACCCTAATATTTTTCTATAAGTATCACCACTCATCCTCAAATATTTTCAACATCTTTTTCAAAAACTAAAAGGCAAACCAGCTGCCATTTCTCAACCCTTTATTTTCATCACTTTTCATATTCTTTCTTACCATGGGAAACAACAATGCCAAACCTCTTGAATCACCTTTACCTCCTCAATCACCTCAAACCCAAGCTGCTGAAGCTACTCCACCTAGACAGCAACTGTTGCAGATTTTTTTTCTATGCTTTCACTTTCTTGAGTGGTTTTATTACTCTGAAGATCAAAACTGTAAGAGAAAAGAAAGACTGGAAAGTTCCAGAGATGCCGTCCTTAATGTTTTTTTGGGTGGTTAACCTTCTCATTCATCTTTTTTTCCTTAATATGATAGTTAGCACTATCATTGACAATATTAGTATCATGTCCACTGGTAAGTTTGAATTAGTTATTTACATGTTAACTTGTGCATTTGGTTCTGTTATAATGATTTACATCACTTCTCCTTGGGTTTCACTTTTTGCTGGGTTTTCATGGATTTTATCTTTGGTTTTGGTCTTTGTCCCTAAAGCTCTTCCATTTGTGAAGAAGATATACAACAAAATTCAGAAACCTGGTATGTGGATGTTTGGTAGTCTGACTGGTTTTGTTATTATGTGGTATAGGCGCCAGATCTTTTTTTGGAGTGGAACTCAAAATATAAGTACCATTTGAGTGATTTTAAGTAAAAAAAATTATGAGCAGAAAAATAAAATTTAATGTTAGTTACTGCTCTTGTTTTTAGAATTTGTTTTAGTAGTAATTAGTATTATTAGTAGTATTCTTAGTAATTATGAGCAGAAAATAAAAGTTAGAGTTTATTACTGCTCTTATTATATATGTATTGTTTTTAGAATTTGTTTTATTATTAGTATTAGTAGTAATGTTGAATGTAATGGTTATTATATTAATGAAATTTGTATTAAGCATTTTATTCTTAATTTATTAAATTTATTTCTTCGCATTTTAATATTTCTAAAAATATATTTAATTTGTATTGGCAATATAAATGGCTTGGACCTGAGCCCTTGAAATCTTCTTTTCCCGATTCATTCTCCATCATCCTTTGTTTTGATCATATTAAATTAATTAAAACTAACTATTTGTAAAGGCTAAATTTTTCTTATAGTAACTATTTTTTTTTCTTTTAAGAGCACAAATAATCCAAGAGGAATTAGAAGAGCAGATTTGTATTTTGTCTTGATAAAAGATTATCTTGCCTATAGCTCAAATTCTACTCATTATAACAAAAAAAAAGAAGAAAGATTGATCAATTCATAACAAATCAAATATGTTCTGATCGGTACATATTAATATTTACATATTATAAACAAAAATGATTAGCACAACAAAAAAAATAACTCAAAAAATAAATGATATAGATAATTAGTATAACTCAAAATTGATGGATCATAACTTCAGAACAATTTGACTTGACTTAAATTTATCTTAACTCAAAAATGAAAAACTTAGACTTGTGAAAATAGAGTAGTATTATTAGCTCCTGTCCTTAATACTATAAGAGAAAGTTAAATTTTTAGATTTATTAAATTTTTAATGTACTATTTAGTCTATATTATAGATTAGATTGAATAGAAACTCAATTAATTCAAAAAAAGCAAATTTTCTCATATACTCCCTTTGTCCCTATATGTTAGCCCATTTGACTAATTTCACGGATATTAAAAAATGTTTGTAGTGTAATGTGTGTATTTTATATGTTAAAATTACTAAATTGCCCCTTTTATAGTAAAAGTAAATTTTTTTTTGTTTGCATGTTAGCTTTGCAATGCAATATCGTTTTTAAAATTCACAAATTATCTCAATTCCCTCTTCTATAATAATTGTGTAATCCACAAATTGAAGTGCATGAAAGTGTTTCATTTTTTACCTTAGATCCATGGAAACTAACGATATGAACTTCCAACCGCATCAAACGTGTGGCCGTTTCGCTACTAACAAAATAAGAAGGGAGACAATGAATCATTCTGCCTCAATTCTTTACCAAACGCCCTCCGTTACAAAACATAAGCAAAAGGTGGTAAACAAAAGTGAATGTAATTGGTCTTAGTTTTGAATCAAATACATCAACTTTTTTTGACTCACTTTTGCTTATATGTTGTAACGGAGGGAGTAAATCCAAAATAAAATTTATCCCTTTCCCTTTAGATAATCCACATATGTGTCTACCATAAATCCTTTAAAATCATTTAAGTCTTTGACTGTTGACTTCTCGATATTAAGGTCCAAAATTATAAATACCCGTTTGTTCCACTTTTTCCAACTCTCCATCAACAAACAATTTATGCTTTAATTACTTTCAACTTTCGAGACAAAAAATTTCTTACCGCTATTGTTATAGCGCTTCGAAGAAGTTTCGAAAAAAGATTTAAAATCAAGGTGCTCCAAACCAACTATAATTCGCTAGTTTGATTTTGATTGAATTGTTAAAACGCTTCTATAATGACTTTTAAGTCTTCAAATAAAATTTTACCATTGTTAGATGTGAAAATAATGATTTGTTGATCATTTAATGTGTGGAAGTTGGAACATTGGGAATAAAAATGAATAAGAATAAACACATTGGTCTTGTAGGACTTGGAACTAATGAGTGTGAATTAAAAAAAGTGTAGTGGAACTAATGATTTAGTTATGGATTGCATGTGTAGATTGTGGAGTTAAAAGTAAGAAAGAGAAAGATGGAGTGGAAACATTAGATATAGTTGATAATAGTCTAATCAATCGTAAATTATGTGAAGTGGTTTATACTGCTTCTAATCATAATGCAATTTGTTCATGCAAAATGTTTCAATCTGAAGGCATACCGTGTAGACACATACTTTGTGTTCCAAAAGGTAAAAGGTATAAATGCATTACCAAGTCATTATATTGTGAATAGGTGGACCAAGTTGGCAACTAGCAAGCCTGTTTTTGGTATCAATGATAAAGTGTTTGAAGGTTGTTCTGAACAAAACAATGAGAGTCAACTTATATCAAATGCATGGGATTACCTTTTTACATGTATGCATTTAGCTGGGCATAATAAGGAAAAATTGCAGCTTGTAATAAATGGAGCTATTGCATTGAAAAAGCAATTGACTGAATTCGAAGATGATTCTACACAAACCAAAGCAAAAGAAGTGGAGTCTTTCATTGGACGCGATCTTCCAAAAGAAGTTGAAATTCATCCGCCACGGAGTTCAAAGACAAAAGGAAGTGGCAAACGGATTAAAGGAGGAAAAGAGCAGGCTATTGAACAACAAAAAAAAAAAGCAAAGAGACGTTGTAATACATGTCAGCAATATGTATATCATGATAGTCGCAATTGTCCTACAACATCAACTTCATAATCTTGTAAGCAATCTCTTTATGTACTAAATCTAAAAATTATTAAAAAAATAATAAAAAAAAGCTTATTTAAGCAAGCTTGTCTTTTCTATGTGATTTAGAAGAATAAAAGTTGGAAACACACAGAAAAAGATTCTTATCTCACTTTTAATTTTTGAGTACTATAAAAAATAAATCCTTGTCTTATTTGTATTTCCTTCATAGTATCATTCACTCGCTGTCTCGTCGGATACAGTGTTGGTTGATGGACGTACAACTGACGTGGCTACTACTGCTATACTGTACGAGAATGCAGCAATTGTCATGAGCACTCTACTAACTAGTGGCTATTGCTATATGTGCATGCATAACAAACATATATTGGATTGGTTATTTGCCAATATTACTTATTGTACACATGCTCATGCCTACTCACTTGAATTTGAAGAGGTTACTCTCTGACGAAAGCTTCAAATGGGAAATCTATACTTTAATATTAGTAATTATTAATTTATTAGTTAATTAATTAATACTATTGTACTATATTAAAACAAACAAACACATTGCCGCCGAATTATCCTTTTTTCTGTATCTTTTAAAAGAAAATTCCTTTTCCTAATAAATATAGGTTAAGAGACATAACGATAGAAGATTATATCTAATTAATTAAATAATTATTATATAGTAGTTAATTAAATAATTTAGGAGTGAGATTTATATTGCTATTTGAGTATTAATTATATTAAGTTATTTAGATTGAGCTTATTTTGGCATTTAGGCCCATCTAACATATTATCCAATAGTAGTAGTATATATGTAGTGTCCCAGACACATTTTAACCTAATGAATGTCTTTTATTTATCTTTTATTTATTGTTTTTCTTTATGTTTTTCTAGGGTTAGTTTCTAGCTCTCTATCACATAATAGACACTAATCTATTAACTTATGGATTTTTTTTATCATGTGCAAGATTTTAAATGTTAAAAAGTTTAAAATACTAGTAAGTTGCATGGGAACTTATGTATTTTATATTAAATGTATACACTTTTAATAAATAATTGTTGTTTTTAATACAAAGTTACTATTTTTGTCTACTTTAGCATCTGCAATGTAAAATGTTGCAGATATAAGACAAATCCTTAACTTATTGATCACGTTTGTGTGTAATACTAGTTTTTGCTTATAGAAAAATTAAAGGGTCATGGTGTCTCCGGGACATTAGTTAAAAAACTAAAAGAGAAAATTTTTTCATTGAAAAAAACACTTTATTTACTTTTAAAAAGTTGATCTTACAAATTTTTATTTTTTTTTAACTATATTTATAATCTTTAAATAGTGCTCCTTGAATACTATTTAGCATTTTCCAAAATTAAATTTTGATTTAAGCTATTGGAAGAAAAATTTAAAAATGCCAATTAATCACAAAGTGAAAGCAGCAGATTATTGGGAGAAAATTTATTTATTCAAGTAATCAAAAAGATGGTGGGAGACATGCTAGCCTCCGCCCTTAGTCTATTAGTTTTCAGTTTTCACTCTATCCAATTACTAGTATATCTGATAACTCTACTCCCCTACCTTTTAGCGACATGTCACAAGCTTTCTTTTCAATATGTTTAAGCAAGCTTTTCTTTTCAATATGTTTATAAAAATTGTAAACACACAGAAAAAGGTTCTCACTTTTAATATTTTAGTTTAAAAAATAATTTCTTTAATATATTGTAGTATTAGATAACGCAATTTACGTAACAAGTTATTCACAGGGAAAAAAATGGAAAATGTGGCAAATACGAGAATCAAACCAGGAACTTATATTAATAAAACTCGATCATTTACTAGCTTGGTTGCAAAATTTTCTTGTTAAATTTAGGCATTACAAACTTACATATTTCTGTTATTACATTTAAATCATGTCTACATATATGGAAAAAAATTAATTGATTACAAAGTAGTTGTAGTATCTTTAATTAAATAAAAATTATACTATTTCAGCATCTAACAATAATATTTTTTTGAGAAAATTGAAAAGATTAAGAAAATGGATTATAGTTTCAAATTTGTTGACAATTATTATTGTTTTTACAATTTTATCTTTTAAAATAAATAACAAGTTAACATATTTTTAGAGTATTTATTACATATGATTGATAGGAAAATACTATGCAATATAATTATTGATTTGTTTGGGAAAAATGTAATTAATGCACTGTGTACAGCCCTTTAACTCAAGGGTACACTTTTCCCCTAACTAAGATTAATTAGCAGAACCGGATAAATCAACATCACAGTCACAGGTACTATACTCCAAATATTATCCTATGTTTTAATTACACAAATGCCAAAAAACATTCCATAAATTGTCATCTAGGATCCAATAAATTTCACACACGTCATGCACATTTCTTTACCCTAATATTTTTCTATAAGTATCACCACTCATCCTCAAATATTTTCAACATCTTTTTCAAAAACTAAAAGGCAAACCAGCCGCCATTTCTCAACCCTTTATTTTCATCACTTTTCATATTCTTTCTTACCATGGGAAACAACAATGCCAAACCTCTTGAATCACCTTTACCTCCTCAATCACCTCAAACCCAAGCTGCTGAAGCTACTCCACCTAGACAGCAACTGTTGCAGATTTTTTTCTATGCTTTCACTTTCTTGAGTGGTTTTATTACTCTGAAGATCAAAACTGTAAGAGAAAAGAAAGACTGGAAAGTTCCAGAGATGTTGTCCTTAATGTTTTTTTGGGTGGTTAACCTTCTCATTCATCTTTTTTTCCTTAATATGATAGTTAGCACTATCATTGACAATATTAGTATCATGTCCACTGGTAAGTTTGAATTAGTTATTTACATGTTAACTTGTGCATTTGGTTCTGTTATAATGATTTACATCACTTCTCCTTGGGTTTCACTTTTTGCTGGGTTTTCATGGATTTTATCTTTGGTTTTGGTCTTTGTCCCTAAAGCTCTTCCATTTGTGAAGAAGATATACAACAAAATTCAGAATCCTGGTATGTGGATGTTTGGTAGTCTGGCTGGTTTTGTTATTATGTGGTATAGGCGCCAGATCTTTTTTTGGAGTGGAACACAAAATATAAGTACCATTTGAGTGATTTTAAGTAAAAAAAATTATGAGCAGAAAAATAAAATTTAATGTTAGTTACTGCTCTTGTTTTTAGAATTTGTTTTAGTAGTAATTAGTATTATTAGTAGTATTCTTAGTAATTATGAGCAGAAAATAAAAGTTAGAGTTTATTACTGCTCTTATTATATATGTATTGTTTTTAGAATTTGTTTTATTATTAGTATTAGTAGTAATGTTTTTTTTTGTTTTGATAAACTGGAGAGGAAAGTATCATGGTTCACCTAGGCATCCCAACTATGTTGGCACCCCCAAGGCTAGCCACTCCTCTACCTCCACTCCAAAGAATTTATTAAAATAGCCAAAGAAAGCAATAAAAGGTGGGGGGGCATAAACCAAACCCACCAAAACAAGTTAACGGAAGCGATAATTCGGCAAGCCTAGTCTATCCCTAGAGAAGCTATCCCTAGAGCAGCTAGGAAGGTAATCCCACCATACAACTCCATCAACAAAAAAACCCGCATTAGCTAGCCTGTCAGCACATGTATTCCCTTCCCGATAGATATGAGAATACCGAAAGCGAAATTGACGGATATAAGAGAGGCAATTGGTCCATTTAGTCTTCAGCTTCCAAGGAACCAATTGAATGTTGGAAAATGCCTGAATAAGTAAGAGGGAGTCACATTCCAACCAAAGATTAGTCCAACCGCGCGCCATAGCAAAGTCAATAGCAAAAATAGCGGCACAAATTTCAGCGTGAAGAGAAGTGGCAATGCCAATATTGGCGGAAAAGGCACCAATAAATTCTCCCAAGTGGTTGCGGAAAAGCCCACCGCATGCTGAAGCACCAGGAGAACCACGAGAAGCACCGTCAGTATTACACTTGACCCAATTATAAGGCGGTCGTAACCAAGTGACCTCCTTAATGGATGGAGGAGGAGGGGGATGACAGTCAATACCAAAGTACTTAATAATAGAGAATTCATGTATGGATGAGAACATGTGACCTTTGGAGTGAGAGGCTGCCTGGCAAATGAGACCTTTCAAGAAATTCATATCGCGAAGGAAATTGGGCGATATATCATTGAATCGGATATTATTCCTGCACTTCCAAACTAACCAAAGAGTATTCACTATCGCCGCGCTAATAAGTTCCCGTAGCTGTGGACTCCAGCCCCTATTACACGTCCCAAGAAGAGCGGGGAAGCTAGTTACATTAATATTCTGGCCAATAACAGTAGCTAACCAATTCCAATAGCGAGTAATAAAAGGACACCGCAAAAAGAGATGGTCGGTTGTTTCATACGCGCGACCGCACAAGCTACAACAAGAGACAATTAGAAACCCGCGCTTAAGCAAGTTATCATCCGTGGCTAACACATCCTGCATAATTCTCCAAGCCACAAGCGAGCGGGCAGGGGGAATAAATAAGCGCCAAATAATTTTAGACCAACTGGACTTTTGCAACGGCGGCAAACCGCAAAAATAAGCATTTGTAAACGTCAAGTGTCCTGAAGCGGAGTCTGCCCATATTAGTTCATCCCTCTCGGAAGTACAAGGGAGAGGTGTAGCCTGAATATCAGTAGTAATAAGCGGAAAAGCTTGGCAAAAGTCAACAGGTAGAGTCCAATTTTGATTAGTGACAACATCAGCGACCTTGGCAACAAGAAGATGAGCAGTAGAAGCAGGGAGTTGTCCCGCAATAGAGTCTCTCAATCTATATCCCAACCAATTATCTTCCCAGAAAGAAATATCGTTGCCGTTACCCACACGCCAAGAGCTATGAACCTGGAGCAAAGGGTAATAATGTTTTAAACTGGACCAGATGGAGGAGGAAATCATATGATTTATGGGCTTAGAATCACGGAAGAATCTGGTACGAAGAGTAGTAGCCCATTGTTTACTAGATTTAATCAGCTCCCAACAAAGTGTAAGACAACCTGCTTTGTTCATATCTTTGAGCCGGCGAAGGCCAAGACCACCAGAAGAGATCGGCATACAAACCTTATCCCAAGATAAAGTAACCAATTTTTTTGTATCCACATTGCCAGACCAGATAAAATTGCGAATGCAACTGTCTAAGTATTTAAGCAAGTTACGAGGCCAAGAATAAATACGGAAACTATATAGAAGCATACCATGAATCACCGATTGTACCAGTTGGACGCGACCCATCATAGAAAGAGAATGACCCTTCCAAGATGCCAATTTCGCTTTGACCCGATCCGCGACTGCTTGTAAATGAATTCGCCGCGGTCTCCCTTTAAATATAGGAACGCCGAGGTAAGTAAAGGGCACCTGACCAGTTGAAAAACCAAGAACCTGTGCGATAGAGTGTAACCGAGCAGTGGTGATAGAACCCCCAAAAAGCTTACTTTTGTTAGGACTAACATGTTGTCCAGAATTATTCCCATATTCAATCAACAAATCATGGATATTTTTAGCATTTTTCATGGTAGCTTTACAAAAGATCATTAAATCATCCGCGAAAAAAGAATGACTAGGCAGCTGAGTTCTACCGGAAGCAATACAAGTCAAGTTATTATTAGCAACCATTGAAGAGAGTTGTCGACTTAAAACTTCCTCCGCAATGCAAAAAAGAAGAGGGGATAGCGGGTCACCTTGCCGGACTCCACGAGAACAATTGATGAAACCAACCGCTTTACCATTTAGCAAAAAGGACAGCTTTGCAGATTGAAGGATGGTGGAGATCCAATTACAGAAAACCTGGTCAAAACCAAAAGCCTTGAGAACTCGGAGGAGAAAACCCCAATCTAAAGTATCAAAGGCCTTTGTTATATCAATTTTCATGGCCATATTGCCTCCAAAAGATTTTTTATCTAACATGTTAATTGCCTCAGAAGCAACACTAACACACTCAAAAATATGTCGATTCTTAATAAAGCCCCGCTGGTGTTCCGAAACGATTTTTGGTGCAATCACCGCAAGCCGGTCAGCTAGAATTTTAGTAATAACTTTAAATTGGAAGTTCGCCATAGCTATTGGCCGAAAATTCTCAATAGCCTCCGCACCCGTAAATTTGGGAATGAGAACTACGTGACTAGAATTCATATTGGGAAGAATCCAGCCTTGGCGAAAAAATTGGAGCACAGAAGCAACCACATCATTACCAACAATGTCCCAGAAAGCCTGAAAAAAGCATCCACCAAAACCATCAGGTCCAGGAGAAGACGAACCATCCATAGAAAAAACCGCTTGCTTAATGGTTATTATATTAATGAAATTTGTATTAAGCATTTTATTCTTAATTTATTAAATTTATTTCTTCGCATTTTAATATTTCTGAAAATATATTTAATTTGTATTGGCAATATAAATGGCTTGGACCTGAGCCCTTGAAATCTTCTTTTCCGGATTTATTCTCCATCATCCTTTGTTTTGATCATATTAAATTAATTAAAACTAACTATTTGTAAAGGCTAAATTTTTCTTATAGTAACTATTTTTTTTTCTTTTAAGAGCACAAATAATCCAAGAGGAATTAGAAGAGCAGATTTGTATTTTGTCTTGATAAAAGATTATCTTGCCTATAGCTCAAATTCTACTCATTATAACAAAAAAAAAAGAAGAAAGATTGATCAATTCATAACAAATCAAATATGTTCTGATCGGTACATATTAATATTAACATATTATAAACAAAAATGATTAGCATAACAAGAAAAATAACTCAAAAAATAAATGATATAGATAATTAGTATAACTCAAAATTGATGGATCATAACTTCAGAACAATTTGACTTGACTTAAATATATCTTAACTCAAAAATGAAAAACTTAGACTTGTGAAAATAGAGTAGTATTATTAGCTCATGTCCTTAATACTATAAGAGAAAGTTAAATTTTTAGATTTATTAAATTTTTAATGTACTATTTAGTCTATAATATAGACTAGATTGAATAGAAACTCAATTAATTCAAAAAAAGCAAATTTTCTCATATACTCCCTTTGTCCCTATATGTTAGCCCCTTTGACTAATTTCACGGATATTAAAAAATGTTTGTAGTGTAATGTGTGTATTTTATATGTTAAAATTACTAAATTGCCCCTTTTATAGTAAAAGTAAATTTTTTGTTTGCATGTTAGCTTTGCACTGCAATATCGTTTTTAAAATTCACAAATTATCTCAATTCCCTCTTCTATAATAATTGTGTAATCCGCAAATTGAAGTGCATGAAAGTGTTTCATTTTTTACCTTAGATCCATGGAAACTAACGATATGAACTTCCAACCGCATCAAACGTGTGGCCGTTTCGCTACTAACAAAATAAGAAGGGAGACAATGAATCATTCTGCCTCAATTCTTTACCAAACGCCCTTCGTTACAAAACATAAGCAAAAGGTGGTAAACAAAAGTGAATGTATTTGGTCTTAGTTTTGAATCAAATACATCAACTTTTTTTGACTCACTTTTGCTTATATGTTGTAACGGAGGGAGTAAATCCAAAATAAAATTTATCCCTTTCTCTTTAGATAATCCACATATGTGTCTACCATAAATCCTTTAAAATCATTTAAGTCTTTGACTGTTGACTTCTCGATATTAAGGTCCAAAATTATAAATACCTGTTTGTTCCACTTTTTCCAACTCTCCATCGACAAACAATTTATGCTTTAATTACTTTCAACTTTCGAGACAAAAAATTTCTTACCGCTATTGTTATAGCACTTCGAAGAAGTTTCGAAAAAAGATTTAAAATCAAGGTGCTCCAAACCAACTATAATTCGCTAGTTTGATTTTGATTGAATTGTTAAAACGCTTCTATAATGACTTTTAAGTCTTCAAATAAAATTTTACCATTGTTAGATGTTGTGAAAATAATGATTTGTTGATCATTTAATATGTGGAAGTTGGAACATTGTGAATAAAAATGAATAAGAATAAACACATTGGTCTTGTAGGACTTGGAACTAATGAGTGTGAATTAAAAAAAGTGTAGTGGGAATAAGTCCCACATCGCTTAAGTCACTCTCTTAATTAGTAGTGTTTATATACGCAAACGAGACTAATAATAGCGTGCTCAAAAGGTACCCGTTTTGTAAACGGAGGACCACACACACCTTGTCGAATATCATCACACGCGCGCGATGCCGTCGGACCGAGTCGGAATTGGACCTAGATGATATATTATTTTTAGTCACAAAATTAACTAATTTTTTATTAGTTAATTATGCAGGAATGAAATCACATAATTAAAACATGATTAATTATTCCAACATGTTTTTAATTTGCTTCAATTCCACTTAATTTCTTTGCTCCCATATCGAATTGTCTGTTACACTTTGACTATGTTATCCGCTCCTTTTTTTCAATATATGAAGAATTCTTCTTCATGGCCATCAGATTGGCTTATTCACGTGAAAAAGAAAACAAGCAAAAAAAGCCATAAACATCCAACATACTCCTTCTCTATTTTCTTCACCAAAATAATAATTGTTTTGTTTTTTGTGTTTCATTGCTTTGGAAACCGGTATTGTAGTATCGGTTAAAATTGATATTGTTGTATCAATTTTGAGTAATTTTGTCGAATTACTCAAGAAGGTGTTACTTCCGATCGTTTTGAATGAGGATATGCCCACTGTTCCTATCGGTCTTGTAGGATCGAATTCCGGAACAAAGGAACAACCACTCACCATCAGTGTTGATAAGCATGATGCAGCGACTAAAAAACAAAAAGAAAAGGATTTGATTGATCCTGCTGCAAAAGAGCTTCAGTTGAAAAAAGAACAACAACTCTGGTTGCATAATGATTATTTATGCAAAGGTTACATTATAAATGGCCTATGTGATGATTTGTATGACTATTATAGTACATACAAAAGTGCTAAGGATGTTTGGGAGGCGCTGAAAAAGAAATATGATACTGAGGATGTCGGTGTGAAGAAGTATGCTGTTAGTAGGTACCTGAAGTACCCGATGGTTGATGAAGGGTCGGTGGAGGCACAATCTCATGAACTTCAGAAAATTGCTCATGAAATAATAATTGTACGTATGCCTCTTGACGAACAGTTTCAAATTGCAGTGATGATTGACAAACTGCCCCCTGGTTGGAAAGATTTTAAAAATCAGCTTCATCACAAAACAAAAGAATTTTCAATCGAGAGTTTGATTACTCGCCTTCATATTGAGGAGGAATCTAGGAGACAAGACCAGAAAGAAGAGGCCTATGTGGTCTCTGGCAACAATAAAAAGAAATTCGGTGCGGTTCTGAAGCCTACAGGCAAATCTTTTAAGAATCAGAACCGCGGCCAAACGAACCGAATTAAGAATGGTAACCCTTCGAGGTCCATAATGCTAAATAGTATCTACCTGCTCAAAGGAATGACTCAGGTTCAGTTGGTTTGTCTTGTTTCAACTGTGGTAAACCGGGTCATTTTGCAAAGAAGTGTAGACTCAGGAACAAACCTGCTGCTGCCCCTAATGCACAGGCTAACCTGACTGATGAGCCTTATGTTGCTATGATCACCGAAATCAATATGGTTGGTGGTACTGATGGCTGGTGGATAGATATTGGCGCTACTCGCCATATCTGTTATGAACGTGCTATGTTTAAAACATACACGACTGCTGAAAATAATAAGGTAGAGATGGGAAATACCCACACCTCTGATGTTGCTGGTATTGGAGATGTTGAATTGAAGTTCACCTCCGGGAAGACTCTGATCTTGAAGGATGTCATGCATGTGCCTGACATTAGAAAGAATTTAATTTCTGGTTTTCTTCTTAATAAGGCTGGGTTTAATCAAACTATTGGGGCTAATTTGTACATCATCACTAAGAATGATACTTTTATTGGGAAAGGTTACGCTACTAATGACATGTTTAAGTTGAATGTTGATTTAAATAAAATTTCTCCTAATGTTTACTCTGTTTGTGATTTTAATATTTGGCATGCTAGACTTTGTCATGTTAGTAAACGTTCTTTATTTAATTTAAGTAACCTAGGATTAATTCTAAAGTTAATTGCTAATGACATACAAAAATGTGAATTTTGTAGTCAAGCGAAAATAACTAAATCGTCACATAAATCGATAATTAGAGAATCTGAACCGTTAGATTTAATTCATTCTGATATATGTGAACTTGATGGAACTTTGACTAGAAATGGTAAACGTTATTTTATCACTTTTATTGACGAGTGTTCTGATTATACTGTTGTATATTTAATGAAAAATAAAAGTGAAGCGCCTGACATGTTTAAGATTTTTGTGACTGAAATTGAAAATCAATTTAGTAAGAAAATTAAGCGGCTTCGTAGCGATAGGGGAACTGAATATGATTCTATGTTGTGCAATAATTTTTTTAAAGAACATGGAATTATCCATGAAACGACTGCACCATATTCACCTGAAATGAATGGTAAAGCAGAAAGAAAGAATAGAACTCTTATTGAACTAGTTGTAGCTAGTATGCTCTATTCTAGTGCTGCCTCACATTGGTGGGGGGAAATTTTATTGACTGTTTGTTATGTTCTGAATAGAGTCCCCAAGGCTAATAATGTGGTCTCACCTTATGAGATATTAAAGAAAAGACAACCGAATTTGTCTTATTTGAGAACCTGGGGATGTCTTGCTTATGTCAGGATACCGGATCCGAAGCGGGTCAAACTCGCTAGTCGTGCCTATGAATGTGTATTCATTGAACAGTAAGGCATATAGGTTTGTTGACCTAAATGCTAAAGTGATCATAGAATCAGTTGTTGCTTATTTCTATGAAGATAAATTTCCCTTTAAATTGAAAAATAGTGGGGGCAATGAATCCACAAATAGTGGAGGCATCGAGTTAAGTCGCCTTCCGGTGATAAGAAATTCTGAGAGCAACAAAGAAATAGAAACAGAACTTCGTAGAAGTAAAAGAGTAAGAGTAGCTAAAGATTATGGACCGGATTATTCGGTATATTCTTTAGAAGAAGACCCTACAAGTTTTCAAGAAGCCTTGTCATCTCTGGATGCAGATTTATGGCAAGAAGCTATTAATGATGAGATGGAGTCTCTAGAAACTAACAGGACCTGGCACTTAGTAGAGTTGCCTCCTGGTTGCAAACCGATTAGTTGTAAATGGATTTTGAAAAAGAAACTAAAACCCGATGGTACTATTGATAAATACAAGGCTCGCCTTGTAGCCAAAGGTTTTAGACAAAGAGAAAATCTAGATTTCTTCGACACTTTTCTCCGGTCACTCGTATAACATCCATAATGGTACTGATTTCAGTTGCCGCTATTTATAATCTTTTTATTCACCAAATGGATGTTAAAACTGCTTTTTTAAACGGTGACTTAGAAGAAGAAATCTATATGGAACAACCTGAAAGGTTTGTAATACCTGTACAAGAACAAAATGTCTGTAAGTTAGATAAGTCCTTGTATGGACTTAAGCAAGCGCCAAAGCAATGACATATTAAATTTGATAGTTTGATGACATCAAATGAGTTCAAAGTGAATGAAAGTGACAAATGCATTTATTATAAATATGAAAATGGCATTTGCACTATTGTATGTCTCAGTGTGGATGATTTACTCATCTTTGGGTCAAACATTTCTGCTATAAACGCAGTGAAATCATTGTTGAGTAACAACTTTGATATGAAAGACCTTGGAGAGGCAAGTGTGATTCTTGGAATTAAGATCACTAGGTCAAAGGACGGAATAACTTTAGATCAATCCCGCTATGTGGAAAAGATTCTAAAGAAATATAATTACTTTGACTGTAAAGAGGCTAATACGCCGAATGATTCCAGTGTAAAACTATTTAAGAACACTGGTGAAAGTGTAAGACAAACTGAATATGCTAGTATCATTGGCAGTCTGAGGTATGCCACTGATTGTACCGGACCCGACATCGCATATGTCGTGGGACTGTTGTGCAGGTTTACTAGCAGGCCCAGTAATGAGCATTGGCAAGCTATTGAGTCATGAGGTATCTTAAAAAGACCATGAATCTCGGATTACATTATAAGAGATTTCCTACTGTACTTGAAGGGTACAGTGATGTTGATTGGAACACCTTGTCGGATGATTCCAAAGCGACCAGTGGCTATATTTTTAGTATAGCTGGAGGAGCTGTGTCTTGGAAATCAAAGAAACGGACCATATTGGCTCAGTCCACTATGGAGTCTGAAATGATAGCGCTTGCCACTACTAGTGAAGAAGCAAGTTGGTTGAGATGCATGATATATGAGATTCCCTTGTGGGAAAAACCTATGCCAGCTGTGTTGATCCACTGTGATAGTACCGCGACTATTGCTAAAATTGAGAATCGATTCTATAACGGAAAGAAGCGTCAAATTATACGCAAGCACATCACAATGAGAGAGATGATCACTAAAGGAGCTGTGAGAGTGGATCTTGTACGCACTGATGATAATTTAGCGGATCCTTTGACGAAAGAACTAGCTAAAGAGAAAGTCTATAACACATTTGTAAAGATGATACTAATGCCGATATGAACTTATCATGATGGGAACCCAACCTAAAAGACTGGATATCCCAAGAATTAGGTTCAATGGGTAATAACAAGTCGTGATGAGTTAATGATGATCATGCAAGTAAAATGAGAAAAGCATGAATCCTAATAGCGAAAGGATGAGTTGCAGCTCTTAATGAGATCTATACTCTGTATGAGTGGAGTACCGAGCTACAGGAGTACTCTTGATAGATTCACCTATATGAATGTGGAACTGAGGCCGGTTCCTAAAACGTTCATGAAACTGGGATTGACGTGCAGGGACATTGAAGCATGGGCTACAAAGAAACACCTTGTGGAAAGGTTGTGTGCGGGTTTGAGAAAAATCTGAGATAGAGTTCAAGATAAGCGTCACTCTTGCTAAATCAGGCTCTTACTTGCTATGCAAAGGTTCAAGTCATAGACACCTTCGCTTATGCACAATCTTTTTAGAAACCTCTGAAACACTTTTTTGAATTCAAGTGGGGGATTGTTGTGAAAATAATGATTTGTTGATCATTTAATGTGTGGAAGTTGGAACATTGTGATTAAAAATGAAAAAGAATAAACACATTGGTCTTGTAGGACTTGGAACTAATGAGTGTGAATTAGAAAAAGTGTAGTGGGAACAAGTCCCACATCGCTTAAGTCACTCTCTTAATTAGTAGTGTTTATATACGCAAATGTGATTAAAAAGGGCGTGCTCAAGAGGTACCCATTTTGTAAACGGAGGACCGCACACACCTTGTCGAATATCACCACACGCGCGCGACGCCGTCGGACCGAGTCTATAACGCCTCAACTAAAATATCTAGAATGTTTAATCAAGACATAAATAATGGAATCTGAGTACATAAAATTAACGAGTTTAAATAACTGAATTACAAGAAATTCTAACATCTCTTAATGAATTAAAAGAATACAGCAAAAACAATTAAGATTCTAAGATAAACAGAATAAAATAAAACAAAGAGGAAGACTAAAGTCTTCAAGTCTGATAAATCAAGCTCAGCTCCAAACATCAGCTCCGTCCTGGTCCTTGCTCCAGTTAACCTGTCTACCTAAAAAAATTGGTTTGGAGTGGGGTGAGACTACTAAGCCTCAGTGAGTCCTACTACCCCCTAGAGGTGACTACACCGGGGAATCCTAAAGTTCAGTCGTAACATACTAGCATATTAAACATAATAACATAATTAAAGGTGTAACACAGAAAATTAACTCTTATTCATTTTAAACATAAGGACACTCTGAGGTGAGCATGTCTCAGAGGCCTGCCATATCCGTCAACCGAGTCGGTCACGGCATGAAGCTCACTATACATATCCTAATGGATTATCCCATTGGGAGTCCATAGCGCGACATAACAGATCGCTCATGATTGACTGATACTAATTAAGTTTTTACTACCGTAATTTCCCAAAACCCGGGGAGCATACAAACCTAATTAATTCTAGGTTATACCCTAAAGATTATCTGTGCCTAACATTCTATTCGACATTATGTCAATTACATTAATGCAAATTATCTGACTCTGATAAGGGTATAAAACGAGTGCATGAAATTTCAAAGATAATTATAAAAATACAGGCTATTCTGTTCAAGCTCGCTCTGGCGAGTCACCAGCTCGCTATGGCGAGAATATAGGTCCTGACCTAAATCAACTCGCTGTGGCGAGCAGTAGCTCACCATGGCGAGTTTCATCAGCCAGAACCCAGCTCGCCATGAATGCTCGCCAACTACTCGCTGGAGCGAGATCATGCAGAAGTTGCCCTGTATTGCAAAAATCATAGTTTTTCAAGCTAACACCTACTACCCTCATTTTAGAGGGTGCATTAATGTACTTTGCATAATATAAAATAGAATGGAGAGGAATTTGGGAATTAATCCCTCTCACACAACAATTCCTAAAATCCTAGATTAACATGCAATTTATTTAAATTGGGGACACTAACTAAACTATCCTAAAGAACCCACCTGATAGGAAGCTTTACTCTTGCATAAAATTCTGCTACAGTCCAATGCTCCCATTCCAGACTCACATGAAACCCCAAAAGCTTTAAGAGTGCGAAAAATGGTGGTAAAGACCTCCCATGGTGCTGACTGTTGAGGAATGGTTTAACAGCATCCTCAAACTCCAATTCCTTTGTCTTAAAATCCAAGCACTCACAAGCAACACAAGAAAGGAATCTATGAATGTTTGAGAATTTCTAAAGTTAAGGAAATGGATACACATCACTGTATCTGAGAACAACCAGAGAACGATTGAAACACTTACCAAGGTTGGATAGAGGTTTCAGTCTAAGGGAACATGACAAAATGACAAATCCTAGAGCTACTGTCATGCTCGCTGCAGCGAGCACTCTCTCGCCCGGCGAACAGCACGATTCAGCAGCACAAAACGCAGATTTTTGCTAGATCCTTGACTTAACTCCACACCCACAGTAACACCAGCTCACAAACAGACACATGCAAGACGAAATTCATCTTGGGGTCAGAATGGAACATAGATTGGGGAAAAATAAGGAAATAGGTTAAGGCTAGATTCTTACCCACATAATCGAAATGATTCTTGGAGGAGAAGGTGAAGCTCCATGCATTCACAATCCTCCCTTAAATTCTGAAGAAGATGAAATCAAGGGTTGGTACAAGAAAAATGGGTTTTCGGCCAGGTGGAGAAGGAAGTAAGAAAGATTGAGCTTGCTAGACTCTAAGTCCCATGGGGTTTTCTGAAATGCAATTGCATGCCCATTAATTGAGAGTTGAAGATGTTGGAGTGGGATTTGTGTTTTGGCGTGAAGAAGAAGAATAGAAGATGAGAGTATAGAGGGGTGGGTTTCTTTTGTTGTACTGATGCTTTCAGTAAAAATGAGAACAAAATGAGAGCTTGGTTCTATCTTAACCTTAAATAGAATAATTGTGGGACCCATGGCTTCCTTTGTTCAACTCCTATTGGTTGCTCTAACATATTCTAGAATCCCTCTCATAAAAATTGATGTAATTTTATTTCAATTTACACCTCCAATTTTTATTACTTCTGATAATTAGAAATTGGAGTGTTACAGAGTCGGACTTGGACCTAGATGATATATTATTTTTAGTCACAAAATTAACTAATTTTTTATTAGTTAATTATGCATGAAAGAAATCACAAAATTAAAACATAATTAATTATTCCAACATATTTTTAATTTGCTTCAATTCCACTTAATTTCTTTGCCCCCTATTGAATTGTCTGTTACACTTTGACTATGTTATCCGCTCCTTTTTTTTTTTTTAATATATGAAGAGTTCTTCTTCATGGCCATCACATTGGCTTATTCACGTGAAAAAGAAAACAAGCAAAAAAAGCCATTAACTTCCAACATATTCCTTCTCTATTTTCTTCACCAAAATAATAATTGTTTTGTTTTTTGTGTTTCATTGGTTTGGAAACCGGTATTGTAGTATCGGTTAAAATTGATATTGTTGTATCAATTTCGAGTAATTTTGTCGAATTACTCAAAAAGGTGTTCCTTCCGATCGTTATAGTGGAATAATCGATCGGTACAGTATCGAAACTGGACTGTTTTATCCTGGAGGCGGCACGGTTGATTGTCTGCTTTGCACAATTCGAGCAGTACCGTGAAACATCTTAAAGAAAACGTATAGACCCGCGACTCAGCCAGTAATTTTCTTCCCTTCCAATTTTTGGAAAATTATTATTTTTAATATAAAAAAAATTAGATTAAGAGTAATAGAAATTGTTTTTATTGTAGTATATAAATTAAATAATATCGAGTAAAAACATAAATTTATATAATATTTTATTTTTAATATCTACATTTTTTGTATGAGTATATAAGTAATACTATAGGACTAATTAACAAATTGAGACCACAGTACATGTGCGTCCTGGTCTGCTTAATTCTCACTTAATGTCATTCTCTTTCACAAATTCTGATCTTATTTTGTTTTTTTTCTTCTTTTGGTATGAAAATTCTTAGCTCATGGTCACTGTTGTCACAGTTGCAGGAATAAATTGTTGCGAAGTATTTTAATTTGTACTATTTTTTATTTTAAATGTGAAACAAGGAGATAGACTATGACGTGTTGTATTTATATGAGTTATTGATCATGTATCTATAAGTTTTCTGTTAATCACACGACTAGAAATTTTTATTTAGGCTATTGGTAGAAAAATTAAAAAATGCAAATTAATTATTGGGAGAAAACAATTCTTGCGGAAAAAAAAATCCGCAGATAGATTATGGAAACCACATTACTCCTTTTCTTCCGCTCTCTAGTTTATTTACAAGAGTTGTTCTTCTATTTGTAGATGATTAAGTAAAAAATTAATGATTCTTTTATTAGATACTAACGTGCCCGTTTGTGTAATCAATATTCTTTTTTTTCTTTGTGTGTGATCGATATTCTGTATTGTGCAAATATAAATAATTATTTAATCTCCTTTTTATTAGACTTTGTTAATTGATAACTACGTAACCTCCTTTTTTTGTTATGGTTAGTTATTAAGAAGAAAAAATATATTTTATTTTTACTATAAAAAACTGAAAACCTACTTTTATGTAGAAGTTGTGCTTAGTTATTAAGAAGAAAAAAAAAATTATTTAGTAAAAAAAACTGAAAATCTATTTTTATGTGAAAGTTATTTTTTAAGGGTAAAATTGGAATAACAAAAAAGTCATCCCAAAAATTTGAATCTCCTTTATATATTAGTATAGATTACATATAATCCGTATTTGAATTCGGACCTACAAAACCCTCTTTCCAGAAAAATCAAAGAATTAGTTAACATTAAAATATAACTAAATTATTGAATTATGTCGATTTCAATGTTTTTTTTTAAGTTATTTGTTGTTTTTTTTTTTTGAGTTAAGATAAATTTAAGTCAAGTCAAATTGTTCTGAAGTTATGATCCCATCAATTTTGAGTTATGCTAATTATCTATATTATTTATTTTTTGAGTTATTTGTTTAGTTATGCTAATCTTTTTTTTTTTTTAATATGCTAATATTAATATGTCCTGACTCGAACATATTTGATTTGTTATGAACTGGTCTATCTTTTTATTTTATTTTTATAATGAGTCAAATTTGAGCTATTGGCAATATATAAATGGCTGGGACCTGAGCCCTTGAAATCTTCTTCTTCGAATTTATTCTCCATCATCTTTTGTTATGATCATATTAATTAATTAAAACTAACTATTTGTAAAGTCTAAATTTTTCTTATAGTAACTATTGGCATTATAATTCTTCACAAAGGTCCTGATCTCGATCGTCAACCCCTTTAACCCAACTGTCTTTATCTTTAAGATTTAACGACCGATTGCGTCTTCTCCTTTCTTTTATGAATTGATGAAAAAATCTTGGATTAGAGTACCCTTTTTGAACTCATTTGGATCTTGGCTTTTAGGATGTTCGCTGTGCTATTTTGTTTGATTTTGATTATAAAAGTTATTCTAACCGCGAGATAAAATAGTACGTATTTCGGTTTGGTTCGGTTGACTTTTAAAAAAATCATCCAAACCAAACCACCTTCATAATTAAATTACTAATAAATGTACTAAACTAAAATCAAACACCTTCATATTTGTCCTAAAAAAAAGGAAAGTGATATATTGTCAAAATAATATATGATATTATACCATCAACATACAATCTTTCTGACTAAAAAATTACTTTAGAGAAAGCAAAAATTTCTCTCATTGCTGAAAAAGTAAAAGCTGAATTTCCAGCTTAAATAATTTCTCTCATTGTTATCAAATTTCCAATTTGATTAGTAGCGGTCCCTAACTTGAAACATTTACTCTTATGTTATCTGTGATCAAATATTGGAAAATACTAGTATGGTTTTTCTTAAGAAGTTTCTTGTTCATAGTTTTGAGTCACCATGGATTTAAACACTTTTGGTAAAGCATGATTACAGTAATCGTATGAATGAATGAAATAATTACATGAAATTTTGGAGCAAGTTACAGAAGTGCAGCGTGATGTGGAGCAAGTTAGGGTTTAGGTATACGATGTGTTGCCTAATGTGCCAACATCTTAAACATACGATAACTTGATGAACAAGGAAAAATAAAGTGCAGAAGATAAAGAACACAATGAGTTTGTTAACCCAGTTCAGTGCAGCGCACTTACGTCTGGAGGATACCAATCCAGGAATGAATCCACTATGATAGCTCTAATTCAAAGCTAAACTCTCCCGTTTACAACCTCTCGCTTAGACACTACCTTGTGCAAACTCTACCTTGCTCCTCACAAGATATGACTTCCCCCAGTCACTTCCTAGCTATCCTACCTTGCTCCTCACAAGGATTTTTACAAACTCAATGATGGAGATGCACTCCTAACCTAAAGAACCAACTCGTGCTTCAAAGCTTTGAGTGATTCAAAGTCCAAATCTTGTTTCAAACTAGAAGCAAGAAAAGGAACAGCTCTATGCTTAAAAGCTTAAGAGCTAAATACAACCCTAAGTTCAAGTCTCAATAGGAACAAGAAACTACAGGGACAAAGACTGAAAATCTTAATGACTAGAATTATGAATATTGATTTCAGTGACTAAAACAAGTCTTCAGTCTTCCTTTATATAGAACGAGATCTGGTAGCTGGCCGTTGTAATCTTCAAGTAACAAACTCAATCTTTTAACAAAAGATATGTTTGTTTTAAATCTTTTTTAATCTTTTTCATTTTTCTAGTAACAAACCGGCTTTTTTAAATCTTCTCTGAATCTTCTTCAATCTTTCAGCTCGTTCCTTGGCGCGCAAGCTAGCGTGGATATGTTTGTTTCAAAACAGATATTTTTCAAAAGATCGCACGCAAATATTTGAAAGCGTGTTTATAGGGCATTCAGTTCAGGTACCACATGTGTGCACATCAGTCACCACATCTGGACCAAAGGCTTATTTTAACAAATGAAGCCAACCCTAAGATAAACTCAACCTTACAGGTTGAAAACACTAACAATCTCCCCCTTTGGCAAATTGTGGCTAAAATAACCTTTGGAGTCAGCCAACTAGACTTTGGTGAGAATCATTAGAACATCAGAGGCGTTGCAGCAGCGGAATCTTGCCTCATATCTTCTGAGAGAATAAAACTCCCAACATACAAGCATGGTGATGAATCATGCAAACAGTAGAGAGGGGAAGTGTCTTCAGCAGCTTCAGTAAAATGTTTACTCCCCCTAAATTCAAGCACCATCTTCACCAGTCTTCAAAGGATCAGTCTTCATTTGTCTGGTTCTTCAAAGTCTTCAAAAAGATGTGCAGAATACAAGCACAATCTGTCTTCAGCGATGTGCACACATCTGGTATCACATCACGTACTAGAGTAAACATATTGCACTACCTTTCCTCTTACTCCCCCTGGATATACTACTTATCTTTTCTCCCCCTTTTAGCCATAATGTTGACAAAAAGTTTAAGAACAGAAAGAGTAGTCAAATAGTACTGGGGCCATTAAATGTGCAATATACAGAGTAGATGGATCTTTGACAAATGTTCTAAGCACCAACATATGACCAAGGTCTTCAAAAGAGATCCTTCAGTAGTCTTCAATTTCTTTAGTAGTTGTCTTCACAGAATCCATATAGTCCAGCAATCCATAGTCTTGTAGTCTTCATTCTTTATGGTTGCTATATGTGCATTCATAATTAAGAAAGTACAAATTACCCATATTTCTATGATTGTAACTAAGTCACCCATATTGCTTTGACTATGACGTGAATCACCCATATTTCTATGACTGTGATCCTAAGCATAATGAATCATCCATATTGCTATGATTATGATTATGATTATTATTATGCCCTATGCTTACAAACTTAAATGCTTTTGAGTTGCTTTGCACATAATCTACTCCTTCTATATCAAAAAAAGTCATTCTTTGACCTTGCCTTCAGTAATGCTCTTGCAGATAGCATGATATGTACTCTTCAGCTCCAAATAAGGCTTCTTCTTCTCAGAGGCTCCAATGTGGACCACATTGAGCTCTACATCCTGATCCTCTTCTTCTTCTGCCTCAGATTCACTGATGTGGGACACATCCTTCTCCACATCAAAGTCAGAGTCACTTGTTGGTGGCTCTTTTCTTTTAAGACTCTTCTTCTTCACAGCCTGAGTTACCACTTTGCTTGAGCTTCTGTTTGGACCATACTTGACAGGCTTGGCAGCACTCTTCTTCTTTTCTTTGTCTTTCTTGGAAGGTGCAATAGCAGCAGCAAAGACCTTTCCACTTCTAGTCCTTCTAGCAATGCTGTCTTCAGCAACTTGCCTTAGTGAGAGGTCTAGATCATAGTTGTCAGCATCTACAACTATATTGTCTTCACCAGTATCTTGATGAGAACCTTTGGAGCCTTTTTCTTCTTCATCAAAGTTCTTGGATTCTTCACTCTTATCAGCCTGAGTGTCATCCTTAGGGCTTTCTTGATTGGAGACTTGCTTCTCCACTACAGCTTGATCATCTTTAGGATTTGTGTCATCCTTGGAGACTTGTTTCTCCACAACATCATGATCACTTTCAGGATCTTTTCCTGTGCCCTGTTCTTCTTGTGCCAAAGATGTGTCAACATCTGGCACATCATCATCACTGTTGATCTTCCTAAGAGCATCATTGATGATCTTCTGAGTCATGGGGTGGCGTTCGTCTTCTGTGATCTTCTTTGAAGCAATGTTGTTGAACATCTCCAAGGTCTGTGTAGGATTACCTTGATATTCATTACCTGTCTTCTTAGATTCTGCAGGTTGATCACCAATAGGATCAAGATAGAGACTTTCCATGGTGTGAGCAATCTTGGAAGTCTCAGCCTTTGATTTCTTGCTCTTCTTCTTCTTTGATTTCTCAGCAGATGGAGGAGGAGTTACAGTTTCTTCTTCTGCAACATTGGTGATTATCTTCTTTGATCGCGTAGACCTCTTTTTCTTGATGCTTGTTGGAGAAACCATTGAGACATGTACTGCATTGGTGATGATCGCACCAAAATCAATTTCTTGATTAGGGTTTGGTGATGATGGAGCAGTGTTTTGTTGAGATGTTTATGTAGCACTTGACATGGTGAAGATTGGATTGTGAGATGAGTTGCGAAAGAGAAAGTTGAAGGCAAATAGGGTTTGATCGTTGTGAGAGCAAATCGAATAATGGAGAGATGTTGAAGTGTTTGCGTGAAAGAGGGGATAGTCTTGATATAGGGAGTGATGACCGTTGCGAAAATCTTGTAATGATTGCCTTTGGATTGCGTGCACTAATAAACGAAGGGAAAGACAGGTATCCGTTGCACGCTTGAATAGCATTGGTTGCTATTGATCATTAAGAAGGCAAATACCAAGTTTTCCACTTAATCCTTCATACTTTCTTGCATCCAAAGCCTTTATACATATGTCAGCTAGTTGATTTTCTATGGCTACATTCTTCAATGTCACAAGAGTATCTTCCCTAACAAAATTGTGACAGACATCAATGTGCTTGATCCTATTATGTTGGATAGGAATTTTTGAAATATTGTTAGCACTCTTATTGTCACAATATGATGTGAGCCCATCTTGCTTCATATTGTACTCATTCATCATCTGCTTCATCTCAAACAATTGGGGACAATTGCTTTCATCTGTACCATACTCAGTTTTGGCTGTGGAGAGAGCTACAAAACTTTGTTTCTCATCAAACCCTGATATTAGGTTGTTGTGAGAGAAACATACACCTGAGGTACTCTTCCAATTGTCCTTTTTGTCATCCAAAACATAGTCTATCAACCTTGAGTCTTCAGGCTTGGAGACTGATGTGACCATATAAGGTTCCACATCATGATCTTTGGATGTCACCTGTTGTTGAAGGATTGGATGAATCTCCTGTATTTGCTTGTCAATCTGTCCTTCACCACATATATCTTCTTCTTCAATAGTAAGCTTTGGTGGCCATAGCTTTGCTTCATCTACTTGACTGACAGGACATGTGTAGGCTTAGTGGTCTCTTGAGGAACACATAAGTAGCAGTTGTCTTCTGATCTGGTTCCCTTCATTAATAATTCACCTTTGTCATTGGTGACTAGACACTCATTCTTTGAGAAGTCAACCTTAAGCCCTTGATCAGATAGTTGGCTAATGCTGATTAGATTAACTCTTAGTCTTTCGACAAACAGGACATTGTCAAGTTTGGGCAAACTATTGCTTATTAGTTTCCCAACTCCCATGATTTGTCCTTTTACCCCATCACCAAAGGTCACATAACTTGAAGTATACGACTTGATATCTTCCAGAAACCTTTCTTCACCTGTCATGCGTCTTGAACACCCACTATCAAAGTACCAATCTTCTTTAGATGAGGCTCTGAAGGATGTGTGAACTATATGAGCAGCTACTTTGACTTTTGGCTTCCATTCTTTTCTGGTTCTGGCCATTCTATGATATGCTCTAGGTTGAGGCTTCTTCTTTGGATATCCATAGAGCTTGTAGCAGAAGGATTTGATATGGCCATACTTACCACAATAGTGACACTTCAAGGAAGTGGATTTTCTTTTGTTCACAGGTTTCTGATGTGGTGCAGGATGTGGCAACATCTTGAAGTCGGATCTATTTCGAGCACGAACAAAGTTTGATTCTAGGGTTTCATTATTATAAGTTACCCCATACCCTACTCTAGTTGGATCATTATCATGATTTCTGATGCTGAGAATCTCATTGAGCTTCTTTGTTCCCGTACCAAGCATGCTAACAGATTTGGCCATGATCTCCAAATTAGAAGTTACTAGCTTGACTTCATCTTCAAGGCTGGTTACTTTTGCCTGTAGCTTCTGTTCCTTCATCTTTAGTTGCTCAATGATAGCCCTTTGTTCTCTAGCTGTTGATTTCTCTGACTTGAGTTGATTGATGGTAGTCTCTAGTTCTGCATTTTTTCTGCATACCTCTTCACTTCTGATGCATAGTTTTTTGTATGCTGAGGCTAGTTCCTCATAAGTGAGATCTTCATCACATGATTCATTATCAGAGAGACACACACCAGTCATGGAATTCACTTGATTGGAAGAATTACTTGCTAACTCATTCTCAGAGTCATCTTCATCAGACCAACTTACAGATAGTCCCTTCTTCTGTTTCTTTAAGTAGGTAGGACATTCAGATCTATAGTAACCATATACTTTACATTCTTGACATTGAATATCTTTGTCTTGAATTGGTTTGTCATCAGTTTTGGTTTTTGCTGAAGAATTTCCTTGTTTCCTGATGTCAAACTGGATGTGCTCCACATTGCTCTTTGGTTTTCTTCTCACATTCTTCAAGATTCTCTTAAATTGTTTTCCAAGAAGAGCTATATCATCTGAGAGGTCTTCTTCATCAGCTTCCTCATTATCAGTGTTAGAGGAGAAGACTATGCTTTTCCCTTTCTTCTCAGGTTTATTACTGAAGTTCATATCAAAGGTTGAAGAGAGCCTACCACTTCTTCTACTTTCATACTAGCAATGTTCTGAGATTCTTCAATAGTTGTGACCTTCATGTCAAACCTCTTTGGTAAGGATCTAAGGATTTTTCTTACCATCTTCTCATCAGATAGCCTTTCTCCCAAGGAATCAAAGGAGTTTGCTAAGTCAAGAATATTCTTGTGAAAGTCATAAATAGTCTCTTCCTCCTTCATTCTGAGATTCTCAAATTTTGTATACAGAAGTTGAAGTCTTGAGTTTTTCACCTTGGAGGTCCCTTCATGAGTTGTCTTGAGTATCTCCCAAGCATCTTTGGCAATAGTACATTGTTTGATGAGTCTGAACATGTTTTTGTCAACTCCATTGAATAATGCATTTAAAGCTTTATTGTTGCCAAGAGCAAGAGTATCTTCTGCTGGAGTCCAATCTTCTTCTGGCTTGAGTACTTCTGTGTCAGCTCCATTAGCATCCTTGACTTTGGGATGTTCCCAACCTCTTAGCATTGTTTTCCAAGTTCTACTATCAATGGATTTTAAGAAAGCAGTCATGCGTGATTTCCAATAATCATAGTTTGTGCCATCCATAAGAGGTGGTTTGCTGACCAAAGTTCCGTCCTTGTCCATGGTTCCAGAAAGTATCTTCCCTGGAGCTCACCCTAAAGCAGAACAGGGTGCCTGCTCTGATGCCAATTGAAATTTCGGTAGCAAGTTACAGATGTGCAGCGTGATGTGGAGCAAGTTAGGGTTTAGGTATACGATGTGTTGCCTAATGTGCCAACATCTTAAACATACGATAACTTGATGAACAAGGAAAAATAAAGTGCAGAAGATAAAGAACACAATGAGTTTGTTAACCCAGTTCAGTGCAGCGCACTTACGTCTGGAGGATACCAATCCAGGAATGAATCCACTTTGATAGCTCTAATTCAAAGCTAAACTCCCCCGTTTACAACCTCTCGCTTAGACAATACCTTGTGCAAACTCTACCTTGCTCCTCACAAGATATGATTTCCCCCAGTCACTTCCTAACTATCCTACCTTGCTCCTCACAAGGATTTTTACAAACTCAATGATGGAGATGCACTCCTAACCTAAAGAACCAACTCGTGCTTCAAAGCTTTGAGTGATTCAAAGTCCAAATCTTGTTTCAAACTAGAAACAAGAAAAGGAACAGCTCTATGCTTAAAAGCTTAAGAGCTAAATACAACCCTAAGTTCAAGTCTCAATGGAAACAAGAAACTATATGGACAAAGACTGAAAATCCTAATGACTAGAATTATGAATATTGATTTCAGTGACTAAAACAAGTCTTCAGTCTTCCTTTATATAGAACGAGATCTGGTAGCTGACCGTTGTAATCTTCAAGTAACAAACTCAATCTTTTAACAAAAGATATGTTTGTTTTAAATCTTTTTGAATCTTTTTCAATCTTCTAGTAACAAACCGACTTTTTTAAATCTTCTCTGAATCTTCTTCAATCTTTCAGCTTGTTCCTTGACGCGCAAGCTAGCGTGGATATGTTTATTTCAAAACAAATCTTTTTCAAAAGATCACACGCAAATATTTGAAAGCGCGTTTATAGGGCATTCAGTTCAGGTACCACATGTGTGCACATCAGTCACCACATCTGGACCAAAGGCTTATTTTAACAAATGAAGTCAACCCTAAAATAAACTCAACCTTACAGGTTGAAAACACTAACACATGTTTTTTGGGCAGATGGTATTTGTAGAAAAAATTACTCTTTGTTTGGGGATGTAATCTCGTTCGACACTACATATGAAACAAATAAATATTTGAGGATTTTTGCACCATTTACTGGATTGAACCACCATAGACATTGTGTTACTTTTGGAGCTGCCTTTTTCGCAGATGAAACAAGTGATTCATTTGTTTGGTTGTTTGAAAAATTTTTGGAAGCAATGGGAGGGCATAAACTAAATCTTATATTGACAGATCAAGATCTTGGCATGAAAAGTGCAATAGAGAAGGTTTTTGATTCCTCCGCACATAGATTTTGCATGTGGCATATTATGAAAAAACTCTCTGAAAAGGTGGGAGCTTTGAAATCCAATGATGACTTCAATAGTAGATTCAAATCATGTGTTTGGAGTTCAGAGACACCGGATGAATTTGAAGAAAGATCGAATTCTATTATCATTAAGTTTGAGTTGCATAAAAATGATTGGCTCTCACACATGTATGATATTAGAAGTATGTGGATTCCAGCTTACTTTAAAACATATTTTTGGGTGGAATATTGAGAACAACATCTATATCTGAGAGTGAAAATTTGTTTTATTGCAACTTTTGGAATTCTAAGATTGGTTTGGTTGAATTTTGGATGAGATTTGAGTCAGCAATAGAAGCTCAGAGGCATAAAGTGGTACTTGCTAATAATGATTCATTACATTCTCAACCAATTCTAAAATTAGACCGTGATTTGGAGAAGCATGGAAGAGATATTTATACTCGTGAAAACTTTTACATATTTCAAAATGAGTTATGGATTGCATGTGTAGATTGTGGAGTTAAAAGTAAGAAAGAGAAAGATGGTGTGGAAACATTAGATATAGTTGATAATAGTCTAGTCAATCGTAAATTACGTGAAGTGGTTTATACTGCTTCTAATCATAATGCAATTTGTTCATGCAAAATGTTTCAATCTGAAGGCATACCGTGTAGACACATTGTAACACCCGCATTTATTTATTTTCTTTTTAATTAGAGTTGATTAGCCTTTTATAGTATTTTATAGTGAGTTAGTAATTAATTAAGAATTATGGCTATTTTGGGAAAGAGTAGTACTTTGAGTAAGATAAGTTTTAGAATTATAATGATAAGAATTGGGCTTGAGTGTTATTGGGCCTAAGTTAATAGGAGGGACATTATGGTCTTTAATTAAGCTAGGTTTAGATAGGGTTAAGAGAATGGAGAGATATTGCTCATAACTTAAGAAATAGAAAAGAGGTAGAAAGAGAAACTTTGAAGAGAAGGAAGTAGAGGGGAAGATTAGAGGAAGCTCAAGAGAAGGAGAAGAATCAGAATTCCATCAATCCTAAGGTTAGAGAGTAGTTTATAATTCATGTGAGATGGTCAAAGAGGGGGGAGATGCCTATTCTCCATACCCAAACCCTCTCATCTCTTTGGTGGGTTATGGAATCAAGGGAATGTGATTTAATGAATTTCTATGTTATTGCATGATTATACTATGTTATTACATGATCCAAATTGCTATTTCAATCATCAATTTTGTGTGTTATATGAAGATTATTGTTGTTGATATTTGAAAATGGGTTTTAAGAAAAATGAGGAAAAATCTCTACTTTCCACTTGAAATGATGTTTGATGATGTTAGAACTTGTACTTCTAGGTCTATATATGATATGTATGCTTAAATGTGATAGCTTTACAAGTTTATAACATGAAATTCGTGATTTTTATGAGATTTCTATGTGAACCTGAGAGCAGAGCATGAAAATCTGGGTTTGGTCGCTGAGCCACCAATCCGTCGCTCCAAGCGAGGATTCATGTGTTCTTCGCGAACCCAGAATTTCATGTGGTCGCCCAGCGACCGCCAGCGACCAGACGTCGCCAGGCTTCGCTCTGAGCGATGAACTGTCTGCCTTTTTTAGTTTGTTCCATCGCTGGTAGTCGCCCAGCGACCATGACCTGATTTTGAGAAATTTCTTGATGTTGCATGATGATTATGAGTGTATAACATGTTATTGATTTGGATTGATTGAACCTTGAGTTAGTATGATGATGAAATGCCTTTATGTATGTAATTGATTGAAATTGAGATGATGAGCTATGATTAGCTAAGATATTAGATGTGTTGTATCTTGCTTGAATGTATACCTTAATGATGATATGATGATGCGAATATGATGTGAATTGAGAAGGAGTAATAGGGTTGAGTGGCCTATTATTCATGAGTAGTTGTTTAGGGTATCATCATTATATGGTATGTGAACATTCATGCATTCATGAGTCAACTTGATGCGATGTCCCCCATGACTTAAAACTGACTTGATGCGATGGATATATGTTTATCCTAATTTGATGCGGGTACCACATGCATTAGAGATGTCTAGGCGACATACATTATGTGTTTTCATTAACTTGCATTAGGAGATTGTGCATTATACTTGGTATTTGGTAATTGTGTTGTCTTCCAATGTAATCTTGTGAATGCTTGAGTTATGTGAGTTTTGCTTGGATATCTTGGCTTTTGTTGTTGAGCATGATGAACCATGATGTTATATATATATTGTTAGCCCGATATGATATGAGTATGATTTGTTTATGATATAATTGTTTGCATAATGTAAGTGTATACTATGCTTATTATTATGAACTTGAATTATAACTAACTCTCTATTTTTGTGTATGTGTAATGGTTTGGGTCCAGATTCTCCACTTGAGGAGTAGTTTCGTGGCTTTGGAGTTTAGCTCGGTGGACTAGTATAGCTTGGTAAGGTGAAAGATAGGAGGATCCTAGGAGCTTAGAGTTTTAGGATATGCTCTGATACTTGTAACCTTGCTTAGTCTAGTGTTAGGTTCTTCGCTTGTTTGAGATTTTATGTATGACCTTGCTACTTATTTATCTTATCTTTAATTACTCGTTGGATTATTTTGGATTATGTTATGGGACTTCATTTGTGGAAGTACCTAGTTGAAGTTGTATTATGATTTATGACTTGCATGCTTGGATTTAATTATTATGAATGGTTTAATGAGGATTTCATATGCTTCCGTTGTGGTTAAATTGATCTATGCATGCTATTAGTTATTTTGTATTAAGTAATGCCTTGATGATTTGTATGTTGAATGATTTAAATTAATTATTGCATGCCAATCGATTAGGAGCGTTACATTTTGGTATCAGAGCAAGGTCGGTCCATATCGGATCAAGTAGGTTAGTATACCCATAGGTGCTTGAGTATAGTGAACACTTTTAGTACCTTTAGTCTAACGTAAGGTTGGATTTCTTTTGGTTGGTTGTTTAGGTGATGGCGCAAAGAGCGGTGGCGGATGCGATAACCTTTATGGCTAATGCTTTAACACAAGAAGCGGCAGCTAGGATGGCCGAAAGGGTTGCACAAGAGAATCGTATGGGGAATGAGGATGAAATGAGGTTGGAAAGATTTCTTAGGAACAATCCAAAGGAATTCAAGGGAGGTCATGATCCCGAAGGAGCTCAAAAATGGTTAGAAGCTATGGAAAGAATTTTCGGAGCAATGAGGTGTTCGGAAGTTCAAAAAGTGACTTTGGGAAGCTATATGTTGCATGAGGATGCAAGCTATTGGTGGAGGAATACATGTCAAAGGTTGGGCCAAGGAGGAGCTATCATTACTTGGGATGTTTTTAAGAGGGAATTCTTGACTAAGTACTTTCCAACGGACATGAGAAACCGAAAGGTAGTGGAGTTCATGGAGCTCAAGCAAGGAAATCTATCGGTTGCGGAGTATGCAACCAAGTTTGAGGACTTATGCCGTTTTTGCCCACATTACAACACCGTAGAGGCGGAAGGGGATAAGTGTGTGAAGTTCGAAAGTGGTTTGCGTCCCGATCTTAAGCAATTGGTTGGTATCTTGGAGATAAGGAATTTTGCTAACTTGGTGAACAAAAGCAACATTTGTGATTTGGATGGGAAGGCTAAGACAAGCTACTACAAGGAGATGAATGATAAGAGAGGAAAAGGTCAAGACCGTGGTAAGCCTTATGATAAGAAGAACAAGGGAAAAGTTGGAGGTAGTGGAGAGAAGGGAAAGAATGCTAATGACAAGTGCTTTAAGTGTGGTGCTTTGGGTCATTGTTCCTATGATTGCCCAAAAGGAGATAGATGCTTTAGATGTGGGGAGTTTGGACACAAGGTTGATGCATGTAAGAAGAAGGTTACTTGTTTCAATTGTGGTGAAGAAGGTCACAAGAGTCCGGAATGTAAGAAGCCAAAGAAGACGACCGGAAAGGTGTTTGCTTTAAGTGGAGATGGAGCGGAACAAGTGGACAATCTCATTAGAGGTACGTGTTTCATCTATGACACTTCTTTAATTGCGATTGTTGATACTGGAGCAACACACTCTTTTATATCTTTTGAATGCATGAAGCGTCTTAATATTCCTGTGTCTGAAATGCTTGGTTGTATGGAAATAGAAACTCCTGCTAGTGGTTCTGTCACTACTCAACTTGTTTGTCGTAAATGCCCTGTGACCGTGTTTGGTAAATCTTTTGATATGGATTTAGTGTGTATTCCACTTAGCGGTATAGATGTGATTTTTGGTATGAACTGGTTAATCTTTAATAGAGTCCACATTAATTGTTGTGAGAAAGTGATTACATTCCCGAAGTTGGAAGAAGATTCTAAGTTGATGAGTGGGAAAGAAGTAAGAGAATCCTTATTGGAGCATGGTGAATTGTTTGCTATGTTTGCATCTTTGAAGATTGAGAATGAAGTTAGAATTAAGGAACTACCGGTTGTGCAAGAATTTCCCGATGTGTTTCCGGATGATGTGTCAGATATGCCTCCAGAAAGAGAAGTGGAGTTTACTATTGATTTGGTACCTGGTACAAGTCCAATATCTATGGCACCTTATAGAATGTCGGCATCTGAGTTAAGTGAATTGAAGAAGCAATTAGAAGAGTTACTAGAGAAGAAGTTTATTCGTCCAAGTGTATCACCGTGGGGAGCACCCGTGCTTTTGGTAAAGAAGAAGGACGGAAGTATGAGATTGTGTATTGATTATCGTCGTTTGAACCAAGTGACAATCAAGAACAAGTACCCGTTGCCGAGGATTGACGATTTAATGGATCAGTTAGTGGGTGCTTGTGTGTTTAGCAAGATTGATTTGAGGTCCGGATATCATCAAATTCGAGTCAAGGCGGAGGATATTCAAAAGACTGCTTTTAGGACAAGATATGGTCACTACGAGTATTCGGTCATGCCTTTTGGAGTAACTAATGCACCAGGAGTGTTTATGGAGTACATGAATCGGATTTTCCATTCATATTTGGATAAGTTCGTAGTGGTTTTCATTGATGATATTCTAGTGTACTCTAAGACCGAGGAGGAACATGCGGAACATCTGAGAATAGTGTTGAGGACCTTGCAAGAGAAGAAGCTTTATGCGAAGTTGTCTAAGTGCGAGTTTTGGTTGAAGGAAGTGAGTTTTCTAGGTCACGTGATATCTAGTGGAGGTATTGCGGTGGATCCTTCCAAAGTGGATGCGGTAATGAAGTGGGGAACTCCAGAATTAGTGTTTGAGATTAGAAGTTTTCTTGGATTGGCCGGTTACTATCGGAGGTTTATTGAAGGTTTTTCGAAGTTGGCTTTACCGTTGACCCGATTGACTAGGAAAGATCAACCTTTTGTTTGGGATAGTTTGTGTGAGGAAAGCTTCCAAGAGTTGAAGAAGCGGTTGACGTCGGCACCAATTTTGATTCTACCGAAACCGAATGAGCCGTTTGTTGTATATTGTGATGCATCTTTGATGGGATTGGGTGGTGTTCTTATGCAAAATGGACAAGTGGTTGCTTATGCTTCTAGACAATTGAAAGTGCATGAGAAGAACTATCCAACACATGATCTTGAGTTGGCGGCCGTTGTGTTTACTTTGAAGATATGGAGACATTATCTATTTGGTTCTAGATTTGAAGTCTTTAGTGATCATAAGAGTTTGAGGTATTTGTTTGATCAAAAGGAATTGAATATGAGGCAAAGACGTTGGTTGGAATTTTTGAAAGACTATGATTTTGAGTTGAGTTACCATCCGGGAAAGGCCAATGTTGTGGCCGATGCTTTGAGTAGAAAATCCTTGCATATGTCTTCACTTATGGCAAGAGAGTTGGATTTGATTGAAGGGTTTAGAGATCTGAGTTTGGTTTGTGAAACGACTCCAAGAAGTGTGAAATTGGGAATGTTGAAGTTGACTAATGATTTCCTTGATGAAGTAAAGAATGGTCAAGAAGGAGATTTAGACTTGGTGAATCGTCTAGCATTGATTGAGCAAGGAAAAGAAACCGATTTCAAAGTTGATGAGAATGGAGTTATAAGATTTCGAGAAAGAGTTTGTGTTCCTAACATACCCGAGTTGAAGAGAAAGATTCTAGAGGAAGGACATAGAAGTGGTTTGAGTATTCACCCTGGAGCTACTAAGATGTACCAAGATCTTAAGAAGTTGTTTTGGTGGCTAAGTATGAAAAAGGAAGTTGCCGAGTTTGTTTATGCTTGTTTGACTTGCCAAAAGTCCAAGGTCGAACATCAAAGACCGTCCGGATTATTACAACCCATGTTTATTCCGGAATGGAAGTGGGATAATATTGCTATGGATTTTGTGAGTGGTTTGCCGAGGACTACAAAAGGGAATGATTCGATTTGGGTGATTGTTGATAGGTTGACTAAGTCGGCGCATTTTATTGCTTTTAAGACCGGAACTTTAATACCAAGGTTGGCGGAGATTTATATTGAGCAAATTGTAAGATTGCATGGTATTCCATCTAGTATTGTGTCGGATCGAGATCCAAGATTCACTTCGAGGTTTTTGGAAAGTTTGCAAGAGGCTTTGGGGACTAAGCTAAGAATGAGTTCGGCTTATCATCCTCAAACGGATGGACAATCAGAAAGAACTATTCAATCACTTGAAGATTTGTTGAGAGCTTGTGTTTTGGAAAATGGAGGGAGTTGGGATAAGTATCTACCTTTGATAGAGTTCACCTACAACAATAGCTATCATGCGAGTATTGGAATGGCACCTTTTGAAGCTTTGTATGGTAGGAGATGTCGTACTCCTTTGTGTTGGTATGAGGATGGAGAAAGTGTTGTGTTGGGACCGGAATTGGTACAACAAACTACGGAAAAGATTAAGATGATTCAAGAGAAAATGAAAGCGACTCAAAGTAGACAAAAGAGTTATCACGACAAGAAGAGGAAAGATGTGGAATTCCAAGAGGGAGATCATGTATTTTTGAGGGTTAATTCAACCACCGGTGTTGGTCGTGCTTTGAAATCTAAGAAATTGACATCGAGGTTTATTGGGCCTTATCAAATTTTGAAGAGAGTGGGGAATGTGGCTTACAAGGTTGCCTTGCCACCATCGTTGTCTAATCTTCATGATGTGTTTCATGTGTCGCAATTGAGGAAATATGTCTCGGATCCATCACATGTGTTGTATCGGATGATGTGCAAGTAAGAGATAATTTGACAATTGAAGCCAAACCCTTGAGGATTGAAGGAAGAGAAGTGAAGAAGTTGAGAAACAAGGAGATAACGTCCGTTAAGGTCATTTGGGGAGGACCCGCGGGAGAGAATGCTACTTGGGAGCTAGAGAGCAAGATGAGGAGTTCTTACCCGGAGTTATTTTCAGGTAAATTTTCGAGGACGAAAATTCTTTAAGGGGGATAGAGTTGTAACACCCGTATTTATTTATTTTCTTTTTAATTAGAGTTGATTAGCCTTTTATAGTAATTTATAGTGAGTTAGTAATTAATTAAGAATTATGGCTATTTTGGGAAAGAGTAGTGCTTTGAGTAAGATAAGTTTTAGAATTATAATGATAAGAATTGGGCTTGAGTGTTATTGGGCCTAAGTTAATAGAAGGGACATTATGGTCTTTAATTAAGCTAGGTTTAGATAGGGTTAAGAGAATGGAGAGATATTGCTCATAACTTAAGAAATAGAAAAGAGGTAGAAAGAGAAACTTTGAAGAGAAGGAAGTAGAGGGGAAGATTAGAGGAAGCTCAAGAGAAGGAGAAGAATCAGAATTCCATCAATCCTAAGGTTAGAGAGTAGTTTATAATTCATGTGAGATGATCAAAGAGGGGGGAGATGCCTATTCTCCATACCCAAACCCTCTCATCTCTTTGGTGGGTTATGGAATCAAGGGAATGTAATTTAATGAATTTCTATGTTATTGCATGATGATACTATGTTATTACATGATCCTAATTGCTATTTCAATCATCAATTTCGTGTGTTATATGAAGATTATTGTTGTTGATATTTGAAAATGGGTTTTAAGAAAAATGAGGAAAAATCTCTACTTTCCACTTGAAATGATGTTTGATGATGTTAGAACTTGTACTTCTAGGTCTATATATGATATGTATGCTTAAATGTGATAGCTTTACAAGTTTATAACATGAAATTCGTGATTTTTATGAGATTTCTATGTGAACCCGAGAGCAGAGCATGAAAATCTGGGTTTGGTCGCTGAGCCACCAATCCGTCGCTCCAAGCGAGGATTCATGTGTTCTTCGCGAACCCAGAATTTCATGTGGTCGCCCAGCGACCAGTAGCGACCGCCAGCGACCAGACCTCGCCAGGCTTCGCTCTGAGCGATGAACTGTCTGCCTTTTTTAGTTTGTTCCATCGCTGGTAGTCGCCCAGCGACCATGACCTGATTTTGAGAAATTTCTTGATGTTGCATGATGATTATGAGTGTATAACATGTTTAGATTTGGTCCTATAACATGTTATTGATTTGGATTGATTGAACCTTGAGTTAGTATGATGATGAAATGCCTTTATGTATGTAATTGATTGAAATTGAGATGATGAGCTATGATTAGCTAAGATATTAGATGTGTTGTATCTTGCTTGAATGTATACCTTAATGATGATATGATGGTGCGAATATGATGTGAATTGAGAAGGAGTAATAGGGTTGAGCGGCCTATTATTCATGAGTAGTTGTTTAGGGTATCATCATTATATGGTATGTGAACATTCATGCATTCATGAGTCAACTTGATGCGATGTCCCCCATGACTTAAAACTGACTTGATGCGATGGATATATGTTTATCCTAATTTGATGCGGGTACCATATGCATTAGAGATGTCTAGGCGACATACATTATGTGTTTTCATTAGCTTGCATTAGGAGATTGTGCACTATACTTGGTATTTGGTAATTGTGTTGTCTTCCAATGTAATCTTGTGAATGCTTGAGTTATGTGAGTTTTGCTTGGATATCTTGGCTTTTGTTGTTGAGCATGATGAACCATGATGTTATATATATATTGTTAGCCCGATATGATATGAGTATGATTTGTTTATGATATAATTGTTTGCATAATGTAAGTGTATACTATGCTTATTATTATGAACTTGAATTATAACTAACTCTCTATTTTTGTGTATGTGTAATGGTTTGGGTCCAGATTCTCCACTTGAGGAGTAGTTTCGTGGCTTTGGAGTTTAGCTCGGTGGACTAGTATAGCTTGGTAAGGTGAAAGATAGGAGGATCCTAGGAGCTTAGAGTTTTAGGATATGCTCTGATACTTGTAACCTTGCTTAGTCTAGTGTTAGGTTCTTCGCTTGTTTGAGATTTTATGTATGACCTTGCTACTTATTTATCTTATCTTTAATTACTCGTTGGATTATTTTGGATTATGTTATGGGACTTCATTTGTGGAAGTACCTAGTTGAAGTTGTATTATGATTTATGACTTGCATGCTTGGATTTAATTATTATGAATGGTTTAATGAGGATTTCATATGCTTCCGTTGTGGTTAAATTGATCTATGCATGCTATTAGTTATTTTGTATTAAGTAATGCCTTGATGATTTGTATGTTGAATGATTTAAATTAATTATTGCATGCCAATCGATTAGGAGCGTTACACACATACTTTGTGTTCTAAAGGTAAAAGGTATAAATGCATTACCAAGTCATTATATTGTGAATAGGTGGACCAAGTTGGCAACTAGCAAGCCTGTTTTTGGTATCAATGATAAAGTGTTTGAAGGTTGTTCTGAACAAAACAATGAGAGTCAACTTATATCAAATGCATGGGATTACCTTTTTACATGTATGCATTTAGCTGGGCATAATAAGGAAAAATTGCAGCTTGTAATAAATGGAGCTATTGCATTGAAAAAGCAATTGACTGAATTCGAAGATGATTCTACACAAACCAAAGCAAAAGAAGTGGAGTCTTTCATTGGATGCGATCTTGAAGTTGAAATTCATCCTCCACGGAGTTCAAAGACAAAAGGAAGTGGCAAACGGATTAAAGGAGGAAAAGAGCAGGCTATTGAACAACAACAAAAAAAAAAGCAAAGAGACGTTGTAATATATATATATATATATATATATATATATATATATATATATATATATATATATATAGTATAGCTCAGTTAGTAGAAAAATTGCATGCAATATATATGCAGTTACTGGAGTTCGAACCTCTATACCTCTATTTATTCATTTTAAAAATGAAAGTCTAACCACTAGACTACTTGACAAAAAAAATTTTTAACAATTGAATTCTATAAATACAAAGCAAAAGAAACGCTGCTATGTATATGTGAACTTTTTTTGAGTCGATTCCTCATTATATTGAAATTTTTTTTGTTAATATGAATTAAGTTTTCTTTTGTAAAAAAAAAAATGTGAATTTTACTACTAAACTACTAAAAAGAGAAAGCAAAAAAAGTGTGGGCAATTAATGATTTGTTGGTTTGTTGGTTTTTCTTTCATAGCAACAGTAATACTATTGTTTGCAAAATGTACGCCCTTCTTTTTCCCAAAGGGCAGTTACTATTTTTTGATGTCACCTCTCAATTATTTATGCCCTACATTCCTTTATTGTTATTGGCTGTATATATGAGATTGTAATGCATGTGATGCTTATAATCGTTCATTGTCCTTCTCAATTCTCAACCACAATATTGAGATACCACTTTGGATTCTGATGGATATTGGCAATTTTGTCGTTATTTGTAAGATTCTTTTGTATCATAAATAAAAATGTATATAAATTTACATGAATCGTGGAATCTATATATAAATAATTTTTAATTTTGTGAGAGAATCTATTTGAACATAAATATATAATTGATTTTATGCTTCCAGTTTTTTTTGTACTAAATTATGCTTCTAGTCAGGAGCGGATCTGAACTTTAAATATCAGTGGGGCTACAAATTCTAAACATAATTGAAGAAATAATTATTCATCCTAATATTTCAGTTAAACCACAAATAATATATAGAATTACTACGTACTAATACAACATGTATATTCAGAAGAATAACAACAATAAACCAACATATTAGAAAATTTCAATTCAAAAAATAAAACCAACAAACTATATCTTAGAAACGGCAAAATTTCTATTAAAAAAAAGAGACTATAACTTCACAAAATCCTATGTCGGACCAAAATATATTGAACCAAAATACTTCACAAGATCCTAATTCAACGTTTGGTCCCTTATGTTTATTTTAATTTTCAACTCGGTCCCTCATGTTTTAAAAGTTCATTAGTTTCTAACTCAAACCTTTATTTTGATAAGATAATTCAATTAGTTTATATTTATTCCAGTTTTATCCATATTATCTTGTTTGAAAAAATTAAATATTAATTAAACATATTTTTTATGTTATTTCATTTTAATATGTTAGTTCAATTGCTAATTTTACTCATTCAATTAGTTAACCACTATTTTTTGACAAACAAAATTAAACCATATATAACTTAAAATAAATTGTACGTATAACAAAAAACTTGAAATCATCAATAATAGACTACAAATTAATATTTGCACTAATACCAAAACTAATATATGTACGAGAGACTTACAGTCGTCAATAATAAACTATAAACTAATATTTACATTGATATTTGTACAAATATGTATACAAAATAACTTAAAATTATTTATAAAATATATATTTATTTTTTTTCGAAAAATTCTAGGCTAGGTTGGTGTGGCTATAGCCACACCATGCCTTACACAGATCCGTCCCTGCTTCTAGTTATTTGGGAAAAAACCTTCATAATTCTTTTTTTTATTTTAATGCAAAAACCTTAATAATTTGGAGTTCATAGAAAAATTAGTTTTTTTTTTCTTCAAATAGTCAAATGGCTAGAATTTTATATTTTAAGATGAATAAATAGAAGTATTAATGTTTGAATTCGGTCCTACAAATTACATGTAATGTTCTCCAAAAGAAAGTTATATTCATTGGAACCAATAGAAAAATTACTTAAGCCTCATTAATGATTTGTATCGGTGTATATATATATATATATATATATATATATTCCGGGCTTATGCCCTCCTTTTTATCAAAAAAAAAAAAAAAAAAAATATATATATATATATATATATATATATATATATATATATATATATATATATATATATATATATACTCCTAAAATGTAAGCAAAAATAGGTCAACAAAAGTTAATGTATTTGGTGTAAAATTTAGTCCATACACATTAACTTTTTTTGACTCATTTTTGCTTATATTTTGGGACAGAGAGAGTATATATATAAATATAAAAAAAAAAATCTAACAAGGGTCAATTTTAAGAAAAAATTATTTTGCCTTTTACTTGTCAGAATGTTATTAATATCATATTATATTAAAAACATAGAACATAATTGCAGACAATATTTATTTATTTTAAGATAATTAGTAATATTCAAGTATATTTTTCTTAATATCCATAGTTTTTTGTATGGATTAAAAATAAAACTCCACTCATTGTATATAATGTAGTTGCTTGTAAGTTTTTCATTGGTGTGTATTGATTACAATATTCCGGTGACTATTATGAGTAAATAACCACATTTAAGCTTTTTTTTAATAACCGATATATTTAATTTATATTATTAACTAAATACATTAATTATTCAATTAACTTAAAAGTTGATTATTTACTTAAATATAAGAACTTACGTAACTACTTGCGTAAAAAAATATTAAGTAATTAACAACTATGTATATTAAATTTATGTATATGCTATACAATTGGAGCTAGATTCACAATTTTTCTTTTACTAAATTATACTTTTAAATATAGTCCCAAAAATTTAAAATTAAAGCTCCGCCTGCTAAATTATTCAATAAATCTAAAAAATGACTTTTTTATTTATACTTATTACATAGACCAGATATATATAAGTAAGTAATGGGAAGGTCATTAGCTAGTACTCCCTCCGTTCCTTTTTATAAGGAACAATTTGGAAAAAAAATTTGTTCCTTTTTATAAGAAACAATCATTAAATTTATGCTTTATTAATGAAACAATTCCATTTCTACCCTTTATCTATTCCAATGTTATGCATTAATTACAGTAACATATTCCCTATGCATTAATTACACCAAGGTTAGTTTTGGAATAGATTATAAAATTTTAGAATTTTTAATAAAAAAAATAAGATTCCTTGGTTTGTGTGTTTTTTCCAAATTGTTCCTTATAAAAAGGAACGGAGGGAGTATCTTATAAAGGCAATAATAACACAGCTCGTGTTGAGTACTTTTTTCATTCTTCTCTTTCTCTCTCAATTTTTCTTCTCCATTCCACCATGGCTAATTCAGAAGCAATGAGACAAGGTTAATTATGTTTTTATAATAATAATAATACATGCTCATGAATGTTATAAAAAAAGTACAAATTATTGTTGTTGGTTGGTTTGGTTTGGTGTTTTTCTTCTTAATTATATATGTTGCACAAATAACTTATATTATATATGTTACATAGAATATTATAATATATCATATAGATTCACTAAGAGAGTATATAATATAATAATATATACATATAATTGAAATGAATTTTCAGGTGGAGTTATGGTAGAAGTAAAAGAAGATGAACGTGAAGTACAGAGAAGCTACTGGAAAGAGCATTGTGCAGATTTGTCTGTTGAGTCAATGATGCTCGATTCCAACGCCTCAAATCTCGACAAAGAAGAAAGACCAGAAGTATGTATTACTAATTCTAATTAATCCCTTAATTAAAAACATAATGTGACTTTTTTCTTTTCTTTCTATATAATTTAACTGTTACATTACGGTGGTGTAAATATTTTTTGGTCAAGTTTTTTTTTTATATGATAAGGATTTGTTTTTTTATAAAATGTAATTGGATGGTTATGCGCATAAATAACAAAATTATATTAATTATTAGTTGATTCAGTAATGATTGGCGTTGAACTTGATAAGGAGAATCACGGTTCGATCCTCACAACTGCGGTCGGGAGGGACTGAAACAACTTGATGTCGAAACTGACCCCGAACAAGATTAAACTGGTGGTGATAAAAAAAAAACAAAATTATAAAATAAATCCAATTTCGTCCCTATTATAATTTGGGTTGCAGGTTGGCACATGTAACACCCCGTTTTCATAACGCAAAAAGGGCATTATATTTTTTTTTTTTTTTTTAACAAACGCTCAGAGTGCGCAAAACATTTTTAATTGAGCCGACATTAAATATTACAAACGAACCATATATATATCACACCAAAAATATATATATTGTATTCGAAAATGCTAAGTGTAAACCTGAATAATTACAATCCATAAGTCTATGTGCTTACAAGCACTAACTAACCAAAAGAAGTTAGAATGTCCTATGCTAATCAAAAAGCACAGTGCCCAAACACACCGGCGCATAGTCTAACTAAAACTACCACTCCAGCTTCAACACGAGCTCACTAAGGCCTAGAGCTGCCAACACCATCCTCTCGACCTACATCGTCATCTGGGGTGGGATGAGCCCGCAAATGAAAGAAAGGGTCACCACAAAAATAAAAGTACATATATATAACCGGTGCGAGAGATTGTACACATAACAAATATTTCCACAAAGCACAAGAGAAAGCTCTTAAATCATTCAACAATTCCCGCCAACGGGCTTATATATATAATGCACAACAAGCCTAATGCAGACTTCTACAATGGGTGTGGTACTGCCAGAGCTACCACATGCAAATGAATTCCGGAATTACTAATCATAACCAATAAAACCGCAAAGGGTTAGGGTGGATCCACTCACGCAATCACACCCCGTGGTCCACTCACGCAACCACTTATTGTACTCAATAAGATCCCGTAGGATTTTGGGTGGGTCCACTCACGCAACCAACACCCCGTAGTCCACTCACGCAACTACGCACAATGAATGCATGAGCATACGATTCCCTACATATGCTAATGCCACACATACATACCTCTCAAGCATATGTAACTAAATCATAGCAATTCATACATATATTTTCCAAATCATATGTAAATTGCACAAGTAATGTAAACACGTTCTCATCAACGAGAATACATAAGTACAAACATGCCAAGCACACAGCAAATGCATAACAGCAAAACAGAGCATGTCGTAACCATTTCGAAAGACGGAAATAAAGTGGAGCCCTTACCTCGGCAAGCTCCCGTCAACAACACACGCTTAGACAACACAACGCGCTTCCTAAAACAAGCAGCGTAACAATCAATACATTGTTCTCTAACCAATCGTATTGAAACTACACCAAAACTCCAAAAACCTAATGGTTCCTAAGGAAAAACCACTATTTCGGATACCATACCAAAATCTATCGTATTGATCAACCACCATGAGTTATTTGTACTATTTTTAGGACCCAAAACAATTGTCAAAAGTCTTAAGTAATTTGAAATGCAAAATGGCCGTTTTCTTGCGTTATAAGTTACGTACTTTCCGAGTACCCGAAAAACTCGTTTCCAATCCCCACCACTTCCATAAATTAATAAAAAGGGATTAGAATGTTAACAACCAAGTTTAGAAATCAAAATCCAAAATCTCAACTCCCAGAGCTCGCCCTGGCGAGTTGGTGGCGAGTGAAGGCAGGGAGTACTGGTCTTACTCGCCCTGGAGCTCGCTCTGGCGTGTTCATGACCTGTGACACTCGCCCTGGCGAGTAACCACTCGCTCAGCGAGTTGCACCTGTCATGACAGCAAAAGACAGCAACTCACACCACCTTTTTCCACCCCAAGCCTAGTTTGATTCTATTAGTTCCCAACATCTTTTCAAGGCATAAAAGCAAACCATTTTCATAAGCAAGCAACACATTTCCGAAAGCATGTTGGTTGCTTCGAGTGCAAGTTATTTGATTTTCATTTCCAAAATCAAAACCAAATCCAAGCACAAGTTTTATTACGGGCCTTAACCGTCCGGTAATCATTTTCAAACATGTTTTCAAGGTAAATAGCGACACCACATGTCACAATAGTTTTAAACCATTTTTGACCCCAAAACACTACCCAAAACACTTAGGAATATTTTCATAAACCTCAAAATATTTTTCATCGGATTTTCTAAAACAAAACCATACAACGCATTTCCCTTTCGCCCAAAGGTTCAAAGACAACTTTTCTTTTCAAAACCTTACAACATAGCCTCATGTTATTGATCAATACATAACCAAACCAAAACCCTAACTTTTCTCATGAGATTTTTCACCAACTCATGGAAAACAAAAACAACAAAGCCTAGCATGCTTACTAAACTCTCATGAACAACTTTCATGAAACAAGAACTAGCAAGAACAACCTTTCTCACCAAACCCTCTTAAGAACATAAACCCAAAAACCTCAAAACTCTAAAAATCTACCAACCTAGGAGATGAGAAGAGAGGGTTACCTTTAGAAAGTGATTCTCTACAACTTTCCTCAAAGTTCCCAAGCTTGAAATGGAGTGAAATGGTGAGGAAATGAAATTTGTGAAGGTTGGAAAGTGAAATGGAGTTTCACGTACAAGAGAGAAAGAATGGAGATGTTTTGTGATGTTTTTCTAAGTGCCAAGGTCATCAAACCTCCTTACTATGACAAAGCTCTTGCTAACTCATGGCCATTGGATCAAAAACACAATGCCAAGACCAAACCATAGCCATTGGATCAAACCAATTCAACCCACTTGAGATAAAACTTAATATCTCATAGAAACACTCGCACGTTCAGCTCTCGCGCGCCGCGACGAACGTAAATCACAAAAACGTAAGACCTACGGAAGGAACGTCTATCGTCTAGCATTTCCAAAACTTATCGCCGAATCTTTTTCCGCGACTGTAATTTTCTTCCATACTTCAGAAAATTAATCTCAGAATATATCCTAACTCGCGCAGATATATAAAACTTCCATCCGAAACCTCACTCAAAACAGACGCAATAAGATTTTACAACGACGGGTAAAATCCTACTCGTTTTTCCAAAAACAAGAATAATCCAAAACTTATTATTCTGAAACCACAAATAACTTCTTATTCAAGAAACAGGATCACAAGACAAAAGTCTGTACAATTACAGTGCACGAGCACAAAACGGACTCAATTACAGCAAAACCTCATAATTACACGATGTTTCATCACACGAACACATCGAAACCCTAATATTCCTTAAACCAACTATACAATGAAATCTTGGGTCTTACAATACTACCCCCCTAAAAGAAGTTTCGTCCTCGAAACTTAGACGTCGTCAAACAAACCGGGGTATAATTCTTTCATCTTACTCTCGAGCTCCCAGGTGGTATCTCCCGTAGCTTCATTCCATATTACCTTCACTAAAGGTATCTCTTTCGTTCTCAAACGCTTCATCTTCCTATCCGCAATCTTGATCGGCGGAACTTCAAATGACAAGTTATCCCTCAACTGGATGTCATCTGGTGTGATCACATGTGATGGATCCGGTGTATATTTCCGCAATTGCGACACATGGAACACGTCATGAATCAAAGATAGTACCGGTGGCAACGCGATCCGATATGCTACCTTCCCAACCCGTTCTAAAATCTGATAAGGCCCTATAAACTTCGGAGTCAACTTCTTTGCTTTCAAAGCCCTTCCAACACCAGTTGTTGGAGTAACACGGAGAAATACATGGTCTCCCTCCTCAAACTCTAAAGGCCTCCGACGCCTATCCGCATAACTCTTTTGGCGATCTTGAGCAACCTTCATCATTGCCCTTATCTTTCGGACCTTGTCCGTCGTCTGTTGTACCATTTCCGGTCCTACTATCAAACTTTCCCCATCTTGGTACCAACACAAAGGAGTCTGACATCTCCTCCCATACAAAGCCTCATAAGGTGCCATTCCGATAGTCGAATGGTAACTATTGTTGTACGTGAACTCTATCAACGGCAACACGTCGTCCCAACTCCCACGATCATCCAGCACACATGCTCTCAATAAATCCTCTAGTGACTGATTTGTTCTCTCAGTTTGCCCATCGGTCTGGGGATGATAGGCGGAACTCAATCTCAATTTCGTCCCCAACGCCTCATGCAAAGTCTTCCAAAAATGTGAAGTGAACTTTGGATCTCTATCCGACACTATACTTGACGGAATCCCATGTAACCTCACAATCTCAGCAATATACACATCGGTCAACCTTGCCGCCGTATCCGTAATCCTTACCGGTAGAAAATGAGCGGACTTCGTCAAACGATCCACTATCACCCAAATGGAATCATGCTTCCTCCTGGTCTTGGGTAAACCAGTGATGAAATCCATAGAAATGCTATCCCACTTCCACTCGGGGATATCTAAAGACTGCAGCATCCCTGCTGGTCTCTGGTGTTCAATCTTCGCCTTCTGACAAGTCAAACACGACGCCACAAACTCGGCCACATCCCTCTTCATACCCGGCCACCAGAAATCTTGCCTCAGGTCCTGATACATTTTCGTTGCCCCGGGATGCATACTAAGCTTACTCTTGTGTGCCTCCCCTAGAATGGTGTTTCTCAAGTCCATCGCATCGGGCACACACACCCTACCATTACATCTCAAAATGTTGTCCGGTCCCACCTTAAAATCTCGGTTGGTTCCTCGAACAATCAAAGCCCTTTTCTCCATGAGAAACTCGTCACCTTGACAATTAGCAACGTCCTCTAACAAACCATTCGAGATGGTGATCATACCCAATCTCATATTCCCTAACGCAAACTCCACTTCTAGGTGCAAGTCTCGAAATTCTTTCAACAACTCTTGTTGACTAGCCATTTGTGCCGAACAAACCGACACACTCTTCCTACTCAAAGCATCGGCTACCACATTAGCCTTCCCCGGATGGTATTCTAAGGTAAAGTCAAAGTCTTTCAATGTTTCCATCCACCTCCTTTGCCTCATATTCAACTCCTTCTGGTCGAACAGATACTTGAGGCTTTTATGGTCACTAAACACAACGAAAGTGCAACCATAAAGATAGTGTCTCCAAATCTTCAATGCAAAAACCACGGCCGCAAGCTCCAAATCGTGCGTAGGATAATTCTTTTCATGCACCTTCAACTGCCGTGATGCATAAGCCACTGCTCTCTTGTGTTGCATCAACACACAACCCAAACCCTGATGAGACGCATCACAATAAACCTCATAAGGTTCATCTGACTGAGGTAACACCAACACCGGTGAAGTCGTCAACCGCTCCTTCAACAGTTGAAAACTAAGTTCACACTGCTCAGTCCATGCAAACGGTTGATCTTTTCTCGTAAGTTGCGTCATTGGTGCCACAATTTTAGCGAATCCTTCTATGAACCTCCGGTAATAACCGGCCAAACCAACAAAACTCCTCACGTCTGTCACCGTCTGCGGTTGCTTCCATGCAAGTACTGTGTCAATCTTGGCTGGATCCACGGCAATTCCCTCTTTTGATATGACATGACCGAGGAAATTCACCTCTTCCAACCAAAAGTCACACTTTGACGGGTTAGCATACAACCTTTTCTCCCGCAAAACTTGCAAAACCAAGCGAAGATGCTCTTCATGCTCCTCTTCACTCTTCGAATACACCAAAATGTCATCAATGAACACCACTACAAACTTGTCCAAAAATGAATTGAATATCCGATTCATGTAAGCCATAAAGATAGCAGGTGCATTCGTCACTCCAAACGGCATCACCAAAAACTCATAATGCCCATACCGCGTCCTAAACGCCGTTTTCTGAATATCCTCATCTCGTACCCTTATCCGATGATAACCAGACTTCAAGTCAATCTTTGAAAACACTGAGGCTCCCCTCAACTGATCCATCAGATCATCAATACGCGGCAATGGATACCGGTTCTTGATAGTTACCTTATTAAGCTTCCGATAGTCCACACACAAACGAGATTTACCATCCTTCTTCTTAACCAATAAGACCGGTGCTCCCCAAGGCGACACACTAGGCCTTATGAAACCCTTCTCTAACAAGTCCTCGATCTGACCTTTCAACTCTACCAACTCGGCCGGAGCCATCCGATAAGCTGATTCCGAAATCGGACCCGTACCCGGTTGTAAATCAACAAAGAATTCCACCTCTCTACACGGAGGAAAAGCTGGAATCTCCGACGGAAACACGTCTTGGAAATTTTGAACTACTCGAATTTCCTCAATTCGGATCTCCGACGTCACTCCTAAGCTAGCAAGTGAAACAATCTCTGGCTCTCCGTTACACATAATCACTGTAAGCTGATTGGCCGACAGGTATCTCCGCACACCTGGCTCAGGAAAGAAAACCAATTTCCGAGCACAATCTAGTATAACATAATGATAAGATAGCCAATCCATCCCGAGAATGATCTCGAGAGATGTAAGCGGTAAACACACCAAATTGACCAGAAACTCTCTATTCTGAATTACTACCAAACAATGCAAGCATGCAGTATTTACTACCAAATCCTTAGCAGGAGTCAAAACATTCAAATCAAATGGAAGAACAGAAACATTCAAACTCAACCGATTTGCACATGCCAAAGAAATGAATGAGTGGGTTGCCCCCGTGTCAATCAAAGCAGTTTAAAGAATTACCTGCAATGTGACAGCTCTCGTGAATGGCATTGCTAGCCTGCCCACTCACTTCTGTGCCCATACAGTAAGCACGTGCCTTTGCCGCAGGTCTGGTACCTTGTGAGCCTTGTGCCACATTAGCCGACGGCCCGGCCTTCGGGGCTTTGCAATCTCTAGCAAAGTGTCCCGGCTTCTTGCAATTAAAACAAACATGCCCCTGATTCCGGCATTCATTCGCATAGTGGCCCACTTCACCACACTTAAAACAGCCCTGCTTCCCGGTATTCTGACTGTTCTGATTCACCGATCGACCCTGTCCCTTGTTATACTGTGGACGGTCATATGGCTTACTGCCTTGTTTTCCACGGTTCTGACTTTGATTCGGACCACCAGAACGACTTGGTCCCCCAGCACTAAAACCACCCTGACGGTTCACCCTTTTGTTTCTCATATCTTCAACCTCTTGGCACTTTTCAACCAAGACTTGAAATTGCCGAATTCCCAACGGCACAACCGCATCCTGCAGTTCGTACCTCAGCCCATCTTGGAAGCGACGACACATATAGACCTCATCTATCCCATCCCTAAAGAAGCGGAAGAAACGGGATAATGATTCAAACTTCTTGGAATATGCCTCCACATTCATACTCCCCTGTCGTAGTCTCAGAAACTCCTCACCATACCTTTCCCTTGCAGTCTCAGGGAAATACTTAGCCAGGAACCTCCTCTTGAAGTTCTCCCAGTTAATCTCCTCATATGCATTTTCCATAATCAGACGGGTGTTCCTCCACCAAAATTCGGAACCCCCAAGCAGCTGATAGGTAGCTAGAACTACCTTCTCCCCCTCCGGACAATGAATTGCCCCATATATTCTTTCCATAGCATGGAGCCATAGATCCGCTGTTTCTGGACCTCCCTCCCCATTAAACTTTGGAGGGGCCTGCTGATTAAAACTTGCGAGAACCCTAGACCCAGCGGCCAGGATCTCCCTGTCGCGCTTTTCAAGGTCTCTCTGCGCCTTAGCATGAGTTTGCGCAGTCACCGCTGCTGCCATTGTATTCATGGCATAAGCCATCTGATGAATGTCCACATCATCATCATCTCTAGTAGGTGCCCTTCTTGGAGGCATCGTTTCCTGCACATACCAATTCTCTTCGATTAGATCCTTATCCAAACATTTCTGAATTCCAACAGAAAACCTCACTCAACGGATTACTAACCCATAACCCGACACATAACAAACACTAGAACTAACCCAACACTAGTTACGTTCTAACCGACTCTGAACTAACGACTCAAGTATACACTTTCCCTTTGAAGATTTAAAGCCGGGCTCTGATACCACAATTGTAACACCCCGTTTTCATAACGCAAAAAGGGCATTATATTTTTTTTTTTTTTTTAACAAACGCTCAGAGTGCGCAAAACATTTTTAATTGAGCCGACATTAAATATTACAAACGAACCATATATATATCACACCAAATATATATATTGTATTCGAAAATGCTAAGTGTAAACCTGAATAATTACAATCCATAAGTCTATGTGCTTACAAGCACTAACTAACCAAAAGAAGTTAGAATGTCCTATGCTAATCAAAAAGCACAGTGCCCAAACACACCGGCGCATAGTCTAACTAAAACTACCACTCCAGCTTCAACACGAGCTCACTAAGGCCTAGAGCTGCCAACACCATCCTCTCGACCTACATCGTCATCTGGGGTGGGATGAGCCCGCAAATGAAAGAAAGGGTCACCACAAAAATAAAAGTACATATATATAACCGGTGCGAGAGATTGTACACATAACAAATATTTCCACAAAGCACAAGAGAAAGCTCTTAAATCATTCAACAATTCCCGCCAACGGGCTTATATATATAATGCACAACAAGCCTAATGCAGACTTCTACAATGGGTGTGGTACTGCCAGAGCTACCACATGCAAATGAATTCCGGAATTACTAATCATAACCAATAAAACCGCAAAGGGTTAGGGTGGATCCACTCACGCAATCACACCCCGTGGTCCACTCACGCAACCACTTATTGTACTCAATAAGATCCCGTAGGATTTTGGGTGGGTCCACTCACGCAACCAACACCCCGTAGTCCACTCACGCAACTACGCACAATGAATGCATGAGCATACGATTCCCTACATATGCTAATGCCACACATTCATACCTCTCAAGCATATGTAACTAAATCATAGCAATTCATACATATATTTTCCAAATCATATGTAAATTGCACAAGTAATGTAAACACGTTCTCATCAACGAGAATACATAAGTACAAACATGCCAAGCACACAGCAAATGCATAACAGCAAAACAGAGCATGTCGTAACCATTTCGAAAGACGGAAATAAAGTGGAGCCCTTACCTCGGCAAGCTCCCGTCAACAACACACGCTTAAACAACACAACGCGCTTCCTAAAACAAGCAGCGTAACAATCAATACATTGTTCTCTAACCAATCGTATTGAAACTACACCAAAACTCCAAAAACCTAATGGTTCCTAAGGAAAAACCACTATTTCGGATACCATACCAAAATCTATCGTATTGATCAACCACCATGAGTTATTTGTACTATTTTTAGGACCCAAAACAATTGTCAAAAGTCTTAAATAATTTGAAATGCAAAATGGCCGTTTTCTTGCGTTATAAGTTACGTACTTTCCGAGTACCCGAAAAACTCGTTTCCAATCCCCACCACTTCCATAAATTAATAAAAAGGGATTAGAATGTTAACAACCAAGTTTAGAAATCAAAATCCAAAATCTCAACTCCCAGAGCTCGCCCTGGCGAGTTGGTGGCGAGTGAAGGCAGGGAGTACTGGTCTTACTCGCCCTGGAGCTCGCTCTGGCGTGTTCATGACCTGTGACACTCGCCCTGGCGAGTAACCACTCGCTCAGCGAGTTGCACCTGTCATGACAGCAAAAGACAGCAACTCACACCACCTTTTTCCACCCCAAGCCTAGTTTGATTCTATTAGTTCCCAACATCTTTTCAAGGCATAAAAGCAAACCATTTTCATAAGCAAGCAACACATTTCCGAAAGCATGTTGGTTGCTTCGAGTGCAAGTTATTTGATTTTCATTTCCAAAATCAAAACCAAATCCAAGCACAAGTTTTATTACGGGCCTTAACCGTCCGGTAATCATTTTCAAACATGTTTTCAAGGTAAATAGCGACACCACATGTCACAATAGTTTTAAACCATTTTTGACCCCAAAACACTACCCAAAACACTTAGGAATATTTTCATAAACCTCAAAATATTTTTCATCGGATTTTCTAAAACAAAACCATACAACGCATTTCCCTTTCGCCCAAAGGTTCAAAGACAACTTTTCTTTTCAAAACCTTACAACATAGCCTCATGTTATTGATCAATACATAACCAAACCAAAACCCTAACTTTTCTCATGAGATTTTTCACCAACTCATGGAAAACAAAAACAACAAAGCCTAGCATGCTTACTAAACTCTCATGAACAACTTTCATGAAACAAGAACTAGCAAGAACAACCTTTCTCACCAAACCCTCTTAAGAACATAAACCCAAAAACCTCAAAACTCTAAAAATCTACCAACCTAGGAGATGAGAAGAGAGGGTTACCTTTAGAAAGTGATTCTCTACAACTTTCCTCAAAGTTCCCAAGCTTGAAATGGAGTGAAATGGTGAGGAAATGAAATTTGTGAAGGTTGGAAAGTGAAATGGAGTTTCACGTACAAGAGAGAAAGAATGGAGATGTTTTGTGATGTTTTTCTAAGTGCCAAGGTCATCAAACCTCCTTACTATGACAAAGCTCTTGCTAACTCATGGCCATTGGATCAAAAACACAATGCCAAGACCAAACCATAGCCATTGGATCAAACCAATTCAACCCACTTGAGATAAAACTTAATATCTCATAGAAACACTCGCACGTTCAGCTCTCGCGCGCCGCGACGAACGTAAATCACAAAAACGTAAGACCTACGGAAGGAACGTCTATCGTCTAGCATTTCCAAAACTTATCGCCGAATCTTTTTCCGCGACTGTAATTTTCTTCCATACTTCAGAAAATTAATCTCAGAATATATCCTAACTCGCGCAGATATATAAAACTTCCATCCGAAACCTCACTCAAAACAGACGCAATAAGATTTTACAACGACGGGTAAAATCCTACTCGTTTTTCCAAAAACAAGAATAATCCAAAACTTATTATTCTGAAACCACAAGTAACTTCTTATTCAAGAAACAGGATCACAAGACAAAAGTCTGTACAATTACAGTGCACGAGCACAAAACAGACTCAATTACAGCAAAACCTCATAATTACACGATGTTTCATCACACGAACACATCGAAACCCTAATATTCCTTAAACCAACTATACAATGAAATCTTGGGTCTTACAGCACACCATATAATTTTTTTATTTAAAAAATATTTTATTTCACAATTTTTTAATTAATTTGTGACTCTCTTTATGTTTAAGATAAATTCTAAAAAAAAAGTAAAAAATTATCATGTCATGTATGAGTAGTATCTCTTACCATAAAAAAAAGTATGAGTCATATATCATAAGCTTTATTCTTAAAACCAAGTAAAAAATTCTTATGAGATTTATGAGTCTTAAGCTTTTTTTTCTTTTGTACAAGAAGAGGGCTATGAGTCTTAAGCTTTATTCTTGAGAAAAAAGAAAAGAAAATTTTCCTTCCCACCCTATATTTCTTTTTTACCCCTTAATCTTTCTTTTTTAGCTCTTGAATAAATATTTTGGAACGCGTTTTTTGAATTTATTCTATGTTCCTAAGTTTTTATATAAAGACAAAATGGAAAAATGAGGGATAGAAAGGAAACACAGAGTGGAAAAAGAAAAAAGTTTGGTCAAATTTGAGCTTAAATTTTAGAGCTCAAAGTTATTTGAGATTTACTTCTTGCACTACCCAAAAATTCTTGCACATTCTTTGAAATTACTAAAATAACCTCTCACATTTTAGTATGCGAGCACTGTTCGTACTCTATTTTGCGAGTGACAATTTTATTTGACTCAAGCTCAATATTTGCACCGCACAAATAAAAAAACAAAAAAGAAAAAAGTTTGCATTCTAGGATGCGAACTCGGTTGGATGATTTGTAAGAGTGAACTCATTTTAGTGGTCATGTACAAAAAATAAACAGTAAATTAAATATTGAGTTTTTACATTGTCTAAAAAAAGAAAATGACATTTTTTTTACCAGAACCGTTATCTTCAAAGGATCCCAGGATATATATAATGTTAACTAGGGCCTAACGCCACAGATTTTTTATGTTGTTTTTTTGGTACATAATTTTCTATGTTGTTAATTATTGAAAATTTCAATTTTGTCTCCGCTAAATAAGGTCTTCACCCACTAAATAATTTTCCAACTACGAAATTTTTCTATGGGTTAATAAGACTTTATCCCGTAGACGAGTTTTGTTTTACCCCTATAATTATTATTTTATTGAGAGAATTCAATATTTTATTGTTTTCCTCAATTTATTTTTCCACTTGAGAGAATTCACTCTCCTTACAACACTTTTAAAATATAAATAAAAAATGAACACAGAGAAATATCTTTTACCATCACATTTAGTTGGAGAAAAGAAAAAAAAATATTAATCAAACTAAAACTAATGATTATTTTACAAACATTCTTAACAGAATTTGAAATCATATTTTAAAGTTATAAGACTAAGCTCTTACTAATGAACTAGTACGTACCTTATATTGATGATTTATAAATTTAATTGCGAGGAAATAATTGTGTTTATATATTATAACACTAGTAATGTACTAAAGGGACCAAGATCTTGGTGCACAATAGGATCGGGTGGATTGAGATTTGTTATAGCGGATAGACACATAGTTTTGACGCAGTTTCAATCTCTAAAATCATTTAAAATAATCTCAACTGTACATATTAGATTGAGTGGTTTTAAATTATTACCGTGGAAAAATTTTGTCAATATTTACAATAGCAAATCTGCTTTGGGGTCGAGCTAGTCTCAATAATGTCCATGAAGGAGATGAGATGGTTAATGTGATTCATGTGCTCATATGTATAAAAAAGAAAAGAAAAGAAGGGGCTAAAAAAAAGAGAAAGAAAGAGAGACAAGCAGGATGAACAAAGTACCTATGATAGACAAGTTGTTCTGGTTGAAGATTGGTGGTAGAAAGTATATATAGCACTTCAAGAGCAAGTTCAAGAGAGTGAAAAGGAAAAACTGAGATAGTAATAAGTGAAGTGGCAAAATGAGTAAGGAATAACAATTTGTAATTATAGAATTGATTCTAGAAAAAAAAGAGTGATGGTAAAATTATAATAGTTGCGAAAAAAGAAGTTGAAAGTACAATTGATGTGATAAATCTAGACAACATAATCTTTTAAAAAGTTTAACAAGAAGTTTGAAAAACTTGTTGGAAGTAAATTATTAGTTATTATTATTTCATGAAAGATAGCAAAAGTTCCACGTGATTTGTACGGATAAGTGACATGAGTTACGTGTACTTCTGTCCTATACGGACGAGTTGCGTGTATATATCAGAGATATGACTTATATATTGGGCCTGGACATCCAAGTTCGAGGAGAGGTCCATTATGTCAAAGAACGATTATCTTGTGTTTATCACACATGTTAGATGCTTAAGAAAAAAAATTAACACCTTAATATTTGACATAGATATAGATGCAAGACACTTTTATATATATGTTTTTCTGTGTTTCTATTAAAGTATTTTTTTTTTTGTTTCTTAAATTTTTTTTGTCATTGTGTGTTAGAAACAATATAAAAGCATTGATGTGGTCTATCCTAACAGCTTAAGCTTTTTTTAGACTCATTTATTTTAAATTATGTAGGTACTCTCCTTATTACCAGAATTTGAAGGAAAATCAGTTTTAGAGCTTGGAGCAGGAATTGGAAGATTTACGAGTGAATTGGCTCAGAAAGCTGGACAATTGCTTGCGGTTGACTTCATTGAGAGTGCAATAAAAAAGGTAATTAACTCTTATTGAAAGTGTATTTTGATGTTTAATACGGACTCTGGAATTATATTCACTTAATTAATATTTGAAAATTTTAGTATCATCATCTTGTTTGGTGCCCGTGTCTGTCTCAATATTTCATGATTGATATTTGTCGAAACAAAATATAATTTGTAATACTTATATTTATAATTAAGTAATTTATCTAAATATCGATAAGATACAGAGTTTAAAAAAAGAAAGAAAAAAAAAATCTCTAAATGTCATATAATCATTTTGCAGAATGAAAATACCAATAGACACTACAAGAATGTCAAGTTCATGTGTGCTGATGTCACATCTCCAAACTTGCATATTTCTGAAGAATCAGTTGATTTGATTTTCTCAAATTGGTTACTCATGTATCTTTCAGATGAAGAGGTGATTTTTTTTTTTTTTTGTCTATTAAGGCATATAATTTTTAGCTTTATAGTATTAGATAAGGTCAAAATAGTCTGGAATCAACATATCTAAATTGTCAGATCAAGATTGAATCGTTAGTATTCAAAACGAAAGACAACTCAAGAGAGATAACTTTTCATTTTTGTCCCCTAATTTATAATGTATGTGTCTAATTTCCTTATATATTATGCTTCATGACTATTTAATTTATTAAGGCTTTTATTTTTAATTGATTAATTTCAGGTTAAAAACTTAGTTGAAAGAATGGTCAAATGGTTAAAAGTTGATGGATATATATTCTTCAGAGAATCTTGTTTCCACCAATCTGGAGATTCAAAGAGAAAATACAATCCAACTCATTATAGGGAACCCAGATTTTACACTAAGGTTTGTTTTAAGTTTAATTATTATTTTCTTGCTTGATTACAACTGAGGCTGTCATCAGCTTAATTTGATCACATATGAAATGTTGGGAATTTTATATTTTATGAAGATAACCTTCAAATTATACAAGAAAAACTCGAGTTTAATTTTGACGCACTATCTGCGAAAAAAATATAACGTCTACAATTAATATTCAATCATATGTGTTACTTTAAAAATAGTTAACATAAAAATCAAACTTTTTTAATGATTTTGTGATTATGATTGATTGATAATGTAAACAAATTTATATTAAAAATTAGGCCAAATCAATCTAGAAGTCAACGTTAACTACCACGATACAACAAAATAACATGGTTAATAGAAAGGATAACAGTACAACAAATTAAAAACGTAAATATAGTATTTGTTAAATAGTGTCTTATGAGTGATATTATTGTTATTCCCCTTTTCATGTAGGTCTTTAAAGAGTGTCATATGAGTGATGAAAATGGGAATTCCTTTGAGCTCTCTCTTGTTGGTTGCAAATGCATTGGAGCATATGTTAGAAATAAGAAGAATCAAAATCAGGTAAAATAAAAAAAAATGTTTTCTATTTCTTTAATTCTTTTAATTATTATGATATATCATTTCAACTTATTTAATTAATTGACATAAAATATTTGATTAAACTAGAGTAACTTTGTCATGTAGATTTGCTGGATATGGCAAAAAGTTAAATCACAAGATGATAGAGGGTTCCAAAGGTTCTTAGATAGTGTTGAGTATAATCATAAAGATATCTTACTCTATGAACATGTTTATGGTCAAGGCTTTGTGAGCACCGGAGGACTTGGTAAGAATGTTCGATATATGATTCAGGCTCGCAATGCAAGACATGATTGATTCACCGGTAAACCATCAAGAATAACGATATTGGATATATTAGATTTTAAGTCATTCAATAGAATACTTAAATATCCAACGTATTTTAATTACTTGATAGTTCACCGGTGGATTACATCCCGTCTAACTGAATAGTATCTTTGTTTCAAAAGTTATTTTTTGAAATAGTACAATATTATATATTGCGATTGTATTTGGTACTTATATTATCTGATATATCATTTCATATTTTGGGAATCTTGAGAATTTCTTATATGATATTTGTATTTTTTGAATCAATAATGTATATCTAGTAGATTACAAATGAATTTTAACATAGAAAATTGCTTATTGCTTGATCAGAAACAACAAGGGAAATTGTGGCAAAGTTAGAACTAAAGCCAGGTCAAAAAGTACTAGATGTTGGTTGTGGTATTGGAGGAGGTGATTTTTACATGGCTGAAAATTTTGATGTTGAGGTTATTGCCATTGACCTCTCCATAAACATGATTTCTCTAGCCATCGAACGCGCCATTGGACTCAAATATTCAGTAGAATTCGAATGTGTCGATTGCACTAAAAAATCGTATGCTGAGAACACATTCGATGTAATCTACACTCGCGACACCTTGTTACACATTAAAGTAAGCAAAAATTTTATTCAGTTGATATGTTTGAAATATTTTTTTCTTCTTTTATAACATTTATTATATCTTCAATGGATTTATATAGGATAAACCAACATTATTCAGATCATTTTATAAGTGGTTGAAGCCTGGAGGTACACTTTTAATTACTGACTATTGCAAAAGTTTTGGAAGTCTTTCATTAGAATATTCTGAGTACATAAGAAAGAGAGGATATTATATCCATGACATTAAATCATATTGTCAGGTATGATACCATCTAAAGTTATTCATTTACATGATATGCTACTTATATTCTAAAATTATTTATTGAGTATTTACTATTTTATAGCGAATTTTAATTTTCATCATGTAAAAGAAAATCACTTGTTTTCATTGTTACAAAAAAAATTCTTTTGTTTTTATCCTTAATGGGCAAAATTTTGACATTTATTTAACATAATATGAACTTATATAGGTTTAACATGATATATAGACATAATATACACCATTTTAAACATAAAAATGTCATAATATTAATATTAAAATATTAAATTTTGCTCATTAATTAAGGACTAAAAACAAAAGAATTTTTTTGTAGACATGAAAACAAGTGATTTTATTTTACAAGGATGAAAACCAAACCTTGCTATAAAAGTAGGGATTGAAATCAATATTTTATCCTTAATTATTTTACATGATATGTTATTATGTTACTCACTCATATTTTAAATCATTTATAGATGCTTGAGAATGCTGGATTTGATGATGTCATTGCTGAGGATCAAACCAATTTGGTTTGTCACATACTATGAAACACTTTTCTTGATATTCATTCACATTTTATTGTCCTTGAGTTGTTTTAACAAATTTTGTTTGTTCCAGTTCTTGAAAACTCTACAAATGGAGTTAAATGCCCTTGAGAACAAGAAGGTTGATTTCATTGATGATTTCTGTGAGGTGGACTTCTTTTAATGTGTAAGACCCAAGAATTCTTTGTATAGTTGGTTTAAGGAATATTAGGGTTTCGATGTGTTCGTGTGACGAAACATCGTGTAATTATTAGCTTTTGCTGTAATTGAGCCTGTTTAGTGCTCGTGCACTGTATTTGTACAGACTTTTGTCTTGTGATCCTGTTGCTTGAATAAGAAGTTACTTGTGGTTACAGAATAATAAGTTGTGGATTATTCTTGTTTTTGGAAAAACGAGTAGGATTTTACCCGTCGTTGTAAAATCTTATTGCGTCTGTTTTGAGTGAGGTTTCGGATGGAAGTTTTATATATCTGCGCGAGTTAGGATATATTCTGAGATTAATTTTCTGAAGTATGGAAGAAAATTACAGTCGCGGAAAAAGATTCGGCGATAAGTTTTGGAAATGTTAGACGATAGACGTTCTGTCTGTAGGTTTTCTGTTTTGGTGAGTTTCGTTCGTCGCGGCGTGCGAGAGCTGAACGTGTGAGCATTTCTATGAGGTATTGAGTTTTATCTCAAGTGGATTTGGTTTGGTTTGATCCAATGGCTAGGGTTTTGTCTTGGCATTTTGTTTTTGATCCAATGGCCATGAGTGAGCAAGAGCTATGGCATAGTAAGGAGGTTTGGTCACTTGGTCACTTAGAAAAACATCACCAAATCATCTCATTCTTTCTCTCTTTCACGTGTGACTCCATTTCTAACTTCCAACCTTCACAAATTTTCCATTCCTCACCATTTCACTCCATTTCAAGCTTGGGAGCTTTGAGGAAAGTTGTAGAGAATCACTTTCTAAAGGTAACCCTCTCTTCTCATCTCTTAGGTTGGTAGACTTATAGAGTTTTAGAGTTTTTGGGTTTATGTTCTCATGAGGGTTTGTTAGAAAATGTTACTTTACATGGTTTTTGTTCCATGAATGTTGTTCATGAGGTCTAGAGAAGCATGTGTAGGCTTTGTTGTTTTGTTTTCCATGAGTTGGTGAAAAATCTCATGAGAAAAGTTAGGGTTTTGGTTTGGTTATGTATTGATCAATTACATGAGGTTATGTTGTAAGGTTTTGAAAAGAAAAGTTGTCTTTGAACCTTTGGGCAAAAGGGAAATGCGTTGTATGGTTTTGTTTTAGAAAATCCGATGAAAAATATTTTGAGGTTTATGAAAATATTTTCTAAGAGTTTTTGGGTAGTATTTTGGGGTCAAAGTGGTTTAAAACTATTGTGACATGTGGTGTCGCTTTGTACTTTGAAAACATGTTTGAAAATGATTACCGGACGGTTAAGGCCCGTAATAAAACTTGTGCTTGGATTTGGTTTTGATTTTGGAAATGAAAATCAAATAACTTGCACTCGAAGCAACCAACATGCTTTCGGAAATGTGTTGCTTGCTTATGAAAATGGTTTGCTTTTATGCCTTGAAAAGATGTTGGGAACTAATAGAATCAAACTAGGCTTGGGTGGAAAAAGGTGGTGTGAGTTGCTGTCTTTTGCTGTCATAACAGTTGAAACTCGCTGAGCGAGTGGTTACTCGCCAGGGCGAGTGTCACAGGTCCTGACAACACGCCAGGGCGAGCTCCAGGGCGAGTAAGACCAGTACTCTCTGCCTCCACTCGCCACCAACTCGCCAGGGCGAGCTATGAGAGTTGAAATTTTGGATTCTGATTTCCAAACTTGGTTTTTAGCCTTCTAATCCCTTTTTATTAATTTATGGAAGTGGTTGGGATTGGAAACGAGTTTTTCGGGTACTCGGAAAGTACGTAGCTTATAACGCAAGAAAACGGCCATTTTGCATTTCAAATGATTTAAGACTTTTGACTATTGTTTTGGGTCCTAAAAATAGTACATATAACTCATGAGTGTTGATCAATACGATAGTTTTTGGTATGGTACCCAAAAGAAGGATTTTTCCTTAGAAAACCTTTGGTTGTTGGGGTTTTAGAGTCCAATTCATTAAGGATTGATTGGATATGGTTTTGATTGAATACTTTGCTTATTTTAGGAAGCAAGTAAGTGTTGTGCGATCGTGTGATAGTTGAGTGCTTGACGAGGTAAGGGCTCCACTTTATTTCTGTCTTTAAACGGTTACGACATGCTTGAATTTGCTGTTTATGCATTTGCTGTGTGCTTGGCATGTTTGTACTTATGTATTCTCGTTGATGAGAACGTGTTTATAAATACGTGTGCAATTTACATATGATTAAGAAAATGTATGTATGTGGTGATGGTTTCTACATAGGCTTTAGGCTATGTGAATGTTTGCATGAGCATATATGAATGCGTGTGTCAGATAGGACCACGCGAGGATTTTGTCTTGTGTGACTATCCCGTATATGCCGAAGAGAATATATGCCATGCATTTCATAGTTGCGTGCCTAGGTGTATGTCTGTGTGACTTTGCCTACGTACCGGGCGTTTGACTGTGTGGCTTCACCAAATCCCTCTGGATTTATATTGAGTTGGTGTTTGTCTGTGTGACTTCGCCTGGTGTTTGTCTGTGTGACTTCACCTGCCTTGTGTGGCATTTTTAGTGCGGGTACGTATATTTCTGTGTGGCTTTGCCTACCCCACGACTCTTCGAGGAGAGGTTAATTTCCGGAAAATCATGCATGTGGCAGCCAGTGATTGGTGTCACACTCATTGTAGAAGTCTGCATTAGGCTTGGTGTGCATTTATTTATATAAGCCCGTTGGTGGGAACTACTTTTGAGAGTAAGAGCTTTCTCTTGTGTTTGTGGAAATATTTGTTATGTGTACAATTTTTCGCACCGGATATATATATATATACTTGTATTTTGTGGTGACCCTTTCTTTCATTTGCGGGCTCATCCCACCCAGATGATGGGTTAGGTCGTGGTGACGACGGTGGCTGTTCCAGGCCCCAGTGAGCGGTTGGAGCTGTAGCCTAGGATAGTTAGACTATGCGCCGGTGTGTTTTGTGCACCGTGCTTTTTGGTTAGCATAGGATTTCTAACTTGTTTTGGTACTTAGACTTGGATTGTAATTATTCAGGAAATACACTTTGCTTGTCGAAGCACCTTTTGGTAATGAGTTCTTTTGTATATTTGAATGCCGGTTCATTTATAAAACTATTATGCGCACTTTGAGTGTTAGTTGAAAAAAAAAGAAAAAAAAAAAAAATAATGCCCTTTTTGGCTAATTGAAAAACGGGGTGTTACAATTTGGTATCAGAGCACGGCTTTAAATCTTCAAAGGGAAAGTGTATACTTGAGTCGTTAGTCCAGAGTCGGTTAGAACATAACTAGGGTTGAGTTAGTTCTAGTGGTTGTTCTGCGTCGGGTTTTGTGTTGGTAGCCGTTGTATGAGATCTTCTGTTGAGACTCAGAAATGTCTGGATAAGGAATCTAATCAGAATTGGTATTGTGCAGAATAGAATGCCTCCAAGAAGGGCACCTACAGCACCTATGACGGATAATGTTGATATGAACCAGATGGCTTATGCCATGCATACGATGGCAGCGGCGGTGACTGCTCAGAGCCATGCTAAGGCGCAAAGAGATTTGGAAAAGCGCGAAAGGGAAATACTTGCGGCTGGATCTAGACTTCTTTCGAATTTCAACCACCAGACTCCTCCAAAGTTTAACGGAGAGGGGGGTCCGGAAACTGCTGATCTATGGCTCCAATCTGTGGAGAGGATATTCGGGGCAATTCATTGTCCAGAAGGGGAGAAGGTAGTCTTAGCTACCTATCAGTTGCTAGGGGGTTCAGAGTATTGGTGGAGGAACACCCGTATTATCATGGAGAATGGCCATGAAGATTTAAGTTGGGAGAACTTCAAGAGGAGGTTCTTGGCCAAATATTTCCCTGAGACAGCTAGGGAAAGGTATGGGGAAGAGTTTCTGAGGCTGAGGCAAGCGGGCATGAATGTTGAAGCATATGCCAAGAAGTTCGAATCACTATCCCGTTTCTTCCGCTTCTTTAGGGATGGGATAGATGAGGATTATATGTGCCGTAGATTCCAAGATGGGCTGAGGTACGAACTGCAGGATGCGGTTGTGCCATTGGGTATTCGACAATTCCAGGTCTTGGTTGAAAAGTGCCAAGAGGTGGAAGACATGAAGAATAAGCGGGTGAACCGTCAAGGGAATTCTAATGCCGGAGGACCAAGTCGTACCAATGATCGCGGTTCGACTCAGAATAGTGGGAGGCAAGGGAGTAAGCCTTATAACCGTCCTCAGCACAGTAAGGGACCGGGCCGATCGGTGAATCAGGGAACCCGGGGAAAATCGGAGGGTAGTAAGGGGACTTGCTACAACTGTGGTGAAGCGGGGCATTTTTCTAATGAGTGCACGCAACCGAAGGTGGGAAACACCTGCTACAACTGCAAGAAGCCGGGACACTTTGCTAGAGATTGCAGAGCCCCGAAGACTGGGCCGTCGGCAAATGTGGCACAAGGCTCACAGGGTGCCAGACCTGCGGCAAAGGCACGTGCTTACTGTATGGGCACTGAACTGAGTGGGCAGGCTAGCAATGCCATCCACGAGAGCTGTCACATTGCAGGTAATTCTTTAACTGCTTTGATTGACACGGGGGCAACCCACTCATTCATATCTTTGGCATGTGCAAATCGTTTGAGTTTGAATGTTTCTGTGCTTCCATTTGATTTGAATGTTTTGACTCCTGCTAAGGACTTGGTGGTAAATACTGCATGTTTGCATTGTTTGGTAGTAATCCAGAATAGGGATTTTCTGGTCAATTTGGTTTGTCTACCGCTTTTATCTCTCGAGATCATCCTCGGGATGGATTGGTTGTCCTATCATTATGTGATTCTAGACTGTGCTCGGAAATTGGTTTTCTTTCCCGAGCCAGGTGTGCGAAGGTACTTGTCTGCAAATCGGCTTTCTGTGGTTATGTGTAATGGAGAACCGGAGATAGTTTCACTTGCTAGTTTAGGGGTGACGTCGGAGATCCGAATTGAGGAAATTCGAGTGGTTCAGGATTTCCAAGATGTGTTTCCATCAGAGATTCCAGCTTTTCCTCCGTGTAGAGAGGTGGAATTCTTTATTGATTTGCAACCGGGTACGGGTCCGATTTCGGAATCAGCTTATCGGATGGCTCCAGCTGAGCTGATAGAGTTGAAAAGTCAGATTGAGGACTTGTTAGGTAAAGGTTTCATAAGGCCTAGTGTGTCGCCTTGGGGAGCACCGGTCTTATTGGTTAAGAAGAAGGATGGGAAATCTCGTCTGTGTGTGGACTATCGGAAGCTTAATAAGGTGACTATCAAGAACCGATATCCATTGCCACGAATTGATGATTTGATGGATCAGTTGAGGGGAGCCTCAGTGTTTTCAAAGATTGACTTGAAGTCTGGTTATCACCAGATAAGAGTGCGAGATGTTGATATTCAGAAAACGGCGTTTAGGACGCGGTATGGGCATTATGAGTTTTTGGTGATGCCGTTTGGAGTGACGAATGCACCGGCTATCTTTATGGCTTACATGAATCGGATATTCAATTCATTTTTGGACAAGTTTGTAGTGGTGTTCATTGATGACATTTTGGTGTATTCGAAGAGTGAAGAGGAGCATGAAGAGCATCTTCGCTTGGTTTTGCAAGTTTTGCGGGAGAAAAGGTTGTATGCTAACCCGTCAAAGTGTGACTTTTGGTTGGAAGAGGTGAATTTCCTCGGTCATGTTATATCAAAAGAAGGAATAGCCGTGGATCCAGCCAAGATTGATACGATACTTTCATGGAAGCAACCTCAAACAGTGACAGATGTGAGAAGTTTTGTTGGTTTGGCCGGTTATTACCGAAGATTTATAGAAGGATTTGCTAAGATTGTGGCGCCAATGACACAACTTACGCGAAAAGATCAACCTTTTGCTTGGACGGAGAAGTGTGAGTTGAGTTTTCAGTTGTTGAAGGAGCGATTGACGACTTCACCAGTTTTGATGTTACCACAGTCGGATGAACCGTATGAGGTTTATTGTGATGCTTCTCATCAAGGGTTGGGTTGTGTGTTGATGCAACACAAGAGGGCAGTGGCTTATGCGTCAAGGCAACTGAAAGTGCATGAAAAGAATTATCCTACGCACGATTTAGAGCTTGCGGCCGTTGTTTTTGCATTGAAGATTTGGAGACATCATCTTTATGGTTGCACTTTTGTCGTGTTTAGTGACCATAAAAGTCTTAAGTATCTGTTCGATCAGAAAGAGCTTAATATGAGGCAACGGAGGTGGATGGAAACATTGAAAGATTTTGATTTCACGTTAGAATACCATCCTGGAAAGGCTAATGTGGTAGCCGATGCCTTGAGTAGGAAGAGTGTGTCGGTTTGTTCAGCACAAATGGCTAGTCAACAAGAGTTGTTGAGAGAGTTTCGTGACTTGCACCTAGAGGTAGAGTTTGCGTTAGGGAATATGAGATTGGGTATGATCACCATCTCGAATGGTTTGTTGGAGGATATTGCTAATTGTCAAGATGACAAGTTCCTTATGGAGAAAAGAGCTTTGATTGTTCGAGGAACCAACCGAGATTTCAAGGTGGGATCGGACAACATCTTGAGGTGTCAAGGTAGGGTGTGTGTACCCGATGCTATGAACTTGAGAAACATCATTCTAGGGGAGGCACACAAGAGTAAACTTAGTATACATCCCGGAGCAACAAAGATGTATCAAGACCTGAGGCATGATTTCTGGTGGCCGGGTATGAAAAAGGATGTGGCTGAGTATGTGGCGTCGTGTCTGACTTGTCAGAAGGCGAAGATTGAACATCAGAGGCCGGCAGGGATGCTGCAGTCATTAGATATCCCCGAGTGGAAGTGGAATAGCATTTCTATGGATTTCATCACTGGTTTACCTAAGACCAGGAGGAAGCATGATTCCATTTGGGTGATAGTGGATCGTTTGACTAAGTCCGCTCATTTTCTACCGGTAAGGATTACGGATACAGCAGCAAAGTTGACCGATATTTACATTGCTGAGATTGTAAGGTTACATGGGATTCCGTCAAGTATAGTGTCGGATCGAGACCCAAAGTTTACTTCACACTTTTGGAGGACTTTGCATGAGGCGTTGGGGACGAAATTGAGATTGAGTTCCGCCTATCATCCCCAGACCGATGGGCAAACTGAGAGAACAAATCAGTCACTAGAGGATTTATTGAGAGCATGTGTGCTGGATGATCGTGGGAGTTGGGACGACGTGTTGCCGTTGATAGAGTTCACGTACAACAATAGTTACCATTCGACTATCGGAATGGCACCATATGAGGCTTTGTATGGGAGAAGGTGTCAGACTCCTTTGTGTTGGTACCAAGATGGGGAAAGTATGATAGTAGGACCGGAAATGGTACAACAGACGACGGACAAGGTCCGAAAGATAAGGGCAATGATGAAGGTTGCTCAAGATCGACAGAAAAGTTATGCGGATAGGCGTCGGAGGCCTTTAGAGTTTGAGGAGGGAGATCACGTATTTCTCCGTGTTACTCCAACAACGGGTGTTGGAAGGGCTTTGAAAGCGAAGAAGTTGACTCCGAAGTTTATAGGACCTTATCAGATTACGGAGCGGATTGGGAAGGTAGCATATCGGATCGCGTTGCCACCGGTACTATCTTTGATTCATGACGTGTTCCATGTGTCGCAATTGCGGAAGTATACACCGGATCCATCACATGTGATCACACCAGATGATATCCAGTTGAGGGATAACTTGTCATTTGAGGTTCCGCCGATCAAGATTGCGGATAGGAAGATGAAGCGTTTGAGAACGAAAGAGATACCTTTGGTAAAGGTAATATGGAACGAGGCTACAGGAGATACCACCTGGGAGCTCGAGAGTAAGATGAGGGAATTATACCCCAGTTTGTTTGACGACGTCTAAGTTTCGAGGACGAAACTTCTTTTAGGGGGGTAGTATTGTAAGACCCAAGAATTCTTTGTATAGTTGGTTTAAGGAATATTAGGGTTTCGATGTGTTCGTGTGACGAAACATCGTGTAATTATTAGCTTTTGCTGTAATTGAGCCTGTTTAGTGCTCGTGCACTGTATTTGTACAGACTTTTGTCTTGTGATCCTGTTGCTTGAATAAGAAGTTACTTGTGGTTACAGAATAATAAGTTGTGGATTATTCTTGTTTTTGGAAAAACGAGTAGGATTTTACCCGTCGTTGTAAAATCTTATTGCGTCTGTTTTGAGTGAGGTTTCGGATGGAAGTTTTATATATCTGCGCGAGTTAGGATATATTCTGAGATTAATTTTCTGAAGTATGGAAGAAAATTACAGTCGCGGAAAAAGATTCGGCGATAAGTTTTGGAAATGTTAGACGATAGACGTTCTGTCTGTAGGTTTTCTGTTTTGGTGAGTTTCGTTCGTCGCGGCGTGCGAGAGCTGAACGTGTGAGCATTTCTATGAGGTATTGAGTTTTATCTCAAGTGGATTTGGTTTGGTTTGATCCAATGGCTAGGGTTTTGTCTTGGCATTTTGTTTTTGATCCAATGGCCATGAGTGAGCAAGAGCTATGGCATAGTAAGGAGGTTTGGTCACTTGGTCACTTAGAAAAACATCACCAAATCATCTCATTCTTTCTCTCTTTCACGTGTGACTCCATTTCTAACTTCCAACCTTCACAAATTTTCCATTCCTCACCATTTCACTCCATTTCAAGCTTGGGAGCTTTGAGGAAAGTTGTAGAGAATCACTTTCTAAAGGTAAACCTCTCTTCTCATCTCTTAGGTTGGTAGACTTATAGAGTTTTAGAGTTTTTGGGTTTATGTTCTCATGAGGGTTTGTTAGAAAATGTTACTTTACATGGTTTTTGTTCCATGAATGTTGTTCATGAGGTCTAGAGAAGCATGTGTAGGCTTTGTTGTTTTGTTTTCCATGAGTTGGTGAAAAATCTCATGAGAAAAGTTAGGGTTTTGGTTTGGTTATGTATTGATCAATTACATGAGGTTATGTTGTAAGGTTTTGAAAAGAAAAGTTGTCTTTGAACCTTTGGGCAAAAGGGAAATGCGTTGTATGGTTTTGTTTTAGAAAATCCGATGAAAAATATTTTGAGGTTTATGAAAATATTTTCTAAGAGTTTTTAGGTAGTATTTTGGGGTCAAAGTGGTTTAAAACTATTGTGACATGTGGTGTCGCTTTGTACTTTGAAAACATGTTTGAAAATGATTACCGGACGGTAAAGGCCCGTAATAAAACTTGTGCTTGGATTTGGTTTTGATTTTGGAAATGAAAATCAAATAACTTGCACTCGAAGCAACCAACATGCTTTCGGAAATGTGTTGCTTGCTTATGAAAATGGTTTGCTTTTATGCCTTGAAAAGATGTTGGGAACTAATAGAATCAAACTAGGCTTGGGTGGAAAAAGGTGGTGTGAGTTGCTGTCTTTTGCTGTCATAACAGTTGAAACTCGCTGAGCGAGTGGTTACTCGCCAGGGCGAGTGTCACAGGTCCTGACAACACGCCAGGGCGAGCTCCAGGGCGAGTAAGACCAGTACTCTCTGCCTCCACTCGCCACCAACTCGCCAGGGCGAGCTATGAGAGTTGAAATTTTGGATTCTGATTTCCAAACTTGGTTTTTAGCCTTCTAATCCCTTTTTATTAATTTATGGAAGTGGTTGGGATTGGAAACGAGTTTTTCGGGTACTCGGAAAGTACGTAGCTTATAACGCAAGAAAACGGCCATTTTGCATTTCAAATGATTTAAGACTTTTGACTATTGTTTTGGGTCCTAAAAATAGTACATATAACTCATGAGTGTTGATCAATACGATAGTTTTTGGTATGGTACCCAAAAGAAGGATTTTTCCTTAGAAAACCTTTGGTTGTTGGGGTTTTAGAGTCCAATTCATTAAGGATTGATTGGATATGGTTTTGATTGAATACTTTGCTTGTTTTAGGAAGCAAGTAAGTGTTGTGCGATCGTGTGATAGTTGAGTGCTTGACGAGGTAAGGGCTCCACTTTATTTCTGTCTTTAAACGGTTACGACATGCTTGAATTTGCTGTTTATGCATTTGCTGTGTGCTTGGCATGTTTGTACTTATGTATTCTCGTTGATGAGAACGTGTTTATAAATACGTGTGCAATTTACATATGATTAAGAAAATGTATGTATGTGGTGATGGTTTCTACATAGGCTTTAGGCTATGTGAATGTTTGCATGAGCATATATGAATGCGTGTGTCAGATAGGACCACGCGAGGATTTTGTCTTGTGTGACTATCCCGTATATGCCGAAGAGAATATATGCCATGCATTTCATAGTTGCGTGCCTAGGTGTATGTCTGTGTGACTTTGCCTACGTACCGGGCGTTTGACTGTGTGGCTTCGCCAAATCCCTCTGGATTTATATTGAGTTGGTGTTTGTCTGTGTGATTTCGCCTGGTGTTTGTCTGTGTGACTTCACCTGCCTTGTGTGGCATTTTTAGTGCGGGTACGTATATTTCTGTGTGGCTTTGCCTACCCCACGACTCTTCGAGGAGAGGTTAATTTCCGGAAAATCATGCATGTGGCAGCCAGTGATTGGTGTCACACTCATTGTAGAAGTCTGCATTAGGCTTGGTGTGCATTTATTTATATAAGCCCGTTGGTGGGAACTACTTTTGAGAGTAAGAGCTTTCTCTTGTGTTTGTGGAAATATTTGTTATGTGTACAATTTTTCGCACCGGATATATATATATACTTGTATTTTGTGGTGACCCTTTCTTTCATTTGCGGGCTCATCCCACCCAGATGATGGGTTAGGTCGTGGTGACGACGGTGGCTGTTCCAGGCCCCAGTGAGCGGTTGGAGCTGTAGCCTAGGATAGTTAGACTATGCGCCGGTGTGTTTTGTGCACCGTGCTTTTTGGTTAGCATAGGATTTCTAACTTGTTTTGGTACTTAGACTTGGATTGTAATTATTCAGGAAATACACTTTGCTTGTCGAAGCACCTTTTGGTAATGAGTTCTTTTGTATATTTGAATGCCGGTTCATTTATAAAACTATTATGCGCACTTTGAGTGTTAGTTGAAAAAAAAAGAAAAAAAAAAAAAATAATGCCCTTTTTGGCTAATTGAAAAACGGGGTGTTACATAATGCATTTTCTGTTTTAAATTTAGTTCTTAAACTATCGAATTAACTCTTAAAGTCTTATGAGTTTACAATTTTCGACCCTAAAAACTAGTTATGTCTTATATTAACTACATTTTTCGTAAACAATTAAAAGTTCAAGTAAGCTCCGAAAAACTTGGTAAATTTTTATTTTCCTATTGAACTTAAGGATTGAATCTATCGAAGTTTCACAAGCTTATATAAACTTTCGAGTTTTCATTTTCTACTTTTACTTTTATTTACAATTGTGACATTGTTTTCGCTATAGCCGTTTTTAGATATTTTTATAGGAAACAATAAATGAAAAAAAATTCATTGTTTCTCCTCAAATATTTGAATACAGGATATAAATTAAAAAATTTGTAATTGAAAGTGAAAACAAAATATGAAAATAGACCAAACAAATCATTATTCGAAGTACTTGTTTCTTTTAGTTTCAAAGCATTAATTCATTATTAAAATCTTTAATTTCAGGATGACTACAATGAAATTGTTGAAAGATGGAAGGCTAAGCAGATGAGAGGTGTAGCTGGTGAGCAAATATGGGGCTTGTTCATTGTCAAGAAAAAATGATGCTTCCTTCTCATGAAATAATGTCATGTAATAAATATATTTAGTGTGTGACCAAATTTCTATTAATAATTGTTCTGCTTTTAGCTTGAAATGGATAACTTTTTATGCATCCTCTTCTATATGGAAGTAAATGTGATGATCTATGTGGTTTTTATGAGTATTAATTTTAGAAAAATACTAAATGGTGTTCATGGGGTATTAGTTAAGAAAAATTTATACAGTAAAAATATATTAAAATTTGTGCCATCAATGTTTATAAAATATGAAAAGTATTATTTTCAATACAAAATTTACATTTTTTGTATCCTTAATTAGTAACCTTAGGTCACTAGTTACCATGACCCTTATTTTTATTATGGGTCATCATAAACAATACACCTAGTGTATTTGTTAAGCATGCTAAAAAAAAAAAGACAAAAATAAGAGTGATAATATATCTTTTTACACTTTTAAAATATTAAATGCACAATTTTCAAAAGAAAATTTCTACAAAGGAATTCTTAAAAGATACCATGCTTAGTGTTTGAAAGGATTTACTTAAAACATACCATGCTTAGTGTTTGAAAGAATTTCTACAAAGTATTTGCATTTCATTTGCTATCCTTAGTTCTATATAGAGATAGAGAAATGACAAATAAGCGCATTGTGTAACATCGGATTTGAATTTCCTCTGGTAAGGAATGTCACAAAACCACACAGTAATCATTACAATCATTGATTTGAGATCGAATAATTTAAATTAAACATTCAAAAATAATTTTGATCGTTGATTATGATGAGACAGATAAAAATAGTTATTGTATGATGCAGTAATTACATCATATCTGTTTCCATTTAAAATCGAACACCGGAAAATATCTTTTGAACCTTTTCATCCAACTCACACCATGTGTGCAAACATGGATGGATGGGAGTTAGGGACCACACATGCTCTATGGTATTGTGTATGTGTTGGATATTTTGTCTCAAATTATCATTTTTTTTGTTTATATATCGATGAATTATCCAATTTAGTTCTCCAAATAGTGAAGAGTTTGTGAATTTAATTCCTTGAATTTGCAAAGTAGTAATTTAATATCTAAATTACCCAATTTAGTTCTCCAAAAAAAACCAAGTTATTCTCTCTCAATCAAATTTTGTTCATCCTTACCAAAAAAATCAAATTTTGTTTATACACAAAAGTCAATTATTGAACTTTTATGGTATGTTTGGTTGGAGGGAAAGAAAGAGAAAAGAAAAAAAATTGTGGAAACCAATGCATGAACTAAGTACACTTGCCGGTAGACTTGCCATGATGATAGTCCTTGCTCTTCTTAACACAAAATTTATTGCAATTTTCGTTATTTGGCGTGCAAAAAGTTACGCATGCCAATCCTGCAACAATTTAAATGTTGGTTAAATCTAAATCCAAGTAAGAAGTTCGACTCCTGGTATCCCTAAAAAAACTGATCTAACCTGTTGATCAGAAAGGTTCTGGGCCAGCAATCCTTCACTTGATGAATTCCTTTGGTTGAATTGAAGAGTTGAGTAGAGCAGCAAACAGCAAATCACCAACGGAGGGGGGGGGGTTGTACCTGCAGGCGCTCCGATGCTTAAGTCAGAAGAATATACAAGTACGAGAGTGAGAGAGTGAGTAAAGAATAGAATACCTGACCCTCCAGTGAAGGAGGGTAGTTATAGATCCCCCAGCGCTGGGCCAAGGTCCTCCTAATGGGCTGTGCACAACGGCCCAATAGGAGAGACTTCCAGGATTTCTCCGTTGTTGGAGTAAGGAACCGACATTTTAGTCCTTATCCTGGTGATGAGTTGTTCCGCATCGCGTGGGGAAAGCCGTTGAGCTCATCTGGAACGTGCCCTGATTAATAGGAACACGTGGGAATTGTGATAGCGTTGTAGATCCGAGCAGGGAGCTCGAAGAATGTTGGGGAGAAGCTCTCAGCTGTTCATGTCGGGGAGGAGCTCTGAGCTCCTTGTGTCGAGCAGAGAGTGGATTGGGCCAGCTCTAGGCCCAGTCCAGAACAGGAGCCCCCCAAGTCTTTGCTCCTAGTTATAGGGGCAATGACTTAAAGTCGATTTGTTAATCGGGGACATCCTTGTTTTGTTCGATCACAAGCTTGTGCTTGCGGGAACTGTTGTTCGCGTCGAGGAGACGAAACATTTTGTTTTCGAAGAAAGGCTTGTGTCCTTTAACTTCTCCTCGTGAATTGTTTGGGGAGAGAATAACGGTTTTTGGTCGCGAAGTTGTATTCGTAAAATCTTGATAGCTTTCCTTGTGCGATTTGTGCTCGCGCAAATAAAGAGGAGTTATCCCTTGCTCGTGAGTTTGTGCTCGTGTATATCTTGCTCGTGAAACCTTTAAAGGATTTGCTTTGGAAGTTGTGACTTGCGAACAAGGAAGTGACCTTTGAGGTGATAGATACTTCTTTTCACGTTGCCACGTGCCACCCCTATGAACAGGTGTAATGATGGCTATTAGTAGGGACATTATGAACCCCGTTTCACGAGGAGGATTCATGATCGTTGGATCGAAGCGTCGTTTCGCTTTTCCCATGATCAAATCTGGGACGTTGGATCCTTTTGATCAGATTCGTTGGATTGATCCAACGCTCCGAATTGAAATGGCGTGTCCATTGCTGAATGTAGGTAACGATAGGGATCATCGCTTATAAATATGGGAGAAGAAGGAAAGTTGAAAACTTTCATTCCATTTGCTTTCGTTCCAGAACCTTCTTTATCTCTCGTTTCTCCATTGCAAAAAGCTTGAAGCTTTTCTTCACTTTGGACGCTGGAATCACGCTTAAAGAAGCACCATCATCTCACCAGTATCTGCATTTCACTTATCTGGTATGTTCAGGCTTTCTGTTTTGCATTGTTTTGATTTTGTTTTTTGCCGGAAAAGTGTTGGTGGTTGGTGGTCTTTTAACCATCATCGGAGCATTTGTTTGCTCTTTGCGCTGTTATTGACAGTGGTTTTAGGCTGTTTGAACTTTGGATTTGTTGTTTGTATGTTTTTCCGATTACGTTTATATAGTTTTTGTGCGTTTTGACGCTTTGGTGTCGCCGATGATCGGTGTACGCTGGTGACTTGTTCATAAGTTTTCATGAACATTCATGTGTTTTCCGGGAAATTCCAAGAACATCAAGAAGATGATGAACAATGTGACGGGGACAATCGTCCCCATTTGTTCTCGTAGGAAAAAATGCATGCTTAGTTTTTGTTGGGGACCTTCTCCCCGTTTAAAAGAGAATCCTAGGATAGTTTCCCCGTAGATTTTATGTTTTGCCCAACTGTTGGGGACCTTCTCCCCGTTTGAAACTCGAAACTTTTAGAGTGAAAGTTTTGAGGGCAATTATCATTGGGGACATTCTCCCCGTTTGAAACTTAAACCTTTAGGAGCAAAATTTATTATAGGGGAACTTCTCCTCGTTTTAAACTTGAAACTTTAAGAAGCAAAAATTCGAGGAGAGATTTTGTTGGGGACTCTCCCCGTTTGAAACTCGAAATTTTATAGGAACTAAACTTTCGAGGAGAGGTATCGAGTTTGCTCCCCGTTTTTGACTTAGATTTTTAGAATAAAAGTTTCAAGGACAGCTATCGTTGGGGATCTCCTCCCCATTTGAAACTGAGGGGCATCGTCGCCGTGTTTGCTTTGTTTAATGCCATTTTTTTAGGGCTTTGGTCGAGGGCACAGATATTTTCCGATACCTAAGGCTGGCCCCATCGCAACTTCATCCCAACGTGATGGCCTTTGTGCTCGCCTTCGAGCATCTTTGTGAGTACAAAGGTGTGGCTCCTACCCGTGCCATGTTCTTCCGTGTCTTTCAACTCCAGCGCACGACGAAAGAATTTGGTCGACGAAGCTGGGTGTCCTTGAATAACCGGGTTTCTTTGTTCGACATGTACGCCGAATCTTTCCGCGGTTTCAAGTCGCGATTTTATGTTGTTCGTCCAGAGACCCAAATCGGAAAACGTTCTTTGTGTGATTGGGTCGTCGACAAGAACAATGATGGGAGCTTTAAGAAGAACGAGGATGGTACAGATAAGTTTAAGGAGGTGGAAAAGTTTCCGATGAGCTGGACGAATGAGCATTTTGAAAAAGGGACTGGCAGTTATTTGACAGTGGATGCATCTCTGAGTGCTGAGGAGAGGCGTGGTCTCAGAGTGCTCCAAGATTTTGTTGCGGGCTTCCAGCCCGCCAGATTGGTGACGAAGGCAGGGGAGCCTGTCCTCGATGAGGAGGGGAATGAGCAGTTTGTTCCCCGTCTCATTCATACGAAGAGGTTGCTCGAGTGTAGGACTCAGGCTGAAGTGCATGAAGTGTTGGGTAGATATTTTGATCTTCTCCCCGCTTATATGTTTGCAAAGATTTCCCCTGTTTATTTTGTAATTTCCTTTGCCCGATTTTAACTTGTGTTTTTTTCTTTGTTTTCAGATACAATGGCTGACTTCGCTCTTGACCTAGCAAAGATTGTCTCTGAGAAGAAGCTCACGGGGGGAGCAGGCAAAACTGGGCCGGAGATGAGGAAGTTAGGTCCCAAGGGTAGTGCTGCTTTTGGGACTGCTTCGTCCTCGCCATGCGGAGCCAGTTCCTCGTTGGGAACAAAGGTCACCTCCCCGAATGTGCCGCCGACGAGCAAACCAATTAAGGAGGGGAATCCAGTGATCGACGTAGACCTGGAGATGGGCAGGCCTATCCTCCTCCCCAGGGTTGTGACCGACAAGGATTTTCTGGAGAAGAATCCCCTGCAAGTGACAGCTGTGGAGAAGGCCGCAATTCTGGGGATGGATGACGAGTCTGCTCGGGATCGAATCATTGATGATTCAGCTGGTATGTTGAGGATGTTGGAAATCGTGCTAGTGTTGCACGAGGACAGAAGCAGCCGTAGAAACGACATGGAGAAGATGAAGGCAGAGTATTCGAGGCTTGAGGCGGAAAACATGAAACTGGAAAATGAAGTTGTTGACCTTCGGGGAAAGAAGGAAAATTTTGTGGCGGCGGCAAAAGAAAACAGGGAATTGAGGGATGAGGTCGCTAAGTTTGACGAGGAGAGGAAGAAATTTGTGGAGGAGATCAAAATGCTAAAATCGGCCATGGCTCCTGCGGAGGACGAAACCGAAAACACCCGGGAGTTGTTGAGTCGAGCAGACCTCGTTGCTCGTGTGAGAAAACTGGGTGACTCTGTGCTCGCTGGGGTGAAGCATGGCTGGCAAAATGCCCTTGCACAAGTCAAAGGTGCGAACCCTGGTGTCGAGCTCAATTTTGAAGGAATGAGGGTTTTTCGCGAGGTGGTCGACGGGCAGATTGTTCTCCCAGAAAGGTACAAAGAAGCGGAAGCAGCCGAGTTGGAAGGTGACGACGACATGGATGATGATTCCGAAGAAGAAGAGGATGATGGTACAAGCAAGAAGACCATCACTCCTGAGGATGATGCTTGATCATGGGTCTGCGTCCTGTCACATTGTATTTTGATTTTTCGGTTGACTATTTGGGGGCCTGCGTGCCCGTTTAAAATTTGTATTTTGAATTTCTGCTGGGGGGCGTTATGCCCGAATGTATTTTTCGAACAAGTGGGCTTTGTCCCGTTTTATATAATGTTCTGATATTTTGCTAAGTACTGCCTTTTTTCTCTACGTGTTTACATGCTTGTTTATATGGGTTTATGATATTCTGCTCGTTTGGTTGTTGTTACTATAGAATTCATTCTTTAAAATTTTTCTAAGTATTTTTCTAAGTGTTTTCCGAGCAGAATCGTTTAATTCGAGGCGTTCTTAGAACTCGAATCAGCGGGGTCAGGCTCGTCGGAGAGTCCTGTCCTCGCGACTTGAACCTCCCATCGCGAGCTGGGTGTTAAGTCTGGCACGGGGACGATGAGCTCGTTGTTGGAGTTATCCTCGTCAAAAGCAGGTTTCCCCTACCCTTCCCGGGGAGAGAATCCGTGCTCTAGCCGGGTTTTAGATGGATGTTTGTGCCTAAGCATCCTCCGTTGTCTAGGTGTGTCTGCCCGTTTTCTGGGGGAGACACTACCTTGGCTTTTGTAAGTCCTGTTCGGCAATAACTTAGCTATAATATTGTTTTAATTTCTGAGCGTTCTAGGGTCCGGGGAGTTCCTTCCCTTGGAGGTCCTCGAGGTAGTAAGCGTCATTCTCGGTTTTTCCTCGGACTCTATACGGTCCTTCCCAATTAGGCGCTAGCTTGCCCTCGTGAGAATCCTTGGCGTTTCGCCGTAGAACGAGGTTGTCGACGTCGAACTCCCTAGGGATTACCTTGGTGTCATGTCGAGCAGCCACTTTTTTCTTGAGGGTGGCTTCCTTTAGGGATGCCCCCGTGCGAATTTCTTCGACCAGGTCTAACTCTTCTCTTAGAGCCTCGTCGTTTATCTCCTCGTCGAGGGGTTGCTGTGTCCGGCGAGAAGGTTCTTCAATTTCCACGGGGATGACCGCTTTCGTTCCGTACACGAGGCGAAAAGGGGTTTCCCCGGTTGTGGAGTGTGGAATGGTGCGGTAGGCCTAGAGTACGCTGTATAACTCCTCGACCCATTTTTTCTTGTTGTCGTCGAGCCTTCGTCGAAGACCGCGCAGAATTACCCTGTTCGCGGCTTCGGCTTGCCCGTTGGTATGAGGGTGCTCGACGGATGTGAAGCGTTGTTTTGTGTTGATCGCGACGAGGAACTCGCGGAATTTGGGCATGATAGGACTGGTGGTTCGGAGAGGGCCTTTTTGAGGTGTTGTAAGGCCTGGTCGCACTCCTCAGTCCATTCGAACGCGGATTCTTTCCTTAGGAGTTTGAAAAGGGGAGAGCGTGCTGAGCGGATTTTGCGATAAAGCGAGATAATGAAGTTAGCATTCCGTTAAGTGTTTGAATTGATTTTTTATCGTGGGGAACAGGCAGCTCGGTGAATGCTCTGCACTTGTCAGGGTTGGCTTTGATTCCTCGTTCAGTTAAGTAGAAACCGAGGAATTTCCCTGCTCGAACCCCGAAGGTGCATTTTTCGGGATTGAATCGCATTTGTACTTTCTAGCTTGAGATTTGACGATCATATCATCCATGTAGACTTCGAGCATGTCCCCAATTTCTGTTCGAAATACTTTGTTCATCATTCTCTGGTATGTGGCACCAGCGTTTTTTAAACCGAAGGGCATAACGTTATAATAATAATTTCCCGTTGGGGTCATGAAGGCAGTTTTGTACCTGTCAGCGACCGCCATTGGTATTTGATTATATCCTGAGTACGCATCCATAAAAGACAGTAATTTAAAACCAGATGAATTATCTACAAGACTATCTATGCATGGTAAAAGATAAGAATCTTTAGGGCAAGATCGGTATAGTTAACACACATACGCCATTTTCCATTAGCTTTCTTAACAAGTACAACATTGGAGAGCCAGATTGTATACCTGGCCTCAAAAATAAAATTTGCCTCTAAGAGGTCTTTTACAGCTTTTTGGGCAGCCTCCTATTTCTCGGGAGACTGCTTTCTCCTATGTTGTACTACATATTTGGCGTCGGGGTCGACGGTGAGCTGGTGACATGCGACCTCAGGGTCCAATCCGGGAATCTCTGCAGCACTCCAAGCAAAAAGATCTGCATTCTCCCTCAAGCAAGCTTTGAGCTGCTTCCTTGCCAGCTCTGGCAGTCCAGCTCCGATCTTGACTCCTCGAATGGGGTCCTCGCCGAAAGTAACGAGCTCAAACTCGCCATCAGGGATGAGGCGAAAATTCTCTTTGCTTGCCTCGTCCTCCTCCTTCTTTTCTTTCCGGAGCTTTTTCTCTTCTTTATGCTCCTTCTTGTAGTGCCTGCTGTCGAGCTCGATGGAGCTCACATTTGGTGCGGGGAGCAGAGATGTCAGCTTCGGTTTCTTTGACGGGCTGGGAAGTTGGCCGATGAAGCTGAGGCCTTTGGTGGCTGCGTCAAAGCATCTCCTAGTAGCTTCTATGTCCCCCTGGAGAGTGGCGACGTGCCCCTTGGTCGTATAGTACTTCATTTTCAAGTGGGCAGTTGAGGGGACGACAAGCAGATTGGCCATTGCCTCGCGGCCCAGGATGCACTAATAGAGTGACGGGCAGTCCACGGCCAGGAATTGAATTTTGACAGATCTGGTTGCCTCCCCTTCCCCGAAGGTTACCACGAGGTCGACATAGCCCCATGGTTTGGTTGTTGCTCCGTTGAATCCTTGGAGGTATGAGCCTACATAGGGGGCCAGATAGGTCTCGTCGAGCTGTAGGGCAGTGAAGCATTGGGAGAACATGATGTCAGCCGAGCTCCCAGTGTCGACGAGGATTCTGCGGACATCGTAGTTGGCCATGTCTGCCTGAATCAGTAGGGGAATGTGGGCGTTGGGTGTCCCACCGGGGAGTTCCTCCATGTAGAATGCTAGGGGAACTGAGCCCTTTTTGGGCCTGCAAGGGTGACAGGCTGATTGAAGGAGGAGTCGATGAGCTCCTCGAATTTTCTTTTCACGGATCCGATGGTTTTTTTTACTGTAGCCACCAGCGGATATCACCATTGTTTCAGCAAAATTCTCCCACTTGGAAAAAGTGGGATGAGAGTTTTTGTCCTCGAAGTTGTCGGGGACACGGAAATCTTCTGGTCGCGAGATGGAAAGAGCGACCTTCTTTTCTTGCCCGCTTGAAGCGGGATGATCGTCTTCGACATTTGCAGTTTGTCGAGCAGCTTTTTTGGGACTTTCTTCGGCTTTAAACCTTCCAAGCCGTCTCTGGCGAATGAATGTTTCTATGGCATCCTTCGGATGGATGCATTCTCGGTGACGTGTCATGAGCCCTGTGGTATCTGCACCACTTTGTTTTGTCTTGCCCGGGCTTGGCCACTCATGGTTTGGGGAACTTGATATTCCCTTCCTTGAAATCAGTGTCAAAACATTCGAGCAGGATATGCTCTCGAGAGGCGTTGAGGGGATGGTAAACTGTGAACAAACTGGGCGGACCCCGGGGTTTGTCCCCTCTTCTTCTGCCCCTGTCTCTTCCTCTGTCTCTGCCCCCATCTCTGCCCCCGTCTCTACGTCCGGATTCGCGGGGGGGGGGGGGGGGGGGGTTTGTTTGAATCTTGTTGAGGGGGAGCTTCCTCGGTCCGTCCTTGTCGAAGGGCGTCAGCTATTTCCTGCTCCTCGTACTGTATGTACGGTTCTGCTTTAGCGAGGAGCAGGGCCAAGGTTTTAGGTTTTTCAATACCTACTTCTTTGGCGAAGTCAGTTCGGGGACGGAGGCCGCGCGCGAGCAAGTACCTTTTTATGTCGTCAGGTGCTTCGACCTGAACGGCTTCTCTGTTGAATCTCTCTATGTATGCGCGCAGAGTTTCTTTGGGGCCTTGGAATATGGCCTCCAAGGTCGCAACTGTCTTGGGCTGTTTCTGAGATGCAGTAAAGTTGTGTTTGAACTGATCCATGAAATTCTGCCAAGAGAGCACAGACCGAGGAGGGAGACTCGTGTACCAGGTTAGGGCTCCCTTCCTTAGTGTCGTGGGGAAGAGCCTGCACCTGATAGCTCCTTAGTGACGTGATCGTCTGGATCAGTCAATCCATCATAAGAAGGGAGATTGCGGAGCCTCTCCAGAGCCGCGGAGATAGGTGCCCTCATAATATCCCTCGAGAGAGCGCAGACGCTATCCTCCTCCTCGCTCCCCGTGGGGGAGATTTCGACGGTGTCATCCTCGTACCGCCGAATCGGGGTGGGACTTTGGTATTCATAATCGTTACGGGCAGGGCGACTAGAGGTGCCTCCCTGTCTCGCCATATTCCGCAGCCCTTGGGGAGAGTGGCGAGGTTGCTCCACTCCCTTCCCCTTTTTTGTGATAGGGGAGGTTCTGTCCTCGCGTGGAGGTGGAGTTCGTCCCCTTTTGTTGCTTGGGGGCTGAATCCTTTCGAGGGCAGGACGCCGTTGTTTGGCTGTTTCCTGTCGAGGAGGGGATTCAGGTAACTGATGTCTCCGCGGGGGAGAGTTTGCTGTCCGTTGGAGGCGTTGATTTTCGAGCGCTTCAATCCTTAGATTTTGTTGCGCTATTAACTGATTGTTCTTCTCGAGGAGGGCGAGAATTCTCTGAAAGTCAGTTTGTTGGTCAGCGGGTTGTGCGCTGACTACCGGAATTTCCTGCGTCTTTTGCGGGAGTTTCCCTGAGTTGCGCGCCGTCAAAATCTGCATGTCGTCATCTTCTTCCGAGGACAACGCTGTTTCGTGACCGTCTCTAGGGTCGGATTTCGGGATTGGTTGTCTCACGGGACTGAGAACCGTGTTGTGCCTCTCAGGGGAGGAAGTAGTTGGAACGAAATCAACATGTTCGTTGATCTGATCATCGTTGTTGTTGCGAGTGTTGGATGCACTGGCCATTGGGAGAATTTTGTTGAAGAATAAAAGATCGGTTTTGAACTTTTAGTTTTAAAGAAGGGGAAACCATATTCCCACAGACGGCGCCACTGATCTAACCTGTTGATCAGAAAGGTTCTGGGCCAGCAATCCTTCACTTGATGAATTCCTTTGGTTGAATTGAAGAATTGAGTAGAGCAGCAAGCAGCAAATCACCAACGGAGGGGGGGGTGTACTTGCAGGCGCTCCGATGCTTAAGTCAGAAGAGTATACAAGTACGAGAGTGAGAGAGTGAGTAAAGAATAGAATACCTGACCCTCCAGTGAATGAGGGTATTTATAGATCCCCCAGCGCTGGGTCAAGGTCCTCCTAATGGGCTGTGCACAACGGCCCAATAGGAGAGACTGCCAGGATTTCTCCGTTGTTGGAGTAAGGAACTGGCATTTAGTCCTTATCCTGGTGATGAGTTGTTCCGCATCGCGTGGGGAAAGTCGTTGAGCTCATCTGGAACGTGCCCTAATTAATAGGAACACGTGGGAATTGTGATAGCGTTGTAGATCCGAGCAGGGAGCTCGAAGAATGTTGGGGAGAAACTCTCAGCTGTTCATGTCGGGGAGGAGCTCTGAGCTCCTTATGTCGAGCAGAGAGTGGATTGGGTCAGCTCTAGGCCAAGTCCAGAACAAAAACAAATCCAAGTAAGAAAGTCCAATTGTATAAAATTTAAAATTTAAAACTCAACAACAATTTTTGTTTTACCTGACGAGAGAATCAAGGCAATGCACAAAAAAAAGCAAACAAATGATTGATTAATGGAAAAAAAAACCATTGTATATATGTCACCTTATGTTATATTTTGTGTGACATACATGAGTGCAGCTTTGCTCCATTTGCAAAGGCTCCTTTTATCCCTTTTGATTGAACAAGTGAATGACACATGGCAAAAACAAATCAAACGGCTGAGATTAAAACAAACCACACGCCTCTTCTTCCTCTTGTTTATCTGATGCAAAACAGAAACGTCGTTCATATTCGCCTCATCGTTGCTTCTCATCCCTCTTTCTCACGCCGCCAACTCTGCCGCCACCGCTTTCCGTCTGTTACGGTAACAGTCTTACTCCCTTCTTCTCCCCACATCGCCACACGCCTTCCGTCTCGTTGCGTTTCATCTTGACCCACTTTGTTTATTACTAAAAATTATTTTATGAATATATGTTGATTGAGTGAAAGTGAAACCAAAATAATAGTATCTGACATTGTTTTGTGTAAATTAATGTGTTCAATTTTGCAATGACTTGTATTAAATATAGGTTATGTTATTTAGATTGAATTGTATGTGGAGATGGCGGCGGGACAGTGAGATTCAATGATAAGCGCAGAGAATAATAGAGGAGGTATGCCGCCGTTGTGACAGAGAAGAGTGGTGGCAACGGCGGCGAGAGAAAGAGATGAATATGGAAGACGATTGTTGAAACAAGAAGAAGACGCAGTTGTTTCTTTTCCTGGTCTTTTTTTTTTTTTTAATTTGTTAAAACAAATTCTTAATTAGTATAAGTTTTAATCACAGCCATTCGTTTTGTTTTTGCCATGTGTCATTCACTTGTTCAATCAAAAGGAATAAAAGGAGCCTTTGCAAATGGAGCAAAGCTGCACTCGACATACATGACCAATATTCATTATACAGTGTTCATGTGATAGAAATTTAGGAAAAACATTAATGTGATTTAATACCCTTAATAGTTGTATTTTCATTCAACATTTTCCATGCGTTGAGGAAAACTTTGTAATTTTGAACAAAAAAAATAGGAAAACTTTGTAAAGTACTCTTTATAATTTTGGAAAAACATTAAAAACCTATTTGTTTTTTTAGGCTTAATTGCATATTTGGTCTTTTATCATTATTTTAGTTTTTAAGTGGGTCTCTATATTTTAAAAGCTTCAATTTGGTCTCTTAGGTTATTGATTTCAACACAAGTCTGTCCTTTTTATTTTCTGTCATTCCTCTTTCTTTCCCTCCAACCAAACATACCATTAATCACTTATTTAAAAGACTCAAGACTCTTATTACTTCGATGGGGTTTAAATTTCGATCCCTTCATATATATATATATATATATATATATATATATATATATATATATATATATATATAATGTAATATTCTACCATTTAGGGGAGCATTAAATTACTTTTTACTTTTTTTTTTTACATTTTACTTTTTACTTTTTTTTTACTTTTTACTTTTTTACTTTTTTTTTTACTTTTTACTTTTTATTAGTCTTCTTTTTGTTAAGTTGAATATACTTTAGAAGAAAAAGAAATATTTTTTTTTTTTGGTAAGAACCCATATTCATGAACAATGGTTTCATGGCAGCAGCAAACAAAGCTTAAACCTCAGCAGTAACTCTGTCTCTGTCGCCATGTCCGTTCAACTCAAACTCTCTCGTCCAAATCGTATCTATCGCCCTTCCGTATGACCCTCCTTTCTATCTCTCTCTCTCTCTACATACACCATCATATTTATATGAGTATTATATACATAGAATGAGACACTGAATTTTCTTTTCTTGGTAATTTGAATTTTCAGGAACTTCTAGAAGGAAAAATAACTGTAGAAACACAATCTTCAATTTCCCACTATGGGATTCGTCTCACTATCAAAGGATCTGTCAATTTGCAGGTACCACCCTTCTTCTTTGCTTTCTCAATGATGTAAAGATGTAAACTTTTTGCTATAAATTAATCCCTTTCCCGAAAATTTTATTAACCCAGTTGAATTTGAATCAAAGGGTATTCCAATTTGTGATTAATAATGGATGGATGTTAGTTGTTGTGAGTTTGGATTTTGGATTTTTTTTTTTTTTGTTGCTGATTTTTGTGACATTGTTGGGTTTGAAGGTTCGTGGTGGATCTGCTGGGGTTGTTGAGTCATTCTATGGAGTTATTAAGCCAATCCCAATTGTGTAAGTTAACAAATTAACTAATTTCTCAAAATATTTGTTTGTTGTAGAATAGTATAAGAGTCTATTTGGCAAACAGAATAAGCTAGCTTATAGCTTACTATATTAGCTTATAAGCTTGTTTCATAAAGTTAGAGGTGTTTTCTAACAAGCTTTTTTCATTAGCATATAGCTCTTATTAAGATGCTTTTTCAAGTAGCATTTGAGCTTATAGTTTTTTTCATATGCAAATAGGTTTTTATGCATTATTATAAAATTTTCAAGGTAGTTTATGAAAAAATAGGTTATAAAAATATTGTTTTCATTAGTGCGAATTTATTAATCAACATAAAATGTTATTTATTTGCATAAGTTGTTTTGCATAAGTTAAAAAATAAGCTAATCCAAACAGGCCTTAAGTCACTTTTACTCAAGAATCTAGGCCATGCTTGGATAAAAACTTAATTAAGTGCTTATAGTATAACAGCGTGTCGTTTAAGTGCTAATGTTTAAGCTCTTCTTTAACAAAAGTCAAACTCTTTCTATTAGCTTAAAACAGCTAATGAATATGTCATAAGCTGTTTTCATAGGTTCTTCCAAACAGATCACAATTACTTATACTAGTAAATAAGTTCAATTAAGTTCATCCAAATAGACCCTTAATCATGATCACACTTCTCTAATGTGAGCAATTCTCTTTAGAGTTTAAAGTGCGTAATATCAACCATTGATGAACATTCATCAATTGGTTTTTTAGTAAAAGCCAAAGATTATGCAATGTTGCCTCATAAAAATCATATCAAGTCAGTATTGCAATGCAGGGAATTCTATTTCTTCTGCTAGTTAAACTATTCACTTTTGTTATTGATTTTCTTCCATATTTCAAATTTTAGCCAAGCTCGTATCTAAATAATTAACAATGTTTTCTACGGTATTCAGTTGACACAATATAGTATTTTTCGATGAGTAAGCCATAGTAGTTATCATTATAAGGGAGTTACTGGTGGTGTTGTGGGAAAAATCTGAAACTTTTCACGATGCTTGTAAATTCTTGTGCTCACATTAGGATAAGTGCTCATGATTCTTATGATTGTCTTCTAAACAGGAAAAGGACCGTTGAAGTTAAATCTTCCGGAAAGATTGGTTCGGGTACAACTGAGGTAGTATATCAATAATCAATGAATAGTGTTTTAGTTTTTTGGTGCCTTGTCAACTTTATATCATTGAAACTTATAAATAAAAAGCTTGAACTAATAAACTGATTGACATAACTAGTTATGATTCTTATAGAGATTCACACTTTGATATTCCCATCGATGTCTGATTTAATGTCACTAGAGTGGCCACAACATCCATTGTTTTGGTTTATATGGCCTATTTTCTTGTGATAACTATAAGTTTCGCAATCTTTATGGCAGATACCGTTTTCATTGAATCTTAGGCAGGATGAGAACTTAGAAAAGTTTTACGAGACTTTCCATGGTACAGATATTAGTATCCAGGTAAAATGCTATTTGAAAGTGCTTTGTTGTTCAACTGATTGTTAATATGAACTTATTAATTTTCATACTATTTTTTACTTCTAAAAAAGTTTAAATTTGATATACTCTCGATTTAAAACTTCAGTTAATTCTTTCGTTTTTGTCTTTAAATTTCACAAAATTTAGCCGGTTGGTGATTGATAGCATCTATAGTATTTAGTGACTGTAGATATATCTCGTGGATACTTGCATAAATCATTATCAGCAACGACGGAGTTCATTATTCAAAGTGATAAAGGTATAACTTTGATTATCTCTTATTCTCTATTTTTATGTACTAGTATCTGTGAATGCTTAAGTTACTAGTGTCTCTTCTGTTTGTTGAAAATTTCAGGTGATCTTCTACAAAGACCACTTTCTCCTGAGATGGTAATCTTTTATATTACTCAGGACACTCAAAGACATCCACTTCTTCCCGAATTAAAATCCGGTTTGTTGATTTACCTTCACAGATATATTCTCTCAATCTGATTATAAAACATAGAAAAGAAAAGAAATTTGTGCAATTGTTTCATGCCTTTAAATCTCACAATTTGTAACTCATCTTATATGAAAATATTAATTTTGTTATAATCATAAGTGGAGAGTCAACAGTTCTGCACTTGAACAGTGAAACTATGAAGGGCTAATTTGTGCTTATCTATTGGCATAAGTACATGCGAGACTGTTTGAAAGAGCTTATGGAAATAGTGTGACATGTCCATAAGCTGCTTTCAACTTCTTTTCATAACCTTTCCAAGATACCTTATGAAAACAACTTATAGAGTTATAGTTTATATGAAAATAGTTTGACCTGATTTAATAGTTTGTTATAGAAATAGCTTATACTTAAACACTTATATGATAAGTGCTTATGATATAAGTGGTTAATCAAGTTGTTTATCTAAACAAGGCCTAAGTGCAACCTCTGGTTTCTTTGTAAGGATTAATATTAAAAGGTTATGTAACTTATGCTTTGTTATTGTTGAATAGGTGGATTTCGAGTGACAGGAAAAATCTGTACTCAGTGTTCTTTGTCTAGTTCTATTAATGGTGAACTAACTGTAGAAGCATCAGCAGTTCCAATTCAATCTATTGACATTCAGTTATTTCGCGTTGAATCCATTCTTCACGGGGAGAAAATTGTGACGGAAACCTCTCTGATTCAAACAACTCAGGCAAGTGATGCTGGATTTATATACGAGCATGTCAAACTTAACAAGTTGTTTACTCTCCTTTTTTGTCGAGTAGATAGCAGATGGAGATGTATGCCGTAAATTGACTCTGCCTATTTATGTAATACTTCCTCGTCTTTTGACCTGTCCAACAATCTTTGCCGGGTATGTATCTCGACTCATGCATGATAATCCTCCTCTAATGTAAATGCTATATCCATAACTATACACACAAGTATGTGCACACACAGACACTAAAATGTTTGATACTAAGGGGGCATTTTGAAGAAATTATTAGGACTTATCTTATGACATGTTTGGAACTTGGAGAAGCTTATGAATAAGTTGTTTTAAGCTTATTTTCTTAAGCTTTTAGTGTCATAAGTTGTTTTCAATTTACCTTCATTCTCCCTTCAATTGTAGAAATAACTATACATAAGCTCTTTCCTCTGATATGACAGGTATTTAATTAAGTTGTATATTCAAACATTCTAACACAGTTTTGATTAGCTTCTAGCTTATGGAAGCTTCTCAATCAAAATAAATTTATAGTTCTTTACTTTCGTAAAGTCCTTATAAGCTTATAGTTGTTGGAGAAGATAAATGGGAGAGCTTCTAAAAAATTTGAGATATGAAAACTAATTTCAACTCATACAAGAATCTTTTGTTTTCAAAGCACAAACTTATTGCAAGATTCTTTTAATATTTCATTTTTCACAATACTTGTGAGTTTAGAATTTGGAATTTTTCTAGTCAAAAAAAAAAAAAAAGAATTTGGAATTTTTCATTTCATAAAAATCTTCTCATAAGTCATGAATCGCTCAATACTCATATAACATTTCTCGGATACTATGAAGCAAGGACACTAAGCACAAACACGTCAACATTGTTAATGTAAAAAACATAGGAATTGACACTGATACATATTTGAATTGTCGAACACAGCAACATGTCTAATCCTAGAGGTGTCCGTACTTCATAGCACGGATACAACACATATTGAATTTTAAGGACTCATTTTGTTGGTTATTGTATTTTTCATGCAGTCCCTTTTCAATTGAGTTTAAAGTAGCAATTGTTATAAGCTTTCAATCAGAGCTATCTAAACTGCATAAAAAGCCCGACTCAAGAACACCACGACTCTGGGTAGGTGTATCTACATTTTATCTAAAAAATAGACTTCTGTCGAACTCTCATTCTCATCACTAACGATTTTCTCATTCTGAATTTTCAGCTGGCGATGGAAACATTACCGCTTGAATTGGTTCGGATGATGTAATATATGATTGATGTATGGTTTCTCAGAATACAACATGACTTGAATATGTGGATAATTATGAATTATCAATGCAACATTTTTATTTGATTCTGAGTGTTCTTGGCTAATGGTTTTTTAGTTTCATAAAATGTAATTCTATATTAATAATACTGCATTTTTTCAACATTGGAATCATTCTGTCTCCATACCTGTGCAACATTTCAGATATTGTAATGTATAATTGTTTGTCAATCGTTCGATCCAATTAGCAGGGCGTAGCAGCTAACCGCAAAAAATGCTATAGTGAGATGGCCCTGAACACTGTGTTTTGGCTTCTAGATGTATTGTCTTCTTCCTCACAGACATCATTATTTTCCCAAATCGAAAACCCTAACTTCATTTTTTCCCCAAATTGCTGACTTGGACTCGCCAAATCAGCAACAAAACTGCCATATCAGCTTTGTTGTAATGAACATGTATTAAAAGGATAATCTTGCAAACAGTTACAAACTTAAATGACTTTATTTGTTACCTAAAAATTTAAAAGAATATATATGCTACAAATGCGAAGTACTAAAATGAATCTAAAAAGTATTCAATGATATTTCTTTTTGTACCGTTTTCGTATTTGGATTGATGTGCAATTTTTATTTGATTTAGTATAGATATGAACACTTCCAATTCTTAGATATCAAAATTTTGTTGTCATCATTGAAACTCTAAAAGGCAAACGGGAGACAAATATAATGTCACATGATTTTTGTATTTCAATGATTAAATAGCGCAACAATTCGATGAAATAGTGTCTATATCATTTCAAGTATTCAAGTTATCAGCATCCCTCACTTGTATTAACAAGAGTCAAATCCACTGTTAAAATAAGTCAAATTTATAGTTTATATTTTATAAGGTATAAAAGAGTGTCGAGCGCAAAGGAAAAAAATCCAAACTAACATTCTAAACCTCCGGAAATAATGGCGGAGTCTCCAACACTAAACAATTCAAAGAATCCATAGAACATTTATTTTCCAGAATGAAGTCTACATCTAGGAGTTATTATAAAATAAAACAGCTCATGATGTGCTCTTAAAACTGAGTCTCTCAAACACTTAAGACAATTATTTAAACACAAGCAACAGTTTTAGGAGCAACCAAAGTTCAGGTTCTAAACAATCATTATAAGCAGAACAAGTCTACCTTATTTATTTCAGTACTTACTCTATCTCTCCAACAATATTCATTCAATTGAAAATTCAAACAACATGGAATGTTGATACTTCTCACCAGGTCGAACCACAACAGACGGAAAATTTGATTGGTTTATAGCATCTGGGAATCCTTGTGTCTCAAGACATAATCCGGAATGCTTTCCATATACAGTGCCTGCTTTTCCAGCTACGTTGTCGACATAGTTTGCAGTGTAGAATTGCATACCAGGTGCATTTGTCCATAAGTTAAGTACCCTTGAACTTGATGGATCCCTAACTTTTGCAGCATGCCTCAAACCGGCTTTCTCTTCCCCACAATCAAGAACGTAATTGTGGTCATATCCTAATCCAACCTGATTGATGGTGTCGCCTACTCTCCTCTCAGATGTGAAATCAAAAGGTGTACCTTTCACTGGCATGATTTCACCGGTTGGCACAGTATTCTGATCAACAGGAGTGACATGATTAGCCGCTATCTTAACTGAATGGTCAAGTATATGGCCTGAGTTATGACCAGCTAAGTTCCAATAGGTATGCTGAGCTAAGTTAATGATGGTTGGCTTGTTCTTCGGTACTCCTTCCATGTCGAGCCTCAAAGTCGTCTTTGAGATCAGCGTGTAAGTTGCGGTAACAGTGATGTCACCAGGATAACCTTGTAGGATATAAAACAAAAATCAGATAGTGTGAATGGAAGATCATAGTAAAGTAACTACAATACTATGAAGCACTAGCATTGACACAACACAGACACAGACACCAATACTCAAAAGTGAGAGGGAAAGAGGAAACAAACACTACCTTCTTCTCCATCATGGCTTTCATACTTAAAAGTGATTGATGGAGTTTCACCCTTTTTATATTCAGTCACCTCCCATACCTTCTTATCAAACCCGACATTTCCACCTAAAATTTGGACAGAGATCAGAAAATCATCAACCAAAAATCATAAATTGTAGTAAGAGAGTGATTTAACACTTGACATTCAATACAGTTTCAAATTCCACTTCAGAATCATATTATTGGTGAAAATTGAAAAGAGCACACAAAAGTCTAGCCATACTTGTAAGATGTTATGTAATTTTTACAAATAGAGAATCATGTTGTATTGGCTAAGTTCAAGCACAAATCATTTAGTGCTTGAATGGATGAAATAGTCATATTGTATAGAATATTAAGATTATGCATTGATAGAATTGATACCATGGAGACTGTTTGGAGGTTTGTTGAGAGGTAAAGAGTACTCAACCCCATCAAGTTTAAACTTGCCATCCTTAATCCGGTTTGCGACACGGCCCACAATGCAGCCAAAATAAGGAGCAAGACCTTTCTGCTTGCAACAAGCAACATTAAAAAAAAAAAAATCAGCAAATCAATCATACCAAAAACTTAAAACTATACACAGGCGCACACACACACGCACAAAGATACATTATTGTCATCCACAACTGTAGTTGCGATAACACTTGAATCTAAGACCACATCAGTCACTTATCTACAATCTTTTGCAACTTTAACGATTGTGACAACATTGTATTTATATTTTCAAATATAGGTCAGTGACCAGGTTTTTTAAATAAAGGTTTGCGACTGCAATCTAAGCCGCAACATAGTCAAAACTACTACAGGATCACCATTGAGGCCGCATCGACCATATTTGACAATATCTTCAAGGATCATAACGCGACTGCAACCATTATTGTGACCAATATTTATAATCCTAGCAATATCAAGACAATGGACCATATAGCAATTGCAACTACAGCTACAATAGTAGTTGTTAATGCAATATCCAGAATCGTGGCATAAATAACCCGACCACGATAATAAACCTCGATTATAACCATGACTTTACACTGTCAATAATTCAATATATACAAATCTAACTCTAATTTCTCACAGGCTTGTGAATGTTGAAGGTTGAAAGGTACAATTTTGAAAAGGGATACACAATGCCAATGAATGAAAGAGACAAATCTAAGTGATACAAAACTACCCAATTACATATAAAGGAGGGGGCTGGAATCACTTGATGTCACAACTGACCACCGAACCAGATTAAAGTTGCGTTGAAATTAAAAAAAAAAAAAACTACCCAATTACATATAAAAGCTAAAAATTAGATTTTTTTTTTGGGGTCAATTTCATACCTGATAGGATTCAACAGAATCAAGGCCAAGAACAACATCGGACAATACACCTTCATGTTAGAGACAAAACCATCAAACTAAATTCATCGTTATGTCAAAATTGAAAGATAAGAGAAAACAGAAACGAACCATCTTTGCCAGGTACAGAGAAGGAGGTGATTGTGCAACCAAGATTGGTAACAAGTAGCTGCACGGTTCCATTGTTGAGTTCAAAGATCTCTGCTTTCTGATTCTGATCCGCCATTGAAGAGAGAGTGAGAGAGAGGGTATGTGAAAATTGTGATAAGGGATGCGCTTCAAATTCAATGAATTGAATCACAGTTTTTGTTTGCTGAGTCAGTAGTTATGATGATCACAACACTCTCTTCTATCGGATTTATTAAGAATGTTACATGTGTTAGCGTTACGAGGTTGTTGTTCTTAAGTAACGACTCATGATTTTTTTGTGTCGGTTATATTTGAATTTTTTTATACACTGACGGATAATTATTTTTTTAATAGATTTATTCAATCTTTGTACAAAAAAATAATTTATTCAATCAAATCACAATGTTAGATGTTTGTTGAGATGTTTTAGGAAACCAAGAAAAACTAGGATTTGATCTATACTAATATATCTATACTAATATATAAAGGGGAAACAAATTTTTGGGATGGCTTTTTCATTATTCCTATTTTACCCTTAAAAAATAACTTCGACATAAAAATAGATTTTCAGTTTTTTTTAGTAAATAATATTTTTTTTCTTAATAACTAAGCACAACTTCCACATAAAAGTAGGTTTTCAGTTTTTTTATAGTAAAAAAAATAAATATATTTTTCTTCTTAATAACTAGCCACAACAAAAAAGGATGTTACGTAGTTATCAATTAACTAAGTCCAATAAAAAAAAGGAGATTAAGTAGTTATTTATATTTGCACAGTAGAATATTGATCACAAAAAAAAGCAGAAGAGAATATCGATCATACAAACGGGCACGTTTGGCGGCTAGTTTAAAATAAAAGATTCAAAATATATTATAAAATATAAGTGAAATTATTGTACTATTTTTTTATAATAATTATTTTATATAAAATTTATTAAATCAATAAATTTATTTTATTAAATCTATTGTTCCATATATATTTTTAAAATAAATTAAAAATTTGATTAGGAAGATTTAGATTAATTTCGTAAATTTGATAATAATTAACTTTATTATATTTATTATTCGTAATTGGTTCTTATTAGAGTAAAATTACATAAAAGTAGAAAAATTGGGATATTATTAATCGTTAAAACTGATAAGGTGAAATTAGTAAATTTGGTAGTAAAATTGTTTACAATTCTTTTCTTTTTCGACGCATTGTTTACATTTCTATATTCAAAATTTTATGCATATTTATCTTACTTTTTCTATATTTTTTTATAGTGTTTCTTTTATTGACGAAATTTTCTATAATCTTTTTATTGTTTTAGTTTTTTATAATTTTTTTACTAAACTTCCTAAAATCTTTTTATTGTTTTTGTTTTGTTCCTATTTTATGCATAGATTTATAATTTTATTTTGTTCTTATTTTTATGCAAAAAAAAAAATCTTTTGGGTTATTATTAAAACAGATAAGGACAAATTAATAAATTTGCTTGTAATCAATTTTATTAGATCATAAGTAAATTAGTACATACTCACTCCGTTTCTTTTTAATTGTCTTTTATTATCATATTTAGCGTTTCTATTTAATTGTCTTTTTTGTATTTTACGGTATGATTTGTCAATTATACCCTTTGTCAATTGCTCTTATCTTTTTCAATAAAATAAATCAAAACAAAGTTAGTTTTTTTAAAAACAAATTAAAACAAAGTTTATCTCTATTATATTTCAAATTGAAACCAAAGTTTGTTAGGTTAAAATTCCATTCCATAAATAACATATCGTGCCCAAGCTATATTCATTCATTTGTACCAAGGAAAACCTTGTGATTGAGTTTTTCATTGTCGGCAAACGGTTGTTACTGGAGAACAAAAAATAAATATACTCGTATATGACTAAAACGTGGTTTGTGTTATTTGTGATGGTAGAGTTTTGTGACAATGGTTTGTTACCGGAGAAAGAGAGAGTAATTAACAATTGTTTATTATGAGAGAAAGTTAATATTTTTGTTTTACGTAATAGAAATTTATTGGTGGATTAAAATAAGGGTATAATAGGAAGATAACGTGCAAAAATACATTTCCTTAATTTGATGTTATCTTTTTAAAAAGACAATTAAAAATAAACACTATAAAAAATATAGAAAATGATGACGTGCAAAGTAAAAAAAAATTATAGAAAATTTAGTAAAAATAAGTTTAGTAAAAAAATTATAGAAAAACTAGTTGTGTTATGTCGACTCAAAGTTAATGACACTATTTGAATGATACGTAGAACACACTTTTAGGGGAAAAAGAAAAACTATACCGTTTTTATCAAAGGATTAATTCCGGTGAGTAACCATGACATAAAAACAGGTTTACCTCTAACCATTTCTTAAGTACTACGCCTACCTAAGGTGTTAAAGAACAATTTTCGCAAAAAACATTTACCGTTAATTAGTTCCATAACAGCAGCAACAATGTCTCCATAAATCTCGAGTCACAACCAACTCTATAGATATTAGTGTTAAGAGTTTTACATCATAGAGTGTCATCTAAAAGGTGAGGCTTGAAAGTTTATAACTCATGAGATTCAATCTCCCTTTTCGGACTATGCTTCTAATATTTTTATGAAAAGAGTTACCAGCAAAAGGTTCTAACCAATGGTAAAGTTGAAGACAATTAACCATAAAAAGAAAAAGTACAAGTGGAAGACAAGTAGATGAGAAATGTACTAATCATTTATTGAATTGAAGGAAATGTTGATAATTAATTAATGCTGCGGTAATATTCTTTATTAGAAAACTACATAATAGCAAGATAATATGTAGTTGATAGTCACCATTAATCCTGACAAAGAAACTTGTTGATCATGCCTTTCCTGCTGAACCAAAGAGATGCATTTTTTCTGCTACTACAGCTTTCATGGCTTCTTTTGCAGAAGCCATAACATGAACTAGATCTTTTTTAGGAGTAATAAGGGAATCCATGTATGCTTTTCTTACTTCAGTGTTGACATTGAACTTTCTAACACCAAGATTTATGCATTCCTGTTAGAAACCAATGAACATTTACAAGGTTAGCAATATAAACTTTCAAATCTACAATGTCCAACACAAATAAATGTTAATTTCTATGAAGAAAAGATTCTAAATAAAGCAAAAGTTCCAAAATCTGTGATGTTGTATCCTGAGATCAATACTCAAAGCATGTAAATGTTACTTGAAAGACAGAAAAAAACATAAAGTGAACTTCCAAAAAATTTATGTAGATAACGGTACCTTAACAAGTTCTTCGCCCAAACCCGACGCACCATGAAGTACCAGAAAAACTCCTTTCTTCTGGCTCAACACATGCAGTTCCTAAACATAGTAGAATGTCAAAATCTCACAGTGAAAAGAAACATCAACTGTAGATTAAATGACTAAACGTTCGGAAATATTGGCATCTACCCGCACTGAAGTTCTTTTTTTAGAAAAAAGGAAGGAATGAAGACATAAAAACCTAGAAAAGTTCTATTAAAGGCAAATCGGTAGCCAAGCCTGTAAGGATGTGACTCCAAAAATACAGATCAAATGCCACATTGGACTACCCATATTGAAGAGATTATTACTTTATAGAACAATTTCAGGAACTAAATTTGCTTCCTATATATAATTTAGAGTTTGGAAACAATTTGTTTTCTCTTCTATAATCTGCTATTTTTTGTTCTTTTGAATTAGGAGCTTTACTTTGTTTTTAAAGTTTTGGTAATTGGGCAAATGAATTAGGAGTTTTGATATTACAAGCAGAAATATAAATCCACCTTAAGCAAATCTAATCTGAGATTTGGTCCGCTTGCCGGGTACTTTCCATGCACATTACCAATACACACTGCCAAAGCATCTATACCAGTCTCGTCAATGAATTTTTCCGCCTGAAATTAATGAGACCAGCATTAATAAATTTAGCAATTTCAAGTAAGAAGAATATTTTGAAATCTTATTTGTAGAGGAGATAGAGACCATATTAACATCTGTTAGCTTGGCTTCATACTCTTCGACAGTCAAGTCATCTTCTGTCCCCGACAATCTTCCTAGCTCAGCTTCAACCAACATATCATTTGAGTGAGCCAATAATGATATAAATTTTGTGTATGCGGCATTTTCATTGAAAGAAAGATGTGAACCATCCACCATTACAGAACTGAATCCCTGGAAAAGTATAAAGTAAAGAGATAATAAAGCAATTGCAAACAATAAATGCACGCTGCATCATCTTCAAGTTTGAACTTGTGCTGTAAGTGTGAGTGTTATGCAAGTAGAATTGCACATTACCAGTTCAAGAGCTTCCACAAGATCTTGCTTTGAAGTTCCATGATCAAAGTGAACAGTAATGGGTACCTGCTAGAAATATTGATAGTTAAATATAACAATACACAAACTAATATCCAAGTCAAAATAAAGATCTTTGTGCTCTCCTTAGTCCTCATCCACATATGATCACTGAAAATCAGATACTTAGTAACACCCTCATTTATTTTCTTAACTGATACTAGTTTCTTTTGAGTCATCCAAAGCATCTGAAACACCAAGTCCCCGTCTAATTTCTGAAAACATTTTCAGTTTTAAATTTCTAAAGTTTATGTTCTTTTTAAATTTCTAACAAGGAGATGAAACACTCATGTATGAATAATTGTGATAGAGAGATGACGGAAGACACACTAGGAAGAATGCATTTTCAAAAACAATGTTTTGACATTTTTAAAATTTCTAGAAATTTAAGGAACTGTTTTAAAAACTTGTAAAAGAAAACAGTGAGACAAACTCTCAGTTTTATTTTATAATGCATGCCCTTGTTTCATCTTGACAAATAACTTTTCTTACTTGTTACCATTTAGATGTCCATTCACTTCAAATAATATCATTGCCACTTACACTGGCACGTTCTGCAGCAGAAATGCAACAAGCAACCAAGGGAATTCCTCCTTGCTTCAAAGCACCAGGATGAATCTGAAAATTATATAGGTTATACAAAAGTACTATAGAAACACCAATTTTTTAAAATGTAAGGTAAATCAATCAATCAACAATGCAATAAAGTTTAGTTACTTCAAAATTAATCCAAAACTCAGAATGTTATCTTGCTTTACAAAATGAAAAAAAAATTGTATCCAGAATACAGTATATCAGGTGATTTTCCCTAGAGCTTTACAAATATCTCTCTATCCTGCTTTTAAGATTCTTTTAGTTTAAACATGAGTCTGTGTTAGGATTCTAAAGTAACAGCTGTAAATTCAGTAGATAGAGTCATTTATGATTCAGTTATAGCTGAACTCTAACCATACTTATATCTCATGTTATATATGCCAGTCTTTTGAATACAGTTGAAAAATTTTCATTTTCTGATTACAGATTCTTTGTTTTCTCTCTGCACTTCTCATGACTTCCCATCATTTTCTCTTGACTTTATTAGATCACCAATTCAAACAGAAGATTTAAACCTGGATCTTAACAGACACACTATCTTATTCTCTATAGCAAAACTAGGTTTGTCAGTATTCACGTTCATAGATTCCCCGACGCAGAATGGAGGATCATAGAGTTGTATGCATTATGTTGTTATTCTTAGAAATTTTAGAATTTTCACTTGAGATTTCATTATATTTAGCAATTTTTTCATAAAAAAACTATCCCAAAGGCTTAGGTGGGTAAGTGAAAGCATAGGAATGATTTTATATTTAAGAAATCTCCCCATGCAAGATCGCTCAGAGCTTGAAGTGTACTTCCGACCTGTAATATTGCAGGACTTTGCTCTTCCTCTGCAGCAGAAACAACAGCATCAACTCCTTCCAAATTATAGACATTAAATGCTCCAACAGCATATCCACCATTTTCTGCATTCTTTATGCCAAAAAGAACAAAAATCAGTATTCACGAATCATGAATACTCAGCTGCAAATCCTAGAACCAGGTTATAATTACGTTAAGAATCTCTTTTGTTGATGAAAGCCTCGTTGGATAAGTCCAGGACTTCACAACTTCTGCCAATGCTCCGCTGTCACCAACATTACCTACCAAAGACAAATTATTTTAGATAAGTTGAGATGAGATCTAGAATGAAGAACCATATAGATTTGTTTATTTGATGAATAGAGAAACATATAGATTTTTTTTTTGATGAATAGAAACATAGATTTAACAGTATCAGATATACCTGGGAAGACAATGTAAGGAACTCCAGGATGTCTACTTTCAGGTCCCAGTTGCCACAAGGGAATACCAGCGAGTGCTTGTCCAACAATCTTGGCACATCTTGCACCAAGAGCTTTTGTAGCAAGGTCTGAAGAGGTAATACCACCCTAGAAAAGGTACTATTTGTCAGTGTTTGATTAAAACTTGGAAACATATCAAAAAAGAAAGGATAAGCAACGAAAAAAATTTAAATACACAATAAAAGTATTCAAATATTAGCTCTTATACAAAAAAGTAACATTAATGGAATGCAGGTTCACTAAAACATAGAGTACCTTTGCAATTATATAGCGGGGTTTTGTAGTTATTCTTTTCATTATTTCCACCAAAGCAGAACTCACTTTATAGTTAATGTCCAAACTCTCAGACGCAGCTGCAAATTTGAAAATCAGCCGAAAGATTAGAATGAGGGGCAGAAAAATTATTTCCCAAATTTAAAACTAGCGTTCTTTGAATGATCATAACAAGAACAGAGATGCTATCTTAGAGATGATCTTGAATGCTAAAGAAATTATAAAATCTTGGCAAGAAAGAAGTGAAGAGAATAAAAAAAACAAAAAGGAGAGAGACAAACATTTCCCAGTTATGAGATTTCGGCTGGTCATTATAAGTGTGTCTTTATGAGTTCTAAGATATACATCTGCTAATTCAGCTGCTCTACTGATTTCATCCTCCCTCTCCTCAATAGTCCCCAATGCAAGTTTTTCAACGGAAACCTATTACAAAAGAATCTTAATCAGACCAGCAAATAAAATTAAAAAAGAAAGATTGCATTAGGCATAAAAATGAATACATTCACGAGACAGATTTTTATTATTGTTCTCTACATGAGAGAATTTAATTAACAAAGAATGATGAGAAGAAAATTAGAATGTTGATCACCTCAATGCTTCTTAAAAACTGGGCACACTGTAATTTAAGCTGTTCAACCTGGGATTATAAGTACGAGAAAAGAAAGGAAAAGAATAAGAAAAAGAGTTTGCTTGGGAAATTTGATATCAATAACTTGATTTAACTTTTCACCTGCTTTGTCGTTTTTGGAACATATGATCCCACAATTATCAAACCTCCGTTCCTTTCTCTAGCTATTCCTAGATCCTTTGGCAACACTGGAGGCTTAGAGATGATTCCGATACGGGCAGATACAAAGCTAGCAGCAGTGCGACACAAGAAACGTTTCCCTGACAACTCTGCCTGTTCATAAGTCAGAATAATACAAGAATATTTTCATTAGTAACAAGACAGCAGAAAGGGAAGAAAAAAAGAACAAAGGAGAAGAAAGAAGTTTTGCCTTGATCATTCCAAGTGCAAATACAGTCATGTCCCTTTCACTAGCTGCATTAACTATGCAAACTGACCCCTGTTTAATAAAATATATGTAATCTTAGTAAGTGGATTGAATACCTTTACTTATTCATAGTATCTTCTTTATGCAAAGAAAACCAATATGTTTTTAGAACCTAAAGATAATCAACGATATCTCAAATTTTACATACCTTCTTTAAACTGCATAGAAGCTGAAAAACTGCATCTGGACCTCCTTTCCTCAAAATCTGGATAGAAATAGATACAACGCTATTTGCAAGTATGCGACCATTTGTCTTTTCCTCTACCCACTATATTAGGATAAAAAGCATCTCAAAACATTATTATTCTTATCAATAATAATAAAATATAAATTACATTGATCAAGTCAAAGGAAGGGACAAAATGTTTTACATCACGTAGGTTTGAAGATTTGTAACCGAAGGCAGCATCTTTGGCAAACTCTGTGTCCCCTGCAGGAACAAGGCTGCAGACAAAAATAAGTAGGATTATAACTTTGTATCCATTCATAATTCCTTATAGCTAGATTATGAATGGAAATACATACATGTCGGAATCAGCAACATAATGTGTATCATTAATAGTGTAACGGCCTCCTTGAAGGAAAAATGGACAAATAATCCATGCATCCATTTCACCCAATACTGAAATGACAGCATCTGTTTCCTGTAAGCAACAGTCATGTCACTTTCCAAATTGAAGCATAAGTCTCAATATCATAGACTAAAATAACTACTGAACTAAAATATGTCATCCTTGCCTCTGGAAAATGACCGCGCAAAGTTGAATCTCCCCTCAAAACAACTGTATAATCGATGTTGTCAACTGAGTTTGCTGCAGTGTTTAGATTTCTGCAAATCTCTTTTATCAATATAGTGGCCTGTCAAAGATTAAATGTAAATTATGAATTTCAGAGAACTCGATATTACTGGTTATATAAACATCTTATAGCTTGAACTCTGGTTTGGAGAATAGCCTATGCATCAGGTTTCATTTGAAGTATTTTATGCTATGTCACTAAGATACTTTAGGGCTGCAAATATTACACAGCTCAGGTGGAATGGTTTCAATGCTATTGGCACCTTAGATACATCAATGCCATTGGAACTTCTTTGTACTATGAATAGCATGATTTTCCAGTTACAAGGGAAACAATAGAACATAGTGTTATGCTTTGTAACCCAACAATATGTGGCCTATTTTATCATAGTATTTATAATTTTCATCTGTGATGAAAACAGATGACCAATATCTTGTGTTTGATAACTAAATAAAAATTGTGTGGATTTATTGGTACATGTGGACTAAGCTCTTTACCTTGTCGGAACTCAATGCCCTGGAATTTGTCAAAATGAAAAAGCATTTTGGACATCTTCTAAACTGATCAATCAGTGAATCAACGGTCCTGCACAGGAATAACTTGAGATTTTACTTCTGAAAGAAGATCTGGCTTTCAGTTCCAATATCATGATTAAGCTATCACTTATTTAGAAATGACAAAAAATTATCTCAAATAGTAACCCAGTGGTTTTGGCCGTTTGGTTTGAGTTAATATTGCATTATTATGAGAATAGTATTAAAAGTATAGTTGATTCTTCCAAGAAGTTAGAAATGACAAAAAAGAGAATGAATAACACTTACCATTCTGTTAATACCTCAATATCATGAACAGTTTGTGTTCCTGTTGGATCATCATCCAGAACAACCAAAATCTTTGAATTGCTTTCTTTTAATTTTTGTATGTCAAGAACATGATCTTGGGGCCACTCTGGTGGAAGAGAATGCAACACAACATCTTTTCTGAGAGACTCGAGTTTTCCTTCAACTCTAACACCAGTTAGAGTTTCATAAACCTATAAAAGTTATAAAACCATCCATGAGACTTCACCTAATAACTCACTTTTCAGGTAGTTTGTTATTGATAGTAAACACCAAGAGACTTGAAATAATACAGAAATTAGGAAATAGCAAGTAAAAATTTCTTCCTTATTTTGGAAAAAAGAAGTTGATTCAACTGTACGGTAAACATATCAAACAAAGAGTTACTGTTTATTGTTGAAAACGACAGAGCCTAAAACTGTTATTTTTGTCAAGCTAATTGCTTTCTCATTTAATTTCAGTATAACCGAAAAAATTATATATCAAATTCTAGAGGTTCTTTTAATCAACAATAGGTTAATATACCTTGACCACACCAGCATCATCTTTCCGCCCAAAGCCAGCAGCAGAACCTATACAACAATATTACAACTATGAGCACACAAAAGAACCGATTTAGCATCTGCGGTTAGCATAGTGAATTAGTTCATGCATGATTCAAGAGTGAAACACTTGCAAGTTGTGAATTGTATTCTGCAGTATCTCAATGCCACTCCATGAAAAAGGACGGGGGTCATTTGAAATAAGAGCATGAATAAATAGATCATGAATGCACCACCCTTCATCTATATCATATGGACAAGCTCATCTTCACCCTCTTCTTTTACTTGTTTTAGTTTAATGTAATTTGAAATAAGGCTTCATATCCCCTGCCCCAAAATAGGATTATGCTTTATTCAACTTTCTTTTTTTCCGGCAATTAAAGTCTGCAATAGGAATGATCTAATTGAACAAAAGAACCTAAGAATGTATTCATCATATGTTAGAACCCAAACCTTGCTTACTAGGCCTAGAAGAAGAGCTGATCCAACATGTAACTAATGGGCCTAAGAATGGGTACTCACGCAAGAGAAGAGTGTTGAAGGGAAAGAGTATTGATAGGACTCATGTGCATTTACGACAGTCACAAGAGGATATATTCTGGAAGGGTTAAGATGGTAATTAGTGGCTGAGTAGAATGTGGTGACTAGGACCGAGTATTGAGAGCTACTAACGGTTTCCATGATATAAGGAGTGCAGTGTAATTGTGAATCTTACCTTTTATTCTTATCAGAGTTTGTTAGAATGGTTAGGAAGGCATAGCCTTGCCTAAACGGAGCCTAGCTCTGGTCAGATTAGGAATTTTCATTGTAATCCTTTTCTGTTTTACTCCATAACTCATAATCAATAAAGCTCTTACATAAATCTTATCATATCATTCTGTTATTTCATTTCTCTGTTTTTGGTTCCTAACATCATATAGATTCAAAGTGATATACACAACAGCACCTGACAGATACAGTTGGTGAACTATAGTTGACAGTTGAAGTGGAACTTTTAACGAAGACGATTCACGAGTAACGATTCCCTGTTTATGAAAATGATATTAATAAAATAAATCTTAAAATATTATTCATATGGAGTGTGTCACAAAGACCATACAAAACATGGAGGGAAAAATAGATTTTTTACTGACCATATCTTTCACAAAGATATCAAGCGCTGAATAAGGAGTGTAATCATTGTTTAGCATGTGTGGAACACGATTTTCAAACATCCTGAAACAGGAGACATCTCTTAGGCATAGCATTAACACTCTCTATTCAAATCTATAAATGTGTTACTCTATAGAAAATAATGAAGAATGAAAAAAGAGAATGGACGACTAGTAGGGAGAGGATAAGATATCCTACAAATTAAGAAATGAAAATAAACAGTGATCGGTGACAATCCTGTGAAATAAGCATGAGCAGAGAACGAAAGAGAAGCCATGAACACAATCACAACCTCAAAAGATGATTATGAAAAAGAAAGAAATAAAAACTTCAAATGACTTCAATTTTGTTCCTTATTTTCCTTATTTGGCCGGGGGAAGAGGAGGGAGGAGAAAGTGATCAGATCATGGAAGAGACATACCAGGATGTTCCCCCACTAAATGTTATAAAATCAAACAATAGTCTTGTATTCAAACCCAATCTTGCTGCAAATGCCATTGCCTCAGCCGCTGATGCAATATGAACTCCAGCTAGCAATTGGTTAACCATCTTTATACCACTGGAGAACAAAATAGACCAAAATGATATTATACATTATTTTAAACTTATGATATCTCATTCGCTCATCTTTAATATCACCAGCTATCAGAATCAACATAGAATTACCGGTTCCATGCATATGAAAAGTAATACTAGTATGAGACAGAGGACTAAAATGGATAAACATGATAGACTTATAAATTGAACAGTACCTTCCAGAACCACAACCACCTCTGATAACATAAAGCTTTTCGCTCAAGGCTGATTAAAAAGAAACAACATGAATTAACCAGAAAATTATTTCAGAAATCTGTTAACCCGGATACAAAATTGACAATATTCACTTCTATGCTAAGTATTTTGTTACCTGCCAAGACATTACCAACACTCTTGAGAGCATCATCAGTCCCTGAAGCCATTATCTGAGAAATATACATGACTTCAGTGGCTCGGTTCACAAAATCAAAAGAGCAGTTTATCTAAAATCCAAAGATGTACTTCATACCGTAAGTGTTCCCAGTGAGGCCCTTTGAACACCACCAGAAACAGGGGCATCCACCAGGTTTAAATTCTTATCTCCATCTGTTATTTTCATGTTAACAATTAGACAACTACATCCTTCATGAAAGGAATAAAAGCATAGCATACCTTCATGTATCATACTTGGCCAGAAAAATTTACCCAATTATCGAATTATATTTTACACTAGTCTGCCTCCTACTTTTATAATTATAAATTCATTCGATTTACAACTAGGCTAATAAACTTTTCAATCTACTTTTCCTTCTACTTGCATGTCACATGATTCAGTCATAAAAATTCAAGCCCCATTGTAACAGTTGTGAGTTGAAAAGACCAAAACTCAATTGCTATTGCATAAAATAGGAAAGGAGAAAAGAAACTCAAAACATAATAACATTAGATAACCATCACAATGGAGTAGTAACCTACTATGCAATCTACGCTCTAGCTGACTCACATATGCTGGAGAAACTGTAGAAGAGAGAATGATAGTTGCACCGGGAGGAAGAACTACAAAGTGCAGAAAGAAGGATCAGTACAGTTAAAAAAATGTATCATAATAGGGGCTATAAGATACATATGCGCACCTGAAACAGCGCCATATTCTCCATATAAAGCATTCTCTGCTTGAACTTCATTAGCCACCATGATTATGAGAACATCAACGTCTGGAAGAAATAATATGTGAATAATTGGTAGACATAGAGGACTTGAATTGATTGACAGATTTTTATTTGTATGAATCTAGAAAATTCATTTACATAAAAAGAAAGAATGAAAAAAAAAATACATTTAAAACAAAGAAATAAAAGGATTCAACACTTGGCCCACACAACTAAATTACTAATTACCACAAAAGATCATTCTGCACTCTTAGAGCTTACATAGAATTCCTTGGTTCTAATACAAAAACCATTTAATTTTTTTTATCATATTCCCTATTTGTTTCTTCATTGGCCTAATTTCTGTGGCAACATTAGCACACAATGAAATGATGATAAGCTATTAGCTATGATTGAATTATTGAAGCTTGCATTAAATCTGTCTCTTGGTTGCTGAATGCTATAAATTTTATCACTAATCTCTACATTTGAAACTAATCCGATTTTCGGTTTACAAAACTAATCCGATTTTACCCTGTTGACAATGGGTGGTGACCAGAAAAGAAATAACAATTGGTATATTTAACAATATGACAAGTGAACTTGGATACCAAGAGTTGAGAACTTCTCATCTAGTCATCATTTTGAAATTCATCACAGCATGAGCGTTCAGTAAAAGACAATAGTGTCCTTTAAAAAGAATAAAGTGAACTAAAAGCAAAATAAGGTAAAGTTTGACTTCATTAACATAATGTACAGTTGGAAAACAATTCCTAGCATCACCTTTTTCAATCTTACACAATGGAAAGAAAAGTCATTTATTCATCTTATTATTCAATGCTGTACTGGAACATTTGTAGGTCTATAGGTAAGTACCAATTTGTTTTGGGTACATAATAATGTAAGTATCAACTTACCTTTACTCACTTCGGCTGGAGATTTTCCAACAACGCCACCAGCATCTGAAAATCGGACTCGAGTTGGTTCATATACCTAGATGCAAAAATAAAAATAAGGACTTGAAATGCTTATAGTGATCATTCAACTTTAAACCCGTGATGTTCAAAAAATAATTTGATGTTCACAATAAGGGTCAAATTGATAATGTGAACAAACATTTGCATCATTAACGAATACAGACACAAACTAACTAATACGATACTATTATCAACTTTTAAAGCAAGTTTAACATTTGTTTAATAATGAAATATAGGTTAAGATCCCAAAGTGAGAAATTACGTCATAACCAAAAACGCTGAAATTTGATCTGAGCAAATGAGTTGCCATGCCAAATCCCATAGCTCCGAGGCCAACAAAACCAACCCGCTTGCCACTCTTAGAAGCAGTAGTGACTTGAGATGCAAGTTGCTCAGGGTTATACACATCTGCATTTGCAGCATCTGAGACTTTCACGCCATAAACTTTTTCCCAAATCTGTCATGATAATGAAGAAGAAAAAAACTGCATTAATGTTGAAAGATAAGAGAAACAAAAGGCATATGATGTAATCTGTGTGTCAAATAACACACAAAGGATGTTATAAATACAATCACAAGGAACTAAGATTACAGTTTTTACATAATATAAAAGCAAAACTCAGCACATAATGTTTCTGTTTAGTATTTACATTATTTCTAAAAGTTAAGAAAAATTCACTACAGCTTCAAACAATAACTTCTGGCTGAAACTACTCAAACAAATGTATATGAGATTAACCTTAATTAATGTTGTGTCATCATCATCTTCATAACAAACCTGTGAAACCCCTGAAAAAAGGAATTTGCTAAACAATGTCAGCTGCAGATGGGTTGCTTTTATATAAACTTAACAGCAAATGAGTACTGCATAGTTTACTGGATTTCGTACCATGAATAAGTTGTTGGTGAGTAGTCGCCAAAAGTGGAAGTGGAAAAGTAAGTGACTTGGCCATATCCAAAATTGTTTCCTGCAATAAAAGCAAATTCAGTTGCCACTGAAAAATGTGTAGAAAAGAATAACAACAAGGAAGTGCTACTGTAAAACAAATAAAACGGTAATTTTCAAAACAAGAACCAGATTAATACAATAATATGACTCATTTCCAACTAAAATAAAAAGTAATAAGCAATTTCATCACCACGGAATAGCAACTCAAGGTTTGAAGCTTACTTAAAAACATGAATTACATTTTTATCATAATTGTCAACAAACAATCTAACCTTGATCTAATTTGGAGAGTTTTATGTAAAAAGGTTATATTATGCTTATTTACGATTATAAAAATGACTTTTCTAACATTCTCTCTTCGAACACACTCTTTGAAATCAGATAATTTCTAAGAATATACTAAATACAATTTTTCATAATAATTAGAAGATTGTAGATTATTTTCACTTTCTGATAATTTCTAAAAGTTGAAACAAACAAATAGAAAAATCTAAAAAGTGATTGTTATGTTTAAAGAAAATATTTTGTTTATTAAACAAAACAATCATTGGCATTGCTCATAATCCAAGTGTGTTAAGACAAAGCATACAAAGATAGACCGACAATTATTCGAAAACTAAAGGACTTTCCACTGAGCTGTTTCAAGATCTTACTTGGAAGTTGGAAATGATAAATATCCACCTACCAACTTGAGGAACAGTGTTGGGAATTATTATTACTATATCCCTTATTATTAAGACTAATAATACTATTATTTTTCTGAAAAAAAATTGCCACATATCTATCCAGTTGTAATATAGCTTAATTTAGGAAATAGCATCAGGGATTAGTATATTATGGAAATATATTTGTACATCAGAGTTAGTTCATAAATAATATTTGATAATTTTCTCTTCTTCCAATTGTTTTATATCTAATCTAATAGATAACTCTCATTCAAAAAGTTTCCTCCAAATGAGATCAGCAAAAGCAATTTACAGTTCACAAGACAAGCTAAAACACTGAATATTATATATAATTCTATGATGCACGGGTACTCCATTTGATGGAGAGTACCAGTACTGGGTACGTACCCGTATCAGTACCGGGTACATATCCGTACCTTAATTTATTTTTCTAAAAATGCCGTACCTCGTACCAGTACCCGTATCGGGTACCGGTACCGTACCCGCACCTAGGCAACACAGATATAATTACTTCTGTGTCTAAAGATCTTACCAATTCCTTAACCAAAGTGTTAAGAATGTGATGCTTAACCTCTCCTTTCAATAAAAGTGGAACATTATTCTTGAATACCCTACAAAATAAATGAAATAACAGCACCTTCCGTTAATTGAGAGGAAGGGGTTGCAATTAGAGAATATTTGAACAAAACTGTGCGTGCCACGTTTTAATTATCAGCATTCCATTGTGAAGAAACTAGAACATTTTAGTTTATAGACATCAAAGAATATTTGTGATAGCCGAAAGCCTCCTTATTCAATAATTTTTAGTCACTTTTTTTTTAAGCAATTAGTCACTCTTCCTGCCTTCAAAAACTTCTTTTTCATATTGACTAAACACGTACCATGAATTTCCAGCGGCATTGGAAATTATGTCATAGATTATCCATGGATGAATTCCAGCTTTTGCACCAAGAGAAAGAGCCTCCACTGAAGCAATGAAATGAATGCCTTCCAACATCACACTGACCATTTTAACCTTACTGCATTGAAAACAAGTGGTATAAATTTAATGAAGTTAATACATCCAACAGAACACAACAATGTATAACAGTAATTTTTTGTGGACATCGACAATATAAAGTATTATATGACGAGGCACGTAATTTTGCAATATTGTTTTGAGGCCATTTAAATTTTTTTACATTATGAAAAAATTAGGTTTAGCTAGAAGGAGGTGCACCTGCCACCACCAATTTCACCCTCAAAAGTGAACAGTTTTTCACACATTGCTGTCAACAAAAAGCAAATATTAACTAATATGTAAGGAAAAAAGTATAAAAAACAAGATACTTGCCTTTATGGCATATTATATTTGTGTATTCTATAACCATAAAAGTCTCAAAACTAACCTGAAAGAAGAGGCCGTACTGTTGCAATGGCATCCGATCTTCCAGATGATACAATCTAAGTAGTACAAGCATCATTAGTCGACGCAAGATAGGACAGTCAAGCAATTGATTAAAAGCAGGAACTTTATTATTAGCCAACAAGACAATGTTATAACTTACAATGACTTTTCCATTCAAAGCATCAGACCTCCCAAAAGACGCATATGCGTCAACAACATAGGCTATCTTCTGAGTTTCTACAGAATAAATAAACACGGTTACTTTTGCCCTGTAAACCCCTATCATTAAATTCCCAAATGATCAAAAGTTTGAAGATATCATTCTATAGTACATTGTTACATTGAGTGTGCAATGGATATAGTTGATATATTAGAGAAAATGGTAAGGAATTCCTATCAGTAAATCTGTTTTTTTTTTTTTTTTGACAAAAGTAAACTTTCTCATGGCCCCTAAATTATTTATTCCCTCTTCACATAACAGACTCAGTTCAGTTGTAGAACTTAATGTTGTTTGACTTAAGCCGTAGAAAACATATAACAGTATTAACATATGCATCATGTTGACCCAAAAAAAACGGATAGCTTCATATCCTCAAATGTTCAACAAACATGAGAACTGCTAAATGGATCAACTGGTTAATTATACATTCAGAATGTGGAAGAATAAGCATAATTAGTCAGGAACTCCTTTTACAAAGAATCAAGCATTTAAATTGGCCAAAAACATGGAAGGTATATGCTACCTTCCAGATCTTTCTCCAGTTTCTGGAGAGCTGATGGTAATATGGTTGAACGAAGAATAAGAACTGTATCTGGTTTTAGACCTGCATTTAAAAAAAATGATTATTTTTTACATGAACCAAGATCCTTAAAAATAAATAATGTCTAATGTCAAAAAAGCTCGATAAAGACCTTTCAAAGCACCCTCATCCCCAAAAATCAGATCATTAATCTGATCCGTGTGAGATATAAGGACAACTAAAGCTTCTGCCCCTGCAAGTGAGAAAAAGATATGCATTCTTGTAAGTAATTGACAAAAATAATATTCTATTCATTTATGGAGATTATATAATAATAGTAATAGTTAATCTAAGACTTATATTTCTCTAGATGATGTTTAATTATTAGATGCAAAGTCAGGTGAAGTAATGAAAATCTAAGCTCCAAGAAACATGAAATATGGCAAAGCAGATTGTTTTCAATACCGATGTTTACTCTTAAAAATATAGCTGAAATATCAATTACCATTCCCTGCTTCCAAAGGGCTTGCACATCTAATTCCTCCAAGCTTTACAAATTCTTTAGTAGTGGGATCATCACTTATCTACATAAAAATTTATTTGAACTGAACAATTTTAAAATACACACAAAGTTGCTGTGAAAATAAAAGTCTAACTATACTGAAGAAGCAAAAACAAGGAAATAATTATACATGATGTCTGATTTATGGAAACAAGCACGTTAGTACTGCATGCCTGACAAGAAATCAATAAAATTGTTTGCCTTCAAAAGTAAATTACTCCCTTCTAATTTATAAGCAAAAAAATCAATTTTTCTTGTCCTAAATTATAAGCAAAAACAACTAACTTTTATCATTTTCAAGATTTACTTTTACTTATTCTCATAAAACTAAAAAGTAAATTGCATTTAATTTACTCTCTCTTCTTTTTTCCATAATCAATAGTAACTAATAAAAAAAATTAGATCTTCCCATGAAACTTATTTTAAGGAGAACAAAAAAAAATCATATTTCAAATTATTAGATTTTACTTTCTTAATAAGTGTGAATTTTTTTTTTGTTTATAATATGGGTCGGAAGGAGTAAAAGGATTGGTTTTGTATGAAAATTTAAAAGAATTTGAAAGTTAAGTTATACAATTTTTTATTTTTTTAAGCAAATGGGGAGCAGATGGTGAGCCACCTGCAGCACCCAAAATAGATATAGAAGAAGCAAGAACAAAAAGAGAAGGAGGACATGACTTTCTTAATAACTTACTTTGAATTTAGAAAATCAATATCCTAATTTGCAAATAGAAATATTAAAAGTGATTTTTTTTTTTTGAAAAGAGAAATATTAAAAGTGATGATTAAATTAAGATGAATAAATAGAATAACTTTTTTATAGAAATAAAATCACATTTATGAAATAAGTAAATTTCAACTTATTTTTATTGAATTTAATTTATATATATTGCCTATGTAAACACATTCATCTAATCATGTGATGCCACGTCATGTTTTATATTTTACAATGTTGTCACATCATTTAATGATTTAAAAATGAAAAATTATATAGTACATTTGATAATTTCAAATATACCGGTATATTAGCTTCGTAAAAAAATAGTTAAATGAATATTATTTTTAAAAGAAATTATTTTCCATCATTAAAAAGTTATAATAACCAAATATTATTTATTAAAACTATCAAAAATATAAAATTTGATGTTTATTGAATTTTTATTCCTTTTAATAGTTAATATTGAACTCTTTTTACGAAAAAATGTTAAAAAATTAGTGAAATACTTATAAACAATGAAATTGTGTTTTTTCTTGTGATATTATTTTCTCTGAAATAGAATAATCGGCTAATAGGTTTTTAATTGATAAAAATAATTGTTAATTTATGAATTTAGTAACTTATGTATTGGTACATTCAAATGTACCGTAGAAGCTCCTAGAACTTGTGAGATTTATTAAATTATGTTGCAACGCATTTATGCTAGTTTAAAACAATTACATTAACTCTATAATATATATAAATTAAATTCTATCATGAATTCAAAAAAAAAGTTCTATAAATTAAATCACTTTTGTATTTTATCAATCATTTCTTTGAATAACTCTTACAATATTTAATTATAATTAAATAAAAATGACTTTTTATCCAAAAAAAAGATTGTTAGTATAAATCGTAAATGTCTTTTAAATCCTTATTTATTTTAGAAACACTTCAAAATCTATCTAAATAATAGTCAAATTCAAATTTTCAATCAAAGTGCCATCAATTAGTTATCAAAAATAATAAAATTACACGACTTTTTTTTTTACTAATAAAATTACAAAATTAAATTCTTTTATTTTTTGTCAAGTAGCTTAATGACTAAAAATTCAACCCTTAAAAAATTCAACCCTTAAAAAGTTAAAATGGATAAATAGTGTAAGACCCAAGATTTCATTGTATAGTTGGTTTAAGGAATATGAGGGTTTCGATGTGTTCGTGTGACGAAACATCGTGTAATTATTAGCTTTTGCTGTAATCGAGTCTGTTTAGTGCTCGTGCACTGTAATTGTACAGACTTTTGTCTTGTGATCCTGTTTCTTGTTTAAGAAGTTATTTGTGGTTTCAGAATAATAAGTTTTGGATTATTCTTGTTTTTGGAAAAACGAGTAAGATTTTACCCGTCGTTGTAAAATCTTATTGCGTCTGTTTTGAGTGAGGTTTCGGAAGGAAGTTTTATATATCTGCGCGAGTTAGGATATATCCTGAGATTAATTTTCCGAGGTATGGAAGAAAATTACAGTCGCGGAAAAAGATTCGGCGATAAGTTTTGGAAATGTTAAACGTTAGACGTTCTTTCCGTAGGTTTTGTGTTTTGGTGAGTTTCGTTCGTCGCGGCGCGCGAGAACTGAACGTGTGAGTGTTTCTACGGGGTTTTGAGTTTTACCTCAAGTGGATTTGTTTTGGTTTGATCCAATGGCTATGTTTTGGTCTTGGCATTGTGTTTTTGATCCAATGGCCATAAGCCATCAAGAGCTTTGTAAATAGTAAGGAGGTTTGATGACTTTGGCACTTAGAAAAACATCACCAAACATCTCATTCTTTCTCTCTTTCACGTGGAACTCCATTACTATTTCCAACCTTCACTAAATTTTCCATTCTTCACCATTTCACTCCATTTCAAGCTTTGGAGCTTTGAAGAAAGTTGTAGAGAATCACTTTCTAAAGGTAACCCTCTCTTCTCATCTCTTAGGTTGGTAGACTTATAGAGTTTAAGAGTTTTTAGGTTTATGTTCCATGAGGGTTTGTTAGAAAATGTTACTTGTCATGGTTTTTGTTTCATGAATGTTGTTCATGAGGTCTAGAGAGGCATGTGTAGGCCTTGTTATGTTTGGTTTCCATGAGTTGGTGAAAATCTCATGAGAAAAGTTAGGGTTTTGGTTTGGTTATGTATCGATCAATTACATGAGGTTATGTTGTAAGGTTTTGAAAAGAAAAGTCGTCTTTGAACCTTTGGGCGAAAGGGAAATGCGTTGTATGGTTTTGTTTTGGAAAATCCGATGAAAAATATTTTGAGGTTTATGAAAATATTTTCCTAAGTGTTTTTGAGTAGTGTTTTGGGGTCAAAATGGTTTAAACCTATTGTGACATGTGGTGTTACTTTTTACTTTGAAAACATGTTTGAAAATGATTACCGGACGGTTAAGGCCCGTAATAAAACTTGTGCTTGGATTTGGTTTTGATTTTGGAAATGAAAATCAAATAACTTGCACTCGAAGCAACCAACAAGCTTTCGGAAAATGAATTGCTTGCTTATGTAAATGGTTTGCTTTTGTGCCTTGAAAAGATGTTGGGAACTAATAGAATCAAACTAGGCTTGGGTGGAAAAGGTGGTGTGAGTTGCTGTCTTTTGCTGTCATGACAGGTGCAACTCGCCGGGCGAGTGGTTACTCGCCAGGGCGAGTGTCACAGGTCCTGACAACACGCCAGGGCGAGCTCCAGGGCGAGTAAGACCAGAACTCTCTGCCTTCACTCGCCACCAACTCGCCAGGGCGAGTTCTGGGACCTAAAATTTTGGATTCTGATTTCAAAACTTGGTTTTTATCTTTCTAATCCCTTTTTATTAATTTATGGAAGTGGTTGGGATTGGAAACGAGTTTTTCGGGTACTCGGAAAGTACGTAGCTTATAACGCAAGAAAACGGCCATTTTGCATTTCAAATTATTTAAGACTTTTGACAATTGTTTTGAGTCCTAAAAATAGTACGAATAACTCATGGGGGTTGATCAATACGGTAGTTTTTGGTATAGTATCCGAAAGTAGGATTTTACCTTTGAGAACCTTTGGTTTTTGGGGTTTTAGAGTCCAAAACTTTAAGGATTGTTTGGTTATGGTTTTGATGGAATACCTTGCTTGTTTTAGGAAGCAAGTAAGTGTTGTGTGATCGCGTGATTGTTTGAGTGCTTGCCGAGGTAAGGGCTCCACTTTATTTCTGTCTTTAAAACGGTTACGACATGCTTTGTTTTGCTGTGTGTGCAATTGCTGTGTGCTTTAGCATGTTTGTACTTATGTATTCTCGTTGATGAGAACGTGTTTATAAAAATGTGTGCAACCTACATATGATTGAGAAAATGTATGTATGCTGAGATGCTTTGTACATAGGCTTTAGGCTATGTGTTTGTTTGCATGAGCATATGTGAATGCGTGCGTCAGATAGGACTACGCGAGGATTGTGTCTTGTGTGACTATCCCGTATATGCCGAAGAGAATATATGCCATGCATTTCATAGTTGCGTGCCTAGGTGTATGTCTTGTGTGACTTGCCTTCGTACCAGGCGGTTGTCTGTGCGACTTCGCCAAATCCCACTGGATTTTATTGAGTTGGTGGTTGTCTTGTGTGACTCACCCGGTGTTATCCCACCGTGATTGTTTGGTATTGTCTTGTGTGACTCTACCTGGTGTTATCCCACCAATAGTAGGAGGTGTTATCCCACCAGAGACCTACGCCTTCTATAGAGAGGTTGAATTCCGGAATTAAAATTCATGCATGTGGCAGCCAGTGATTGGTGTCACGATCATGTAGAGTCTGCATTGGTAGGCTATGTGTGCATTATATATATAAGCCCGTTGGTGGGATTTGCTTTTGTGTTAAAGAGCTTTCTCTTGTGTACGTGGAAATTTGTTATGTGTACATCTTTCGCACCGGTTATATATATATACTTGTATTTTGTGGTGACCCTTTCTTTCATTTGCGGGCTCATCCCACCCAGATGATGGGTTAGGTCGTGGCGACGACGGTGGCTGTTCCAGACCCCAGTGAGCGGTTGGAGTTGTAGCCTAGAATAGTTAGACTATGCGCCGGTGTGTTTTGTGCACCGTGCCTTTTGGTCAGCATAGGATTTCTAACTTGTTTGATACTTAGACTTGGATTGTAATTATTCAGGAAATACACTTTGCTTGTCGAAGCACCTTTTAGTAATGAGTTCTTTGTATATTTGAATGCCGGTTCATTTAAAATCTTTTATGCGCACTTTGAGTGTTAGTTGAAAAAAAAAAAAAAAAAAAAAAAAAATAATGCCCTTTTTGGCTTGCGAAAAATGGGGTGTTACATTTTGGTATCAGAGCACGGCTTTAAATCTTCAAAGGGAAAGTGTATACTTGAGTCGTTAGTCCAGAGTCGGTTAGAACGTAACTAGTGGGGAGTTAGTTCTAGTGTTTGTTCTGTGTCGGGTTTCGAGTTAGTAATCCGTGGAGTGAGATATTCTGTTAGGATTCAGAAGTGTTTGACTAAGGATCTAATCAGAATTGGTATTGTGCAGAAATCGAATGCCTCCAAGAAGGGCACCTACTGTACCTATGGCGGACAATGTGGATGTGAATCAGATGGCTTATGCCATGCATACAATGGCAGCGGCTGTGACTGCTCAGAGCCATGCTAAGGCGCAGAGAGATCTGGAAAAGCGCGAAAGGGAGATACTTGCTGCTGGTTCTAGACTTCTTTCAAATTTCAACCACCAGACTCCTCCAAAGTTTAATGGGGAGGGAGGTCCGGAAACTGCTGATTTGTGGCTCCAATCTGTGGAGAGGATATTCGGGGCAATTCATTGTCCAGAAGGAGAGAAGGTGGTCTTAGCTACCTATCAATTACTCGGGGGTTCTGAGTATTGGTGGAGGAACACCCGACTGATCATGGAGAATGGACATGAGGAATAAGCGGGTGAACCGCCAAGGGAATTCTAGTGCCGGAGGACCAAGTCGTACCAATGATCGTGGTTCGACTCAGAATAGTGGGAGGCAAGGGAGTAAGCCTTATAACCGTCCTCAGCACAGTAAAGGACCGGGCCGATCGGCGAATCAGGGAACCCGGGGAAAACCTGAGGGTAGTAAGGGGACTTGCTACAACTGTGGAGAAGCGGGGCATTTTTCTAATGAATGCACGCAACCGAAAGGGGGAAGCGCTTGCTTCAACTGCAAGAAGCCGGGACACTTTGCTAGAGATTGCAGAGCCCCGAAGACTGGGCCGTCGGCAAATGTGGCACAAGGCTCACAGGGTGCCAGACCTGCGGCAAAGGCACGTGCTTACTGTATGGGCACTGAACTGAGTGGGCAGGCTAGCAATGCCATCCACGAGAGCTGTCACATCGCAGGTAATTCTTTAACTGCTTTGATTGACACGGGGGCAACCCACTCATTCATATCTTTGGCATGTGCAAATCGTTTGAGTTTGAATGTTTCTGTTCTTCCTTTTGATTTGAATGTTTTGACTCCTGCTAAGGATTTGGTAGTGAATACTGCATGTTTGCATTGTTTGGTAGTCATCCAGAATAGGGATTTTCTGGTCAATTTGGTTTGTCTACCGCTTACATCTCTCGAGATCATCCTCGGGATGGATTGGTTGTCTTATCATTATGTGATTCTAGACTGCGCTCGGAAATTGGTTTTCTTTCCCGAGCCAGGTGTGCGAAGGTACTTGTCTGCGAATCGGCTTTCTGTGGTTATGTGTAATGGGGAACCGGAGATAGTTTCACTTGCTAGCTTAGGAGTGACGTCAGAGATCCGAATTGAGGAAATTCGTGTGGTTCAGGATTTCCAAGATGTGTTTCCATCTGAGATTCCAGCTTTTCCTCCGTGTAGAGAGGTGGAATTCTTCATTGATTTGCAACCGGGTACGGGTCCGATTTCAGAATCAGCTTATCGGATGGCTCCAGCCGAGTTGGTAGAGTTGAAAGGTCAGATTGAGGACTTGTTGGAGAAGGGTTTCATAAGGCCTAGTGTGTCGCCGTGGGGAGCACCGGTCTTATTGGTTAAAAAGAAGGATGGGAAATCTCGTCTATGTGTGGATTATCGGAAGCTTAATAAGGTGACTATCAAGAACCGATATCCATTGCCGCGTATTGATGATTTGATGGATCAGTTGAGGGGAGCCTCAGTGTTTTCCAAGATTGACTTGAAATCTGGTTATCACCAGATAAGGGTACGAGATGAGGATATTCAGAAAACGGCGTTTAGGACGCGTTATGGACATTATGAGTTTTTGGTGATGCCGTTTGGAGTGACGAATGCACCTGCGATCTTCATGGCCTACATGAATCGGATATTCAATTCATTTTTGGACAAGTTTGTAGTAGTGTTCATTGATGACATTTTGGTGTATTCGAAAAGTGAAGAAGAGCATGAAGAGCATCTTCGCTTGGTTTTGCAAGTTTTGCGGGAGAAAAGGTTGTATGCTAACCCGTCAAAGTGTGATTTTTGGTTGGAAGAGGTGAATTTCCTGGGTCATGTTATATCAAAAGAGGGAATAGCCGTGGATCCAGCCAAGATTGATACGATACTTTCATGGAAGCAACCTCAAACAGTGACTGATGTGAGAAGTTTTGTTGGTTTGGCCGGTTATTACCGGAGATTCATTGAAGGTTTCGCTAAGATTGTGGCACCGATGACACAACTTACGCGAAAAGATCAACCTTTTGCGTGGACAGAGAAGTGTGAGTTGAGTTTCCAGTTGTTGAAAGAACGGTTGACGACTTCACCAGTTTTGATGTTACCACAGTCGGAGGAACCGTATGAGGTTTATTGTGATGCTTCTCATCAAGGGTTGGGTTGTGTGTTGATGCAACACAAGAGAGCAGTGGCTTATGCGTCAAGACAGTTGAAAGTGCATGAAAAGAATTATCCTACGCACGATTTAGAGCTTGCGGCCGTTGTTTTCGCATTGAAGATTTGGAGACATCATCTTTATGGTTGCACTTTTGTCGTGTTTAGTGACCATAAAAGTCTTAAGTATCTGTTCGATCAGAAAGAGCTTAATATGAGGCAACGGAGGTGGATGGAAACTTTGAAAGACTTCGACTTTACGTTGGAATACCATCCGGGAAAGGCTAATGTGGTAGCCGATGCTTTGAGTAGGAAGAGTGTGTCAGTTTGTTCGGCACAGATGGCTAGTCAACAAGAGTTGTTGAGAGAATTTCGAGACTTGCACCTAGAGGTAGAGTTTGCGTTTGGGAATATGAGATTGGGTATGATTACCATCTCGAACGGTTTGTTGGAGGATATTTCAAGTTGTCAAGATGACCAGTTTCTTATGGAAAAAAGGGCTTTGATTGTTCGAGGAACCAACCGAGATTTCAAGGTGGGACCGGACAACATTTTGAGATGTAATGGTAGGGTGTGTGTGCCCGATGCGATGGACTTGAGAAACACCATTCTAAGGGAGGCACACAAGAGTAAGCTTAGTATGCATCCCGGGGCAACAAAAATGTATCAGGACCTGAGGCAAGATCTCTGGTGGCCGGGTATGAAGAGGGATGTGGCCGAGTATGTGGCGTCGTGTCTGACTTGTCAGAAGGCGAAGATTGAACATCAGAGACCAGCGGGGATGCTGCAGTCTTTAGATATCCCCGAGTGGAAGTGGGATAGCATTTCTATGGATTTCATCACTGGTCTACCTAAGACCAGAAGGAAGCATGATTCCATTTGGGTGATAGTGGATCGATTGACTAAGTCCGCTCATTTTCTACCGGTAAGGATTACGGATACGGCGGCAAAGTTGACCGATGTTTACATTGCTGAGATTGTGAGGTTACATGGGATTCCGTCAAGTATAGTGTCGGATCGAGACCCAAAGTTTACTTCACACTTTTGGAGGACTTTGCATGAGGCGTTGGGGACGAAACTGAGGTTGAGTTCTGCCTATCATCCCCAGACCGATGGGCAAACTGAGAGAACAAATCAGTCACTAGAGGATTTATTGAGAGCATGTGTGCTGGATGATCGTGGGAGTTGGGACGACGTGTTGCCGTTGATAGAATTCACATACAACAACAGTTACCACGTGAGTATTGGAATGGCACCATACGAGGCTTTGTATGGGAGAAGATGTCAGACTCCTTTGTGTTGGTACCAAGATGGGGAGAGTATGATAGTAGGACCGGAAATGGTACAACAGACGACGGACAAGGTCCGAAAGATAAGGGCAAAGATGAAAGTTGCTCAAGATCGACAAAAGAGTTATGCGGATAGGCGTCGGAGGCCTTTAGAGTTTGAGGAGGGAGATCACGTATTTCTCCGTGTTACTCCAACAACGGGTGTTGGAAGGGCTTTGAAAGCGAAGAAGTTGACTCCGAAGTTTATAGGGCCTTATCAGATTTTGGAACGGATTGGGAAGGTAGCATACCGGATCGCGTTGCCACCGGTACTATCTTTGATTCATGACGTGTTCCATGTGTCGCAATTGCGGAAATATACACCGGATCCATCGCATGTGATTACACCAGATGATATCCAGTTGAGGGATAACTTGTCATTCGAGGTTCCGCCGATCAAGATTGCGGATAGGAAGATGAAACGTCTGAGGACGAAAGAGATACCTTTGGTGAAGGTAATATGGAACGAAGCTACAGGAGATACTACCTGGGAGCTCGAGAGTAAGATGAAAGAATTATACCCCAGTTTGTTTGACGACGTCTAAGTTTCGAGGACGAAACTTCTTTTAGGGGGGTAGTATTGTAAGACCCAAGATTTCATTGTATAGTTGGTTTAAGGAATATGAGGGTTTCGATGTGTTCGTGTGACGAAACATCGTGTAATTATTAGCTTTTGCTGTAATCGAGTCTGTTTAGTGCTCGTGCACTGTAATTGTACAGACTTTTGTCTTGTGATCCTGTTTCTTGTTTAAGAAGTTATTTGTGGTTTCAGAATAATAAGTTTTGGATTATTCTTGTTTTTGGAAAAACGAGTAAGATTTTACCCGTCGTTGTAAAATCTTATTGCGTCTGTTTTGAGTGAGGTTTCGGAAGGAAGTTTTATATATCTGCGCGAGTTAGGATATATCCTGAGATTAATTTTCCGAGGTATGGAAGAAAATTACAGTCGCGGAAAAAGATTCGGCGATAAGTTTTGGAAATGTTAAACGTTAGACGTTCTTTCCGTAGGTTTTGTGTTTTGGTGAGTTTCGTTCGTCGCGGCGCGCGAGAACTGAACGTGTGAGTGTTTCTACGGGGTTTTGAGTTTTACCTCAAGTGGATTTGTTTTGGTTTGATCCAATGGCTATGTTTTGGTCTTGGCATTGTGTTTTTGATCCAATGGCCATAAGCCATCAAGAGCTTTGTAAATAGTAAGGAGGTTTGATGACTTTGGCACTTAGAAAAACATCACCAAACATCTCATTCTTTCTCTCTTTCACGTGGAACTCCATTACTATTTCCAACCTTCACTAAATTTTCCATTCTTCACCATTTCACTCCATTTCAAGCTTTGGAGCTTTGAAGAAAGTTGTAGAGAATCACTTTCTAAAGGTAACCCTCTCTTCTCATCTCTTAGGTTGGTAGACTTATAGAGTTTAAGAGTTTTTAGGTTTATGTTCCATGAGGGTTTGTTAGAAAATGTTACTTGTCATGGTTTTTGTTTCATGAATGTTGTTCATGAGGTCTAGAGAGGCATGTGTAGGCCTTGTTATGTTTGGTTTCCATGAGTTGGTGAAAATCTCATGAGAAAAGTTAGGGTTTTGGTTTGGTTATGTATCGATCAATTACATGAGGTTATGTTGTAAGGTTTTGAAAAGAAAAGTCGTCTTTGAACCTTTGGGCGAAAGGGAAATGCGTTGTATGGTTTTGTTTTGGAAAATCCGATGAAAAATATTTTGAGGTTTATGAAAATATTTTCCTAAGTGTTTTTGAGTAGTGTTTTGGGGTCAAAATGGTTTAAACCTATTGTGACATGTGGTGTTACTTTTTACTTTGAAAACATGTTTGAAAATGATTACCGGACGGTTAAGGCCCGTAATAAAACTTGTGCTTGGATTTGGTTTTGATTTTGGAAATGAAAATCAAATAACTTGCACTCGAAGCAACCAACAAGCTTTCGGAAAATGAATTGCTTGCTTATGTAAATGGTTTGCTTTTGTGCCTTGAAAAGATGTTGGGAACTAATAGAATCAAACTAGGCTTGGGTGGAAAAGGTGGTGTGAGTTGCTGTCTTTTGCTGTCATGACAGGTGCAACTCGCCGGGCGAGTGGTTACTCGCCAGGGCGAGTGTCACAGGTCCTGACAACACGCCAGGGCGAGCTCCAGGGCGAGTAAGACCAGAACTCTCTGCCTTCACTCGCCACCAACTCGCCAGGGCGAGTTCTGGGACCTAAAATTTTGGATTCTGATTTCAAAACTTGGTTTTTATCTTTCTAATCCCTTTTTATTAATTTATGGAAGTGGTTGGGATTGGAAACGAGTTTTTCGGGTACTCGGAAAGTACGTAGCTTATAACGCAAGAAAACGGCCATTTTGCATTTCAAATTATTTAAGACTTTTGACAATTGTTTTGAGTCCTAAAAATAGTACGAATAACTCATGGGGGTTGATCAATACGGTAGTTTTTGGTATAGTATCCGAAAGTAGGATTTTACCTTTGAGAACCTTTGGTTTTTGGGGTTTTAGAGTCCAAAACTTTAAGGATTGTTTGGTTATGGTTTTGATGGAATACCTTGCTTGTTTTAGGAAGCAAGTAAGTGTTGTGTGATCGCGTGATTGTTTGAGTGCTTGCCGAGGTAAGGGCTCCACTTTATTTCTGTCTTTAAAACGGTTACGACATGCTTTGTTTTGCTGTGTGTGCAATTGCTGTGTGCTTTAGCATGTTTGTACTTATGTATTCTCGTTGATGAGAACGTGTTTATAAAAATGTGTGCAACCTACATATGATTGAGAAAATGTATGTATGCTGAGATGCTTTGTACATAGGCTTTAGGCTATGTGTTTGTTTGCATGAGCATATGTGAATGCGTGCGTCAGATAGGACTACGCGAGGATTGTGTCTTGTGTGACTATCCCGTATATGCCGAAGAGAATATATGCCATGCATTTCATAGTTGCGTGCCTAGGTGTATGTCTTGTGTGACTTGCCTTCGTACCAGGCGGTTGTCTGTGCGACTTCGCCAAATCCCACTGGATTTTATTGAGTTGGTGGTTGTCTTGTGTGACTCACCCGGTGTTATCCCACCGTGATTGTTTGGTATTGTCTTGTGTGACTCTACCTGGTGTTATCCCACCAATAGTAGGAGGTGTTATCCCACCAGAGACCTACGCCTTCTATAGAGAGGTTGAATTCCGGAATTAAAATTCATGCATGTGGCAGCCAGTGATTGGTGTCACGATCATGTAGAGTCTGCATTGGTAGGCTATGTGTGCATTATATATATAAGCCCGTTGGTGGGATTTGCTTTTGTGTTAAAGAGCTTTCTCTTGTGTACGTGGAAATTTGTTATGTGTACATCTTTCGCACCGGTTATATATATATACTTGTATTTTGTGGTGACCCTTTCTTTCATTTGCGGGCTCATCCCACCCAGATGATGGGTTAGGTCGTGGCGACGACGGTGGCTGTTCCAGACCCCAGTGAGCGGTTGGAGTTGTAGCCTAGAATAGTTAGACTATGCGCCGGTGTGTTTTGTGCACCGTGCCTTTTGGTCAGCATAGGATTTCTAACTTGTTTGATACTTAGACTTGGATTGTAATTATTCAGGAAATACACTTTGCTTGTCGAAGCACCTTTTAGTAATGAGTTCTTTGTATATTTGAATGCCGGTTCATTTAAAATCTTTTATGCGCACTTTGAGTGTTAGTTGAAAAAAAAAAAAAAAAAAAAAAAAAATAATGCCCTTTTTGGCTTGCGAAAAATGGGGTGTTACAAATAGGGTGCCAACTAAACTAAACTCATAGAACTAGAATATTAAATTCTTTTTTTTATATATTCACAAAATTAAATTCTTACTACTAACAATATTTTTTGTTTCAAGGAGCCTAGTGGCTAACTATTATTTTTTGTCTAGAAGTCCTAACTCAACTGGCAAATGCCGAAATTGCTATGTCGGACGTCATGCCCGGGTTCGAACCTGGGACCTTACAATTGTGTGTGAGTTTAATTTCAGTGGATTACCACTTCATCTAAAGACAAAAAAAAAAACTATTAACAATATTTATTAGGGTCACATTATTCCCGTCAAAAAAAAAAATAGAGTCACATTATAAAAAAAATCAAGTCAAAATAATAAAGATTTTTTAATTTCATCCCAAATTTTCTATTACACCCGGAATTTACAAAACTGCCCCTTATTTCATTTCAGATTTTCAACCACTAGCCTTTGTCTTTCTCTCTCATTTCTTCGTCTATGTATTCTTCCCCATTCATTTTTCTCTCAGTTCACGTATAGCGATTTTTTCTTACTAAATTAATGTCCGTGAATATATTGAATCAATTTTCAAAACTACAAAGAACAAAAACTGAACTGATCGACTATTCTGATTTGCAAATATAAAGAAAAAAGAGAGAAAAAGGGAACCTCGAAAGCTTGAACAGCATAGCCATGGCGAACAAGTGATGACGCCATCTTTAATCCTAATTCATCCAATCCAATGAACCCGATCACTTTCCCAGAATCCATTGCTAAAACCTTTCAATTAATTTCACACTCAAATCCTAAACCTGTAAGAGAGAGAGATGAAATTAAAAACTGTTACGAATTGGAATGAGTTAAAGAAAGGAAGGTGTAGAGAAATTACGGTTTGCGGTGGTGTTGGTGTTTGTGTTTGTGAAAACAATCCCTTTGACTCTTTTTGCCTTTGTTGTTTCTCTATAAATGGAAAAGAAGAAGGAAAAAAAATTCAGAATCACGGTGGTCCTCAATGTTTGGTACTAAATTGATCCCAACTGTTATGTAGTGTCACGATCAGGGAATCGATCATTGAGATAGGACCCAATTTTGGAAGAAGGCACCCTTAATAGTGTACGCTTAGGCTTACCTACTTTGGCACTATTTGGTAAAATTAAGGTACAAAGAAAATTTCCAATAAAAAGTGAAGCACGGACACTTCTCGGATTAAGTGTATGTGTCTGACACGTGTCCGTGTCGGTGTCGGACACCATCTTTATGATTACACTAAATTATGTTACTTTTCCAAATTATTATCGGTATTGTTGTGTCAGAGTCTGTGTCGTGTCCGGTATCCGTGTATCAAAATTGACGCGGTATAAAAGTGTATCAAAATTGATGATACGACATCTTAGTATTAAAATTGATGATTTCGTGGTTTATTATGACCATTGAAGCAAAATATGTATGAGTTGTAAAGTATATTTAATAAGAGTATTAAAAAGAGTTTCATAGATTTATGATTGTATTATAATTTTTTTATCATTGGAGTTTCATGACGTAGTATAGAGGTATCAAAATTGATGATACAATATCTTACTGTATCATCAATTTAAAATTACATTTTTATATGAAATTAAATATAAGGTATCACTCGCGAATAATATATAATACCCACATTAGTATCACCATTGAAGCAAAATATACATGGGTTGCATAAATATTACAAAGCATTGTAGGTAGGGGTGTACATGAGCCGGTTTGGGTTGGGTTTAGGCAAAACCAAAACCCGAACTATATACAGTACTCTGGATTAGGTTGACCAAAATTACCACCCACTTTAATATTGGGTCGGATTGGGTAAATCCACTTATTTCCTAGTTGGGTTAGGTGGGTTGTGTGGGTTACCCAAATTTTATTTTTTTTAATATTAAATGACGAACCATCATTTTTTTTAAAAAGATAGTATAACATATTTTACTACTTTTTTAACATCATAAAATGATAATATCATCACCATATTTTTTTTCATAAAAAAAACATTTTTTCACTATTTGCAAATAATGATATTTTTAGCACCAATGCTTTTAAATGACAAAAAAAAGTCAAAGAGTGGAGACTTGAAAGAGTTGACCAGAGAATGCGTTAAAACTATGATATGCGGAGGAGTAATTGTTTGTCGTTTGAAATAATAACTTCACATACAACTTATTTTGAAAATTTTGAGCATTGAACTTGTGACTTTTATCTTTTAATGATGAAAAATCTTTATTATTAATATGAAAATTATTTTAAAAAATCTTAATAATACCGATTCAGTGGGTCAGTAGATTTTTTTGGTTTGGGTTGGGTTTTGCCCGAAACCCGATTTTTTATGGATTTTTCATTTTGAAATCAATATCCACTCAATAACCCGACTCAACCCACTTTTTGGGTTGGATTGGGTGGGTTTGACCGGATCAATTGGGTTTGTCCAATCCAAATACACCCCTAATTGTAGAGACCAGTTGTTAGCGATATATGACTACATGACATTGTAGAGACTATTTTTTGTATAAATTATTCAAAATATTTGAAAATGTTAACAAGTGTCCTCGGGACAGGACACTTTTTGAGCATCTTAAATAATAGTTTTTTGTATATTTTTATGGAAATATGTACAAGTAACACATTGAGAATTGAAATATTTCACTTTTTGAATAAATAATTTCTTTAAATAGAATTTTAAAGAGTATCTCAGGGGCACTCATTTGCAAGACTTATATTTTATTAAGACTCGTTAAGATTAACGATATTCAATATATAGAAATGTATAAGGTGGGATGGTAGCTCAATTGTTTGAGATAAAGGTGAAAAAAATTAATGAGCAAAGGTTTAGAATTTAAGTTTAACAAAGTAAAAAAACTAACATTAACAATTAATTATTGACTTTGCCCATTTCAAAAGAATTTAGAATAAGAAATTTTTATTTATTTTTTCTTATAAATTAGTATGGAATGAGTGTCAACTAATTTGCATTAGATAACAATAAGAATAGTATCTATATGTATATTTGGTATGATGAAAAGAAAATAGTTGAAACAAATTATAAAAATTAATAAATAAATTTGGACTAACTTTAATCCAAATTAATTAATAAATTTTCTTTTTTTAGTGTTTTTTTTTAAACCACACGCAATAGGTATTTTTCATAGGAAAAAATATCCATTTGTAATAAGGTGGATTCTACCGTGAGAGACTCAAACATGTCTCTCACCGGTGGTAGACTAACTATTAACCATGTGATATATTGAAAAGCAATCAAACGGCTAAGATTAAGTACATATAACATGTTGCTACAACACATTAGCATGTTTCTATGCTTTAATTTATTATTCTGAAATCGAAATTTTTTTACGCAAAATTTCGGAGTTTTCTTCAAAAAAGATTTCCTGATTTTTACCGGGAAAAAAAGTTTCCTATCTTTTTTCGGAAAAAAATTATCAATTTTTATTCGAAAAAAAGTTCTCGATTTTTTTGTGGATAAAAGTTTCGATTTCAGATAAAAACAATTCAGGAATTTTTCTCATAAAAAAATTTCCAATCTTTTTTCGCGAAAGTTCCTGATTTTTTCCGGAAAAAATTTTCGATCTTTTTCGGAAAAAATATTTTGATATTTTTTCGGAATAAAAGTTTCGATTTCAGATAAATACAATTTTGGAGTTTTTTCCAAAAAGAGGTTCATGATTTTTGCTGAAAAAAAAAGTTTACGATCTTTTTCGGAAAAAATATTTCGATATTTTTTTGGAATAAAAGTTTCGATTTCAGATAAATACAATTTTAGAAAAACATATATTTTTTATTTTAAAAAACTATTATTTAAGTGAAATAGATTCCTAAAGTAAAAGAATAAATTAAACTATAAAAACATGCTAATGTGTTGTAGCAACATGTTATATGTACTTAATCTTAGCCGTTTGATTGCTTTTTAATATATCACATGGTTAATAGTTAGTCTACCACCGGTGAGAGACATGTTTGAGTCTCTCACAGTAGAATCCAAAGGATGTTATCCATCATCATGCTGAGTCATTTCATAATAATCTGCCCACTTACTTGTCGTATACGCTTTTTAGTAGTTGCATTGCATTAGGTACCAACCTCCTATGTGGCATCCAATCGGTACATGGAAGCCCCCACATTTGCTTTTAAGTTCTCTTTCTAGAACCACATTTAAATGTTAGTACTTCCTTGATTTTAAAATATAAATAAAAGTTAGTCAACAAAAATAAATATATTTAATCCAAATTTTTAACCAAATATATCAAATTTATTTAACGTATTTTTGTTTATATTTTGGGATGGAAAAAATATTGTTCATTTTTTTTTAATAAGGAAATGTTATTGTTCATTTGGTTTTAAAGGAAAGGGAGTGGTTATGGTGCATAAGCTTTTTCCTTATGCACCATGCATAAATAATGAAAATTGCTTACTGCACCCTCCAGATTACTTAATGCACCACCCAGATTACTTAACGCACCCCCCAAATTTCTAGCGCACCCCCCAAATTTCTAACACACCCCCTAAAATTTTGGGGGTGCGCTAAGCAATCTGGGGGGTTCACTAGAAATTTGGGGGGTGCGCTAAGCAATTTTGGGTATTTATGCACGGTGCATAAACATGACTTATGCACCATAACTTATGCCTAAAGAGGAAACAAAAGAGAAGAAAAGAAAATTATGGAAACCAATTAATAAACTTAGATTGTACTAAAAATAAATTAATAAACTTAGATTAGTGTTAATTCAAGTTTATTAATTAATTTCTGTAATTTTTTTTCTTTCACTTTCATTTCCGTTAAACCAAACACAAGGGTGTGTTTGATTTGTCGAAAAACAGGGGGCTGGACAACTTTTGTTGTACAATGATGTTTGATTAAAAAACTGACTATAAGATTAAACAAAATAGGCTATAAGAGACAGGACAAAAACAAGATTCTTTAGCCCTCACTAAACAAAATTGGTAGTTTGGCTATGAATCATATTGAAATGCTTTACGTAGATTGTATAAACCGTAAATTAATTTTTAGCGTAGTAATATAAGAGGGAGGGAATTTTTAACGCAGTAACAACATAAAAAAATATCTAGATTGTTAAAAAACATGAAATTAATACAATAAGAGATGTGATATATTAGGAAAGATCTAATTTAATTTTTCTATTTTTAAATTGACAGAGTATTCTTTTTTTTTTTTGGTACAAAAATTGACAGAGTATTCTAATTAAACTCATACGGAGTAATATATTAAACTCAAAATAGTGTAATAATATATGGTGTTATAGTAGATGTTGAATGGGCCGGATACCAAATTTTTTATAAAAGAAAAAAAAGAGGTTTCATCCCTATTTTTCTGACTTAATAAGAAAAAAACTATAAATTGAAAAAAACTATAAATTGACTTTTTAGGTATAAATTTACTATAACGATGGAGGGTACAATGGAAAACAGAATTAGCACTATTGAGAAGAAAATCAGAGAACAAGTCAAATTGTTTATAGAGTTGAAAGCCAAAATGGATGAACTACTGAACATGATCAACAATTTATATCCATCTGAAATAACATGTGTTGTTGTTAATGAAAAAGAGGAGCGGCCACCACCACTGAGTGACTGACAGTACATTCTTGACTATCTTGAGCATGGCTGATATTCTAGTTAATGTTCATGTTAAAGATGGTTCTATATAGGGATGTCAATTTGCATCCGTTAGAGCGGATTCCTGTGGGGATTGTCCCGTTTGGAGCTTCGGAAATAGAGATTTTTTCCCCGTAGGAACGGGGATGGAGGTAAAAATTTGCGCCCGCAGACAGTTCAGGGCGGGGAACGGGGAAGCTGCATTCATCCCCACGGATTCTCTGAATCCGTCTATATATACTTAACTATGTATTATTATTCTATATAAAAAAATATAAAAAATATTATTATTATTAATTTATATATTAAATGTTGATTCTTTTTCAAAATAAAAAGTAACTAAAAAGTCAATCAATGTCATAATTTTCTTGGATAATTGCTTAATATTTTGTCAAAACTAACTTTATTTGTTTATTTTGGTTGAATATTTACCAATTACCAATAGTTTTGAGATATTTTGGTTTTATATGATTATGCATATTTTGCTATACATTATGAAATATTTTAACTATTAGATTTTGTATGATTAGTAGCCAAATGTTTTTGCAACTTCTTTTTGGTTATGAATGCATGATTTATGTGTTGTTTTTATTTTTTTTGAAAAGAAAGATGCAAAATAGTTGTTTTTTTAAATTAAAAAGGAAAAAATAACGTCATACTACTATTATAATTTTGACCGAAAAATATAATTTTTTGTTAATATTCGATATATGTGGATCCCCGCGGGAATCGTGGGGATGGGGATGGGAATAAATATTCCCCCGTAGGGATGGGGATGGAGGCAAAAAAATTTCCGAAATCAGTTCGGGGCGGGAAACGGGGATAGCTTCCTCCGCACATTCCCTACCCTGTTGACATCCCTAATTTATATATTCTGGACTCTTCAGCACTACTTACGTTCAAGGCCAATTAAGTACACACTTCTTTCTTTCTTTGAATTTAATTTAGGTTTAAATAATTTTTTGTTTTAATTTTTATATTTCTTTTTGTTGCAAGTGTGTTTGGTAAGTCCAATAAGCTAGCTTATAGTTTATTGGATTAGCTTATAAGCTTGTTTTAAAAAAAATATATGTGTTTGGTGAAAAGTTTTTCTCATTAGCTTATAGCTTTTTTTGAGATGCTATTTCAAGTAGCGTTTGAGCTTATAGCTTTTTATAGTTATTTTCATTTTTAACCTTTAATTTTATTATTTTTTATAAAATAAAAAATTATCCACTAAAGAGAATAACTACCCACTACATGTCCTTTTATGTAATTTTAAATTTATTAACCACTTTAAAAGCTAATTTTACCAAACACTTTAATTTCAATCAGCTAGCTTTTCAGCTATCAGCTATAAGGTAGCTTATAACTTAATTTTACTAAAGAGACTGTAAGTCTGAATGTATAAAATTTGTTAGTTTTAATCCTTAAAATCAAAATCCGCAGAAAAATCTGCAATTATAGTGCATATTTTCCTTCAAATTTTTCTGCGGATTTTGACTTTAAGGACTAAAACTAACAAATTTTGTACATTCGGAATTTATTTGCAACAAAAAGAGATACAGTGACTAAAACCAAAATTTCGCGAACATACATAGACGAAAATAATATTTAAGTCTTTAATCTATTTCATTTTGTTGTCTACTTTATGTTAAAAGATTCATGTTCTACTTGGCGAGTTCTAGCGTGAACAAGCTACATGTATCTCTCACCCATGAGAGACTGAATTTGAACCATTAGATGAGTTAAAAGGCTCTGATGCTATTCTTGGAGAGAGGAAATCCTTGTAGCTCATATTGCAGGAGAATAATACTAACGTTGAATAAATTCCCATCTGTATTTATTATAAATCAATTTTTTTTGGTATGATTCATTATAAATAAATTTAATAAAAATTTAATTACTTTGACCAAAAAAATGAATTACTTTTTTTCTTACGGAAATTTAATTAGTTATTAAATCAATTATTTTTTAAATAAAACGAAATCAATTAATTATCTCTTATGAAACCCGATACGCGACACGATATCGATACGCCGAACGTGAAAATTTTTAAAAATCAATATCTGATACTGCCGCGATACATTATTTAAAAATTAAATTTAAAATTAAATATAAAAATGCACAATATATAAACATGACTAAAATCAATAATATTAATAATAATAAATTTTTTTTAATGAAATTTGTTTTATTATTATTATTATTATAAATGCTAATAGTTCATTTTTTTGTGCTTTAAAATTAAAAATTTAACCGATACTTTTCCATTACGAGTATCAGGACGTATGGAACGGATATCGGTATCGAGTACGTATCAGACACGATACATCACCATTTTTAGAATATCAGGGTTCCATAAAAAAAATCAATTAATCATCATTGTAGCCTTTTTCTCATTATAAAAAAAAATCCTACCTTTTTGTTTTAATTTCGCTTACATGACCAAAAAAAAAAAAATCCATTCCCCCTTTTTGATTTATCATATGAAAGCTTCTTTGTTTCCATGTGCAAACCCAGTAATATATTGAAGTCCAAATAATTATATTCAAAGATTCAAATTTAAAAAATCCCAAAAAAACAGAAAACAAAAAACTTCTGCAAAAATGTGGATGGAAGTCTGCGACAAAAAACTTCCGAACATCCGACGGCGATCTCTTTCATCCATCTATGTCTCCGTGATCTCTTCTCTTAAAAGTGGGGGTTATCGTTATTTTGCAGAAAACCAACCCCACAATTTGTAGATCTGGAATTTTTTATGTTTGATTGAGTGTTGTAAATTGTTATTGAGTCTCTTTTGTTGTTTTTTTGGTATGGTGGTTGTTAACTTTAGTGGTGTTGGTAGAGAGGAGATCAAAGAAGAAGATGAATAGCATATGACTATTGAAGATGACGAACAAAGTCGGTCGTTTACTTCGTGTCTCATTTTTTATTTTAATTTGTTATAATTATTATTAATTTAATATTTGTAAATAAATCAAAGTTCAAAAAGTATAAATAATAGTATTAGAGCATTGCTATTTAGCATGAAATTTTTACACAAGAAATGCAAGAATTAACACATGGCAAAATCTTAAAGGATGATGTCATTTAATCTTCTTTTTTAGTGGAAAACATGGGTGGTTATGGATGTAATCAAGGGTGAGGATTTATTCTTGCAATTCTTCTCCTTAAATTTTCTTACCAAAAAGCATTTCCCATAGTATTATTCCCATGCTATAAATGCATGAATTTTCCTCTCTCCAAATATAGCATCAGAGCCATCTAATCTAACTCATCTAGTGATTGAAATTCACTCTCTCGCGGGTGAGAGATACCAATGGCATGCTCACGCTGGAACATTATTCTCTAACTTTGTCTTCCCTACCTTTTGTGTGACTTTAGGCAAAACATTAAAGAGAAAACATAAAAATATGAATTAATTTTGGAGGGAAAAAATGAGAGAGAAGATAAAAGAAGAGAGAGATAGAGACAAAATCACCTAACTTTCCCTCAATAAAGTTAGACAATATTGGTCCGCTTACGCTAGCCCCCGCCTGTTCTACTTTACTTTAGGGTGTGTTTGGTTCGAGATAAATGGAGGGAAGGGGAGGGGAGGGGAGGTAATATTTCTAATTAATTGTGTTTGGTTCAATTTTAATAAGGGGAGGGGAGAGGAGGGGAGCAAAATCCCTCATAAACTCACTTTTTGCTTCCCTCCAAATTGGAGGGATTCGGAGGGGAGGAATAATGTATTATTACAAATTTAACTAAAATACCAATTTTATCCTCATATTTATTTCAAAATACCAAAATTATCCATAATGTATATATTTTCTTTACTATGGTAATTTGTTAACAATTTTTTTATTCTTTTTGTTTTGCCCTTTGCGTTAATAATTTTTTCACGTAACTATTTCCTTCTTTAATTATGATGTTTGCTGAGTCTTTGGTATTGGCTGCATTTTTGGAAATAAACTTGATGACAGATGTGCGATCCGATGCTCTGGCATTGTGTAGAGCATTGAAACTGCTCAGGAGGAGCGCTCATGACAAAAGCTATTTATGGAATGTTTATTTCTCTCTCATGTATCTTGTTTGGCGCGTTTTATAAGGTTTTATGTAAGGAAGGTTTTTAATGCTTCAGATTCAGTTCAAGAATACTTCTAAAGAGTATCTGCGTTGAAGAATATATTTTGGAAGAATCTCTTTTATTTAATATGGAGTTAATGCTTGGGTCAAATAAACCAAGCCCATGCATGTGTTATTTTCTGTATTTAAAGGAGCTGCAAAACCCTAATTGTAGTCAGTTGTTCACGCCGTTATTGTGTTAGTATTCAGAATTAGGTTTTGCGTGTGTATTGTGATTGTGAGCCTTTCTTGTGTCACCTTGATGCAAGCTTAGGACGTGTTCTTGAGTTGTAATTGTGTGATCCTTCTCCAAAGCTTTGAAGCACGGAGTTAGGATTTTTGGTGTGTGTAACACTCTAAGCCTTTAGGTACGAGTGTGTAGTTTTAGGAGTGTGTCTCCAAAACTGTTTTGTCTTTGTGTGTTGAAATCCTTGCTGATTTGTAAGGTTGTAAGGGAGTGAGATGGGATCTCATATCTAGGAGTTCCTAGGTAGAAGAGTCATTGGTAGGGCCTAGGTTTTAAGTTGTAAACGGGTAGTTTGCTGGAGACTTAGAACTAGGACTATTATAGTGATATTCCTTCCTGGATTGGTATCCCCCAGACGTAGGTTGTTGTTTGCGCCGAATTGGGTTAACAAATATCCTGTGTTCTTTATTTGTTCATTTGCTTATTTTATTTTATTACGCATAAGGCCGGATAGATTGCTAGAGCATCGGGTAGAGCATCGGGTAGAGCATCGTGTATAGCGTGCCAGGAATTTCAATTGGCATCAGAGCAGGCACCCTGCCTGTTTATTTGGGTGAGATTCAGGACCTGAAATGTCTGGCGCTATGGAGAAAGAAGGAGGATACATGAACAGGCCACCTCTGATCACTGGATCTTCTAACTATGACTCTTGGAAATCCAAAATGACAGCATTTCTGAGATCTATTGATAGCAAAGTTTGGAAGGTTGTTTTGACTGGATGGGAACAACCCACGTATGCTAGCAAGAAATGTACTTCAACGGGGATCGTAAAACCAGAAGTAGAATGGACTACAGAAGAGGAAGCTGCAGCCAACCAGAATCACAAGGCTATCTATGCCCTGTTCAATGGAGTAGACACCAGTGTTTTCAAACTTATAAAAAATTGTGTGTCAGCCAAAGATGCGTGGGAAATACTACAAAAGTGCTATGAAGGTACTACCAAAGTGAAACAATCAAAGATTCAACATCTTACTTCCAAGTTTGAAGTCCTGAGAATGAAGGATGATGAGAGCATTCAAGACTTTCACTTGAGTCTATTGGATATTGGTAACTCTTTTGAAGCCCTGGGTGAAAAGATGTCTGATGAAAAATTGTCAAGAAAGCTTCTGAGATCCCTTCCCAAAAGGTTTGACATGAAGGTAACGGCCATTGAGGAAGCACATGACATTTCCACTATGAAGATGGACGAACTTGTTGGATCTCTCCAGACTTTTGAAACTGTGTTGGATGAACGTGGAGACAAGAAGAACAAGAGCATTGCTTTTGTTACAAACACTGATGAAGAAAATGATCAGACTGAAGATGGAGAAGAAGAAAGCATTGCTGATGCTATTGCCATGCTAGGCAGACAATTTAACAAAGTTCTAAAAAGAGTTGATCGGAGGAATCGACAGAATGGGCAAGGCATTCGGTTCGACATCAACAAGCAACAGAATAGCCTGAAGAAATTCAAACCTGAAGAAAAGAGTACTCAAGGGAAAGGAGTTCAGTGCCATGAGTGTGAAGGCTATGGGCACATAAGGTCGGAATGTGGAACTTATCAGAAAAGACAAAAGAAGGGACTAACTGTCTCATGGTCAGATGAAGATACTGATGAAGAAGGTGAATCAGCAAGACATGTGACTGCTCTAACTGGAACATGTGTTGATGTTGAGGATTGGGAATCTGATGAAGATGGAGATGTTTCCTATGAAGAACTGGCTAGTACCTACAAAGACCTGCTGACAAGATATGAAGAGATGTGTAGGATTCTTGAAAAACAGAAGAAAACCATCAACAAACTTCAAACCGAAGTTAATATTCAGGTCTAAAAGGCTGCTCAAGCAGAAGAAAAGGTTATTCAAGCTAATGTTCAAATGGATGACCTAAAGAAAAGAGTAAGCCAGCTGAACTCAGGAGCTGATCTCCTTGAAGAAATACTAGAAAATGTGCCAAGTGGGAAGCTCAGGTCTGTTGGATACAATTACTCCAGTTTGAATCAATACCAACAGGACCCTGAAACTAAGTTCACATCAGGAGGAAGCATGATTGATCCCTGTACTGGAAAAGTGATGCTGAAGCATCAGCCTCGACATTCTAAAGCCTTTCCTGTCCCAAAGTTTGCTCTTGATCTAAAACCTCCTGTCAATCAAAGACCAAGACCTTTTGTACATCAAAGGCCTAATAATCAAAGGAGATACCGTAGGTGGGTGTGTCATCACTGTGGAAAAAGGGGACACATTAGACCTTTTTGCTACAGGCTACATGGATACCCTAGCCAGGAGCTTAAGCAAAATGTGACACATGAGAAGGTTAGCATGAAGAAGGAGTGGAGACCCATAGAAGAGAGTGCTGGATTGCCTAAGGAAGAAAATGTTGGGCTAATTGCACACACATCCCTAAGAGCTTCTTCTAGGGAAGATTGGTACTTTGATAATGGGTGCTCTAGACATATGACTGGTGAAGAGAAATATCTCATGAATGTTAGATCTTACAAGGCTAGCTTTGTGACTTTTGGAGATGGAGCAAAAGGAGAAATAGTAGGAATTGGGGATCTGATCAACCATGGACTACCCAATCTAGAGAATGTGCTTTTGGTTAAGGGTCTTACTGCAAATTTGATTAGCATTAGCCAGCTGTGTGATCAAGGCATGAAGGTTAATTTCACAAAGTCTGAATGTCTGGTCAACAATGAAGAAGGACAACTGGTGCTCAGAGGTACTAGATCTAAAGACAACTGTTATCTATGGATGCCTCAAGAAGAAGCCCTCACATCCACTTGTCTTGTCACCACTGAAGATGAAGTTCAACTGTGGCACCAGAAGTTGGGCCATCTCAATCTGAAAGGAATGAAAAAGGTCATATCTTTTGAAGCCATTAGAGGTATTCCAAAGCTCAGAATTGTTGAAGGAAAAGTGTGTGGTGAATGCCAAATTGGAAAACAAATCAGAATGTCACACCCAATGCTGGAGCATCAGACAACCTCCAAGGTTCTTGAATTACTACACATGGACCTGCATGGGACCCATGCAGGTTGAAAGCTTGGGAGGAAAAAGGTATGCTCTTGTTGTGGTGGATGACTACTCGAGATACACGTGGGTAAATTTCATCAGAGAAAAATCAGATGCCTTTGATGTCTTCAAAGAACTTTGTATACAGATTCAAAGAGAAAAGGGTAGCAATGTGGTAAGAATAAGGAGTGATCATGGTAGAGAGTTCGAGAACTCCAAGTTTGATGAATTCTATGCTGCTGAAGGAATTAAACATGAGTATTCCTCTCCAATAACTCCTCAGCAGAATGACATAGTAGAAAGGAAGAATAGAACGATTCAAGAGTCAGCTAGAGTCATGCTTCATGCCAAAAACATTCCTTACCATTTTTGGGCTGAAGCTATGAATACTGCTTGCTATGTACACAATAGAGTCACCTTGAGAAATGGCACTACCTCCACTCTATATGAACTATGGAAAGACAGAAAACCAACTGTCAAACACTTTCACATCTTTGGAAGTGAATGCTTTATTCTAGCTGATAGAGAACCTAGAAGGAAACTTGACCCTAAAAGTGATAAGGGATTCTTTCTGGGGTATTCAACAAACAGTAGAGCTTACAGGGTCTATAACACAAAGACTCAAGTTGTGATGGAATCTGTAAATGTTGTAGTAAAGGACTCTTCTGGTGGAGAAAATGAAGTATTAGATCAAGGTACTCCTGTCAGTGCGAATGCTGAACAAGATGGTGAAGCATCCGAACCGGCATCTATGGACAAATCTGATGAAGGGACTGTTGATGAAGATGGTGATGAAAGTGCAAGGCCTCAAGCTACAAGTAAAGGTCATTCCGTTCGTGTTCAGAAAAATCATCCCTTAGAGTTGGTAATAGGGAATCCTGAACAGGGAATAACTACTAGAAGAACAAATGATTTGGTAGCAAACTCTTGCTTTGTGTCTCTATTTGAACCAAAGAACGTAAAAGAAGCTTTGACTGATGAAGCCTGGATAGAGGCTATGCAGGAAGAACTAAATCAGTTTGAGAGAAGTGAAGTATGGGATTTGGTACCTAGACCTGAAGATGTGAATGTTATTGGAACCAAATGGGTGTATAAGAACAAGTCAGATGAAAATGGAACGGTCACCAGAAATAAAGCAAGGCTTGTGGCTCAAGGGTATACCCAAATTGAAGGACTTGACTTTGATGAAACTTTTGCACCTATGGCCAGACTAGAATCCATCAGATTACTTTTAGGAGTGGCTTGCATACTCAAGTTCAAACTGTACCAAATGGACGTGAAGAGTGCATTCTTGAATGGATACCTACAGGAAGAGGTGTATGTTGAGCAACCAAAAGGGTTTGTGGATCCAGAACATCCCAACTATGTCTACAAATTAAAGAAAGCCTTGTACGGTCTAAAACAGGCACCTAGGGCATAGTATGAAAGGTTGACTCAATTCTTGGAAGAGCAAGGGTACAAAAAGGGAGGATCAGACAAGACACTGTTTGTAAAGGAGGAGAAAGGAAAATTTATAATAGCTCAAATCTATGTTGATGACATTGTGTTTGGTGGAATGTCGAACACAATGGTCCAGCATTTTGTTCAGCAAATGCAGTCAGAGTTCGAGATGAGTCTTGTTGGAGAATTGACTTACTTCCTTGGTCTTCAAATCAAACAAATGGAAGACACCATCTTTATATCCCAGAGCAAGTATGCTAGAAACATCATCAAGAAATTTGGAATGGACAATGCTGCACACAAGAGAACACCAGCACCTACTCATTTGAAACTCACCAAAGATGAGAAGAGAATATGTGTGGATCAAAGCCTTTACAGGAGCATGATTGGGAGCTTGTTGTATGTAACAGCCCGGCGACCAGCCACACAGATGCTGAAGCCCCGCTGCTCGTTACCAGCTTAATCACTACCCCCCTTGTAGTGTTTTTGCCTCCCGTGGGATTCGAACCTAGTACCTTGGGGATAAGTACTAGTCCATGCAATCACCACTACCAATTGAGCTACTTATCCCCAAGGTACTAGGTTCGAATCCCACGGGAGGCAAAAACACTACAAGGGGGGTAGTGATTAAGCTGGTAACGAGCAGCGGGGCTTCAGCATCTGTGTGGCTGGTCGCCGGATTTTACCCGCGGATGGAAAATCTTACTGCGTCTGTTTCGAGTGAGGTTTCGGATGGGAGTTTTATATATCTGCACGAGTTAAGATATATTCTGAGAATAATTTTCTAAGGTATGGAAGAAAATTACAGTCGCGGAAAAAGATTCGGCGACAAGTTTTGGAAATGTTAAACGTTAGACGTTCTTTCCGTAGGTTTTATGTTTGGTGAGTTTCGTTCGTCGCGGCGCGCGAGAGCTGAACGTGAGAGTGTTTCTAAGAGGTGTTGAGTTTTATCTCAAGTGGATTTGGTTTGGTTTGATCCAATGGCTAGGGTTTTGTCTTGGCTTTTTGTCTTTTGATCCAATGGCCATGTGTGAGCAAGAGCCTTGTAATAGTAAGGAGGTTTAGTGGCTTGGTCACTTAGAAAAACATCACCAAATCATCTCATTCTTTCTCTCTTTCACGTAGACTCCATTACTTTCTTTCCAACCTTCACAAATTTTCCATTTCTCACTATTTCACTCCATTTCAAGCTTGGAAGCTTAGTGGAAAGTTGTAGAGAATCACTTGCTTAAGGTAACCCTCTCTTCTCATCTCCTAGGTTGGTAGATTTTTAGAGTTGTGAGGTTTTTGGGTTTATGTTCTTAAGAGAGTTTGGTGAGAAAGGTTGTTCTTGCTAGTTCTTGTTTCATGTAAGTTGTTCATGAGAGTTTAGTAAGCATGCTAGGCTTTGTTGTTTTTGTTTTCCATGAGTTGGATCGTTTGACAAAGTCCGCTCATTTTCTACCGGTAAGGATTACGGATACAGCAGCAAAGTTGACCGATATTTACATTGCTGAGATTGTGAGGTTACATGGGATTCCGTCAAGTATAGTGTCGGATCGAGATCCAAAGTTTACTTCACACTTTTGGAGGACTTTGCATGAGGCGTTGGGGACGAAACTGAGATTGAGTTCCGCCTACCATCCTCAGACAGATGGGCAGACCGAGAGAACAAATCAATCTTTAGAAGATTTGTTGAGAGCATGTGTTTTGGATGATCGTGGAAGTTGGGATGATGTTTTACCGTTGATAGAATTCACATACAACAACAGTTTCCACGCGAGTATTGGAATGGCACCATACGAGGCTTTGTATGGGAGAAGATGTCAGACTCCTTTGTGTTGGTACCAAGACGGGGAAAGTTTGATAGTAGGACCGGAAATGGTACAACAGACGACGGACAAGGTCCGAAAGATAAGGGCAATGATGAAGGTTGCTCAAGATCGACAAAAGAGTTATGCGGATAGGCGTCGGAGGCCTTTAGAGTTTGAGGAGGGAGACCATGTATTTCTCCGTGTTACCCCAACAACTGGTGTTGGAAGGGCTTTGAAAGCAAAGAAGTTGACTCCGAAGTTTATAGGGCCTTATCAGATTTTGGAACGGGTTGGGAAGGTAGCATATCGGATCGCGTTGCCACCGGTACTATCTTTGATTCATGATGTGTTCCATGTGTCGCAATTGCGGAAGTATACACCGGATCCGTCACATGTGATCACGCCAGATGACATCCAGTTGAGGGATAACTTGTCATTTGAAGTTCCGCCGATCAAGATTGCGGATAGGAAGAGGAAGCGTTTGAGAACGAAAGAGATACCTTTGGTGAAGGTAATATGGAACGAAGATACAGGAGATACCACCTGGGAGCTCGAGAGTAAGATGAAAGAATTATACCCCAGTTTGTTTGACGATGTCTAAGTTTCGAGGACGAAACTTCTTTTAGGGGGTAGTATTGTAAGACCCAAGATTTCATTGTATAGTTGGTTTAAGGAATATTAGGGTTTCGATGTGTTCGTGTGATGAAACATCGTGTAATTATAGGAGTTTGCTGTAATTGAGTCTGTTTTGTGCTCGTGCACTGTAATTGTACAGACTTTTGTCTTGAGATCATGTTTCTTGTATAAGAAGTGATTTGTGGTTTCAGAATAACGAGTTTTGGATTATTCTTGTTTTTGGAAAAACGAGTAGGATTTTACCCGCGGATGGAAAATCTTACTGCGTCTGTTTCGAGTGAGGTTTCGGATGGGAGTTTTATATATCTGCACGAGTTAAGATATATTCTGAGAATAATTTTCTAAGGTATGGAAGAAAATTACAGTCGCGGAAAAAGATTCGGCGACAAGTTTTGGAAATGTTAAACGTTAGACGTTCTTTCCGTAGGTTTTATGTTTGGTGAGTTTCGTTCGTCGCGGCGCGCGAGAGCTGAACGTGAGAGTGTTTCTAAGAGGTGTTGAGTTTTATCTCAAGTGGATTTGGTTTGGTTTGATCCAATGGCTAGGGTTTTGTCTTGGCTTTTTGTCTTTTGATCCAATGGCCATGTGTGAGCAAGAGCCTTGTAATAGTAAGGAGGTTTAGTGGCTTGGTCACTTAGAAAAACATCACCAAATCATCTCATTCTTTCTCTCTTTCACGTAGACTCCATTACTTTCTTTCCAACCTTCACAAATTTTCCATTTCTCACCATTTCACTTCATTTCAAGCTTGGAAGCTTAGTGGAAAGTTGTAGAGAATCACTTGCTTAAGGTAACCCTCTCTTCTCATCTCCTAGGTTGGTAGATTTTTAGAGTTGTGAGGTTTTTGGGTTTATGTTCTTAAGAGAGTTTGGTGAGAAAGGTTGTTCTTGCTAGTTCTTGTTTCATGTAAGTTGTTCATGAGAGTTTAGTAAGCATGCTAGGCTTTGTTGTTTTTGTTTTCCATGAGTTGGTGAAAAAATCTCATGAGAAAAGTTAGGGTTTTGGTTGGTTTATGTATTGATCAATTACATGAGGTTATGTTGTAAGGTTTTGAAAAGAAAAGTTGTCTTTGAACCTTTGGGCGAAAGGGAAATGCGTTGTATGGTTTTGTTTTGGAAAATCCGATGAAAAATATTTTGAGGTTTATGAAAATATTTCCTAAGTGTTTTTGGGTAGTGTTTTGGGGTCAAAATGGTTTAAAACTATTGTGACATGTGGTGTCGCTTTGTACTTTGAAAACATGTTTGAAAATAATTACCGGACGGTTAAGGCCCGTAATAAAACTTGTGCTTGGATTTGATTTTGATTTTTGAAATGAAAATCAAATAACTTGCACTCGAAGCAACCAACAAGCTTTCGGAAATGAATCGCTTGCTTATGAAAATGGTTTGCTTTTGTGCCTTGAAAGAGTGTTGGGAACTAATAGAATCAAACTAGGCTTGGGTGGAAAAAGGTGGTGTGAGTTGCTGTCTTTTGCTGTCATGACAGGTGCAACTCGCTGGGCGAGTGGTTACTCGCCAGGGCGAGTGTCACAGGTCATGACAACACGCCAGGGCGAGCTCCAGGGCAAGTAAGACCAGTCCTCCCTGCCTTCACTCGCCACCAACTCGCCAGGGCGAGCTCTGAGAGTTGAAATTTTGGATTCTGATTTCTAAACTTGGTTTTTAACTTTCTAATCCCTTTTTATTAATTTATGGAAGTGGTTGGGATTGGAAACGAGTTTTTCGGGTACTCGGAAAGTACGTAACTTATAACGCAAGAAAACGGCCATTTTGCATTTCAAATTATTTAAGACTTTGGCCAACAGTTTTGGGTCCTAAAAATAGTACAAATAACTCATGGGGGTTGATCAATACGGTAGTTTTTGGTATGGTATCCGTAAGAGTGGTTTTCCTTAGGAACCTTTAAGTTTTTGGGGTTTTGGTGTAGTTTCAATACGATTGGTTAGAGAACAATGTATTGATTGTTACGCTGCTTGTTTTAGGAAGCGCGTTGTGTTGTCTAAGCGTGTGTTGTTGACGGAAGCTTGCCGAGGTAAGGGCATCACTTTATTTCTGTCTTTTCACTGAGTTATAACATGTTTGTTGGTTATTTTCGGTGATGCGTGTTTGTGTGTTTGGCATGTATGTGTTATGTATTCTCGTGATGAGAAAGTGTTTACAATACGTGCGTTGTTTTACATATGATTGGAGATGTATGTATGAACATGTGGGTGAATACATATGATTGGAAATGTATGTATGTTTGTTGTGGTTTGTTACATATGATTAGATATGTATGTATGTTGTTATGTTTGGTTTACATATGCTAGAGAGGTATGTATTCATTGCATTAGTATACATGGGGAATCGTATGCTCATGCGTGGTTAGTGCGTAGTTGCGGGAGTGGACTACGAGGCGTAGTTGCGGGAGTGGACTACGAGGTGTGGTTGCGGGAGTGGACCCACCTGATTCTTATAGGGTTTTATTGAGTTCAACACATGGTTGCGGGAGTGGACCATGGGGTGTGATTGCGGGAGTGGATCCACCTAAATCTTGTGTGATTTAGTTGAGTTCGATACATGGTTGCGGGAGTGGACCATGGGGTGTGATTGCGGGAGTGGATCCACCTTAATCCTTCGTGATTTCGTAGTGATCGGGAGAGCTACGAGATTGTTGTTGAGTTCGATACATGGTTGCGGGAGTGGACCATGGGGTGTGATTGCGGGAGTGGATCCACCTTAACCTTGTGATTTCGTTGGTATTTTAGTAGGGGATGGACCTACGATTCCGGAATTAAACTCATGCATTGTGGTAGCTAGGGTTAGTACCACACATTGTAGAGGTTGCATTATAGGCTATGTGTGCATTGCTTATATGAACCCGTTGGTGGGAATTGCTTTGGTGGTTAAAGAGCTTTCTCTTGTGTTTGTGGAATTATTGTTATGTGTACAATCTTTCGCACCGGTTATATATATACATACTTTTATTTTGTGGTGACCCTTTCTTTCATTTGCGGGCTCATCCCACCCAGATGATGGGTTAGGTCGTGGTGACGACGGTGGCAGTTCTAGGCCATAGTGAGCATGTGGTGAAGCTTAGTATAGTTAGACTATGCGCCGGTGTGTTTTGTGCACCGTGTTTTTTGGTTAGCATAGGGTGTCTAACTTGCTTTGTTGTAAGTATTTGAATACTTAGACTTGGATTGTAATTATTCAGGAATACACTTTGCTTGTCGAAGCACCTTATGGTAATGAGTCTTTTTGTATATTTGAATGTCGGCTCATTGAAAAATATTCTATGCGCACTCTGAGTGTTAGTTGAAAAAGAAAAAAAAAAAATATAGTGCCTTTTCTGGCCTTTGAAAAACGGGTTGTTACATTGTACTTGACTGCAAGTAGACCAGACATCACTTATGCTGTGGGAGTGTGTGCCAGATACCAAGCAGATCCTAAAGTAAGTCACTTGACTCAGGTTAAAAGGATTTTGAAGTATGTGAATGGAACCAGTGATTATGGGATGATGTACTCCCATTGTGAAAATGCTACCTTATATGGTTATTGTGATGCTGATTGGGCTGGAAGTGCAGATGATAGAAAAAGCACTTCAGGAGGTTGTTTCTTTTTATGCACTAACTTGATATCTTGGTTTAGTAAAAAACAGAACTGTGTGGCCTTATCCACAGCTGAGGCTGAATACGTGGCAGCTGGAAGTAGTTGCTCTCAGTTGGTTTGGATGAAACAAATGCTGAAGGAGTACGATGTTGAACAGGATGCTCTAACATTGTACTGTGACAACATGAGTGCCATAAACATCTCAAAGAACCCAGTTCAACATAGCAAGACAAAGCATATTGACATTCGTCATCACTATATAAGGGACTTGGTTGAGAACAAAATTGTGATTCTGGAACATGTGGGTACAAAGGAACAAATTGCAGATATTTTCACCAAGGCTCTTGATGCTGTACAGTTTGAGAAGTTAAGGGGCAAGTTAGGAATTTGCCTCCATGAAGAAGCATAGCAATTACCGTTATTTGTGAAGTGGCGTGTGGCAGTTGTTTTTATCTCTCCTAATCAAGTTAAACACGATGATCAAGGTAATCATGGCCACAACCGTTATATCAGCACGCCACCATCAATTGTTGGTTATTTCAATTTCAAATCTTTACCAAATATTTCCTTTCCAAATTTAACTCCATATTCCTACAACTTCTCAACTTCTTCTTCAAACATTCTCACTAAACCAAAATCTCTCTGTCCTTGTCAATCCTACTTTCTGAAAAACACAAATCTCACTACAATGTCTCAACCATCCACTCAAACCTCTCCAAGCAAAACCTCACCACAAAAAGCCTCACCGTCGAAAACAACCACCACCACCATTCCCAACATCACAGAAAACCCCTCCGTCTCTTTACCCCAACCTTCGAATATCATCACCGACGCCACTCCTCTCACTATGATCCATCCTTCATTCAACGCCATTCTGAACCTCACACCATCAAACCCTTCATCTTCACCCAAACCAAAAACCACAAAGAGAACAAAATCCACAACTACCAGAAAACCTAAATCCCAAAAATCTAAGTCTCGATACTCATCGAACTTCAACATGCAACAGTTGTACCTTAGTGATCTTGGCGATGTGAATCCCAATGCTGCTCCTGATGTCACAGCCTCAAACCCTGATGCTCAAACCGAGACTGACAAGGGAGAGGAAACTCAAACCCTAAATTCAAAAAAAGGGGAAACTGCTGAGATGGAAGAAGAAACTATTCCCAACCCTGCCGTTGGTGAAGGAGTTGATGAAGATACTGAGAACATCAAGATTGCTGAAGATGCTCTCAAGTCACTTGTGGACTCTATTTCGAGTGATAGGGCTGTGCCAGATGCCTCAGCATCTTTGGCACACGATAAATCTCAAGATGAGATTGCTAATGATGCAGTTGCTGATTCACCTATGCAACAAAAAGAAGGTGTGACAGGTGCTGTGAACACTGACAATGCGATGTCAGAAAATCTGGACTATGTAACTGCTGATGAAGATGAAGGTACTAATAAAGATGATAGCACTGAAGATGATGTAACAATCATGAAGATTGTTAGTGACTCTAAGAAGAAGGTTGGAAAGACTGGTGTTGGTAGCAGGCTGAGAGTAAGACAAGAAAAAGTGACTGAGGTTGTTAGTGAAGAACCAAAGTCAACAAAGAAGAAGAATGTTGCAACTGTGGCAACAAAGTCTCCAAAGAAAAAGAAGGTAGCAGCTGAGGCTACCACGTCCACAAAGAAGAAGAAAATGTATGGCCCTGTGAGGAGATCTAGCAGAGTAGAAATACCTGCTAAACAGAAGAAACAAGCATCAAAAAGAAAAACCATCAATCTGAGTGTTTCAGAATCTGATGCTGAGGAGCATGCTCCAACAATCTCCACCGCATCCAAACAAAAGACACCAAAGAAGAGGAAGATTGCTGCTGCTGTCACTTGTGATGATGCTGAGGTGAATGTTCCAGGCATTGTCTCTACTCAGAAGAAGAAAGCTGGGAGATCCATTCCACAAAATATCCCTGATGTGCCAATGGACAATGTGTCATTCCACTTCAGTGCAAGTGCTGCAAGATGGAAATTTGTCTACCATAGGAGATTGGCTCTGGAAAGAGAACTATCTGATGAAGCCCTAGAGTGCAAGGAAGTGATGGATTTAATTCTTCAAGCTGGGTTAATGAAGACTGTCAGTGGGCTTGGAAGATGCTATGAGAAGCTGGTGAAGGAGTTTATTGTCAACATTGGTGAGGACTGTGATAATAAACTCAGCAAAGAATACCATCAAGTGTTTGTAAGAGGCAAGTGTGTACAATTTTCTCCAGCTGTGATCAATGCATATCTTGGAAGAAGGGAGTATGTTTATCCTGGTTTTGAGCCAACTAATAACCAGGTTTGCAAGACTATCACTACCAACCAGGTCAAGGTGTGGCCTCTCAAAGGTAAGGTACCCTCTGTAATGCTGTCTGTTAAATATGCCATCTTGAATAGAATAGGTGCAGTTAACTGGGTTCCAACCTCTCACACCTCCACCATAGCAACTAGTTTAGCAAAATTTATCTATGCTATAGGGACTGGTGCAAATGTAGATTTTGGATCATTAATTTTTGACCAAATTGTTGAACATGAAAAGTCTTGGGCCATCAAACTAGCCATTTCCTTCCCATCCCTTATCTGTGAGATTATCCTGGATCAACACCCCAACATTCTCCTTCCTGAGGATGTGCCTTGTAAGAGGGAATCACCAATAACCCTCTCTTATAAGCTTTTTGAGGGAAAGCATGCTGCTGACATTACTGTGCCCCCAAAGAAAACAACCCCTGTTGAGAATGTAGCCTCCACTTCTATGACTAGGAAGACAATGATCATATCCATGGAAGCTGCTGTTAGAGCTTTAGATGAGCAGAAACTTGAGCTTGAAAAAGTCATTTCTGCCTTGAAGAAGGAGGAAGCTGAGGAAGAAGGGTTGGTAGCAGATGCTGCAGGTGGTAATGTTGATGGTGATGGTGTTGATGCTGCTGTTGGTGATGCAGCTGGGAATGATGTTGATGAAGAAGGAGGTGACACAGAGGAGCTGGAAGTGTCTGATTCCAGTGGTTCTTTTTAAATGATGTAATGAATTTGTTGCCCTGTAAATTTTGTTCTGTTCTGTTGCTGTTACTGGGCATAGTTTTTTTTTAATTCTGCTGGTTTGTACTAAGGCTATGTAGCCATAAATTCTCTGCACTGGTACTTTTTGTCAAATTTGTGGCAAAAAGGGGGAGTAAAAACTTGGTCTGTTTTGGTTTGTTAAATTATGATCAGCTCTGGTTGGTGTTATCTGCATATGCTCTGATTATGATATGTCTGTAGTAAAGCTAGTAGTGTAGCCTGATTGAAGTATGTAGCTGGTATAGCTGTGTGATCTGATATGCAGGTGTTGAGGGGGAGTGTTGATTTGTATGATGCAAGGGGAGATGTCTGACGCAAGGCTCCAACATCTCATGCATATGTGCAGGGGGAGTAGAATTGTGAAAATGCTGAAACATTCTATCCCACATCCTATCAAGTTTATTTTCCTGACCATTTAAGGCGAAGTAGTTATTTTGTGTTCCGCTGTTGCATGCCTCTCTGATGTTCTTAAAAGATACAATTATTCTTTTCTACTGTTTTCCATGAAGGAGTAGTATGGTAACATTTTGAAATATAGCCTCTACAGATCTTTATGCTTGTGTGTTTATGTTGAGAAAAAGAAATGTAGTTGATGTATCTGCTTAAGTAGTATCTGTATGGTCATAATTTGTTTTAGCCAAAAATTTGCCAAAGGGGGAGTTTGTTGAGTCTTTGGTATTGGCTGCATTTTTGGAAATAAACTTGATGACAGATGTGCGATCCGATGCCCTGGCATTGTGTAGAGCATTGAAACTGCTCAGGAGGAGCGCTCATGACAAAAGCTATTTATGGAATGTTTATTTCTCTCTCATGTATCTTGTTTGGCGCGTTTTATAAGGTTTTATGTAAGGAAGGTTTTTAATGCTTCAGATTCAGTTCAAGAATACTTCTAAAGAGTATCTGCGTTGAAGAATATATTTTGGAAGAATCTCTTTTATTTAATATGGAGTTAATGCTTGGGTCAAATAAACCAAGCCCATGCATGTGTTATTTTCTGAAGTATTTAAAGGAGCTGCAAAACCCTAATTGTAGTCAGTTGTTCACGCCGTTATTGTGTTAGTATTCAGAATTAGGTTTTGCGTGTGTATTGTGATTGTGAGCCTTTCTTGTGTCACCTTGATGCAAGCTTAGGACGTGTTCTTGAGTTGTAATTGTGTGATCCTTCTCCAAAGCTTTGAAGCACGGAGTTAGGATTTTTGGTGTGTGTAACACTCTAAGCCTTTAGGTACGAGTGTGTAGTTTTAGGAGTGTGTCTCCAAAACTGTTTTGTCTTTGTGTGTTGAAATCCTTGCTGATTTGTAAGGTTGTAAGGGAGTGAGATGGGATCTCATATCTAGGAGTTCCTAGGTAGAAGAGTCATTGGTAGGGCCTAGGTTTTAAGTTGTAAACGGGTAGTTTGCTGGAGACTTAGAACTAGGACTATTATAGTGATATTCCTTCCTGGATTGGTATCCCCCAGACGTAGGTTGCTGTTTGCGCCGAACTGGGTTAACAAATATCATGTGTTCTTTATTTGTTCATTTGCTTATTTTATTTTATTACGCACAAGGCCGGATAGATTGCTAGAGTATCGGGTAGAGCATCGTGTATAGCGTGCCAGGAATTTCAATGTTAGATATATATGTTCTATTCAATATTTATTTATTTCAATATACTTTAACTTTTCATTTTTTTTCCTACTGTAGCTTTTCGTTTTATACACTTTTTTTTATAACTAATTGTTTTGTACACATTTTAATATTTATATAGAATTTATTTTTATGACTATTTTCTTTTCCAGACTTTGTTTTTACGTTTTTTTCAACCAAGCTTTGTATTTCTTTGTATATATTGCCATACAATTTTTTTTTAATAAAATTTTTCATACAGATTTGTTGTTACGTCGAGTAACCATACTTTATTTTTTGTTATATTGACTTTCACACAATATGACTATCATGCTCCTTTTTGTCTATTATATATTAAAAAATTAATTTAATTTTTTGTATAGAATTTAATTTTATAAATTATTTATAAGGTTAGATCAATAATTAAGAACAGAAAATTATTATCAATAAAAAATTTAATTTGTGGAGTTTTTGAGCTTACCGAGTTTTTATATATGTTTTTTGACAAACTGAGTTTTTATATTTAATTATTTATAAAGTGAATAATTTTAAAATTATGAATCTCATAAAATTATAAGGATAAACAAGTAATTTAGTTTTGTCATTCCCTCCCCTCCCCTCGTGAACCAAACACATTCACAATTAAAATCCCTTCCTTCCCCTCCCCTCCCTTCGTTTGAACCAAACATATAAATAATTAAAAATTTCTCCTCCCCTCCCCTTCCCTCCCCTCCCCCTCATTAAAATCCCTCCCCTCCTCTTTTTTGAACCAAACAGACCCTTATTGTATCGTATGTGTGTATAGGTGTTGTTTTGAAACAAGCAATGATCACCAAAAAGAGGAAGAGCAGCCACAACAATGTTGGAAAAGAGGCCTTGGGAGATCCACTTGTGATTTGTAACAGTACAAGAAATGGAGGAATTGAAAGATTGTATTATTACTATTCTGATTCACTTCCAGTGTATGGATTAGAAGGAATCAAGGGAATTACAATCTCAAATGATGAATAAAAATGAGAATTAGGAGAGAACTCCTAGAGCCAGAGAAAGAAGATGAGTATTCTCATAAATCATTCACACTCACATTCTCAATCCTAATTCTATATATAAGCTAATCATCAGGTGTAACAATCACGCAGCTTGTGTGATGGAATACGAGGCCTTGCTCCCTTCCTCAATCCCGTATTTTGCGGATCACTAACCGAATGGAATTTTCCTCCATCTTCTAGAATTTTAGACACATGTCCTCCCATGTGACGTGGCTCTTTCATTACAATACCTTCCCCTTTAAAAACAACCTTGTCCTCAAGGTTGAAGTTAGGATAACTAGCAGTCATGTCAGCAGTGTCTTCCCACGTAGCTTTTTTTTCAGTCAGACCTTCCCACTGCACCTTCACTTGTGGCACGGTTTGTTCATTTCTCATGATCTCCCTCTTTTGAATGACTGATGTTGGTTGCAGAATAGGGCCCAATTCATGTGTAGTGAGGGGTAAGGGAAGATATGGGTCTGTGTTTTGCCCTTTGTATTGCTTCAGCTGAGATATATAGAAACCTGGATTAATTCGAGCTTCAGGAGGGAGTATAAGTTTGTAAGCAACCTGGCTAATTTTCTCACAAATGGTGAATGGTCCAAAATAACGCATGCCCAATTTCTGATTTTTTCTTAGAGCTACTGAGTTCTGTCTGTAAGGTTGAAGCTTGACTAGCACTTGATCACCCACTTCCAATTGCACATCTCGTCGATGTTTATCAGCTTGGGCCTTCATAACTTGTTGTGCACGCCTCAAGTTCTCTTTCAATTGAGCCATTAACACATATCTCTCCATCAATTGTTGTTGCACAACCCCTGTATCAGTTGGTGAATGATTGTACCTAATCAAAGTGGGAGGAGGTCTTCCATATAGTGCCTGAAAAGGTGTCATGCCCAAGCTGGTATGCCAAGCTGTGTTGTACCAATATTCTGCCTAGTCAAGTGCCTTAAACCATGACTTCGGATTGTGGAAAGTGAGGCATCTCAAATACATCTCAACACATTTATTGAGAGCCTCGGATTGCCCATCAGTTTGTGGGTGGTATGCTGATGACATGGCCAAGGTGGTGCCCTGCAGCTGAAAAAGATCTTTCCAAAACTTACTCATAAATACTTTATCCCTGTCAGAAATAATGGATTTAGGTACCCCGTGTAGCTTAACTATCGTTTTCATGAAAGCTTCAGTGACAGTTTTGCTATTATAGTCCACTTTCAGAGGGCTATAGTGACTATACTTAGTTAGCCTATCAATAACCACCATAATAACAGTATATCCGTGGGAAGGGGGTAAACCGGTGATAAAATCCATGGCTACATCCTCCCAAACCTGCTCCAGAATGGGTAATGGCTGTAGTAGTCCAGCAGGAGCTCTAGTGTCATGTTTGGCCTGTTGACAGATCAAGCACTTTTTCACAAACTCTTTAACATCTTGTTTCATATTTGGCCAGAAAAATTGAGCTGAAACTCTGGCCAATGTCCTTGTTATTCCTGCATGGCCACCAATCGGGGAAGAATGAAACTCCAGCAATATCTTTGTCTTTAATTGTGTGTCTTCTGGTACTACAATTATGGATTTGTAGTAAATTAGCCCTTCTTTTTGCATAAATTTTTGCTCTTGTCCCGTAGCAATATTGTTAAGAATGCCCTGCAGTGCATTGTCTTTCTTAATGTCATTTCTTAACTCGTCCAGCAGTGTCACTTCGGCTGTAGACCAAGCCATTACACACACTATGGATAATGCATCAGCTGCAACATTATCTTTTCCTGGCTTGTACTCTATGGTAAAGTCATACCCAATAAATTTGTGCAACCATGCTTGTTGCTCTGGAGTTTGTAGTGATTGATCCAATAAGCTCCTTAGACTTTTTTGATATGTTCGGATAACGAACTTGTGCCCCAACAAGTAGTGTCTAAACTTAGCAATGGCTTCAGTGATAGCAAATAACTCTCTAGTATATGTTGACCGCTTCTGCATCCTAGGGACCATCTTTTTAGAGAAAAAAGCAATTGGATGACCCAACTGGCTCAACACAGCTCCTACCCCAGTGCCCGATGCATCAGTTTCAATAGTGAAGGGTATTGAAAATTGTGGAAGTGCCAAAACAGGGGCAGTAGTGATGGCTACCTTCAGGTTTTCAAAAGCTTTTGTAGCTTCTGTAGTCCATTTGAAGGCTTCTTTCTTCAACAAATCAGTAAGTGGTGCAGCTATTGCAGCATAGCCTTTAACAAATCGTCTGTAATAGCCGGTCAGACCAAGGAATCCTCTAAGTTGTTTAATATTGATGGGTTGGGGCCACTCCAAAACTGTCTGCACTTTGTCTTTGTCCATTGCTACACCTGTACCAGAGACTATGGCCCAAATAATCTACCTCCTTCATGCCAAAAGAACACTTTGATAATTTTACAAATAGGATATTATTTTGTAAAATTTGTAGAACAGTCTCTAAATGAATTAAATGAGCAGCAAATGAGGGGCTATAGATAAGTATGTTATCAAAGAACACCAATACATACTTTCTCAAGAATGTTGAAAAATTTGATTCATTAAGCACTGAAAAGATGCAGGGGCATTAGTTAACCCAAAGGGCATAACTAACCATTCATAATGGCCTTGGTGTGTTCTAAAAGCTGTCTTGTATCTGTCACTAGGATCCACCAGAATTTGATGGTACCCTGACCTCAGATCTAGCTTTGAAAAATATTTAGCTCCAAATAACTCATCAAGAAGTTCATCTACAGTTGGCATGGGGAAAGAATCCTTCACAGTAATAGCATTCAAGGCCCTATAGTCAGTGCAAAATCTCCAAGTTCCATCTTTCTTCTTGACCAACACAATTGGAGAGGAGTATGGGCTACTACTTGGCTGGATAATGCCCTCAACAAGCATGTCTTGAATCATGATTTCAATCTGTTCTTTCTGGCTTTGGGGGTATCTATATGGTCTGACTTTAACTGGTCATTTGCCTTCCATTAGTGGTATAGTATGGTTCTGTAACCGAGGTGGTGGTAAGCCTGTAGGTTTGTGAAAAACTTCTTTGAACCTGTTCAACAATAGCACCAATTCAGGTTCCATATTAGTGGGTAACTCTAGCCAACAATCTTGTTTTGTGATAGGCTCAGCTCTATGTATGGCAAAGCATGCTTCAATAGCATCAGTTTGGTACAACCGCCTCATGTGATTTAATTGAGCTTGCTGTGGGACCTGACTTCTTTCCCCTTGGAGTGTGACATATTTACCATTGTCAAAAAATTTAATGGACAATGACTTGTAGTCTGCTACATGTGGTCCCAGTGTGGCTAGCCATATAGCTCCCAATATCAAGTCTGCCCCCACAATAGGTAATAGGTACACAGGAACCTTTATGTCATGGTTTTGGACAGCTACACAAAGCTCAGAAATGGACCCTTCAGGACTCAAGGAATTACCATTTCCCCCTAGTACTTTGAATAAAGGAGCAGGAGCTACATCAAGCTTCGAAAAATGTGCAATTCTTGGTTGGAGGAAATTGTCTGAACTACCCCCATCCACTAGAATCTGGATTGACATTTTACCAATATACCCTGTGAATTTAATAGTGCCTACACCAGTTTCTCCTTTTAAGGCATTGAAAGACAAATGCAATTCAAGTTGTTTATCTTCCCCTGTCACAACTTGGTCTTCACTAGCGGCTTCATACACACTAGTCTCATCCTCAATTTGTAGTATCATCAAACCAAGGTTTGGGCATCTGTGGTTAAATGACCACTTGTCCTCACATGTATAGCATAACCCCTTTTCTTGCCTGATTTGCATCTCTGCTGAGGTCATTCTTTTGATATTTTGGTTTTTTGAGTAGTTGTTGGTGGGTTTTGTGTTAGGTGTTGGTAATAGTGGGGGTGTGGTGGTTCTGTTTGGGTTAGGATTGTTGAAGCTATTTGGTTTGGTAGTTGAATTTCTGGTTAAGGGTTTGCATTTCTCCTCAAAGAGTTTAGCCAAAGCTACGGCTCTTTGAATCGAACTGGGTTCCTGGGCTATGACTTCTCTCTGCAAATCAGGTTGTAACCCACTAACAAAACAGTCTAGCAATGCTTCAGTACTCACACCATAAACTCTATTAGCTAAAGAAGTAAATTCCAAATAATATTCAGCAACACTTGCTTTTTGAGTCAACTTAAACAGTGTCGCACGAGGACAATCATAACAAGAAGGGCCAAAATCTACCTCAATAACTCGAGCAAACAGCTGCCATGACTGAAATGGGTTGGTACGTTGCATCATTTGGTACCATGGTACTACCTTCTGATCTAGATGTACTGCAGTGATTGTCAAACGATCAGCATCGGGGGTGTTGTAGTATTCGAAGAACTGCTCGGCTTTGAAGATCCACTCAATCGCGTGTGTACCGTCGAATCGGGGAAATTCGAGCTTCACGCTTCTAGTATGGAATGGATGTTGTTGTTTGCGTGAGTCCGTTTCACCATGTTGATCTTCTGCTGCACGTTGAAGCAACGATTCCACTGCTGTTTCGATTCGTGCGATGCATCCTTCGTTACCCATTTCTATCAGATCCATGCGTTGAGCATGATCTCGATCACGAATATCAATGACGTCCATGAATTTCTGGAGCTGAAGTTGGACGCTGTTCGCGATCTCCTCTTGGAGCTCTTTCAGGCGTGCGTTATCGGACATGATGGGATGAAAGCACCAATGTAACAGTACAAGAAATGGAGGAATTGAAAGATTGTATTATTACTATTCTGATTCACTTCCAGTGTATGGATTAGAAGGAATCAAGGGAATTACAATCTCAAATGATGAATAAAAATGAGAATTATGAGAGAACTCCTAGAGCCAGAGAAAGAAGATGAGTATTCTCATAAATCATTCACACTCACATTCTTAATCCTAATTCTATATATAAGCTAATCATCAGGTGTAACAATCACGCAGCTTGTGTGATGGAATACGAGGCCTTGCTCCCTTCCTCAATCCCGTATTTTGCGGATCACTAACCGAATGGAATTTTCCTCCATCTTCTAGAATTTTAGACACCTGTCCTCCCATGTGACGTGGCTCTTTCATTACATGATTCCATCAAATGATCTGTGTAAAAGTTGTTGCTAAGTTAAGGTATATATTATAGGCGAGTTCTAGCATGAACTGGTGAGTTCTAGCATGAACGACCCAAATGGGTCGTGTACCGCGACCCACTTAAAAAACCTGCTACTGTAAGTGATGCCAGTTTTAATAATATTATAATAGTTTTATTATTTATATTTTTAACCCATATAAATTATTTATAAATATTTCACATAAATTATGTTATTTATACTTTGAACCCATATCAATTTGTATTGAAGAACATTTATTAACAACAATCACTGTAGCTTCTGCTAACTATTACGAATCAGAGCCGAATCAGATCTTCACAGCAACCGCCGGTAGTGGAGGAGGAATAAAAAAATATAAAATTTTGATATGGGTTTATTTTTTGAGTTAGCACCATTAAGAAGATGGTCAGATAAATGGTCCAAGTGTTAAGAGAGTTTAAAGAGGATGTGCAATGTATCAAATAATTGGTTCTTGATTGAGAAGGAATAAACTTTGTCTGAATAAAGAAAAAGTATTTAATTATAAATTCAATTAACAGTAAAATAAAATACCCTTCTTTGCTAAGTAATTATCCAATGAAATGGAATGGTAGTTAAGAACTTAGTGAGTTAATTAGGCCACTTGTGCCAGTTGTGCCTCATGTGAAAATATTTCCATAAAACTTAGTTAGGCTTTTAGGCTGTTAGTTATTTCAATTTAGTCAGTTAGTTAGTTGTTTTTCTTTTACTACGAATTATGTTTAGCATTTATTCTCTGTCTCGTTCTCATAAAATAAATAGTTACAGATAGAATAGGATCATTGTAGTTGTTTTTTCTGTCTCATTCTCATATAAATAACAGACATAATAGGATCAGTGTAGATTTGTTGTTTCTTTTCATTTCCTGATGCAGACACTTCTTGTTTGCTAAGAAAAGTATTCAACAACCTCAACAACAATGGATGAACAAAAGGTTGAAGATGTTCTTGAAAGCTTGAAGAAAATAGAAGTAGGCCAAGGGAAATTCATATTGGATATGAGTGAAGCAATTGAATGTCTCAAGAAGCCCTCACTACTTACTGAAGCAACAATCTATGCAATGATGATTCTCATCGGTCGACATGTTGATGTTCACATGATTGATGGTTCTCTACACTTTGGTATACTCATAGTTACATAATTCACTACAGTACCGGCGAACCGCGAATTGGTTCGCGCGTAACGGTTCGTGATACTTTTACGTATTGGTTTGTCATAATTCGTGAACCAATTCGCAGAAACACACGTACCAAATAATAAATAAATGACTCGATAAAAAAATAAGAAAAAAAATTACAAATTATAAAAATTAAAAATAGAATAAAAATAAGAAAAAAAGAAGATACAAAACATAAAAATAGGAAAGAAAAAAGTGAAAATAAGAGTTTTTAGAAAAAAGCTTAAGTTGTTTGGTAATTGTTGGTTTTTTTAGCTCAAAAGTCTTTTATCTATATATTATCTATTACTATTTATAAAAAGTATACAAATTTTTGGGATGACTTTTTCATTATTCTTATTTAACCCTTAAAACAAACTACCAAAAAAAATAAAGTAAACACATTTCCAAATTATTAGCACAATTGATGAATAAAATCACCAAATTAATAGAGATGATTAGTTATCTATTATCTATTACTATTATCTATAGCAATATATAAAGAATACCCCCTTCCACACGGACTTTTCTTATTGTCATTTTTGCCCTTCACTCTATTTAAATATTTGTATATGTTGAAAAATAACTTCCACATAAAAATAGATTAAGTAGTTATTTATATTTGCACAATAGAGAATATCGATCACACAAACGGGCGGCTAGTACTCATAAAAATTAAGCAAATTTTTTTCTATCAAGAGCTTCTTGCAAATTTGTTTGGCCCATCTTCTCCTTTCATTGAGTAAGAAAGTCTAAAATAAGCAGGAGCAAACAGTACCTAAGTTAAAGAAAATCTACGCATACAAATAGAAATAGAAACCATGATAAAATAATAACTCAATCTAACATATAACAACCAAAAATAAAAAAGGAAGTTATAACAACTTAAAAAGATATAAGAACCTAATAAAAGAAGTTGTGTGGGGAAAAAAGGAAAAAAAATTAGGCAACTTATATAAAATATTATGGACAAAATTTAGGTGTATTTCTTTATGTGTTTTTCATATGCTTCTTAACATAAAATTCATATTTTATTGATATAACAAACTTTAAGAAAATCATGAATTTGAGGAATACATAGTTTTTTTGTTAAGAATCATGCAAAAAGCATCTAAAGAAATGCACTAAGTTTTATCCAGAAAAGAAATCATGTCTATAATAAAAGATTTAAAATAAAAAAATAGAAACAAAAATGCATATATATATATATATATATATATATATATATATATAGGATATACACATTTTTATGTTAATATAATGACGAACTTAAATATCAAATAATAATCGATAGATCCCGTGGTCTTTAAACTAATTTGTTTTACAAACTCACTAATGATGTTAATATTTTTCATCATATAATTTGTTTTTGTTTTAACTAAATATGTTTTCTAATTCATAGTTTATCGACTAATATATTAGAACGTACCACAAACCAAAATAGCATACCAACTATGCATACCCACTATGTACCAGAATCTTGCAAGGTTATGTACCGCGTACCCGAACTCGTACCACGTACCGAAGTGAATTGCGAACCAGGTGACTATGGGTATACTCTATGTTCCAACAGACTTAGGTATTGTTTGTTGTTTTTTGAATATCATTTGTTCTTCTTTTTTTAGGAAAATTGTTTTGTTTTATGTATCAATTCCTTTGTTATATTCTATGTTAGGTATTCAACTAAAACAATATACAATGGGAAATAATATAGTTAAAACCCTAAATATTCCATTGGATTCTATTATGGAAATTGTTGGTAAAAGAGTACATGTTTTGTGGAAGAATGGTGACTGGAATATTGTGATAGTTGATGAAAAAGAGGAACCACAAACATCAACACATTCAAATGCATCATCGTCATCTCTAGGATATGTTATACAGTGGGAACCAAGTTTACAACACAGTAGCCAATGGCAACAGCCGAGTTTACAGTACATAGCACCCTCACATCTCCAATACAAAGAACCTTGGCAGACAAATTTCCTCTATAGTAGCCAAAGGCCTCCTTTTCTTAGCAACCAGCGCCCGAGTTTGCAGTACATAGCACCCTGGCATCCCCATTATAGAGAGCCGTCGCAGACAAGTTTCCTCTACAGTAGCCAAAGGGCTCCTTTTCTTGGCAACCAGCGGCCGAGTTTGCAGTACCTAGTTCCTTCAGACATCATCCACTTTTATCAGGTTTCCATTCTATACTTAAATTTGCATACCTAAGAATATACTTTTCTGTCTATATTTTGATTAAATAATAACAATTCTGTCAACGAAATTTGTGAAGAAATTTAATGGGAGGAAATGGGCGAATAGTGAAAAAGTTGTTATACTGTCATATGCAAAATTTCAAGGAATGCATTCACTTGTAGAAGCACATCAGAGGTCTCCAAAATCAAAGACTATAGATTTTTGCCCAACCCTCTTTCTTTTAGAGGAACAATATTAGGTTAGTGCTATGTATTGTGAAAGATAAGAATGCTACACACATAGAGATTGTGAAGCTAACTGATTTCACTCACTTAGTGTTGTTTGTCATAGCTAATAACTGTTTGTAATAAGTTAGTTAGATTTCATTCTCAAAATTGTATATAAACTATTGTGTATGCATTGTATGAGCTAGCAATTGTGAAATAAATATTTCTCTACTCATAGGCTCGCCGCGTGCCTATTCTGTGTAATCTCTTTTATGCATTGTATGTTTTGTGATGTCTTTGTTTTCAGCTACATTAATTGCTTATTCATGTAACTTTAAAGTGCTTGTCTAACTTTTTGTCTCTGTTACCATCTAGGAACGCATTCAGTATCGCCACCTGGATATACGGATTCGTGAAGAGAAGCAAGAGGAGGAGAATTAGTATTGTAGAGATGCAAGGAACTATCCAACCTTTTGTGAAGCATGTTGTGTACTTTTTTTTTTGAAGCATGTTGTGTACTTGTTCACAAGGTTTCCTTATTGAAATTAGTAGTACTTGTTCTAGTTCACAAGGTTTCCTATTTTCTCAATATTCTGATGATACAATTTTAGTTCACAGAGTTACCTAATTGAAATTAGTAGTACTTGTTGACAAGGTTTCCTAATTGAAATTAGTTCAGTTTCAAGGTTGCCTTATGCTATCAACATGTTGTGAGTAACTATTGAAACTTTTAACTGTAATGTGCTTTCCTTAGCTTTTTCCTTGTTCTGTGCGATCGAGCGACTATCAAGTTGGTACAGTTCAGGTTGATAAATTCCTAGTCTCTGTAAACAACATTGTTGTATTCATGTTCTGTGCCCCCTAAATTGCAAATTATGTGAAAGCCAGCTGGAGAATGATTGGCATACACTTTTCCACTGCCGATTGTTGGAATGCCGCAGACCAAAAATTATCTTGTAGAGCATATATGATCTGGCTATGTTAATTTATTTTTTATAATTTAATGTTTACTTTTTAATATTAGGAATGTACTTCTTCGTTATCATATGCAAAAGTCAGTAACTTGGATGCCTCGCTTACGCTGCTCTTCTCTAAACCATCTGTGTTATGTTATGAGTGTGTACCTAATACCAGAAACAACTATATAGGAGATTGAGAGAATGATCAATTCGTTTTGGTGGGGAGGAGAAACAAACCATAGAAGAATTATATGGTTGGCTTGCGATAAAATGACATATTCAAAAGAATTTGGTTGTTCATAAGATAGATAGAACGACATTTTCTTATGCTAGTCGCCATATTTTTGATGATGTTCCTCTTTGTATTCTTCCTTTATTGAATAATAATGAAGTAAGTTAAGTGTGTTTGATTAAAAATAAATTGTTGTATTCATATTTATTCTATAAGTTTAAGTTACTTCTTACCTTAGTTTGCACATAATGGTTCCAAAGTAATTACAAAGTACTTTAGGCTTCTCTTCTCTCAACCATCTTTTTGTTCAGCTCGAGAACTTTAGGCTTCTTTGTTATATTATGGTTATAAAATTCCTCCTAATTAGATCATGTCTCCACTATTGCTAAGCAAATACTTCATTCATTAGTTCCCTCATACAAATAGATTTTGAGAAATGTTATACAAAATATCTTTGTTTTTCCATCTCCATAAAGCAATTGCATCATATATGATATATCCCCCATCCCTCAAACCAACAAGTAATGAGTAACACACCCCGGCCCTTCTATTTTGGTATTTTGTAAATTATTGTGGTGTGGTGTTTGTAGATGCAAATCATAGAGTGAGATTTTAGATGAGAGGAAAAAAAAATTGGGGATTTCCATGCTTTTGTTGTTCACTTGTTCTTGTGTTGTATCATGGAAAATTTCTCTTTTGACCCCTCAAGTTTCTTTTATACCGCCTAACGGACGTTTATCTCGGTTTATATGAACCAAATTTTAAGATATTTCGGTTAACAGAAACCGAAATAGTCTTATATATAAACAGAACTGCTTCTTTTATATCAGTTACGAATTTTCTTCAAAAATACAACAACACAACTCCTTCAACCTCTCAAGTGCGATTTTTCCAAAAACAACAACTTTGTGCTTCAAAACATACTTAATCAAGTAAGTTACATACCTTTTTGATCATTCATTGTGTTTGTCATCAAAAGGCATTACTCTATGATTTTTTTTCTCCATAAATCTTTGTATTTTTTATTTTGTGGTTTGAATTGTTGATTTTGTTGTTTGAATTCTTGATTTTGTTGTCAATTTAATTACATGTTTACATGATTGCATGTGGAGTTTTATGTTTAATTTGAATTTGATGTTGTTTGCTATTATGTTGTATCCTAAGTGTTTGATAAAATGTCTAAATGAAATGAGATTTATTGATTTGATATTTTTTTTGTATGTTTAGGTATAGATCGAGATATTGGCAGAGGTAGACATGGTAGGGAAACTAGCAAAGCACATGCTTCTGCTCGTTTGAAGGGTCCAGCTCCTGCACCTAAAAGAGGACGTGGTAGGCAAGGACAACATTTGGTGCAAGGAACACACGATGGTGAAGTGGGTGCGTCGGTTGGTTTGCGTTCACGATCACGTGCACGACGTGTTGAGGATCCTGTTGCCCAGCCTGATTTTGATGCAAACCAGTATATTAATGATGATGTCGATTATGTTGAAGACCAAGGTTTAGCACAACAACAACCACCACCACCACCTCCGCAAGAAGCACCACCTCAAAATGAAGTTCAAGTTTATGGAGGAGGACCCCATGATTTGTCGTTACTAACGGAATACTATAAGCACATGGCAATTCCGATATGAGACACAAATCCTAATAATAATGATGTAAGCTAAAATTACGAATGTTTTATTTTTTACTATATTACATTGGCTAGCTATAATTATGGTAAATTTATAATGGTTTATATTGTTGGAATTATTTCAGGTTTTAAAGAGAACTTTGCGTTGCAAGCGGGAAGAAGGTGATAGATATCGACAAACCGAATGAAGACCAGACGTGGTTTTTGGGTATAGTTGAAGCAACCGGGTTGAAGCCGCTAGTCAAAACCAATTTTAGCATATTTGACTATGGACTTATCTCGGCTTTTGCTGAAAGATGGCATGCTGAGACGAGTATCTTCCATCTTCCTATAGGTGAGCTAGGCATCACATTGGACAATGTCCAATGTCTGTTGCATATTCCAATCGAGGGAAAGTTTCTGAATCATAGGAAGATGACAAGGGAAGAAGGGGTTGAGATGGTTAGTACTTATCTAGGAGTTTCCTCTGCGATGGTGCTGAAATTATTTGGTGAGCTTGGCGGTCCGTATTTGAAGCATAAATTCGTGACAACTGTTTTCATAGACAACTGGGATTACGCTGATAAAGCGATTGTTGAAAAAAGACCAATGCATGATATTAGGTTGTTCAGGGAGAGGGCGATACGGGCTTTTTTGCTATATTCGGTCGGGTGTACCATATTCAGCAACAAAACTAACTACTATGTGGAAGTTGTTTATTTACAATTTTTTCAAGATTTGTCGACTGTCCATTAATGGAACTGGGGCGCTGCTGCTCTTGCTCATTTGGAAAATTATTTGGACCATGCTTCTTTGGCAAAAACGAATCAGATGGCTGGCTACATGTAATTTCTTCAGGTACAAATATATGTGAGATTACCATATTACGTTACAAATATACGATATTATTTGATTATAACGATCATCCTTTTTTTGTCATTATTTCAGGGATGGATAATTGTTCACTTCCCTCGTCTTAGTGTGTGGGGTACTGACACCAAATACGAAGACCATATGGACTGGAATGCGTTATTTGTTTCGGGCCAAGGCCATAAGAAGTTTGATGGATATAGACTAAGTGTGGATAACTATCCAAATGTCCGATTGCGTGTTCATTCCATATGATGGCTGTCGGCATGTTCGCCCATTGATAAATGCATGTTGGTTTTCAGGGTGGATAAGGGATGGTAAAATTAGAGCCAAACATTTGCCGGAACGTGTGCTGAGACAGTTCAAGTTTGTACAAAGCATTCCAAGACATCCGAGTACGGCTGCTACTCCGGGCATGAACTTATTTGAGATTGATCGCGTGTGGATGGAAGAGTTAGATTTGAGAATGATTGATGAAGGTATGAGGGGTCCGACTGTGGTTAACCCATGAGATTTGAGAATGATTGATGAAGGCATCGAGTTTCGCATCCAATTATGCGTCCCGTGGAAGGTGTTGAAGAACCATCAAGGCCACCTAACTTAGAGTTTGTGAAGGAGGAGTAGGAAGCAAGGTGTGACCCTAATGCATTTGAGGTATGTGGGAATGTCAGTAACGAGCTTCGAAGGGCACTTAACGCATGTGAGGCGCAGGGAGGTTCTTCAATTTGGCATACGGTGCGGCGGGTCTTGGGAATGCTCAACCCGTGTATAACGTATCGACGACTTAGGCGGAGGAGACGATATCGTGAGCGCACTTGATGGTTGATGTTGGTTGTATTTTGATTAATGACTTTATGTAATTTGATGTATTTTGTTTCAGACAATATTTGTGTCGATGTTTGATGATGTTGCACTTTAGTTATCTTAGATTGATGTAATTTGGTTATGACAATGTGTTGGTTGTTTGGTTTATGTTGCACTTTATGTTGATGATGGTTGTATTTTGATTAATGACTTTGTATTGAATTTGGCGTTTTGTGTTATTATTATTGATAAGTTCTGGTTGCTTTAAATTTGCGCACAAATGCTTAAAATTTGCACACAAACACAGGTTTGGAGCTCACCTTCGTGGTGGTGCTGGAAAGAACCAGAAGCATTGGCTCCTGTCTTCTGTTAAATCCTATTTCGGTTTCTGCGAACCGAAATTTTTCTGAAAAAATATATAATTCGGTTTCTGCGAACCGAAATAATACAAGAATATACATTTTTTCGGTCAACAGAAACCGAAACTCTGGAAGTTATTCAAAAAAAAAACTTTGCAAAATTAGAAACATCATCATAGACTAAATGAAAAATTGGAAGCATATTCCTTGATTGAAACAAAAGAAAAACAAACATTTAGAAACATCGTTCTTACCGGAAACATACTAAACAAAGACTACATAAATCATACTTAATGGAAACAAACAAAAAAACATCTTAATGGAAACTAAATATGACATTAGATAAAACACATTTAATACTTTAAAGGTGAACATAGTTTGGATCTTCCGGACCAACACAACTTGCAAGGATAGCCTCAATAGATCTTGTTAGTGTCGCATCTAGCTCGTTAGGACCCTTTGTGCTAAACTGCTTGAAAGTTGAAAGCATCAGGTCAATGTCATCGTTGTTTTCAAGCTTCATAGAGGTGAAACTTACGCTTCCATCGAAACCAATTGAAGGTTTTCGATACATGAGATTCGAGACCGTTCTGTTGTCATTCCGATTGTTGACAATTTGATTCAGCTGCTGTTTGAGACCATCGAGTGTTTCATCGTCGTTAATCCGAAACAAATTTGGTCTTCCGCTGTTGAGGTAATCTGCTGCTAGGTGAGATCGCATTCGTTGAGTGAGTGAAACATCCATCTTTTTTTTTTGTGATGAGAATTTACACAAGACCAAATGTAAATTTAAACACAAAGTGGGTGTGGGTGTGAATGAAATTCGGTTGATGTGTGTTAATGAGATAGGTGAGCAAACTTATGGTGGTAGATGAACTTTAATTAGGTTGTTGGATGTTTATCCGGTGTAAATGCGTTAGGTGAAAAAGTATTAAAAAAAATCACATAAAAAAGAACAACCTTTATTAAATTTCAGATATTTTTAAGACGTACACTAAAATCACAACAACGTAATTGAAAATACGACAATTGCATAAAATCTTAATAAAAGATGTTCATTAATTTGCAACAATCAAAGTAGCGTACATACATGGATATTTGGGATCAACTAAAACGGAGTTGAACATAGATTCCACATCTTCATCATATTTCAACTCTTTCCACTCGTATTTACGTATTGCATCATCGAAATCACACACACGATCACAGGCTAGATCGATGAATGGTTCGTAATAACCAAGTTTGTCAATCTTGATTTGTCTGGCATATTTGAAATGGTACATGACTTGAATCTTGTCTTTGAGAGTACTAAGACTCCTTAAATTGTCCTTCAATTCGACGCAGAATAGTTCGTCGATACCGCGAAACCTGACAGTAAATGCACGAGATGTCGCTGAACAATTAATAAAAATACGATTTGAAGAATTCATTTTCAAAAATTGTAAGTAATGATCCTGGATGTCTGAGAATATGAGTAAGGATTATGTATTTATACACGAATCCGATAAATTATAGCCACAAAAATTTGTCGATGTTATCTCAATCACTGGAAAAAAAAGGTATAGGGTGCCATGTTAATCACATGTGAAGAATTTTTAAGACGTACACTAAAATCACAACAACGTAATTGAAAATACGACAATTGCATAAAATCTTAATAAAAGATGTTCATTAATTTGCAACAATCAAAGTAGCGTACATACATGGATATTTGGGATCAACTAAAACGGAGTTGAACATAGATTCCACATCTTCATCAGATTTCAACTTTTTCCACTCGTATTTACGTATTGCATCATCGAAATCACACACACGATCACAGGCTAGATCGATGAATGGTTCGTAATAACCAAGTTTGTCAATCTTGATTTGTCTGGCATATTTGAAATGGTACATGACTTGAATCTTGTCTTTGAGAGTACTAAGACTCCTTAAATTGTCCTTCAATTCGACGCAGAACAGTTCGTCGATACCGCGAAACCTGACAGTAAATGCACGAGATGTCGCTGAACAATTATTAAAAATACGATTTGAAGAATTCATTTTCTAAAATTGTAAGTAATGATCCTGGATGTCTGAGAATATGAGTAAGGATTATGTATTTATACACGAATCCGATAAATTATAGCCACAAAAATTTGTCGATGTTATCTCAATCACTGGAAAAAAAAAGGTATAGGGTGCAATGTTAATCACATGTGAATTTCGATGCAATCTCGTCCACAAAAAAAGTGTCGGTGCAACCTCGGCCACAAAAAAGAGTGTCAGTGTATTGCCGAAATATTAATTAATTCATTGAATAACTACATTTCTCTTTTTCCCCCTCAATACTATTTTTATACCCCCCATGTTGAATTTTGCGTAAAAAACCGCCCTTTCGGTTCGCAGAAACCGAAATAAGTTAGCATGTACAAATAATTTGGTTTGTAGAAACCGAAATAACCTGATATGCAAACAGAAGTTGTTGCTTCTGACTTACAGAACCACCTCATATAAAATGAGGTCGAAACCTGTTTTTTCACATTCCAAATATTAAGTTTACGCAGTCAATTCCTTACATCAAAATTTCATTATTATAATGTTTAATTAAACTACATCAATATACCAAATATTACATAACGATAATGTTCACAAGTTAGATGAAGTCCATAACCATAATTACATCAAAATAATGCATAACCAGAATAACGCAAATTTGAATCGTTACAACGCATAACCAAAAAATGATGCGACTGCCAACAAAATATCAAAATAACCAAATCACTTAAGTCAATTACATAACAAAATAACATAGCACTCGATCGGTTCATCTGAAGAGCTTCCAACACCATGCGGCTTCACCAACAAGTTTTTGCTTCTTTCAACTTCCAAGAGTTCTTTAAAACGTTGCTGCCTATCCACAAAAAGTGACTCCCATGTAGCAGCTTTTGGGGTACATACTTTCTTCCATCCAGGAGCCGTTGGAGGTATCGGGCATCCTTCCTTCAATGTGACCAAGAGAAAGTGATCCGGAATTGCGCCAATGCAAATTATCTTGGAAGTAAGTGTTGTGGGAATTGTGCCACGCAACGGGAAACATGTTTTTGAAGCTCCACATCTATCAATCTTCGACAAATGAACCACAACCTTTTCGCAATGAGAAGCTACAACGAAGCCCATGTATGGAAAGGTAAACCACTTTTCTTGAAGTGCAACACCGTGCATTGATGATTTTCTCTTAGGCTACACTAGTGCATCTTCAATATACTTCATCCGCTCTTGACCACCAAACAGGTTCAGATACATTTCCCTGTGCAAGTTCAACTCCCTATTCATGTGAAGCCTTAAAAGCTCAAAGTCATCTTCGCAATCATTTAGAAACAAACTTATAGCATGGTATCCACAATAACCGTCACCGGATACGTCCGTAATATCTTCAATGTACGGACGCATAAACTTCGGAATATGCTCAAAGAGAGGATTTTGAGGTGCAGAAGAAATAGGTATTGGAGCCAAACTACCGACCACAACCTTTCCGGACATCGGAGGCTTTGCTTGTGAACTTGACGGTTTTATTTGTGAACTTGACGGCTTTGATTGAGAAGCTTGCGCATCGGCCACTTGTTTATCACTTTCGACAACTTTGTTGGAACAAAGTGGGTCTGACATAAATCCCTAGTATTTTAAATGGTTTTGATGATAACAAAGTATTAAAATTGCAATTGGTATTACTAATGATTATTCTAGTGTGCAGAATTAAAAGTTAAAATTCACTCAAAAGCACTATGAATAAAAGCAGAGAAGCCAAGCTAAGAAGCTCTGAAAGTATATCACTGTTCATCAGAAGCTGAAAATTCAAGTTTTGAAGTAAGTGGCTCTGAGGACAAAAGCTAGACTCTGAAAGGACTCAGAAACTGAAGACCTTAAGAAGCTACAACTACAGACTCTGAAACAAAAGGAATGTGCATCACTCAAAAACTGACAGAATCAGAATCAATGATTGAAGAACAATCTACTTTGGGACTCTGTCACATCCATAGGAAGGAATATTCGTTGGTACAACGTTAACCTTATCCATAAGTTAGGCGCATTTGAGGATTGTACGACTGTACTATTATTAATCAAAATGGTTGAGTGATAATTCAAATTGCAAGGTAGTGGAATTGGATTTCATTACCAAAGAAGGCAATGTACAGCTATCAATTGTACAATCAAATTCCAGCTGACATCTTATCTCTCTGCAACGGTCATTACATTCCATTGAAGTATAAATAGAAGACTCAAATGGAAGAAATGACTACTGTTCTATTACTGCGTTTAAGGCTCTGAAACATTCTGACATTCAAGACTCTATCTGTCATTCTTAGTCTTAAAGCAAATCTGTGTTGTATTTTGTAAACACCTCTGATAGTATATCAAGTGTCCATTAACATTCATTCTTATCTTTAAGTTTGTTTGAGAAGTCTCTCGTTAAGTGTAACTTGAGCAATCTGAGAAGTCTCTTGCAAGTGTGCTTAAGCAATTTGTAATCTTGTGAAGATTATAGTGAAAAGCTCTTGTTAGTAACAAGGGGACTGGACGTACTCTCAATTTGTGAGAGGAACTAGGATAAATCTTGTGTCATTCTTTCTCTCCCTCAGAATCTCTTTATATTGTGTTTATATCCGCTGCAAACTTGTTTTTATTTGAGAAAAAGATTCAATTTTTTAAACACAATTCAACCCCCCCCCCCCCCCCCCTTCTTGTGTTTTTCCACCTTCAAACTTGTCGTCACTCTTCAAGAGACTACGGCATTGTTGGAGAGCCCATATGAAGTTGTCTTCTCTTTCATTACTAAGTCAAGCAAACCCAACGTTGAAGGTCTTTTCCCGTTGATGTGAAACCAACAATCTCAAACAATGACATTTTGTATTTGTTAGTTTTGTACGTCGAATCCATGGCCAACACGGTAGGAAAGGAATTGAAGAGACTTACAGACCTAGGATGTGCAAAGAAAACATCCTGAACCACCGGTGTTCCTTCTTTATCGACTGACCGCGTCTTGAAAAAATATTTTTTTTCTGCTAACTTCTTGAATAGGTGTTGCATTCGGTCATTGAAGCCCTCATAGAAATTTTCAAACGATGACGGGCATTGTAAATCTGTCTTTGGTTGGTCTTGTTCTCTGGATCACTCTCCTTCAAAGTGGCAAGTATATTTTTTGGCGCCACCGAATTCCGAGTAAATTCGTCCATAGTCTCCTTCTCTTCCGCTTCAATTGACCAACAACCAAATGTCCTTCAAGTCCTTTGTCCAACTCGTGGTTATGTGTGTCGTCGACAACGGTCATGTTCCATTTTCTATCGGTTTGATGAAAGTAACCACGAAGTCGAAAGGGACATTGGCATTTCCTCGTCCCAATTTTTTCTGTTTTCAACTTCTTGCCTTTTGAAACATAGGTTCCGCTTCGCTCGCAAACCAACATGAAATACGGCTTCCGTTTATCACCACCAAAATCAGATTTCCCAATGATGATCCCAAACTTCAACTTGACGACAATACTACGAGCCCATTCAATTAATTCATCACGGTCTTCACTTGCCATAGTAGTCTGAAAATGTGACCCTGTGTCGATCTCAATGACAAGAGGCTTTGATCCCGAAGGTTTAAACTCAACAATGCCTGGTGCATTGATGCCCAACACAATTTGGCGATGTGGTTCGCCTTCGTCTGACATAACTGCAAATTATAAAAACGCATAAAAAATAAAATTAGCGACATATAGCACACATATTCCTACTAGTTTACTTGCTTTAATAATTCTAATCTAACATGTAAATTGTAACTAGTGCAAGGCAAGACATCATAAAAAAATGGCAGCATATATCCAAAGTCAGTGAGCAGCGCAAAAAATGTTAAGTCCCAGGATATTTCGGTTTTTGTCAACCGAAGTCATGTTTTGGTTTCTATAAACCGAGCGAATCAGGGTCGGAAACCTAGAAATTCTAGACCCCTATGACAGCTTAAAAGGAAAAATTAAACCGAACATTACCTTTAGATTGAGCTTCAATGCGTTTCACAAGCGTTAGTAGACGTTCCAATGTTGATTTTAAGCTATCAAATGGGTGACAAACGGATTTGGATCGTGGGAGTATTTTATTTGTGTGATGATGAAGTTTGAAAAGTGATGAGCTGATGTTCAGTTCCATATACTTATAAGGTTAATTCGGTTCGTATAAACCGAAACTAAACGTGATTGGTTTCTGTTAACCAAAATTTAAAATATTTCGTGAAATTCTTGGCACGCTATACACGATGCTCTACCCGATGCTCTAGCACTCTATCCGGTCTCACACGCAACGAAACAAAACAAGTAAAGAAAAACAAATAAAGGAGACAAGTTATTTGTTAACCCAGTTCGGCGCAAACAGCAACCTACGTCTGGGGGATACCAATCCAGGAAGGAATATCACTATAACAGTCCTAGTTCTAAGTCTACAGCAAACCACCCGTTTACAACTTAAAACCTAGGCCCTATCAATGACTCTTCTACCTAGGAACTCCTAGATATGAGATCCCATCTCACTCCCTTACAACCTTGTCAACATCAAGGATTTCAAAACACAAAGACAAAACAGTTTTGGAGACACACTCCTAAAACTACACACTCATACCTAAAGGCTTAGAGTGTTACACACACTAAAAGTCCTAACTCCGTACTTCAAAGCTTAGGAGAAGGATCACACAATTACAACTTAAGAACACGTCCTAAGCTTGCATCAAGGTGACACAAGAAAGGCTCACAATACACAGTACACACGCAAAACCTAGAATACTAGTCAAAGCACAATAACGGCGTGAACAACTATACAATTAGGGTTTTGCAGCTCCTTTAAATACTTCAGACAAATAGGCAAACACGGGCTTGGTTAGATTAACCCAAGCATTAACTCCACATTAAATAAAAGAGATTCTTCCAAAATATATTCTTCAAAGAAGATACTCTTCAGAAATATTCTTGAACTGAATCTGAAGCATTAAAAACCTTCCTTACATAAATCCTTATAAAAAGCGCCAAACAGGATTCATGAGAGAGAAAACAACATTCCATAAATAGAACTTGTCATGAGCGCTCCTCCTGAGACATTTACAATGCTCTACACAATGCCAGAGCATCGGATCGCACATCTGACACCAAGTTTATTTTTCCAAAAATGCAGCCAATATCAAAGACTCAACAAACTCCCCCTTTGGCAAATTTTTGGCTAAAACAAATTATGACCATACAGATTTTACTTAAAGAGATACTTCAACTACTACATTTCTTTTTCTCAACACAAACACACAAGCATAAAGATCAGTAGATGCTATCCTTCAAAACAGTTACCATACTACTCCTTCATGAATAACAATAGAGAAGAATAAATTGTATCTTTTAAGAATATCAGAGAGGCATGCAACAGCGGAACACAATAACTACTTCGCCTTAAATGGTCAAGAAAATAAACTTGATAGGATGTGGGATAGAATGCTTCAGCATTTTCACAAGTCTACTCCCCCTGCACACATGCATGGGATGTTGGAGCATTGTGTCAAACATCTCCCCCTGCATAATACAATTCAGCTCCCCCTCACAACCTGCATATCAGATCACAGCCACATAGCTACATACTCCATTCAAGATACACTACTAGCTACACTATATCATAACCAGAGAATATGCAGATAATACCACCAGAGTAGAGCAGATCATAATTAAACCAAGTTTGTACTCCCCCTTTTTGCCACAAAATTTGGCAAAGATAATAGTGCAGAGAGTTAATAGGTACTGAGCCATAATACAAACCAGCAGAAATAAGACAATATATGCCCAGAAATAGCAACAAAACAGTACAAAACAAACAGGGCAACAAATTCATTACATCAACTAAAAGGAACCACTGGAATCAGACACTTCCAGCTCCTCTGTGTCACCTCCTTCTTCACCAACTTCATTCCCAGCTGCATCACCATCAGCAGCATCAACACCATTACCAGCATCATCAGCACCTACATCAGCTACCAACCCCTCTTCCTCAGCTTCCTCTTGCTTTAAGGAAGTGATGACCTTTTCAAGCTCAACCTTCTGCTCATCCAAGGCCTTAACAGCAGCTTCCATAGAAATGATCATTGTTCTTCTAGGCATGGAAGAAGAAGCAGCTTTACCAGCATGAGCTACTTTCTTCTGAGGCACAGCTATATCAGCAGCATGTTTACCCTCAAACAACTTATAGAAGAAGGTCATGGGTGACTCTCTCTTACATGGCACATCCTCAGGAAATAGAATATTGGGGTGTTGATCCAAAATAATCCAAGAGATAAGTGATGGGAAGGCAATAACAAGTTTAACAGCCTAAGATTTTCCATGTTCAACAATTTGATCAAAAATTAAGGACCCAAAATCAACAGTAGCACCAGTCCCTATAGCATAAATAAATTTTGCCAAACTAGTTGCTATAGTGGAGGTATGAGAGGTTGGAACCCAGTTTACTGCACCTATTCTATTCAGTATAGCATACTTAACAGACAGCATTACAGAAGGTACCTTACCTTTAAGAGGCCACACCTTGACCTGGTTGGCAGTGATAGTCTTGCAAACCTGGTTGTTAGTTGGTTCAAATCCAGGATAGCCATACTCTCTTCTTCCAAGGTATGCATTGATCACAGCTGGAGAAAATTGTACACACATACCTCTTCAAACACCTAATGAAACTCTTTGCTGAGTCTATTGTCACAGTCCTCACCAATGTTAACAATAAACTCCTTCACCAGCTTCTCATAACAGCTTCCTAGCCCACTTACAGTCTTCATTAACCCAGCTTGATGAATCAGTTCCATCACCTCCTTACACTCTAGGGCTTCATCAGACAGTTCCCTTTCTAAAGCCAATCTCCTGTGAAAAACAAACTTCCATTTAGCAGCACTAGCACTGAAGTGGAATGACACATTGTCCATTGGCACATCAGGGACATTTTGTGGAATGCTCCTCCCAGCTTTCTTCTTCTGTGCAGTCACAATGCTTGGGGCATTCTCCTCAGCATCCTCAGCAGCAATTTTTCTCTTCTTTGGAGTCTTTTGTTTTGAGGCTGTAGGGATAGTTGAAGCATCCTCTTCAGCATCAAACTCTGAGTCACTCAGATCAATGGTCTTTCTCTTTGATGCCTTCTTCTTCTGCTTAGCAGGTATCTCTACTCTGCTTGATCTCCTAACTGGACCATACATCTTCTTCTTAGTAGATGTGGTAGCCTCAGCTGCTACCTTCTTTTTCTTAGGAGATTTTGTTGCCACAGCTGCAACATTCTTCTTCTTTGTTGACTTAGGTTCTTCAGTCACAACCTCAGTCACTTTCTCTTGTCTTACTCTCAGCCTGCTACCAACACCAGTCTTTCCACTCTTCTTCTTAGAGTCACTAACAATCTTCATGATTGTTACATCATCTTCAGTGCTGTCATCTTTGTTAGCACCTTCATCTTCATCAGCAGTCACATAGTCCAAATTTTCTGACATAGCATTGTCAGTGTTCACAGCACCTGTCTCACCTTCGTCTTGTTGCACAGGTGAATCAGCAACCACAACATTAGCCATCTCATCTTGAGATTTGTCTTGTGCCAAAGATGCTGGAGCATCTGGCACGACCCTATCACTAGAAACAGAACCCACAAGTGATTTAAGGACATCTTCAGCAATCTTGATATTCTGGGTTTCTTCATCAACATTGTCATTAGTAAAGGTGTTGGGAACATCTTGTTCAGCCACCTCAGCAGTTTCCCCCTTTTTGGAACCTAGGGTTTGAGTACAATCCTCTTTGTTCGCTTCAATTTGAATATCAGGGCTCGGTGTTGCGACATCAGAAGCAACATCGGTGCTCGCATTACCCAGATCACTAAGGTACAACTCTTGCATGTTAAAGTTCGATGAATATCGAGACTTGAATTTTTGGTTCTTGGGTTTTCTGGTGGTTACGGATTTGGTTCTCTTTGTGGGTTTAGATTTGTGTGCAGGTGAAGGGTTTGAAGGTGTGCGGTTAAGAATAGAGTTGAAGGATGGGTGTATCATGGTGAGAGGATAAGCATTGGTAATGACAGTAGAAGGTTGAGGTAAGGGAACGGAAGTGTTTTCAGTGACGTTGGGAATGGTGGTGGTCGTTTTTGACGGTGATGGTTTTTGTGGTGAGGTTTTGGTTGGAGAGGTTTGAACGGATGGTTGAGACATTGTAGTGAGATTGAGAAAGTAGGATTCACAGAGACAAGTGAGATTGGGTTTGATGAGAAAATTAGGAGAGGAAGTTGGGAATTTGTAAGTATAAGATGATTTATTTGGAAAGAAAATATTTGGTAAAGATTTGAAATTGAAATAACCAACTATTGATGGTGGCGTGCAAATGTCACGGTTTTGGCCATGATTACCTTGATCAGCGTGTTCAACTTGATGAGGAGAGATAAAAACAACTGCCACATGCCACTCCACAAATAACGGTAATTGCTATGCTTCTTCATGGAGACAAATTCCTAACTTGCCCCTTAACTTCTCAAACTGCACAGCATCAAGAGCCTTAGTGAAAATATCTGCTATTTGTTCCTTTGTACCCACATGTTCCAAAATCACAATCTTATTCTCAACCAAATCCCTTATATAGTGTACCGTCAAAAAAAAATCCCTTATATAGTGATGACGAATGTCAATATGTTTTGTTTTGCTATGCTGGACTGGATTCTTTGAGATGTTTATGGCACTCATGTTGTCACAGTACAATGTTAGAGCATCCTGCTCAACATCGTATTCCTTCAGCATTTGTTTCATCCACACCAATTGAGAGCAACTACTCCTAGCTGCTACATATTCAGCCTCAGCTGTAGATAGGGCCACACAATTCTGCTTTTTACTAAACCAAGATATCAAATTAGTGCCTAAGAAGAAACAACCTCCTGAAGTACTTTTTCTATCATCTGCACTTCCAGCCCAATCAACATCACAATAACCAAATAAGGTAGAGTTTTCACAATGGGAATACATTATCCCATAATCACTAGTTCCATTCACATACTTCAAGATCCTCTTAACTTGAGTCAAGTGACTTACTTTAGGATCTGCTTGATATCTAGCACACACTCCCACAGCATAAGTGATGTCAGGTCTACTTGCAGTCAAGTACAACAAGCTTCCAATCATACTTCTGTAGAGACTTTGATCCACACTTATTCCCTTCTCATCTTTGGTGAGTTTCAAATGAGTAGGTGCTGGTGTTCTCTTGTGTGCAGCATTGTCCATCCCAAATTTCTTGATGATGTTTCTAGCATACTTGCTCTGGGATATAAAGATGGTGTCTTCCATTTGTTTGATTTGAAGACCAAGAAAGTAAGTCAATTCTCCAACAAGACTCATCTCAAACTCTGACTGAATTTGCTGGATGAAATGCTGGACCATTGTGTTCGACATTCCACCAAACACGATGTCATCAACATAGATTTGAGCTATTATAAACTTTCCTCTTTCTTCTTTCACAAACAGTGTTTTGTCTGATCCTCCCTTTCTGTATCTTTGCTCTTCCAAGAATTGAGTCAACCTTTCATACCATGCCCTAGGTGCCTGTTTTAGACCATACAGGGCTTTCTTCAATTTGTAGACATAGTTGGGATGTTCTGGATCCACAAACCCTTTTGGTTGCTCAACATACACCTCTTCCTGTAGGTATCCATTTAAAAATGCACTCTTCACGTCCATTTGGTATAGCTTGAACTTTAGAATGCAAGCCACTCCTAGAAGCAATCTGATGGATTCTAGTCTGGCCACAGGTGCAAAAGTCTCATCAAAGTCAAGTCCTTCAATTTGGGTATATCCTTGGGCCACAAGCCTTGCTTTATTTCTGGTAACTGTGCCATTCTCATCTGACTTGTTTTTATACACCCATTTTGTTCCAATAACATTCACATCTTCAGGTCTAGGAACCAAGTCTCATACTTCACTTCTCTCAAATTGGTTTAGCTCTTCTTGCATAGCCTCTATCCAGGCTTCATCAGTCAACGCTTCTTTTACATTCTTTGGTTCAAACAGGGACACAAAACAGGAGTTTGCAACAACATCATTAGTTCTTCTTGTAGTTATCCCTTGTTCAGGATTTCCTATTACCAGATCTAAGGGATGGTTTTTCTGAACACGAACAGAAGGACCTTTACTTGTAGCTTGAGGTCTTGTATTTTCCTCACCTTCTTCTTCAAGAGTCTCTTCATCAGATTTATCAATAGATGCCTGTTCGGATGCTGCAGCATCTTGTTCAGCATTCACACTGACAGGAGTACCTTGATTTATCCCTTCATTTTCCTTGACAGGAGAGTCTTTTACAACAACATTTACAGATTCCATCACAACTTGAGTCTTTTTGTTATAGACCCTGTAAGCTCTACTATTTGTGGAATACCCAAGGAAAAATCCCTCATCACTTGTAGGGTCAAGTTTCCTTCTAGGATCTCTATCAGCTAGAATATAGCACTTACTTCCAAAGATATGAAAGTGTTTGACAGTTGGTTTTCTATCTTTCTATAGTTCATATAGAGTAGAGGTTGTACCTTTTCTCAGGGTGACTCTGTTGTGTACATAGCAAGCAGTATTCATCGCTTCAGCCCAAAAATGATAAGGAATGTTTTTGGCATGAAGCATGACTCTAGCTGATTCTTGAATCGTTCTATTCTTTCTTTCTACTATGTCATTCTGTTGAGGGGTTATTGGAGAAGAATACTCATGCTTAATTCCTTCAGTAGAACAGAATTCATTAAACTTGGAGTTCTCAAACTCTCTACCATGATCACTCCTTATTCTTACAACATTGCTACCTTTTTCTCTTTGAATCTGGATGCACAGCTCTTTGAACACATCAAAAGCATCTGATTTTTCTCTAATAAAGTTCACCCAAGTATATCTAGAGTAATCATCTACTACTACAAAAGCATACCTTTTTCCTCCCAAGCTTTCAACCTGCATGGGTCCCATGAGATCCATGTGTAATAATTCAAGAACCTTGGAGGTTGTCTGATGCTCCAGCATCGGGTGTGACATTGTAGTTTGCTTTCCAATTTGACATTCACCACACACCTTTCCTTCAATAATCTTGAGTTTGGGTAGACCTCTAATGGCTTCCAGTGATATAGCTTTCTTCATTCCTTTCAAGTTGAGATGTCCCAATTTCTGGTGCCACAGTTGAACTTCATCTTCTGTGGTAACAAGGCAGGTGGATGTGAGGGCTTCTTCCTGAGGCATCCACAAGTAACAATTGTCTTTAGATCTAGTACCTCTTAGCACCAGTTCTCCTTCTTCATTGTTCACTAGACATTCTGATTTTGTGAAATTGACTTTCATGCCTTGCTCACACAGCTGGCTAATGCTAATCAGATTTGCTTTGAGGCCTTTAACTAAAAGCACATTCTCTAGATTGGGCAATCCATGGTTGATCAGATCCCCAATTCCACTATTTCTCCTTTTGCACCATCTCCAAAAGTTACAAAGCTGGCCTTGTAGGATTTTACATTTATAAGATACTTCTCTTCACCAGTCATGTGTCTAGAGCACCCACTATCAAAGTACCAATCTTCCCTAGAGGAAGCTCTTAGGGATGTGTGAGCAATTAGCCCAACATTTGCTTCTTTAGGCTTTCCGATACTTTCTTCTATAGGCCTCCACTCCTTCTTGATCGGATTTTCTTCCTGTACCACATTGGGTTTAGCCTCCTGATTGGGGTATCCATGCAGCTTATAGCAAAAAGGTCTAATGTGCCCCATTTTTCCACAATGGTGACATACCCACCTACGATATCTCCTTTGGTTATTAGGCCTTTGGTGAACAAATGGTCTAAATCTTTGATGCACAGAAGATTTGGGATCAAGAGCAAACTTTGGAACAGGAAAAGCTTTAGAATGTCGGGGCTGATGCTCCAGCATTACCTTCCCAGTGCAGGGATCAATGATATTCTCTCCTGATGTGAACTTGGTTTCAGGGTCCTGTTGGTACTGATTCAAACTTGAGTAGTTGTATCCAACAGACCTAAGCTTCCCATTTGGCACATTGTCTAGAATTTCTTCAAGGAGATCTGTTCCTGAGTTCAGCTGGCTTACACGTTTCCTTAGATCATCCATTTGGACATTAGCTTGAATGACCTTTTCTTCTGCTTGAGTAGTCTTTTGAACCTGGATATTAACTTCAGTTTGAAGTTTGTTGATGGTTTTCTTTTGCTTCTCAAGAATCCTACACATCTCTTCATATCTGGTCAGCAAGTCTTTGTAGGTACTAGCTAGTTCCTCATAAGACACATCTTCATCTTCATCAGATTCCCAATCCTCAACATTAACACATGTTCCAGTGAGAGCAGTCACGTGTCTTGCTGATTCACTTTCTTCATCAGTATCTTCATCTGACCAAGAGACAGTTAGCCATTTCTTTTGTCTTTTCTGATATGTTCCACATTCTGACCTTATGTGCCCATACCCTTCGCACTCATGACATTGAACTCCCTTGCCTTGACTGCTCTTTTCTTCAAGCTTGACTTTCTTCAGACTATTTTGTTGCTTGTTGATGTCGAATCGGATGCTTTGCCCATTCTGTCTATTCCTGCGATCAACTCGTTTTAGCACTTTGTTAAATTGTCTGCCCAGCATGGCAATGGCATCTGCTATGCTATCTTCCTCCCCATCTTCAATTTGATCACTTTCCTCATCAGTGTTTGAGACAAAAGCAATGCTCTTGTTCTTCTTGTCGCCACGTTCATCCAACACAATTTCAAAGGTCTGGAGAGATCCAACAAGTTCATCCACGCATCTTTAGCTGACACACAATTTTTTATGAGTTTGAAAACGCTAGTGTCAACTCCATTAAACAGAGCATAAATGGCCTTGTGGTTATGATGGGCTGCAGCTTCCTCTTATGTAGTCCATTCTACTTCAGGTTTCATTACCCCCGTTGAGGTACCTTCCTTGCTAGCATATGTGGGTTGTTCCCATCCAGTCAAAACAACCTTCCAAACTTTGCTATCAATAGATCTCAAGAAAGCTGTCATTTTGGATTTCCAAGAGTCATAGTTGGCAGATCCATTGAGCAAAGGTGGCCTGTTCATGTATCCTCCTTCCTTTTCCATAGCGCCAGACATTCCAGGTCCTGAATCTCACCCAAATAAACAGGCAGGGTGCCTGCTCTGATGCCAATTGAAATTCCTGGCACGCTATACACGATGTTCTACCCGATGCTCTAGCATTCTATCCGGTCTCACACGCAACGAAACAAAACAAGTAAAGAAAAACAAATAAAGGAGACAAGTTATTTGTTAACCCAGTTCGGCGCAAACAGCAACCTACGTCTGGGGGATACCAATCCAGGAAGGAATATCACTATAACAGTCCTAGTTCTAAGTCTACAGCAAACCACCCGTTTACAACTTAAAACCTAGGCCCTATCAATGACTCTTCTACCTAGGAACTCCTAGATATGAGATCCCATCTCACTCCCTTACAACCTTGTCAACATCAAGGATTTCAAAACACAAAGACAAAACAGTTTTGGAGACACACTCCTAAAACTACACACTCGTACCTAAAGGCTTAGAGTGTTACACACACAAAAAGTCCTAACTCCGTACTTCAAAGCTTAGGAGAAGGATCACACAATTACAACTTAAGAACACGTCATAAGCTTGCATCAAGGTGACACAAGAAAGGCTCACAATACACAGTACACACGCCAAACCTAGAATACTAGTCAAAGCACAATAACGGCGTGAACAACTATACAATTAGGGTTTTGCAGCTCCTTTAAATACTTCAGACAAATAGGCAAACATGGGCTTGGTTAGATTAACCCAAGCATTAACTCCACATTAAATAAAAGAGATTCTTCCAAAATATATTCTTCAAAGAAGATACTCTTCAGAAATATTCTTGAACTGAATCTGAAGCATTAAAAACCTTCCTTACATAAATCCTTATAAAAAGCGCCAAACAGGATTCATGAGAGAGAAAACAACATTCCATAAATAGAACTTGTCATGAGCGCTCCTCCTGAGACATTTACAATGCTCTACACAATGCCAGAGCATCGGATCGCACATCTGACACCAAGTTTATTTTTCCAAAAATGCAGCCAATATCAAAGACTCAACATTTCGGTTCGTAAAAACCGAAGTAATCTTTGCAAAATGTATACCGTTTTGAGGGTCAAAATGAGATTTAATGGGGGTATAAAAGAAACGTGGGGTCAGAAAATAAATTTTTTGTATCATGTATGTGAGTGTGGGGTGAAGTTGTGGTGAAAAAAATGGATGACAGACCCATGGTTTTGTGGTGTGTGTGTGTGAAAATTGAAATGGTGAAGAGGTGAATGAATAGATAGAGACAAGACAAAGTTTGTGGGTATATTGTTCTCTCACTTTTTTTTTTGTTGCAAAAGAAATAAGTTGTTGTGGGTGTACAAATAACACCACGCTTTTTTTTAACAATGATTTTTGCCGCCCTACAGATTATCTGCGCGCTAACGTATTTCTCATTTTACACTTTTGCTATTTAAGTAGCTTGTCTGTTACTTAAGTTGCAGACGCGTTATTATTGTAGGGTGTTTTTGGAGGTATCTATTACTTAAATAGCAGACAATGGTATTTTGATAAAATTGTAGAGTGCGCGAGAAAAATGTAGGGTGACAAAAGTGAATGTCTTTTTTTTTATGCAAATGGGAGGGAAGATTTGGGCTGGGAGGGAATATTTATGTTGCATAAAGTACTCTTAATTAGGTTAAATAAGATTTTTTTATAGGATAAATAAGATTTTGAATAAACTAAAAATTAGTTTAAAGTATTATTAATTATTTACTTATTTGAGTAATTTTTTTAAAAATTAGACTATAAATTATACTAGTATATTACAGTTAAAAAATTAGACTATAATGTCCTTATGATTAATTTATATTAATTATTTTTTATTTTAAAACTAAATCATTTATTTGTAGGTTGGTTAAGTAATGCCTTGAAGAAAAATAATAAGAAGAAGAAGAAGAATTTCCAATGGGTAGAGCACAAGGTGCTTCAAGTAATGACATTTAAGGTGTTTTTTTTTAATAATATTTTAATAATTTTATTGTTTAAATTTAATATCAAAATATAATTTATTATTGTATGTTTTCAAATTTTTATTTTCATAATAAACTTTATGTAATTTTAGTTATATTATCTTTTATAAGGGTAAATAAGTATATTAAATCTTTATCATATGTGTTTTCTAACAGAATTCATATCTAAGATAATGTTGAAAAATATTTAATTTATTAGTTTGTTATTTCTAGAAAATTCTAAACTTATCTATTACATTTTTAATTTCTCTTTGTAAATATTTTTTTCTTAATTAGGAGAAAATTAATTGTATTGTTTCTATTTAAAACAACCTTGAACTGAGGAATAAAATATAGCTGTATTCACCTAGAAATAATTTTACTCTTTAATATCAAATTAATTGTACTCTTTCTATTTAAAACAATCTTGAGCCGAAGAATAAAATATAACAGGATTTGAATTTAGGAAGATGATTGACAGTGTTAAGGAGAGCAGAGGGCTCTACTATTTTGACATTGGATCTGAATTTTACAACAACCTTCGAAGCCAATAAATGTTAACTTTGAGTCCATTTTTACTTTAAATAATAATGATGAGAAAATTATATTATGACATTTACGATTAGGTTATCCTAGCTTTTGTTATTTAAAGTACTTGTTTCCTAACTTATTCTATAACAAGGATTTATCTTTGTTTATTGTGAAGCATGTGCATTTGTAAAATATCATATCATATATATATATATATATATATATATATATATATATATATATATATATATATATATATATGAGGAGGGATCCGTTGACTCCAGGAGTAAGTCTTCCATTGACTTACTCTGCTTAATAACTCGATATCGGCATTATATTTCTTCAATCCAACCGTTGAATTTAAAGATCTCATTGAGTAGATCAACTCCACAAATTTTGATAAACATTCAAAAAATGTAGTTATGTATTTTAGACTATTGAAATTCAACGAATTTTTCTAAAAGTTTTTCGTACGTTCAATTGAAGTGTTCATAAAAAGTATCAAATGATTTTGAATTTTTATAAAAATTTGTGGAGTTGATCTACTCAATGAGATCTTTGAATTCAACGGTTGGATCGAAGAAATATAATGTCGATATCGAGTTATTAAGCGCAGTAAGTCAATGAAGACTTACTCCTGGAGTCAACGGATCTCTCCTCATATATATATATATATATATGGGAGGGATCACATTACACCGTTTTCCAATACAACCTTATAAACCATCAAAACACTTTTCTATTATTCACAGTGATGTATGGGGTCCTTAGTCCTTACCGTACGAGTACACCTTCTCTCCAAAAATGGTTTATCACGTTCATTGATGACCATGGAAGAGTTTTCTGAATCTTTGGCTTCTACATATGGACCATATTTATTTAGGAGGAAATAATTTACACTATGTGCTCCACAATTAAAATTTCCGGATAGAGATTAATTACCACTAAATGGTAATATTTAAGCTATTAATTAGTTTATTTGGAAGAGAGAAATAATTAACAAAGTTTTTGTATAAAAAAGGAAATTAAGAAACCATATCAATTTGTTAAATACAAATGTGATATTTCTTTAATTCTTCTTCTTTTAACCCATTGTAATTAGGATCTTTGACCCTCGGTAGGCCCCAATATATTCACATGGCTTATGCTCTTTGGCCTTGCTATGTGATTGAATTGCCACTCAAATGAAAACCTTCATAAATCAAATCAAATTCAAATTATATGTTGGTTACGAACTTTAAATTTAAAGTTAAAAAGATTTATCGATTGTTGTTGACACAAATATTTGAACCTTATGCCACACATGTTGCGATTTGGTGGTCTTCTCAAATTAATCTTTGTAATATTCATTTTCGTTCCTAGTTTGAAGAACTAAAATCAAATATTTTACATATTACGAGGATCAGCTTCAATAGAAATTAATTTTGCTAGGACTAAAATAAAACAAGGACCAAATATAAAGCATTATATATTTACAAAAACTAAAACCCAAAAAACAGTTTTACAATAACTAAATCAAAAGTACTTATATTTGCAAGGTGATTTGCATTTTTAAGCCTATATTTTAATTGCAATGAAAAATCTTAACATTTCTTTAAAACAGGTGTAATGGTAAAGAAAAACAGCCTAACATACCAAAATATATTTATATTTATGATCATGGATGGCTGGCTCAATTTCATCTAAAAAAAACTACCTTTTAAAAATAGAACTTCCCTCTATTTTATATAACAAACTTTCCACCACAATGTGCCACTAGGGGAATAGAGGAAGAACAAAACAAAAACAAAAATATAAAATCAATTTCATCTTTTGTTTTCTCTTAAATTTTAACATCTTCCTCTTTGTTAAAAATCATGGCAGCTTCTAAGGTTTACCTCTCATTCCTCCTCATAAATTTATCTTCATTTTTCCATCTTTGTTTATGCGACGGCGGTGGAAATTTGGAAGAACTTCTTCCTAGCCTTGCACAATCTGCAGGTTTGTTAGATCCACAATGCATGCAAAAATTGCTTCCTTGTCAACCATATTTGAAGGCACCAAACAATCCCCCTCCAGCATGTTGTAACCCTTTGAATGAGTTAGCAGCCAATTCATCTGATTGTCTTTGCAATCTCCTTAACAATCCTAAGCTTTGCCTTTCCTTTGAAGCTTCTAAGGAGGAAATCTTGAAGCTTCCTAATGCTTGTGGTGTTGATGTTGATGCCTCTAAGTGCAATGCCAATGCAGGTAATTAATTTTTATTAATTGGTTTAATTATCTTAATTTTCTTTTTGAGTGGAAAAATTTAATTCATTTCAATGGCAATAGCCTTATGAATGTAAAAAGGAACATAATCCACATAATGGTAACTAGAAAAAAAATATGCCGACATTGTTAACAATGAACAACCATATTGATTTGCCTGAACCGTAGTTTTATTGAAATTTTTCAGAGTTTTATTAGTTATTATTCCCTCACCAATGGTTTTTTCTTTCAAAAAATAAATGATAGAGATTTTAATGAAGATAACTTAATATAAATGTGCTCTTAAAGGAAACAACATGCACCCCTCCAATAAGAGAACACCCTAAAACTCCTCTAGTAACTAAGTATAATTATAATCCTGTAGAATCTAAAAATTGGTAGCCCTAGCCTATTGCGGTCTGCTTTGTGTAATTGCGTTTGCGTTTGTTTGTGGAATTTACCTCCGAATTTTATTAAGAATGATTCCATTCGCAGTAGACTAGGTCTATCGATTTTTAGATTCTATTGATTTTAGGTTTCTCTTCATTGATTCTTGTATTTCATTTGCATTGCTTGCATGGTATATTTCTAACTTTCACCTTTTTTTGCTTCTTTAATTGCAAAAGGAACCTCGCCAACATCAGAAGAAACCTCACCATCATCAGAAGGTAAATCATCGGTCATACATACTTATTATGTCGATAAATGTGAAAACTTTTTGAACATATAAAAAACATTGATAAGTTAGGATTTTATTCAACAATATAAACAAAATTTGTAGTAAAACCATTTAATAAGAATTCTTACATTTATTAAGAATTCTTACATTATCAAAATTTGTACTAAAACCATTTATTAAGAATTCTTACTAAAACCATTTATTGTAGTCAAGGAAAACACGTTTTAAGAGATTACAATGATTGGATTTGGATGAAGATGAGATGACTCGTATTCTGGTTTTCGTAAGAGTTTATGTTATAAGCACTTAACCGAGTTATTTATCTAAATAGAGTTGGCCTTCGATGTATAATAATTAATATTGTATTTACTGCTTCCAGTCGAGGATGAAACAGCAGCAGAAGACGCTACCGCTGAAGAATCAGCTAGCTCAAGGAAAATTATTACTCCATATGGAATCACTTATTTTGGTGTACCTGGTTTTGTTGCATTGTTGACTGCTCTTGTATTTTCTGCATACTAGAAAAGAATCATGTTTTATGTATGAGCTTGTTCACTGCTGAAATTACTCTTTTCAGGCTTGGTTATGTGAATTTTTAATGTCATGACTAAAAAAGGAGTTAAGAACATGAATTTAGAACTATCAATAGCGTGCAATGCTTTTTGAATCTTTAATGTTGCATGGTGTCAAATACAATCTTTATTAATTCTTTTTTTGAATTTTGATGGTCTTTCATTTTCTGTACATAATTTCATTATTTTAACTTCTGCCTTATACACGAGTTTGATTGATGATTAAAAAAATCTCTTCCTGATGAAACTTTATGACAAATCTCAACAATTTAGATGGTTAATGCAATTTACTATCAATTGAACACAATTAACCACAATTCCTAATGTTGCTAACCACAGTTTTCATGTGTAAATTTGAACACAGATCATAATAAATAAACCTATTTTTTGTTGTTATTATTATTATTATTATTATTATTATTATTATTATTAATTTTGTTAAGTATCTTGTCTTGTCTTGAACTAAGAGAAGAAAAAAAAAATCTTAATGCCCTTATTTCTGCAATCTAACACCTCTAATCCGACACCAATTATACAAAGTAGTAGTAGCTTTTTCTAACATAAAAAATTGATCAAAAGATAATAAATGTCAACATATGATATCACTCCCCTTGCATCAAAAATTTTAAAAATTATTTTCTTCAAATAAATATCACCTCACCTCATTTCCATTCCACAAGTGTTTTTGAGGTGGTGGATAACTTTCTGAGAAGACTTCACTTGTATATCACAAGTTGCTTGAAAATGATCCTTGGCATTGATATTGTAAGATTGAGAAGACAAAATACTCCAATGAAGGTGTTATGTGTCTGTAAAATTCAACTATAACAGTAACAAATTCGCTATCTCCTCGTATTTTTCTGTCTTAGCCTCTTAAATGCCATAAATGTAACTGCTGCAGAAAGAGAATACCTGTTCCAAATATAAATCAAACATTTTGTTAGAAAGAACTTATCATTTCAATTGCATTGACAACCATTTCTCTTGATGTTAAGCTTCGTATCCACGACTAAATTTGCGGTTATAAGTGGTAGACACAAAGACAGCTGCTTCAAAACTATGAAACAGGGACACTCCTCAAATTAGGTGCGTCCCGGTGTCAGACATGAGTCAGTGTTAGACACCGACACTTATGATTACATTGAATTATGTAATTTTCTCAACTTATTATCGGTGTCAATGTGTGAATACCCATGTTGCATTTGGTGTCCATATTTGTGTTCGTGCTTAATAATACATAATATAAAGAAACGAACATGTGTTTGATTCACAAAACAGCAAGTACTGGACAGAACAAGATAGTGCAGGACAAGATAAAATTGTACCGGAGAGAGATAGAGATAATATTTTCTATATTCGAAAATGAAATGAGTATTTTCATATTTTTTATAGTTGTACTATGGACAAAAAGTTGTCATGTGGTTCAGTGAGATCCAAATTTTCTTGTTTTTGTCCCGTCTCTTACTAACTAGTTTGTCCAGTCCCATAATCAGTTTCTAAATCAAACAGGGTACAACAAAAGTTGTTCAATCTCCTTTTTTTAACAGATCAAACGTATATGGTTAAATACATTTTTAGTCGCTACAATATCACAACCTTTCAAGTTTAGCCGTTATAAGAGTTTAATTCAATTTCAGTCCTCACCTTTTACAAAAACTGGATGCTTTTAGTCTCTGCAGAAGGACTAAAAACATGTCCTTTTTAAAATGGCGAGAACTAAAAATGAATAAAACTTATATAGGGATTAAACTTGAATTGAAAATAAATAGTAATTTGACTGGAAAAAAAAAACCACAATATTCAACATGCAAGGAGAGAAAAGCAGTTGCACACCATGTCAATATGTAGTTTAAGTGGTCCTGCGGCATCACCGAACTTCGAATCAGGGTATTGACATCCTTAGGAACAGGGTAAGGATTACTTGGATTGACATTCTCGTTAACATCTTCAACATAGATGGTATTTTCTGGAAGGCCGCAATGTCGGGCAATGCTAGGAACATCAATATAGAACCACTGAGAAGACTCGGGATCATTTGCAGGAATAAATATGCTTGGTTTCTCACTTCCACGAACTACCCCGATCACTTCGTTAGGTGTTATAGATGGGACCTGATCCTGTAAATGAGCAATGTTTAGAATAATCAATGTTTTAAAACTGAACCAGACGGTGTTCAACCTGTTCAACTGTGAATGTTGTTTCATCCCAGTTCAAGCGGTTTAAAACAGTTGAACCATGACTCAGAGGCCTTGCAAGTTCTATGTCCGATTTGTTTTTAAGACATTGAAAATAAGTTTGAAGCAAGAATTCTCCGCATTAAACAAGGAATGATATTATGGGAAAAAGACATGAGGTAGTGACAACCTCACTGCTAACAGGCTCTTTAGACCAAAATCTCCACCAAGATTTAGTTCCATCAGCTTGTGAAGGTGAAGGAAGTGGATCTGCAAACTGTTCATCATGTGAAGCCTCTAGAAACTTTTCTTTCCAACTGCGGGGAACCCATCCTCGGTTAACTAGAATTGGAGAACTCACACTGCAAGAAGCAACACACAATTTAAAAATTGAACAAACATGGAAAAACAACCAACTCAAAAATATGGCAGTGGCAAAACAAGCAATTGATTGCTGATTATCAAGAAAAATTAGTTTATAATTTGATACAGATATGTTGTGTTAGAAGAGTTAGGATTTAGAGCTTATAAAGTGATGAGAATAAATCCAAAGCATATTGAGCCACAAGAAGTGAATAACTCTTAACCAAAAGGAAAAGCTTAAAAGTTCATTAGGACAAAATGAAGATTGGTATGATGCAGTTTCAAAACAATAAACATCGGAAAGTTGGTATATATAAGGTTTTCAAACTCAAGAGTATACATGAACTCATGGAAACTAATCTCCGTATATTGAGTCTAGGTAATGTTTGAAACATCCGTGTAAACACAATTTAGACCACAAAACAATCAACATGATATGTAGACCAGATTAGAGATCTCCGTAAACTCGACTCGCAAATTCATAACTCATAAAAGCTTAGATTCATCCTATGTAAAGTGTAAAAAATTAAAATTTATAATAACTTGATGCATGCCTTTTCATATACAGAGCTCTTAATAATTTATATTTACCTGTCGGGATAATCATGAACTGGCATAAGAGGTGTTATAACATAGTAACCATTTTCGGTAACACCAGAAATGCTTCTTGAACGTGGCCCCACATAGATTGAATTTTTATCATCAAAAACTCCCTTGCAGACAACCTTTCTAAATTCCAGAGAATCTAGCTCCTCACTTGACGGATAAGCACTACTGAATTTCAATGGTTCCATTTGCAACCTCTTCCCTCGATACTCCAACATTTTAATCTGTAACATTGTAAGATCGAATGAATTCTCCTTGAGATATAAAAACTATAAGAACTTATGTAAAATATTCAAGAGAGCATATGATAGTGGTTTATCACATGTCCATAAGCTGTTTGTTTTCATCTTATTCCCATGGATAGATTATGAATACATCAGACAACTCAGTTTAAATATGTTCACTCTTTGATAATATATATGTTTATACATAAACATTTATTATATGTTAAATACTTATCCAATAAGCACTGTCTTTAAGCCATCCACATATCAAGGAAATGGAAACGGAAATGGAGAAGGCAAATAATCCACAACATGAACCCTATGATTAGAAATCTCTTTGATGGGTTAAGACGTAAGAGATGAGCGACACAAAGAGATGCAACGGTAGTAAATTAAAAAAAAAAAGCAAAATGCTGAAATAACGCAATGTCTTAATGCATCAAACTTATGGAAGTTATCTAGATCACTAACAACAACGGAAGATGCCATGTAATCTTGACAGTCACAAACAAAGAATAGACATATTCAACGACAATAACAAGAAAATTTCCCCAAATTGGCACATATGTCAAAGGATTAATCACCACACTCCACAGCACATTTTGTTTTAAAACCATAACCCAACAAGCATGTCGACTGGATCATTTATATGATCATGCCACAAACAGAAAGCACAAATTTTCTTCTGATTCACACAACTCACGAAACTCTATTGCCAAAAACAATATCAATATACTTTATTACGATGTTGCCACATTCACATGTTTCACACTAGATCCAAATAAGCTGGAGTCAGAAATATTGTTGTTACTACGAGTGTCTCACTGAATCAAAGCTATCGAATGAAGATCGTAGCGTTAAATTCTATTCACCAATTTGGATTCAAAACATAAACTTAATGTGAGATATCTGATTTTTGTCAAAGAATTCAAATCTACTAAGTAGCAATGTTGTCAATCACAGATTGCAGAAAGAAAAAAGAAATAAAAAAAGTTTGTTTAAATTCCGCTACACTACAGCGTTATAGCGCCACTTTAATACCAACTTGACAACACTTAGCACCAAACCGTGTATCACATAATAACAGCGGTTTGTCCAAATTAAGCAATTCTATAGCGCTATAGAACCACTATAGCCTCTATTTGACACCACCAGTAATTGGCTGCACCAAATTTGAATCCAACTGTCGCCACATAATAACTCACAAATATAAATCAAGTATCAACATAATTCCCTCCGTCTAATTTCATACATTCTGACAGTGTGAAAATATAAATTTTCCTAATAATTATGTTAAGCTAGTAACAAAAGAAAATAGAAACAAAAATAACAAACAACAGTTTGTTCATGCAGTCCGGCAAAGTGTGTCTACATCAGCGACTATAAAGTAGCTTTAGTCCCGTATTATTACTTGAATGAATTACGCTTTACCGTATTAAAACCCTATATATAATACTACGGTCCAAATTACGAGAATACCTCTGAACTATATCCCGGCCTCTACTATGTCTATGATCCATACTCAACAAATTATAATGAATTGAATGAAAAACACACTCACCTTTTCTTCTCTTCTAACAATTTGCCAACTCCCAAGACCAAATGCAATTGCTCCAGGTAGATACAACCACCATTTAGAAGCATTTCCTTTCAAACACCCAAAAAGAATAAAATCAATAAACATAAAATAAATTAGGCTTAATTAGTCTGCAAGTCCCTTAAAGACTTTTTTGGTTTCACTTTGGTCCTTTAAAGAAAATAAGTTCCACTTTGGTCCTTATTGATATTTCCATCGGTCGATATGATCATTTTTGTCCATTTTTTCAGAAATCGTTAACTTCTTGCCACCCGTACAAAAGTTAACGATTTCTGAAGAAAAAAAAATGACGGAAAGAACCATATTGACTGACAAAGATATCAATAAGGGACCAAAGTGCTACTTATTTTCTTTAAGGGAGCAAAGTGAAACAAAAAAAGTTTTTAAGGGACCTACAAACTAATTAAGCCAATAAATTAACTGTTAATTAGAGGGAAAATGATTACAAAAAAGAAGAACGACCCAGATGATGAATTTGTCAAAATAACATGAATGAGTGCATACCATTGGAATCAGAGGAAGAAGAAAGTGTTGGGTCGGAATTAGAGACGGAGGAAACGGCTGCAGTGGAACTGAATGGTCTGACTGCGAGGAAATGATCGGAGCTAGTGCTGCCGCGGACGAAGGTGAAGAAACGGCAGAGATCCGAAAGGGTTCTGGTGGTGGAAGTCGACGATGGCATCGGGAGAATGGTTGTGACTTGTGAGAGAAAACAAGGGAGAGAGATGAAGAATCGCAGGGAGAGGGTTTATGAGGTTCAAACTTGCTGTGTGTTAGAGCACCTATAGCTTCGGTGGACCTTCCCTTCACCGTAGTTGCACAAGTATGTGAGCACTAGGTAGAAATCTAAATTTTTTTTTCCTTAGATGAAGTGAAAAACTCGCATAATTGTGATATATGGGTTCCAATTCGGGTTACGATGTCCGGCTTAATAATTTCTGCAATTTTTGTCAGTTGAACTAGGAGTTTTGGGACGAAATCAAAATAATTTTTATTTAGACACAAACACACACACAAAATATATTTAGGTATTGTTTGGTCTGACTTCTTTGGATCTGAAAAGCTATCTAAAAGTCTAAAGTGAAAATAAGAGTTTTTTTTAAAAAAAAAAAGGTTAAAGTTGTTTGGTAATTATTGTTTTTTAGTTTCAAAAGTTTTTTATCTATATATTTTACTCATAAAAATTAAACAACTTTTTATATATCAAGAGCTTTCTAAAAATTTGTTTAGCCTAACTTCTTTTTTTATTGAGTAAAAAAGTCTAAAATAAATTAGACCAAATAATACCTTTAACTCTAAATTTTTTTTTTTATCAAAAACTCTAAATAAATTTTACTAAGTATTATAACCCAACATCACTATTTATAATCCTTTTATAGGTGCAATTCATTTTTTACTCATATTGTTAGAGCAATTTCTCTCTCCCTCTCTCTCTAGAAATTTCACGCTTAAGGTGGATAAGTGGGATGACCTAGATTCGAACTCTGACTCTCTGCATATATAATGCAATATCCTACCAACTGAGCTAAGCTCACTAGATTCCTTTTGTTGTGTTTTCCGATCAGATTATATGTGATGTAACTAAAACGCATGTCTCCCTCGTATTTATTTTTGCCAAAGTAGATATCAGGACTAGTTCATCGGTTTTACCATCAGTTCACATTGGTTTTCCCAACTTTACCCAGTTTGAAAGATCTTCGATTTCCTGATTTGTCTGAACCAATGTTAGATCCGATTTTCCTGTCCAATCGGTGAACCAACATCATTCAAACTCTTCTTCTCTCACTTCCCTTCATTCACCCCCATGTTAAAAAAACTGAAGAAAAAAAAACGTTCGAGTTCTAAAACTCGAACACTTAAAAATGTCCTTCGAGTTCTTGAACTCAAAAATGTCCCCACATACACACGACCCTCACTTCTTCACCCTCATCTTTCAGTTTTCTAAAATTCCCAAAAAATGTTCTTTTTTTTTCGCATCATCGTGACCTACTTATAACATTTTAATCCTAGAGTTCGAGAAAGACATTTTAGAATTTTAAGGAGTGAAAAACTAAGGGCATAAAGATGTTTTCTTGAAATAAGAGTATAATATTAATAATATACTCACAAATTAGTCCTTAACTCTATAAAAGACTCTCAAATAAGATCCTTACTTTATGAATATCAGTCATTTACTTTAGTAATTAATCTGTCAAGTTAGTCTTTATATTTAGCCTAGTCCCTTATGCTAATAATTAATATCAATTTAGTCCCTAATTTTATACACTTACTATTCATTTGGTCTCTAACATACTCTTAGATAGACTAATAATATGAATAAAATTTGACAGAGTAATGAGCCTTTTTGAAATATTTATAAATTAATGGACCTATTTAAGAGTGAGTGTCTTACAAGGCAAGTTTTGCTTTTTAGGCCCCCTATGTTACTCTCAGACCCCTTTCGTGACCAGAATGCCCTTATAAAGGGTTTTGTAATGTACAATCCGAAATAACCCTATTTCATAACCCAGAATCTGAAACCATGTCAAATAAGGCAAATTAGATCAACTGCAGAACCTGTTATGCTCAAATTCTGTTTCAGGTCATTTTATATCCTACGTTCAAAATGATGTAAAATTTGTTGATTTCGTAAACTACAGTTCGAAATCGCGACTTATGCAATTTACATGCATGATTTCGTAACGTTTGTTCCGAAACAGTGACAAACATAACTTGTTATGCTTTATTTTGCAATTTTCTAATGGATTTGAATCCACGCGGGACATATAATCAAACTTGTAATTATTTGTTTAGACCAGTCCATTCACAATCTCTTTTCTCTAATTTCACGTTTTAATCAAATTGATTATCTTTCTTGGGTTTCTAGTCATAAACATCGCTTTTGGATTCTACGAAATGAAACTACTCTATTTTGTACCATATGAAACGAAACTAAGCATTTTCGTATCACAAATTCTGAAACAAACTATGGTTATTGTGGGTAAATAAGGTCCTAAACTAAGCTTCCCCTGCATTTATAGCCATAAATCATCATTTTGTATCCTACTATACGAAAAAATGTTGTTTTCGAAATATATAAACCAAAGTATCCTGGGTCCAAATATGGGGTATTTTGTAATTTTAGGGGGATGTGGGAGCAACTAGGGGGAAGTCAAAATATTTGATACAGTACGAATAGAGAGATAATAATTTCTTTTAAAAAAAATTTAGAAATGATACAACGAAATACTTTAATAGAAAATTAAATTTAAAATTAAATATGCAAATACAAAATATATAAACACAACTAAAATAGATATAAAATAAACATTCACTTTGCTAAAATTATCAAATCAATAGAATTACACATCTTGAGTGCTATAAAAAAAATCATCATTAGTAGTATACAAAAATAAAATCATATCACTACTAATCGATAGTGGCTCGTTCCTCTTATTATGGTTGAGCTGCCACTGATTGACTAACCTCGGTCAGGATCTCTGATCCCTACGATATGATCTCAGGTTCTTCCTCGGCCCCTTTCTTCTATCTTTGACTTTGTGTTTTTTATGTCCTAGGTAGGTAGGCTTCTCTTCTCGCTACTCCAGTCTAGTGGGGAAGGTCCGTTGGATTGTGGTGTTATGACTAGTGTTAATACTAATTGCTTTCACCCTCCTCTCCTCCATTCATATCATCATCAAACAATCTATCGTGAATGTGTGTCAAATTTTTTCTTTTCAAAAAATAAAATTTAATTATGGATAAATACTTTTTCAATATGTATCAGAAAATATCACAAATATATCTTATACTTTTTTGTTAAAAAATAAAATTTATTTTTTGGTTTATTTGTTGTCGATGAGGATCAAACCTACGACCTCATGAATACTATCCAAACCCCTCACCACTAGACTAAACCTAGTGGCTTGTTGAAAAATAAAATTTAATCACTAAATATTTCTCTGATACATATCAGAAACTATGAGATATCAATGAATGTTTGATACAATATTTTTGAAGAAAGCTAATCTCATTTCATTTCATCAGCAATTTTGAGTATTAAGGGGTTCAAGTTTTTCTAGAAGGCCATTTGATTTTCTTTTAAAACTTGATATCCGACCCAATGATCGATTAATCCGAAGAATCAATCTCACCGTCCATTTGCGGGCGTTCCTTTTAAAGCCAAAATTGTTTACTCTGTATGTATTAACCCACCAAAATTGAAATGAAACTTGAGACCTTGAGAGGAACAACTATCCATTTGATTTTATTTTTTATAAACGACCACGTGTCACGTTGTGGAGCGTTAGATTGATTAGACGGACCACAAGATCTGAAAAAAAATTAGTTTCCCAAGGGAGATGCAAGCGCAGAAAAAAACAAGGAAAACTAAAAACAAATTCGCTTCTCTTCTTCCCCAAGTCGGCAGCAGTCCTCTTCTGTCCCTGCACCGCCGCGGCGCCGCCCAGTTGCCCACTCCCACATCCCACATCCCACATCCACTGCCGCCCACCACACCACCGGCGACATCTGAACGAAATTCAAGGTGAGTTTTCTAATTGCTCAGTTTTGTTTCTTCTTTTTCTATTTGTGATTTCATCTTTAACATGTTTTGGAGTTTCATTCTTCTTTTCTACGCGCAATGTCCCTATCTGAACTATGCTCACATTGACATTATATTATATTTAGCGTAATGATAAACAGTGCCGCCGGTGCCCGGCACTTGTTAAACATACTAAAAAGGAAATAAAAAATAAAATTAATATATCAAAGATAAATTTTTATGTTTTTGAGGTATTGAATGCACAAAATTTGAGACAGAATTTCTATTTTAATATGTTTAACCAATGCCCCGAGCACTGTTTAGCATTTTGCTTATATTTATATGGTAATCAATATATTGATACATGAAAGTTCTTCCAGTTATGTTAAGTGTTTGGGTTATCAAGAAAGTGTGTTTTTACTTTTTAGCTTGTAATTTTGTCTTTACAAAGATGTATGAACATTTCAGCCGAGTATCTATCCACTTCCGAAGAAGCTAACTCTTACTATGAATGATGATTTATGTATTTTTAATTTGTCTATACAGCTATAGAAGCTTTATGATTTAACTTATAGTATAACTAAACATATAATCCATTTTTTTTACTTTAGTTTAGACCTGTGGTTTCGACAACTTCACCTTTTGATTTTGTAGGAGTTTTTCGTAAGGTTCATTTATTTGCATTAAGGGCATAAATATGATCTAAAATGGAAGTAGAATTCAAAACATCCATATCATAATTATGAAAACATGGAACATTTAATTTGAATTTTATTGGGAGGGATTGTTAGCAGTTGCACTATACATGTACTCCCCTGTCCCAAAATATAAGGGAAAATTGGTCAAACAAAGTTGATGTATGTAGTCCAAATTTTTAACCAAATACATCAAAAATAATTTGACCAATTTTCCCTTATATTTTGGGACGGAGGGAGTACATTGGCTTTGATGTTAAAAAACCCTATTTTTGGAACAACATTAGTTAGAGAAGTGGTTGCTAGAGATTTGAAGACGTAGAATTTAAACTTTGTTTATATCATCAATTCATTAGCTAATAAAGTCTTGTATATGGTTGAAATGGAGCTACAAAGTGTTGTTAGTTGGAATTATTAGGACACATGAAATGAACTTTGTTGGATTTTCTGCTGAATTTTGCAGGTTAATTATGACTAGGGGCGCCTTGTTGACCCGTCCTGGCCTCAAGGCTGAAATTCAGAGCGTCTGAAATAAGAGTGTTGTTTTATGTGCCGATTGCTTATCTGATTGCTTCAACACAAAGAAATAAGAAAATTAGCCTGAAAAAAGAAGAGTATGTGAGAGTGTTTCGGGAATAAGTGTTGAATGGAGTTATCCAAGAAAGACAATCTTCTTCAACTTAGTGGAGAAGGTTGTGATGTTTTGTACTGCTACGACAACAACAAGGTTAAGGTATGCCTTCCACAAATTTCTGAGGCTCTTTTCTCATTGCCCGAAACATAACACGAAAATATTTAATGGTATTGATGATGCTGTTACCTTATTCAATCACTTGATTAATATGCAGCCGCTTCCATCTGTTGTTCAATTTAACATGATTTTAGGGTCAGTAGTAAAAATGAAGCATTGTCCCACAGCTATCTCTCTTTTGAAACAAATGGTGTTGAAAGGAGTTACTCCTTCTATATTCACTTTGAGTATTTGGATCAATTGTTACTGCCATTTGGGCGAGATGGGTTTTGCCTTTTCCATATTGGGTTTAGTTCTCAAAAGGGGTTATCAACCGAATAAAGTTACGTTGACGACAATCATGAAAGGGCTTTGTATCAATGGTGAGGTTAAGAAAGCAATGGATTTTCATGACAATGTGGTAGCACAAGGAATTCTGTTGGATGAATTTAGTTATGGAACCTTGATCAATGGTTTGTGTAAAATAGGACATACAAGAGAGGCCTTTCAGTTGCTGCGAAAGATGGAAGGACAAGCGGTGAAGCCTAACATTGTAATCTGCAACATGATCATTGACAGTTTATGTAAAGACGAACTTGTAACCGAGGCTAGAGATTTATATTCGAAAATGGTTGTCCTAGGAATATATCCGGATATTTTAACTTACACTTCTCTAATTCGTGGTTTTTGTAGTACAGATCAATGGGAAGAAGTTAATCGATTGATGTGCGAAATGGTTAATAAAAACATAAATCCAAATGTTTATACCTTCAATATATTAATTGATGCATTTTGTAAAAAAGGAAAAATGATAGAAGCTCAAGGTATGTTTAATTTGATGATTGACAAAGGTCAGCAACCAGACATTGTTACGTTCAACACTTTAATGAGTGGACATTGCTTACACGGTAATGTGGTCGAGGCAAGAAAATTATTTGATGCAGTTATTGAATGGGGTATTTTTCCCGATGTTTGGAATTATAACATCTTGATTATTGGATATTGCAAGTGTAAAATGGTTGATGAAGCTGTGAGTCTCTTCAAAGAAATGCATTGCAAGAATATGGTTCCTAATATTTTTACTTATAGTTCTCTTATTGATGGTTTGTGCAAATCTGGAAGATTCTCGTATGCATGGGAACTTTTTCTTACAATCTATGATAATGGTCCGCCACCGAATGTTATCACATATAATATCCTGATCGATGCTTTTTGCAAAAACCAACATATTGACACGGGAATTGAATTATTCGAACTAATGCTTAAAAGCGGATTGACTCCTAATGTTTTGACTTATAACATTTTGATTAATGGGTATTGCAAGAATAAGAGGATTGATGAAGCCATGACCCTCTTGAGTGAACTGCACAGCAAAAATTTGGTTCCTGATACTGTAACTTATAATTCTCTTATTGACGGCTTGTGTAAATGTGGCAGAATATCTGATGCATGGGAGCTTTTCGAAGCGATGCATGTTGGTGGACCGCCGGTTGATGATGTTACTTATAATATCTTGTTAAGTGCTTTCTGGAAAATACAACATGCAGCCTAGGCAATTGCATTATTCATAGTGTCTTGATTAGGGAATTTTGCAAAAGGACGACGAATAAAGTCATGAATCTCTTCAAAGACACGTGGTATGGTTCTTGATACTATAAACTCATAGTTTTCTAATTAATGGCTCGGGCTTATGCAAATCTAGGAGAATCCAAATTCATGAGAGCTAACTGATGATATACATTGTTAGATGTTTTTTGCAAAAGCCAGCATCTTGGATAGATGGCTGCTTTAATTCAAAACAATATTGAATAGATATATGTTTTGATTGATCCCTATTTTTTAATCGATGGTTTATACAGGGGTCTAAGATTGATGGTTGTGTAAGAGATTGTTCAGCATCTTTTGATTATCTGAAAGATATGACATATAACACCATAACCAATGGACTTTCCTAAGATTTGTTCCATTAAGAAGCAGCAGCTTTCTGTCTAGGAATTAAAGGTGATAGTGATATCCAATAAGACAGAGGAATTGCATCACGAAATGGTTGCCGGAGGTCTGTAGAAATTGGTAAACCTAGTGAGATACTTGGCGACACTCAAATTTATACTTTTATGATCGGTATGTCTATATGCTTTGCAATGCAAGGTATTTTTTAACGTATTTTAGCATTTGGTTGTTGCCATTGGTTTTGTAGCTTAGATTTTTTTTTTATGCTAGTTCATTTATGTCCCTCGTATAATACAATGACGAAGGCATTCGTTTTCCATGTGCTGCTATTTCTAATGTGATCACTTGTTTTCTAACAATATATTATTATAGGACAAAACTTAGGTGTAGGTGTTCGTTCTTCGTTTAAAATATTCATAACTACCTATGATTTTTCCCCTAATCAATAATTTTCTCAAAGTTTGTTATAACCACAAAAGGTGTATTTTAAGTGAAGAACAATACCTAAAGTACTGAAGAAAATGCACCTAAATTGTCCTATATTATTGATAGAAACTGAGAGAGAGATAGAGAAAGAGAATTTCATTGATTATCTTAGTTGGTTACAAATGATTGGTATCTGTCTTATATACTAGACAGAATACAATAGAGAGTCTGTAACTGACTTGAATAGAGGATAGGAATAGACAGAATACAATAGAGAGTCTGTTACATAGTGTAACTGACTTGAATAGAGGATAGGAATAGACAGAATACAATAGAGAAGCTGAGGAGGTCTAACTATCTGTATACTCTAACACTCCCCTACAGAAGCTGAGGAGGTCTTAAGCAAAGTTTGCTTATCAAAGATCCTTAGCTTGTCACGAAGAGCAGAAAATTTGATAGCTGACAGTGGCTTGGTGAAGATGTCAGCCCACTGATCCTGGGCAGGGACATGAGACACCACAAGGCTCTTGCTAAGGACCTTCTCCCTGACAAAAAAGATATCCAGCTCCATGTGCTTGGTTCTATGATGCAGAGATGGATTATGGGCCAGAGAGACTGTGCTCAGATTGTCACATAGAATCTTGGGGGTGTAAAACCTGCAACCTAGTTCAGTGAGCAAGGATTGTAGCCAAAGCATTTCTGATGATAGATTAGCTAAGCTTCTATACTCAGCTTCAGCACTAGATCTGGCAACTAGTGACTGCTTCTTTGACCACCAAGAAACAAGATTAGGACCAACAAAAATACAAGCTCCTGAGGTAGACCTTCTATCATCAGGATCTGATGCCCAATCAGCATCACAAAAACCAATGAGAGAGAGAGGCTTATCAATTGGTGCTGCTTGAATCACAAGCCCATGATGCAAAGTACCACTCAGATACCTAAGTATCCTCTTGACTGCCTTCCAGTGCTCTTCAAGAGGATTAGAGAGAAATTGACAAACCTTGTTGACAGAAAAAGATATTTCTGGCCTGGTGAGGGTGGCATACTGCAATGCCCCAACAATAGAACGAAAATGAGTGGGATCTTCAACTGGAACAGATCCAACTTTAGATAATTTGAGAGTAGAGGCCATGGGAGTGGGCATACCATTAGCATTGTCCATTTTGGCTTTAGATAGAAGGTCTCTGATGTATTTAGCTTGAGATAAAAGAAGGGAGCCATCAGCTAAGTGAAAAACCTCAATACCCAAAAAATAATCCAACACACCAAGATGCTTAAGAGCAAATTCTGCATTTAGCTTAGAAATAAGACTCTGAATGTGAGGTAGAGAGCTGCCTGTGATGATAATATCATCAACATATACCAAGACTATGAGATGTAGAGAGCCAGTTTTCATCATAAAAAGACTAGGATCACATTTGCTGGCCTTAAAGCCATAACCAATGAGAGCAGCTTTCAACCTGTCAAACCAGGCCCTTGGTGCCTGCTTAAGACCATATAAGGCCTTATTTAACTTACAAACCAGAGTTTTATCTGACACCTCAAAGCCCTGTGGTTGTTGCATATACACCTCCTCCTCTAAGATACCATTTAGGAAGGCATTATTGACATCTATCTGCTGTATAGGCCACCTGTTAGTTACAGCCAGAGTGAGAACAGTCTTCACAGTGACAGGTTTAACCACTGGAGAGAATGTTTCAGAAAAGTCAGTCCCAGCTTGTTGATGAAAACCCTTAGCAACAAGTCTGGCCTTGTGCTTTTGAATTGTACCATCAGGATTTTCTTTCACTCTAAACACCCACTTGCAGCCAATAGGTTGTTTATGAGTAGGAGGAGGAACCAAGGTCCAAGTCTTATTTCTAAGCAGAGCATCATACTCTTCTTTCATAGCAGCAAGCCAATGGGAGGACTGGAGTGCCTGTTTAACACCTTTAGGTTCAATGTGAGTTACTAGGACAGTGGGATTATTTTTGGATTTGGACCTAGTAGTCATGGAGTGGGTGATAGGAGGTTGGGTAATAGGTAAAGAAAAGGGTACAGGTGATACAGTGGACTGATTAGTCTCAACAGAGGAGGGTGAAGAATATATGTGCTGGGATGCATTAGATGTTTGGATAGGAGGAGAACTGGCCACAGAGTTAGGTGATGATGATGATGCTGGTGTGGAGGGTGATGGGAGGTCAGTGTCCACATGTATGGTTGTAATGGGAGTAGGATTAAGAATTTGAGTAGGTGTAGGGATAGGTAGGTTTTGAGCAGGGAGATATAAAGGAACATGAGAGGGTGAGGCTGCAGCAGGGTTGGTACTGTTTGCTGCTGAGGTAGTGGAAAAAAGAGAGGGGTAAGGAAATTTTTGCTCATTGAATAATACATCTTTAGAGATATACACACGACCCTCAGGACTTAGACATTTATAGCCCTTATAAGTGGAAGAATAACCAAGAAACACACACTCTTGAGACCTATAGGCAAGCTTGGTGGTGTGATAGGGCCTGAGGAATGGAAAACATGCACAACCAAAAATTTTGAGGGCCTTATAATCTGGTTGCTTATTGAGAAGCACAAAATAAGGTGATTTGTTTTCTAGGACAGGGGTAGGCATTCTGTTTATAAGAAAAGCTGCTGTTACAAAGGCATGGTCCCAATATTTCATGGGTAAATTGGCTTGAGAAAGTAAGGTGAGGCCAGTTTCAACAATGTGCCTGTGTTTTCTTTCAACTAGACCATTCTGATGGTGTGTGTGTGGACAGGTTAATCTGTGGATAATGCCAAGATTAGTAAGGTATTTGGTGAGAGGTCTGAACTCACCACCACCATCAGTTTGAACAGTCTTAATGGTACAGTTAAATTGCAATTCAACCATAGTTTTAAATTGGATAAATTGCTGCAAGGTTTCAGACTTAAGTTTCAAAGGATAAACCCAAACAAATCTAGAACAGGCATCAACACAAGTGAGAAAATAGGTAAAGCCAGTAGTGGATTTGATAGGAGCAGGGCCCCATAGGTCACAGGTGACAAGTTCAAATGGTGTGTGATAAACTGTAGTGGATGATGGTGCATGCAATCTATGACTTTTCCCTAGGCAACAAGCAGAGCAAAAGCTAGATTGAGATTTTAATGGCACATTGATGTTACACATTTTTAGAATTTCTTTAAGTGCATCATGATGAGGGTGACCAAGACGAGCATGCCACAAATCATATAAAGAAGCAGACATAGGTGAAGAAACAGAAACAGAGTTATTATTATTATTAATAGAGGCACTACTAGAAACATTAACAACAGGTTGAGAATTAAAAGTAAAAGCAGACAAACTAGAGCTAGGGATAGAAACAGAGTTACACTGTTTAACACTTTTATTCAAAGCAGAATTTGAATCTAAAGGAGAGGCAAACTTATAAAGACCATCAGCTCCAACTGTGCCATGAAGGAGAACTTCAGAAGTAGCCTGAGATTTCACAAAACAAAGGGTTGGATGAAATTCAAAGAACACATTATTATCTTGTGCAAATTTAGAAACACTCATTAGATTTTTAGTTATTGAAGGTACTAGGAGAAGGTTGTTAAGGGTTAGGGAGGTTTTAGGGTTGGTTTGGGAAGTAAAACACATTGAACCTATAGAGTTAATAGTCAAACCTTGTCCATTACCCATGAGAACTTGATCAGAACCAGGCAAGGAGGCAGCATCAGAGAGATTGGAAGCATCAGGTGTCACATGGTGAGAGGCACCAGAATCAGGATACCACCACTGATTATTGAAGCCAACATTGCCTCCAGTTAGCAAAGCCTGAGGAATAGGAGGGCGTTGTGGTCTTGGAGCATAGCCATATCCATAGGGATTTGGAAACTGAGGTTGATAACCATAGCTAGGCATAGGAGGTCTATAGCCATAGCTAGGCATAGTTCCAGTGTGCCTATAGTGACAGATAGAGGCATCATGATTCGTTCTATGGCAAATTTGACACGGAACTCCATTGTTCCTTCCTCCACGACCACCACGGCCAGAGCGTCCACCGCCTCTTCCATTTCTACCTCCACGATGAGATTCATCACCTCCTTGATTTCCATTAGCCGTAACATGACTAGAACCAGAAGGAAACGAAGGATTAGGAGGTTGAAAGACATCACCAGTGGAATTTGAAGACGAAACCGGTAGAGACGGAGTTTGTGCAAGATTAACCGTCGCCGTATCACTTAGACTTTGCTTCTTGTTCTTCTCAAGCCTGGTTTCATGTGCGAGTAGATCGGATTCAACTTCATCGATCGTAACAGTTGTAGATTTGCTCGAAATTGCTGCAACAGCGGAGTCATAGTCTTCCGGAAGCGCGTCGATGACGATCTCAACAAGATTTCGCAACGGAACGGGATCACCGACAGAAATCAACGATTCATTGATCTCGCGAACACGTTGAATAAACTCAGTAACGGTGCGATCACCTTTGCGTAGGGTTCGCAGTTCCGATCTAAGCTGACGCGCTTTGGTGTTCAGCAACGTGTTGAAGTGACGGTGAATCTCATCCCAGATTTGCCATGAAAACGTGAGATCAACAACTTTCGCAAGAAGCGAATCAGAAATGGTGGAGAGAATCCACGTAGAGATCAGCGCATCGTGTTTCTCCCATTGTTGACGGAGAGGATTAACCGTTCCGGCGGCGTGATCGGCCTCGGTGAGAAATTCTTCAGGTAAAACTGGATCGGTAATGTATTTTTGCAGATCGCAACCTCGAATTACTCCGGAAATTTGCTGTTTCCATTGCTTGAAGTTTTTGTCATCAAGCTTCAGGGAGATGAGGTTGGAGATCTTGTTTCCTTGGAAGGGATTTGAATCAGCCATGGATCAAGAAAAAAGAAAGGCTCAAGATACCATGATAGAAACTGAGAGAGAGATAGAGAAAGAGAATTTCATTGATTATCTTAGTTGGTTACAAATGATTGGTATCTGTCTTATATACTAGACAGAATACAATAGAGAGTCTGTAACTGACTTGAATAGAGGATAGGAATAGACAGAATACAATAGAGAGTCTGTTACATAGTGTAACTGACTTGAATAGAGGATAGGAATAGACAGAATACAATAGAGAAGCTGAGGAGGTCTAACTATCTGTATACTCTAACAATTATTTGTATCCTTTTTACGACTAGACAATATATATGCTATTGCCAATTCTACCTACAGTTTTAGCAGATATGTTGATTGATTTGATTAATCAATATAAATGTACTGTTAGAATACTCAATGCAGGATGGAAAGAAAGGTATTTTTCTACATTAAAAAAAATTAGTATAATGATGTAAGATACTGTTTCTGGTTAATTTTCTGAGGTTAAGAACTAAATTTCATTGAAAGATGTTGACATGATTCAAATAATGTTGCAGGTTTATAAAATCCTACACTGCTCTCTTTCTCTTGACATTTGTATTATAAGCAGATTAATTTCAGAAACAGCTTCCTTTGTAGGATACTTTTACATTGCTAGGCAGATACTTTCGTTAGAAATAATTTGTTTAGTGTGCTTGATAAATATTTATTGTGTCCCTATACTTTGGAGCTGCTTCTGAAGATACAGGTTATAGTAGACACATTGAGGACAAATTTTTGTGTAGTTCGGGAATTGGATTACATGCAGTGGTTCTGAGCCGCCTGGTTAAGATTAGACGGTTCAGATTTTAAGACAATTTTATTTTTGTATAATATAAAATTCTCAGATGACATCTGGAGTGTAGTTCGTCTGAAATTTTTTGACTGCACGACTGCACTGATGTGTTGTTCATGGTATTCTCTACAATATTGGAATGGAGTGTAATGTAATGCAATGCCTGCATTTTTTTTAGAGCACCTCTCCTTCTCTATATTTCCGTTCATTAAAATTAAATTAAGTCTTTTTTTTTTCCTTTCTTGATCCAGAATGTTATTGTGTATTTAACCTGGACTATTGTTGATTAATCCCCTGTCTAAAAAATAAATAAAAAATTATTGATTGATAATATCTATTTTATACTTTTATTTTACTTTTATATTAATTGATAAAATTACTTTTATCTTAAACATCAGATAAAATACGATAGAGGAATGTACCCCAAAAAAAAAAAAGAGAAGGAGGAAGTAACTTTATACAGTAATAGTTATATAAGACACTTATACTATGTATATAAGACATTTTGCATTGTGTTTGATACTTTTCTTCTTTTTAAGAACAATTATTAATTAAACTATAAATTTGACAACCAACTGACATGAAAAAACTACTGTATATATTTGGCAGAATGGAATTTGAAAAGATTTAACTGCTTAATCGAATGATTATAAGCTTATGCCTTAGAGTAATATGTTACTTGGATTCCAAGCAATGCCAAATTTTAATTGCAAACTATTGATCATTTGATTGTCTTCAATAGTCAAAATCTGCTTCTAAATAGTATTTCACTTTTTCTAACTATCGTTTCACTAATTCATTGATTGTTCGCGTAAATGAAGCATAAGATTAAGACCAATCAATGCATAAAAGGTTGGTACTTGCAAACCTTTGCCTTTGGTATATGATTGATACCTTTGTCCTTTTTTTATTTAAAAGCAAACCTTTGCCTTTTCTAAGATAACATCTCCTAGGAGAGTTTCATCGTTGAGTTTTAAATATTAAACAATAGTAGTTCCATAATTTTTATTGTTATTGGAGTATAAAGTTGTTAAAATGGGCTAACATGTTCGAGCTCGTCTGTTAGGCTCCGTTTGGAAAAAAGGAAAGAAAGAGAGAGGAAAGAAAATTATGCAAATCAATGAATGAATTTGGACAAACTTTAATCTAGGTTCATTCATCGATATTGGTGATTATCTTTACTCCATCTTTCTTTCCTCAAAATCAAACAGACCCTTAAATTCAAATAAATGTACAGTGTAGATTTTAAAAGTTTAGCTTGAACTTTTTTAAAACTTCTAGCTCGATAAAAAAAAAAAACTCCATTTAAAATACGGACAAACCAGCATTGGCCATGGGTAGCACCTAACCCGTATAAAGCAAAATAAACTTCCAAAATATTAAAATAGAAACTAAACTAAGTACCTTATTTGTGGCTCAATGTAATGATTCGATTGGTTAATATCTTAATTCTTATACTAAATTATATATGATTGTTTTTTATCACTAAAATATGACCGGTTATCATCTTAATTCTTATATAAATTATATATGATTGTTTTTTATCACTAAAATATGATTGGTTAACATTTTAATTCTTATTCTAAATTATATACGATAGTTTTTTTTTTTTTTGAAAGTGAACATATATATGTGGTTTCAAAATCTTCTCTCAACATGTAAATTATGGAGAAGGTTAGCAAATGTAAAAATTATTCTTTAGAATTTGTGGATTTTATCTTTTTAAGTATTAACTTTTTTATTAAATGTAAAAATTTTATATTAAAATATCTTAATATGTGTGGCACAGTTAACATGAAGGCTAGCATGAGTGCATGAGAAAGTCACGTGGGTCTTTCATGGTGGGAAACCAATTTTTACCTTAGATCACAAAAGGTCTATCATAGGCTATAATAAAATGTCTACACCATATTCTATCCTCTTTCACCAAAATTATCTTTTAATTTATATATTATTATTAAATTAATTTTTATATACCAAAATTTTATTTTAAGGTAATATATATTTCACGCCAAAGTGTAAATGTTCAATAACAAAGGTGAAAAAAAAAATCTAAAAATTGAACTTAAAAATAGAGAATGTTGAGAGATAAAACATAGATAAGAGGAAGTCTCATATTGTACTAAATATTTCATTTTATTAATTTCATATCTCATTTTTAAGTTGATTTATTTTTGTCTATATAATAGTAATTTTTTTCCACCATCAATATTCACCTTACTGAATCACCAAATTTAATTCGGTGATCAGTTCTTATATCAAGTATTTCAATTCTCTTCAATCTTATACTATAAAGAAGAAAAAACAAGATTAATGTACCAAGTCTGTGCAATTTTGATGGCGTCATGCCATATAGCATCGTTTATGAGTAAAATTCCAAAGATATCAAACTTTTTGAAATAATTATAAAATTAAGGGTTAAATATGTTTCAATTCCCTACATTTTGGCGGACTTCTAAAATTAGCCTCTATATTTTTTATATTATATTTTTAGTTCCTCACATTTTTGTTATTTTCAACATTGGTCCTTAATGTGAAATTATGGTTGACAAGTGTTAACACCAAAATATAAAATTCATGATATTGCTCATGCATTAGTGTTATAATTAGAAAAGAAGAAAAAAAAACTCCTTTTGGCTAGCCATGTGATTATTCAAACTAAGATTTGTCGAAATTAGTCATGTTAAATGGAATTCGACTGGACTATTTTGTGACGCTCGACAAATTATATGCAACAAATTGATGGATGTCGAAGAATTCGAGTTGGTGCAATAGATAGTAGGGTGCTGTCGAAGAATTCATTTTGAACAAGAAAAGACATATGATTCGAAGAAGTCATTAAAGAATAGTCATTCAAAGAGACATGTGTCAATCTTAGATTAAGAAAGTTATTAAATAAGACATGTGTCGAAATCTTAGTTATAGGAAGTTATGGGTAGTTATTTACTACTTTTATATTTGACCGTAGGATCTAGTGCTAGTCTTTCCTACAAGGTATATATATATATATATATATATATATATATATATATATATATATATATATATAATGTCCAAGCCACGATACAAACGGGTTCAAGGAGTGCATAGAGATGGATTCCAACCACTATTTACATTTTATGTAATTTAATATTACCTTGTTCTTGCCTTATTTTCCCTTTTATTTTCCAATTATGCATTTCTTTTCATCTTTTTATTTCTTTTTCTTTTAAATACTCATTTGAGTATTTTTTTCAATTGTGTTGTCATGAGACAACTTGTTATTAAAAGTTGTTGGAAGCAATTCTAACACTAAAAAGAACAATGATTTTGTTCTTAAAAACACATGAAGTATATCATAAATCTCGAGGCTTGAACGAACCCTTCAAAAAGGATTTATTAGTTGATCCTGCAAGTAATTTTCAAACTAGCATTTGTTTACCAAAAATCGGTGTAAACAACAAGACAGACGAAACATGTCATATATATGTTACACGGACTCATTTAATGCTTACTCTTTGCGCGCTCACGTCATTAAATAAGTTTATGTAGTATCTATGTGGTGTTTTTTGTCTGTCCAGTCAACCAAAATTTCACAGTAGGGACCAATGTTAAAATGGAAAAAAACGTAAAGGACTAAAAATATAATTAAAAAAATGCGGGATTAGTTTTAGAAACCTGTCAAAAAGTAGGGAATAAAAACATATCTAACTCTAAAATCAATTACTTATTCAAGAATCTTTTACTAATAAAAGGAAGCTCCAAGATAGCTCATAGGCCTCCATTTTGCCTATGTGGCATGCTTTAGAGAGCTTCTTATATATATTAAAAAAATATTCTCTTGACATTTCATTATATTGATGGTGCTCTACTAAATTAATTTATGTGTAATGATGCATTAATAGATTAAAAAAAAACAGCCCATTAGTGAGAATTTAGCAACAAGAAGAGTTAGAGTCAAGGTTATGCAATTGTTGAGCTTCCCTAATTGATATAGATATATATATATATATATATATATATATATATATATATATATATATATATATGTAGAGAATATATTTGTGTCTTCAATTGAAACTCTTATTCTTTGTTGGCAAATTTGTTTTTAGTTGATTCTGGATTTGCACAATGTGATACAAAATATATAATTTCTCTCCTTTTTATATTTATTTATGTTTGGTTCTTGAGAGGTTGAAAAGATAATTTACTTAAAATTTTAATTTGCAATATCATATTTTTATAGGCTATGATGATCTCATTGTATTGTTTCTTTTGAAGGTATTGATCATGCAGCTATTGTCAACATGAAACATTGTCGTTGAGAGCTTTAATATGCGGTACGAACTTTAAGATCATTTTGATACTACTATTTTTTGAATAGATAGTTTTTTTTATATAGAGATCTATGTTAAATATAATGTGATTTTTTTTCTATGTGAGCCATCTTTTTTAGATTTAATTTTTCTATCTATTTTACTTTAGTAGTTTTCTTATTTTTGCAATTAACATTCTTTTGTTGGTTTAATGTGAAGTGTTATTCTTTTTCATGCCTTAGTTTATTATTTCTTTATGAAGAAATTTCAATGATTTGGTGGATAAGGTGCAAATACCATCCAACGAAAGGTAAATTTATTTATAAATCTTCTACCATAAGACATTTTTTTTTTATCAAACATGTTACTTTATTATATTTTTTAGATGTAATTGAGTCATAGTGGAAAATTATATTCCCTATACAAATATTGATATATGCAACATATATACTGTGATAGATCATATATAACTACATTAAATTTATTTTTAATTAGACCGATACTTTTTTTTTTCTTTTCAAGTTTGGTTTTCATTTTTATATGCTTAACAATTAGAAAGATATATATGTAAGCATTTTGGAGAGCTATCTTTGCTGTAAGTAGCAAAGTCTAATATTTGATGTGGTTGGCAACAATTATCTTTTAAGGAGAGGTGGCTAGCTAATGTAGAAAAATATTAAAAGAGAAATGAAAGGTTAAAAAAAGGTTGTAAGTTCCAGATTATAAAAAAAATTAGCTACAATTTTTATTCTGCTCCTATTTTGAAATAAAATTGTCACACCAATCTTTAATCTACTATTATTTTTAATTCCTTAATTATAATTGATGACTTGCTCATTATAATAATGTAATATTTTATTTATTTGTTTTTTATAAGACTCAAGAAAGATATAACATTTACAAATTCCAAATCTTTCTACATAGCTAAAGCTTCTGCTATCTTGGAATTTGGTAATGAAATGACTTGCCAATAGCTAGCACCAATTGTGATTGGGTTGTTTATAATTGTAACATATAAAAATTATATCGATTGAAGTTGAACTTAAAGATTATTCAAATAGATTATTATTTTCATACTTTTAACACATGTATGTCACACGAATTGGTTGAATATATAATACTAATGTATTTTTATATACAATTTGTGACCATAAGTTCTGTTAGTGGTACCAGTACTAATTATTATTATTATTATTATTATTATTATTATTATTATTATTATTATTATTAAGTGAACCCATAGTGGTGTATTGGATTAACAAAAGTCAGCTACAATATGTTAGGAAGTTCTATATATATTACTATCAATTTTTTTGGTTATTTTATTTGGTAGGAAACCATTGTCTTTTTTTTGATTGATAAAACCATTGTCTTTCTATTACTCCGTATACTATAATCTTTTACTAATAAAAGGAAGCTCCAAGATAGCTTATAGGCCTCCATTTTGCCTATGTGGCATGCTTTAGAGAGCTTCTTATATATATTAAAAAAATATTATCTTGACATTTCATTATATTGATGGTGCTCTCTACTAAATTAATTTATGTGTAATGATGCATTAATAGATTAAAAAAAAAACCAGCCCATTAGTGAGAATTTAGCAACAAGAAGAGTTAGAGTCAAGGTTATGCAATTGTTGAGCTTCCCTAATTGATGATATATGTAACTTATAAGATTTTTAAGATCATATATATATGTAGAGAATAGTTTTATTAAATTTAGCTTTAGCTGATTTTTAACTTTTGGTTCATTGATACACATTTAATTTCAGTTACAAAATAACATTATAAAAAACAAAGAAGACAATGAGATGATATTTCATTTCAGTTGCTAATTGCTGTAAAAAAATTGCTATAGAAACTTTTAACCAAAAAAGGGCAGCTAGAGTCCTATTTCAAGTTTGAGTTTGAGAGGTCGATATAAAGTTGATCCAATAGCTACTCATACTACGACAACACCATTGAGGGCTTAGTTTTTTACATATTATCAATACAATTTTGATGCATAACAATTATAAATAAGATGATTTCATTTTTTTTTACAAATCACAGATTATATTCTTTTGTATCTCAATCATTGTTAGAGAAAAAAAGAAGTCTAAAAGGTGATATATAGAAGAAATAATGTAATATCTCTCCTTTTTATATTTTTTATTTATGTTTTGTTCTTGATTGGTTGAAGATATAATTTACTCATAATATTATGCATAACAATTAGAAAGTTGCGTAAGTATTTTGGAAAGTCAACTTTGTTACAGGTAGAAAATTCATACTACAAGTCTAATGTTTGATGTGGTCGGCAACAAAATGGTGTGGTGCATTTGCAATATTAGAGACAAAATTATCTTTTAGCGCAAGTTACTAATATAGGAAAATCAGTGGGTCAAATTAATTTTTTTGCTTGATTTTGGTTCTTGGGAGGAAAAGATAGGTGAAATAATCGTTGATTTTGTTTGCAAAGCATGTAAAGTAAAATTTTGTTTGTAAGGATCCTTTAAACAATAACTATTTGTTGGCCATGATTTACAATTGTCTTTTGAAGTACCTTGTGACTAAATAATTGAAACCCATATAAAGAAAATTAAGATCTTATACAATTATACTATTATAATAAAATATGATGCTTCCCTTCAAACTTATAAATTATTATAAAAGATCTATTACATTAAAATATAAACAAAACTATGAGAATAAAAAAATCTCATATTTTTAAACAACCTTTTTTAATTTATTTTTTTACATACATTAATATTAAATATAATCATATTTTAAATTACTATACATCATTTAACTATATAAGATTGTACATACTTATCATAATTATTAATTTATATTTGTAAAAATAGTTTAACGTATAGATCTAATCGAGCCCGTGCAACGCACGGGTTTACTCCTAGTGTCATGTAAAACGAGTGACTTATTAAATTATTTTCAAAGATTACAAGGAGAAAGGGATTTTCAAAACCAAAGAGTTATAAATATTATTTTTAAGAGAATTTATTTCGTCTAACGGCTCAGTTTGTTGTATAACTACCCTATTTTTATCTACTAACACAATATACTAGTCATGCTCATGCTTAAGTTAAGTTGACTTACTTTTCATGTTTTGCCACCACTAGTATATCGAATGGACAATTTGAATTAGACCCTACTGATGACATTTTTAAATTACACTCAAAAGTTGTGGTGGATAGTATACAAATGCAAGAAGACAATTTTGAATTTGGTTCCTCTATTTTTGATTGTGGAATGCGGATGGTTTGTATTTTAAAAATTAGAAAGCTAAAATAATACGTTTTTGAAATTTATAAGGGATCAAAATAATTAGTATTATTTTTTTTATTTTTCTTCCTATAATTAGAATTTTATTGATACTATAAGTTACAAACCTCTTAATGGATCCTATCTACCCATTAGAATTTTATTGATACTATAGTTTACAATCATGGTCACTCCTAAAAGAAGAATGGATCCTATCTATCCATTATACTTTTCATTTGATTTTTCATCATTTATAATTTATATCACTAATAACACATTTTTTTTTTTATTTGTATTTTTAATACACCAAATTTAACATGAGGGATTCTTACAGTAGAGAATCCTCTCCAATTTTGATGAGTGCAACATTGCTTCTTTTATTGTAGCTCCTTTTGTTCCTTTTCTTCTTCTTCTTCTTCTTCTTCTTCTTCTTCTTCTTCTTCTTCTTCTTCTTCTTCTTCTAGTCAGTCGTTCCATCAACGACCCACCTCGTCCACTCTCCAACTGTCACAACGGCTGATTCCTGCCTTCGTTTTTCTCCTCGCATCACCTTGCCGTCTTGCCGTCATGACCAAACCTTGCCGTCTCACCACCGCAGTCACGAAGCAACCCATGGCATAAACTATAACAACAAAATTCTATAACAACAAGCATCACTTTCTTTGTTTTAATTTCAATAGTATGGGACTAATTTTCATTGTACTTTATATTGAAATAAAATTGTGTAACCGAGTATTCAATTGTTTTAGACAAGTATTTTAATGGAGAGGTTATGTTGTAAACAAATCCAAAATCTATAAAAAAAAAAAATAGAAATAAAGAAGTGATAACCACCATTGTTGTAGTGTGGAAAAGAAGGTAGAAACACCCACCGCCGTGGTGTGATGGACGAAAAAGGGTGGAGGCGGCAAGATTAAGTGGGAGAGGCGGTAGATGAGGAAGATGGAAAGAAACAAGTTGTTCTCTTTTTTGTTTTTCATTTTATCAAAATAAATATGCCTTTTAAATCTCAACCCTTTGATTTTTTTTAAACACATGTCATTCATCTAAAAAGTGAAAAGAAATAAATGGAGCTCCAATAAAAAGAGCAAAGCTGCACTCAATTTTGATGGTAATACCAAAGTTTACACAATTTTACCCCTATTCCAAATTGAATTGCACTATTGCACAACTTAACTTATCTAATCTAAATTGAATTTTCCCCCTATATACCTATTATTGTCACACACACAAAAAAATCCAACAAAATAGGTTGCTCATTCTAATTTCACTAATCATTTTGATTTTTTTACTTTTCATATGATATGTCTATGATCATAATATGGACCCAACACCATATACATGGACACATGCATGGTTTATATTTTCCATCAAAAGAAGAAAAAGGAAAAACAAAAAGGTAAAAAAAGCTAAAAGCCAAGACATGCTTTTTTGCACTTAATCCACAGACAAAAAGAATCTTAATCTACCAATTAAGCAACAACCAAACAAACTCCAAAAATTAACACAAAAAATAAATAATTAAAATAAAGCCACAAAATTTTTATTTTCCTTTCTTTCAGAAAAAAAATACATAAAATTTAAAAAATTCAATAACATCACTACCCTGCACCGCCGCTGCATATTCCGGCAAGCGACACCGGAAACCTATTACAAAGACTCTCTGCCGGCGATTCTCCGCCGCCAACATCTTCCGCCGGCGGAAGAACCCTCCCATCAGCAAAAAGCTCCCTCCCACCGTTCCTCTGCTGATGACCAACCACCATTCCCTCAAGCTCCGCCGCCGTATCGTAAAATGCGCCGTCGCCAAACCGCCGCTCCACCTCCAAAAAATCGCCTAGTGACGCCGGTCTTGTATCGCCGTCCCTACACAGCTGCCACCACCTTCGCCGCCGTTCTGCCGCCACCACCGCCGCGGTCCTTTTCTTTTTTTTATTAGTTGTTATCCTATTGGATCCACCGGCGCCGGCACCGATGCCAGAATGTGATTCCCGGTGCTGTGATGGGACTCTGAATCCAATGGCTGGAAAACTCACTCCCATTAGAGTTCCCAATGTTGTGCTTCTATCATGAAAAAATGATCCTGTGGACTATAATTCACAAACCCAAATAAATAAATAAAATCAGAAATTTAAATTAATAATTAGTGAAAAAAGATTGAAAATTTAGATTCTTGAAATTTTGGGGTGTTAACAAAAAAAACAGGTTTATTGATTGAAAAATGAAGAAATTTTTGAGAAATTTGTGAGTTTGATGACCTTGTGGACTATACAATTCACAAACCCCTAATAAATAAAAATCAGAAATTTAAATTAAATAGTGAAAGAAGAGTGAAAATTTAGATACTTGAAATTTTGGGGTGTTCTCGATAGGACCAAGTTGATTGATTGAAAAATGGAAAAAGGGAGATTTTTGAGAAATTTGTGTGTGTGTGTGTGAGAGAGAGTTTGATGGTAGTGATTATTGAATAATGAAAATTGATACCTCAGTGTCAAGATCAGAGGAAGAAATGGAAGAGATGGAGGGTGAAGATGGTGGTGGAACAAAATCATTAGCTGGATCTAGCATTGTTGTGTTGTGGATTTGTGGAGAGAGAGAGAGAGAGAGGGGGGGAGGTGGATTTTGGAGGTTTTAGGGGAAAGGCAAAGGGGTTAGTGGAAATATGAATGGGTTGAGTTTGTGGTTTTATATGTATTAATGAATTAATCAATCATGGTTTGTTAGTGAATGGGGAGGAAATACTGAGAGATCCATGAAAAAAGGATTGGACTGTGTTGTGTTTGAAATGATTGTATTATTGCTACACAGCTTATGTCATGAGTTTGTCAACTTTAGGAGTAAGATTAAGCCAAGAAGTTAAACTATTAGAGCATTAGTTTTTTATTTTATTATTTTGAAACAAAGTTTAGGAGATTGGGGTGATGAGGTTTGTATAATTAGAGAAAGTTCCATCATTTTGATAGTGCTTATAGAAATTTTTAGAGTATTTTATTTAGGGAACTATTTGTTTATTCAATCAAAATGAGATAATTCTGATAGTGATGTTTGAGCAGATTATATTGGTGATAAGTTTTAGGTGCACTGATTCATAGTGGGAAAGATACTGCAAAATATATTATGTGTATGTTTGGTTTGACGGTGAGATAAATTGATTTTGGCAGAATTGATTCTGTAAAATTGATTTTGGCTAAAATTGATTTGAAGCTAAAGTGGTTTATGTTTGAATATATTTATACAAAAGTGAGTTGAACAAAAAGATATTGAGTGTAAAAATCAATTCTAGAATCAGAAGCTACAAATTCTAACTTCAAATAGAATCAATTCTGGAGGCAGAATCAATTCTACTTTTGCGGAACCAAACAAGTCAGAATCAATTATACATGTCTAGAATCAATTCTAGATGCTCCAGAATTGAAACCAAACATACACTATAGAGAGGGGAAGATGCCTAAGTCATGCTTTTCTATAGAGGAAGACAGTTATAATCGTATGCAATAGTTGACAACACCTTACATAGAGTAATGATAGCTGTTGTGATGAATCCAACCGTCTTAATAGTGTTGACGGGAGAACATTCGCAATATGGATTATGTAGAAACAATGGTGTCTGCTACCCGTGACTTGTTTGTGAAGCCACCAGAATGGAGTGGATTTCGATTGGACTTTGTGTTAAAGTAAACCCTAAAAGACAATCTATTTTGATAAAATTTGTTTTTGTATCATGATTTTAATTTATATAATATACTCCCTCTAGTCGTTTTTATAAGAGATAATTCACTTTTTGGATTCATTCAATAATTAATGTATTTGGTCTATAATATACTCATTCCATCCTAAAATAAATGACTTAATTTTAACTTAGTGTACTATTCATTTGACTTACTTTGACCATATTTTTCTACTAATAGATACATACAAATATTAACATATGAGATGCTGTTTGATTTGTCTGGACGAGTATTTTCAAAATATATAATTTTTATATTTTTAATACTAATAGATAACTAATTAAAGATATTAGTGATCAAAGTTGTACATTTGTAAACATAAATTTGGTCAAACAAGTCATTTATTTTGGGACGGAGAGAGTAACTTAGTTATATTAATTATTGAATGAATCCAAAAAGTCAATTATCTCCTATAAAAAGGACCGAAGGGAGTATATAATAAGACATTTCTTTATTATATTTGTTTTCCAAGATAATAAAGTCTCTATATAGTTAATCATTTAATTGAATATTAAGTGTCACTTAATCGTGAGAACCAATTAAACATAAGAACATTATTCTTAAAGTATCTATAGTTAAGTTTTAGTGTGAAGTGGGATCATATTAAACTATAAAGACGACTACCTTTGTCCCAAAATATAAGAACTGGTTTGACTACTGCACGTATGCCAACGCACAATTTTGATCACTAATATCTTTAATTCTTTATTAGTAAAAATTATAAAAATTTGATATTTTGAAAATACTCATCAAAACAAATCAAACAAGATCTTATATGCTTATATTTACATCTATATATTATTAAAAATGTATGGTCAAAGCAAGATAAGTGAATAGTATCTTTTAGTCAAAATAACTCTTATAAAATGGGACAGAGGTAATATTATATTAGTAGATTGATGGCCATATCTCACGGAGTATGAATATGAGATACCAAGTCTTTACATATGTATAAATATTAGGAGTAGTATTTCTACTGGATTGACCCAATATGAGAATACTACATAGTTTGTTGTGTAAGTGTACTAAGATTTTATAATGGTGATAATGGTGTAAAACACTCTTTGACCCGAAACCATTATACCCTTAGATGTGTTGTAATTATACACACGATCATTATCACAAAGAAGTTTCGTCAGATCACATGACATTCTCGTAACTTGGGTGACAACGACTTATTGATAAATGTCAACCATTGTTTATAATATTAAATATATAATTTAATATTAATATATTATTGCGAACGTTACGAGTATTGTAAATTTTGTGTATATTTTAAAAGTTTTAATTATAAGTGTCTAATAATTTTAATCGAGAAATATAGAAATATAATTTTAATAAATATAATTTATTTTCAATTATATTTATTTAATATTTTGATCTAAATTGGCTTGGTCTTTTCACATTGGATTCCCTATTTTATAGTAGCACTAATATCATTTGCTTTAATGTGAGGAATTAATCATAAAATTAAATGTGCCAATTATTTTGATTACCGTTGGAAAATCCTTATTAATAAGATTGATTTGCTTTGAAGAGAAAAATGTATTTTACTTGGAAAGCATATATACACGCATGGATTTGATAAACAAAAGAAGAAAAACATGTACTACGTGTATACATGGCACAAAATCATTATGTTGCTTTCTAGTTTTTTAAAAAAACAAATTATTTTCACTAAGTGCCTGAGTTAATCTACTTTGTTGACATTCTCGTATCTTGATAGCTTCGGTATGTTTATCATCGAGAAGAACTGGTTGTACTCTGGGAGAGTTGCGCAATATTTACAGATAATTCCTTAGTTCAGTATGGCAACATGCCTCCGATTATTAGTTTTCAGCCATCCGCAACAACGAGTACCCATAGGGTTATACACATAGAACATATAGATGAGAGATTAAATAAACAAGACTTATTTATAAATTAATAAGTGAGTTTTTTTTTTTTTGTAATAAGATTCGTTAGGGTGTTGAATGAGTTAGTCATAAGAATTTTAAAAAACCTAGCTGCCCCTCTAGTTCACTCTCTGAGAAGCTCCCTACTATTTGGCTAGTACCCCCTTCTGGTCTCATATATAAGCAAAAGTTGCTTTTTTAGATTTAATAAAAAAGTGATATATGTGGTCTATAATATGGACTAAATACATAATTTTTTCACTAAATCTAAAAAAATAACTTTTGCTTATATATGAGACCGAAGGGAGTACCTATCATCATAGAAGCTTTGTTCGTGTGAACGGATAGAAGCCTTGCTGTGCTCGCGATCAAACTCATCGATGCTTCAAGAGTCCAAGTGAAACCTTTAGTTAATTTTTGTGTTTACAAGATCCATGTAACATATTTATTCCGCTGAGTATGAAATTAAAATAGTTTCAATTGTCTTTCACTAGAAAAACCCTATACGAGTACTTGGCCGCACATTTTGGCCCTTCTTTGCAATCATTCTGACATTTTATTTGTTCGAAGTTTGTCATATACTCCTTTCTTTTTAATTGTCTTTTTAGAATGATAACACCAAATTAAGGAAGTGTATTTCTGCATGTTATCTTCCTATTATACCCTCGTTTTAATCCCCAATAAATTCTTATTTTTTTGCCCACACTTTCTCTTTTCAATAAATTTAATATATTATATACAAAAAAAAAAAACAAAATTTAATATGTTATGTACCAACAAAAAAAATTTTAAAAAAAAAATTTAGTTTTCCAAATATATAGCATTAATTGGTTTTATGGAAAAAGATAAGAGCAATTAGCAAAGGGTATAATTGACAAATCATACCCATAAAATACAAAAAGGACAATTAAATAGAAACGCTAAATAAGATAATAAAAGACAATTAAAAAGAAACGGAGGGAGTATATTGATAAATCAAATTCTAAAATATATGATCTAACAAATGAAAATTTTATCACATTTCATCTCTTAGACAAATAAATTTGTTCTAATTTTATCTATTACTATATATAAAGAGGATACAAATTTTTGGGATGACTTTTTCATTATTCCTGTTTTACCCTTAAAAAATAACTTCCACATAAAAATAGATTTTCAGTTTTTTTAGTAAATAATATTTTTTTTCTTCTTAATAACTAAGCACAACTTCCACATAAAAGTAGGTTTTCAGTTTTTTTATAGTAAAAAAAAAATAATTTTTTTTCTTCGTAATAACTAACCACAACAAAAAAGGATGTTACATAGTTATCAATTAACTAAGTCCAATAAAAAATGAGATTAAATAGTTATTTATATTTGCACAATAGAGAATATCGATAAAAAAAATATCGTTCACACAAACGGCGGCTAGTATAATATTATTAGGATGATTTTATCTTATATATATATATATATATATATATATATATATATATCATACACAACAAATATTATAATTGTGTCAGTCACCTATATGGTCTAGTGGTGTTAGCTTGGATCATTGGAGTTTGCTCCTCTCAAGATTTTAGATTTGATTCCCTTCGGTGTCAATTTCGGTGGACTAGTCCATACAGAGTAAATAAACTCTGGCTTTAAACGGGACCTCCGCAAGTGGACGGTGGGATTGTTCCTCTCAAATTAGTCGGTCCTTGGACCAGATATCGAGTTTTAAAAAAAAAACCTAAATAGAAACACCATGTATAAAAGACGTTACTTAATTTAAATTACTAATTGATAATGATAGATTTTGTCAAAAAATGACAATGATAGATAATGGTGCTATCTATCACCTAACATTTAAATATATATTGGCTTAATTGCAGTTTTGGTCCCCCTATTTTCAATTTTTTGCAGTTTTGGTCCCCCTATTTTAAAACTCGACAGTTTTGGTCCCCCTATCATAATTTTTAACTATAAATTGACGATATGATATGATTTAAACGGCGTGGTATATGATTCGATGATGAAAAAATACCAACATCGATGTAATTGTAAGAAAAATCTTTCATAAAGTTCTTTTAAAACATCTTGTATCATCATATTTTAGACAAAATATGTGTTGGGGGACCAAAACTGTCGAATTTTAAAATAAAGGGACCAAAACTGCAACAAATTGAAAATAGGGGGACCAAAACTGCAATTAAGCCAATATTTTATTAGAATATGAGTCTAACACCTAACAATTTACCAACACTTTTCTATAAATTGATTAGTCTATTTGTTATTTTTTTAATAAACTTTGGGTGAATAGCAAGTTCAAGACATTTCACAAGTTAGATTTATTGCAAATTAATAAAATAGAAGAATATATCCACACCATGTGCAATTTATAAAGTAAAAAATGAGACTCTATAATATGCTTTAATAAGAATTAAGGAGTCAATTTTTTAATATTACATTTTTGATTAATTTCTTTGTTACAATTCTTTTAATGATAAGTATATAATAATAGTTTGAATGAGTGCAGGATACCAAATTATGCTGGTAAGTTGAAAAGGAATTACTAATATAATGTGAATCATGATAATATGCTTCAAGTAAATGTTAACGAGATCAATTTAATATTATATACTCTAAAACATCTCTTACAAAAGAAAATATTATACTCCAAATTATGCTCAAGCCCGGAAGAAACATTGATGAGAACAAATATTTAATTTTGAAGAGTGACCAGATCCAGAATACTATTAAATATTAGTAAGATTTACTATTATTGAAAATTTGAATAGAATTTGGGATGATAAACTAATGATGCTTGTAAACCGTAAAAGCTGAAGATGTTAGACTTTAGAGCATGTGAAAATAAAGTGAAAAAATAGAAGGAACAAATATTTTAATTATTCGTCAATCGTTAGTTGATCCAGTGGTGATTGACATTGAACTTGGTAGAAAGAATCAAAGTTCGATCCCTTTCAACTATGGTCGAGAGGAGGTTGAAATCACTTGATGCTAGAACTGTCTCTTGAATCAAATCAGACGGTCCAGTTGGCCGGATACTGGAGGTAAAAAAAAAGTTTTTATTATTCTTCGTTTATAAGTTAAAACATTAACTTTTCAGGTTATTCTAAAATTGAGGTTGAATGCAAACCTTCTCAAAAATAGAATCTTTTAATAGATTTGAGAAAATATATATATATTTTGTAATTAGATGGTAATAAGTGAAACATTTGTAGTTGTTGAGGCCTTTTCAGTAGGGTTTTTTTTTTTTTTTGGATAAATCAATATAAGTATGAATGTAGTACATTTTTGGAAGAAATTGAGAGAAGTTGAATTTTCAATCATTGATTGAAAAGGAGTTTTCTTCTCTAGATTTTTGCATGAACCATTCCTACGATTTCAACTAAGAGCATCATACTTTTTTGACGGTTTATCATCTTTTGATCTTATCATTCATTATATGAATATGACAATCTTGTATTCATTTCTTATATATTCCAATTTTATGTTTCTTTCTTTCTTAATTTTTTTTCCTAAATCTTGTATAACTTTTTTTCCACCACCCAGTATCTGATCTATTGGACCGTTTAATCTGACATCGAACTGTGATCTTTCTTACTAAGTTCAGCGTCAATCACCACTGGTCCAACTAACTATTACTATTAGTATCCTCTATCACTTTCTTTACCTAATTCAAGAATTTACTAGGCATTAAAGAACCATGCAGTTGTGCCTCCATTTGCATCCACACCAGAAATTGATAGTAGTTTATTTATTTTTCATTGTCATCAATCAAACATGTTGAAAGTAAACTAAAACGATAGCTTCAAAATCTTCAATTTAAGGCAAAGCTATGTTGAAAAGGACTACAATCACATGAGGTAATATCCCAATGAGAGTACATATCTACATGACCCAACTAAAAGGTGAATAAATGCTTAATGCACTAGACACTTTAGATAAACTTCTCTCACCATCATCTAACTACAAGTGACAAAGACACACTTAGTTGAACTGGTCACGTAATCACTTCTATTTTTGGTGTAAAAATAGTTTTTTTTTTTTTTTTGCAGATTTAAAGGAGCTGGCATCATCAAAAGAGGGAATTCTTAAGATAATTTGAGGAGTAACAGTTGAGTGTTTTTAGATGAGATTTTAAGGTTGCAAAACACAAACTAAACACTTTGGATAGTGATTATTTGTGAGTGGATTGAAGAAGGTAAATATTGAATCTCAAGTAAAACTCCGGAATATGACATTAACGTGATTAACCTTGCAAGCTTAAGTCATTTCCCTGTCTTTGTACCCTTGCATTTAATGTGACATATACAAGCTGTCTATACTCTATACTAGCATATTCTGTATAATGGCCCCATGAACAAATTGGAGTATACTATACACTAACTGTACATTGTCAGAGCTTGAACAATACAATGAATATCATGGTCTGCTAGTTGCCACATGGTCTCTGTATTGGTCATGAGCTCTCCGAATTGTTTTTTACTCCATTCTTTAGTGCAACAGTTTTCTTATCATGTTTTATGGAAAATTCCTATGAAGCACAGACATAAGACACAGTCACCGGACACAACACTCAACAATGACACGTCGGCACCAATAATAATTTGAAAAAATGACATCATATGTGTAGTATCGAACGATGAAGTGTGTCTAACACAGGGACATGCCTAATCTGTGGGGTGTCTTTGCTTCATAGTTAAATTCATTGGCTCATAAGTTAAAGGCCTCAGTTTAAATGATGAGATGTGATCAACATGCATGCTTCTGATTTATGAACAAAATGGCAATGTACACTCTCAAAGTATAAATAAACAGTCTCCTACTATCTCCTGAAGATCCTAACAAAACTTCAAACCTAACCTGAGAACATAAACTTAATTAAAGAAATTTTACACTGAGGGAAAATCATGGATAAATGTGTTCCACATTTCAGTTGTAACATTGACCCTTAACTGTGAAGCAAGTTCAATTTCTTCAGCATTAAAACTAAGACCTTGATACTGGTTTTGGGTCTCAACATTCGATTTTTGATGTATTTCCACCTCTAATGGGAGTAGTGATTCCTCCGTTGTAAATGATGTATCCTTTTCGTACATCTTAAAAATCCAATCATCTGGTTTCTCCCCGCGAATGTAATTGTGTAATGCACAAGCTGCCACCACTAACTTTACCTGTGTCTGTAATGGGTATGAAGGAGCTGCCATCAATATAGGAAATCGTGCCTTTAAAGCACCAAAAGTTCGAGTAGTGACATTTCGTAATAATGAGTGCCGTTGGTTGAACAATTCACATGCATTCTGTGGGTGGTAACCACTGGGAAAATCGTTGGAGTGATAATAGGGAGTTCGGGGATATGGAGCAATGAAACCTGGCACATTCGGATACCTGTTGTCTACCAGATAGTATTTACCTGTGTCATCAAAAAGGTTTTAATCCAATATTTGCAGTAAGAGTTATAAGTGTATAGTAATCATTTGGAACTACTAATCATCTGTCCCTTAAATTTGCAACAAGCTTCATTTTTGTTCCACAGGTTTTATTTGTTTCAATTATATCTTAAATTTAACATAATTATTGCAATCTTTTCATATTAACTCTATGCCCGTCATCCTAGTAACATTACCATATACTAACTATCAATCTCTTACAACTACAACCAAATAAAAGTCGACAACTATATAATTAAATATAACTTCATAACTGCAGTTAAAGGATATGTGATGAAAAATGACTCAGCTTTTTTATTTTATTTTCAAACCAAATTAATGGACAAATGCAGAGACAACACAACATCCAGTAACCTAAAATTTGTCAAGAGACACAGATCTCTACCATAATTGCTACTGGAATCATAATTGCATTTTACAGATAAGTGTTACCTTCAGGAACTTGCAATCTATTCTTCCTAGTGGTTGCTGAATTAAAAACTTGTAAGTTAGTAGCAGATCCTTCCCAACCAGCTAAAACATAACAAAACTTGAGGTCAAATGAGCATGCTGCAAGAACATTTTGTGAAAGTAACCCGTCCTTATTGCGGAAAGGTCCTTGTTCATCTACACCAACTGTCACAGGTACATATATACCATCAATTGCTCCCACACAATCCTATTAAAAAATAATCACAAAGTAAGACTCGTGTTGTCAATCATAGATCGCGTAAAACAGAAATGTTCAAATTCTGACTCAGTACATTGCTATAGCGCCACTATAATCGATATTTGACTACACTTTTTACCAATGTTGTCAAATAGAGGCTCTATAGCTCTATAGCATAGCGGAAATCTAACAAGCCGCTATTGTTCTGTGATATACAAGTTAGTAGAGAGTATTGTTACATAGCAGCTATAGTATACTGTAGCATAGCGAAATTTGAAAAAGCTCGTTCTTTATTGTAATCCACGATTGACAACACTGCTTTGTTCTAAATAGTGTATGGTGGAACAATAGCCACTTGTTTGAATTCCCCTACACTAGAACGCTATGAAGCATCAACAATACACAGATACCGGACAATATTCTGACACGTCAACACCAGTAATGATTTGCAAAAACAATATACCAATCACATGTGTCGTGTTGGTGTCAAACACTAACTGACATATGTTGGACACCAGACACAAATTCGATAGAAAATGTTGAGTAAGACACAATGAAATCCAAACAACATGCATAACATACTAATTTATCAAAATATTACCTTAAAATATGGAAAAAACCTAGGATCTTCGGATATTAGTGAATGGACATCAGAGCTAGGAGGCTGAAAATACTCCTTCGAAATGGACATAATCGCATTCAAAACATTATTAAAATGACGACTAATAGTTTCACCTGAATAATGAAACAATTCTTGAACAGCCCTAATCCTTAGATTATGACCAATAATAAACAAAAACATAGCTAATTGCTCTTCAATTTTGATTCTATTTGTGTCACGTAATAAACCCTTAGTCTCTAAAATATCACATAACTTGTAGAATACTTGTTTATCCATTCGGAAATTATCCAAACAACGTTGATTTGGACCGTTGAGTACTTCATCAACAAATTTAGCACCGTTAGATGATAAACGAGTTAGTTCTTTAGGTGCATGATTACCAGAGATTCCGTCGGTTTCTTCATCGGGATTCTCCATTAAGGAACTGTAACTTAATCAAATTGAGAATTGAAATCGGTAAAAGGTATCGTTTTTTAGGGCAAAATCACGCTGCAATTGAAAAATACAAGAGAAAAGGGAAAACCTGGAAGGACTATAATACCGTTTCTGGCGACCGGAAACAAACTCCGGTAGCGTTTCCCGGCGAGGTTTTTACCGGCAGTGGAGTTAAGAGCGACGCCAACTCATGTTTCTGATATAAGTCCAAAGTAACAAATAACAATGGCTGCATTTTTTATTTGAAAATTGCTCACTAGGCCCCCCGTTCGTACCAGGCCCCTGTTTTGACGAAAATACCCCTAACAAAGATTTTGGAACATATGAAAAAAATGTAGTTGTTGAAAAAGAAAAATGCTGGATATCGCGAAAAATTAATCACTGTTGTGAAAATTCGAGATTGAATGTTACTTTAGTGACTAATAGAGTGGTATAAATTATTAATATAATTATAATACTATTAATATATATAATAATTATGAATGTGATGAGAATGGAGAAGAGTTTGGATCAAGCTTTTTATCACTTGCAAAGGTGTATTTTTACATGATGTAATGAGTGGTATTTATATTAGTAAAGCCATGGATAAAAATAAATTAAATTCACTATTCTAAGTTGACAAAGATAGATAATAATCTACATTACTATTTTTGGTTGACATTATCCATGGATATTTCAACATTAATAGTAAAACATATCTTTCACATTGGTTGGATACTTTATTTAATTACTTATAACACTCCCCCTTTGAAATATCCATCATAGTGCTCCATTGAAGGCTTGTTGAGAAGAATGTGATGAGAACATATGCTGCCTCGTTAAAAACCTTATAAGGAATTATCCATTGGGATAAAAACCTTAATAAGGAAAAAAGAGTACAACATTATGCTCCCCCTCAACCAAGCACATATTTATTCTTTAAAGATCTCGAAGGTGACACATTTTAATACTTCGTACATGTTTCTTGAAAACTGATGTAGGAAGTGCCTTTGTGAAAAGATCTGCCACATTATCACTTGAACGGATATATTGAATATCGACCTCTTTGTTTCTTTCTAACTCTTGTGTGAATGAGAAGAATTTTGGAGGGATGTGTTTGGTTCTATCACTTTTGATGTAACCTTCTTTCATCTGGGCGACGCATGCAACATTGTCTTCATACAAAATTGTTGGGTTCTTATCAGTTGGTAAACCAGATGTTTCTTGAATATGTTGAGTTACTGATCTTAACCATCTACACTCTTTGCTTGCTTCATGAAGGGAAATTACTTCAACATGATTTGAAGAAGTTGCTACAAGTGTTTGTTTTTTAGATCTCCATGATATAGCAGTGTCACCATATGTAAACACATACCCAGTCTGTGACTTAGCATTATGTGGATCTGACAAATATCCTGCATCTGCATATCCTTTCCAATGTCTCTTTGTAGGGCGTGAGCTGAACCTTGCTAGTAAGTTTACCGCAAAAGCTATATCGGGTCTTGTACAGTTGGCAAGGTACATGAGCGACCCAATGGCACTGAGGTATGGCACTTCAGAGCCAAGATCCTCTTCATTGTCTTATTTAGGTCTGAATGGATCCTTTTCAACATTAAGTGTTCTACCCATCATTGGAGTACTCAAAGGGTTGGCTTTATCCATGTTGAATCTTTTCAATACCCTTTCTGCATAGTTTGATTGGTGTACCAATATACCATTTTTAGTATATTCAATTTGTAAACCAAGGCAGAACTTGGTTTTCCCCAGATCTTTCATTTCAAATTCTTTCTTTAAATAATCTCTTGCTTCTTTAATCTCTTTATCAGTACCAATGATATTTAAATCATCAACATAGACAGCAATTATTACAAAACCAGATATTGTTTTTCTTATAAAAACACAAGGGCAAATATGATTATTTACATAGCTTTCTTTAAATAAATATTCGCTTAGCCTATTATACCACATGCGCCCGGATTGTTTGAACCCATATAATGATCTTTGCAAGTTAATTGGATAGGTTTCTCTAGGTTTTGATGTCTCGGGCATCTTAAATCCCTCTGGGATTTTCATGTATATGTCACTATCAAGTGATCCATACAAATAAGTAGTAACAACATCCATGAGATACATATCCAAATTGATAAACATTGATAAACCAATTAAATAACGAAAAGTAATGGCATCCATAACAGGAGAATATGTTACCTCGTAATCAATTCCCGATCTTTGGGAAAAACCTTGCGCAACTAGACAAGCCTTGTATCTTACAATCTCGTTTTTCTCATTTCGTTTTCTTACAAAAACCCACTTATACCCAACAGGTTTCACACCTTCAGGTATAGCCACAATGGGTCCAAATACTTTTCGATTTTTAAGAGAGTTTAACTCAGTGTCCATGACATCTTTCCAAATTTTCCAATCATGTCTATTTTGACATTCATTCACGGTTTTGGGTTCAGGATCATCATTTTCATTTATAATTTCACATGCAACAGTGAATGAAAATATTTCATCAATATTCATATCTTTTCGGCTCCACAGTTTTCCTGTATTGGCATAATTGATTGAAATCTCGAGATCATTCTTGTCTTCAATTTCATTATCAATGATCTCATTGTCATCATTTTGTGCTTCTTCGAGAGCACGCTTTTCAATCATGGATTTGTTATTATCTAGTGTCTTTTCAATATCACTTTCAATTATATTCACCTTTTCTATTTCTTTTCTTTTTCGGAGATTTTTGTCTTTGGATCCCAGTGGTCGGCCACGCTTTAAACATGCTTTAGAGGTACCCGCTACCTCATTTATTTTTGAAACCTCAATTCGAGTTGGGACATTTACAGGCGGTATATGTGACTTTGTCACTCTTTTCAAATCAGTAAATGAATCCGGCAATTGATTTGCTAAATCTTGTAAATGTACTATTTTCTTTACATTTTCTTCCCATGATTTATTATATGGGTCAAGATGTAATAAAGATGGTACATACCATGTTATCTCATTTTCTATTTGTTTATTTTCTTCCCCTAATGTTGGTTCAAGATATCTAATAATGGACGGTGATTCATACCCTACATATATTCCCAATCTCCTTTGAGGTCCCATTTTTGTTCTTTGTGGTGGAGCTATTGGGACATATACTGCACAACCAAAAATCTTTAAATGAGAAATATTTGGTTCCTTACCAACTGCAAGTTGATAAGGGGTGTGTTTATGATCAGCACTCGGCCTTAGACGGATGAGTGCTGCAGCATGTAGAATTGCATGACCCCAAACAGTAACTGACAGTTTAGTTCCCATTGTTAATGGTCTAGCAATATATTGGAGACGTTTTATCAATGACTCGGCTAAACCATTTTGTGTATGCACATGAGGAACAAGGTGTTCAACAGTGATTCCAATTAATGTGCAATAATTATTAAATGATTCTGATGTAAATTCATCAGCATTGTAAAGTCTAACTTTCTTTATATTATAATCAGGGAATTGAGCCCTTAATTTAATTATTTGTGCAACAAATTTTGCAAATGCCATATCACGACTTGACAATAAACAAACATATGACCATTTACTAAATGCATCAATTAAAACCATAAAGTACCTGAAAGGTCCTGAGGGTGGATGGATAGGTCCACATATATCTCCTTGAATCCTTTCAAGAAATGCAGGTGATTCTTTCTGAATCTTGCCTGGTGAATGTTTTGTTATTAGTTTGCCAAGAGAACAAGCTTCACATGGTTTTTCTTCTTTTGTAAACTTTAAACCTTTCAAAGGATGACCATGTGTACTCTCAATTATTTTTCGCATCATTGTTGAACCAGGGTGGCCTAAACGGTCATGCCATAAAGTCATGGTTTTGGGATCTTCTTTTATTATTATATTACATTCAATTGTATGTATATATGTATAATGTAATCCGGAAGGTAATTTTGGTAATTTTTATAAAATTTTCTTCTTTCCCAAAACATTATTAGTAATGTTAATGTATTTCATATTACATTCGGTTGCAGTTTCAGTATCATATCCTTGACGATATATGTCATTAAAACTCAACAAATTTCTCTTTGATTTTGGAGAATACAAAGCATCATTAATGACGAACTTTGTCCCATTTGGCAACATGAACATAGCATTACCTGTTCCTTCTATTAGATCAGCAGGCCCTAAGATTGTATTTATTACACCTTTAATGGGTTTTAAGTCAGTGAAATATCTCTTACTTTTGAGGATCGTATGAGTAGTTCCATTGTCTGGAATACAAATGTCTTTGACATGTTCCATGTTTAACCTTCTTAAAATAAAAGTTAGATTAAAGAGAGAAAAAAAATAGTAAATTAATACAATACACTCAACATTATTATTCATTATGCAAATATTACACATAGCACACCACACAATTTATTCATATTCTTAAGTAAAACAAACACACCACACATTATTCAAATACATATTTTAATTATTCATTTAATCCATATTTATTTCGTTTCCTTCTTCAATGAAATCAGCAGCTTCAAGATAGGTAGTGTCATTTTTAGGTTCAATTTCATTAAAATTTACTTCCTTTTCCTTTCCCTCAACAGATGCCTTATACCTTTTACACAGGTGTTCTGGCGTCATGCATGTCTTAGCCCAATGTCCATTTTTTACGCATCTAAAACAGAGATTATCATGATTCCTCGAGGGACCTTCTTGAATGTATTTACCTTTACCTTGACGATTCTTATTATTTTGGTCATATTTGGGAGGCCTATAGTTATTCACATATCCTCGTCCACGACCTCTACCACGAAAGTGGTTTCGACCGTTACCTCTGCCTCGACCATGACCATCAAAACGAGCATAACCCCCACATCCTCTAGGACGATTATAGCCACCACGTCCTCGATTAAATGTTGTTGCATTTATTTCGGGGTATGCTATTGTTCCAGTGGGACGTGATTGGTGATTTTGTATTAATAGCTCATTATTTTGTTCTGCCACCAGAAGAGCTGCAACCAAATCAGAAATTCAGTAAATCCCCTCATTCTGTACTGTTGTTGCAACAATACTTGGGATGCATGGAAAGTTGAAAAAGTTTTTTCTAATTTTTGTTCTTCGGTTATAGTAACACCGCAGAATTCTAATTGTGCTATAATTTGGTGCATGGCAGAGTTATATCCAACAACACTTTTATAATCTTGGAACCTTAATTTGTTCCACTGATCCATCAATGAGGGAAGTAAGACTTTCCTCTGATGTCCAAATCTCGCCTTAAATTTATCCCATAGTACTTTGGGATCTTTTGCATTAGAATATTCTGTTTGTAATCCATCATCAAGGTGATGTTTAATTATCTGATTCACTTTCGATTTTTTCATTTCTAACTCCTTTGGGTCACTTGTCCCTGCATTGTCTCCTTCAAGAATTTTGTCAAGTCCCTCACATGCAAGATACTCAATTAAATTGTTGTTCCATGTTATATAGTTGTCTCTGGTTATGTTTAGAATTTTGAAATGGTGCTTAACGTTTGACATGATTTTATCTATAATACAAAAGAACATAAACAACATTTAATATTAAAATATAACAAACAAAAAAACAAAATAATATCATTTTATTCAATAGATTACAAAATAAAAGGAACATGACTATGTTTAATCTAATTTTCTATCATAATTAGTTCATAAACAAAGCTATTACTAGTAATGGAAAAACAATAACTATTATGGCTACTATAAAAGGTTCTCTTAATTCTTCATATTTGACGATACTGAGGACGAGAAAAGCAATGACAAATAGAGCAACAATTATAAGAGGAATTTTAGACATTTTGGAAATGTGGATAAATATTTGAGAATGGTGTAAAAAATTATGAATGAATGTGAAGTATTTATAGGATGAATTTTATGAAGTGTCCGTTACGTTACCGTTGGGAATATGGCCGTTAGGGGATAGTGGAAAAATGTAAGCTTTTACTGTTCATGGCCGTTAGGGGATAAGGGAATAATTTTGATTTTTACCTTTTATTACCGTTGGGGAGTGAGGAAAAATATTTTAAGTGTGTTAAAAATCATCTATCACTTAGGATGTATAAACATTGAAAAATAACACATTAATAATTTAAATAATGTCCAATGTCACAAATTAATTATAAATCTTTCGTGAAATAATATTATTGGCAAGAATTTTAATAGTCCATTAATAATTAAAGTTAGCAATATTATAGATGGGGATTTTAGTCCTCCATTTAGTATTGAAGTTAGTATTATAGATGGCGCTTTGCATACCTCCATTAAGTATAAAAGTTAGTCATACAAATGAGAATTTTAATCCTCCATTAAGTATGAAAGTTAGTAGTATAGATGGGGTTTTGAACACCTCCATAAAGTATAAAAAGTTAGTAGTATAGATGGGGTTTTGGACACCTCCATTAAGTATATAAGTTAGTAATATATATCGGGGTTTTGAATACCCCCATTAAGTATATAAGTTAGTAATATATATTGGGGTTTTGAATTCTTCCATTAAGTATATAAGTTAGTAATATATCTTGGGGTTTTGAATACCTCCAATAAGTATATAAGTTAGTAATATATATTGGGTGAAGTTATTATGCATAAGGGTAATTCTTATGCATGGTACATAAGTCAATAACATCCATTAGATTGAGCATCCACATGTAATAATTCTAGTCAATCTCAACTCACACACTCACATCTATAATTAGAATAATTATTTTTTATTTTTTTTGGGTACAATTATAATCATTATTTAAAATCATTTAACAATAATTTTGGTTTCTTATATAAGACAATCTAAACCATTAAATCACAATTTTTTTTTTCAAATTATAGGGTTGTACTCCAAAACCATTTTATGCACATAAAAGTTTTTTATTACAACCATCTGAAACCATTCCCACAGCAAAATGGTTTAATGGTTTTTTATTATAATCATTATTTTTTAGTTTTTTTGGTACAATTATAATCATTATTTAAAACTATTTAACAATAATTTTGGTTTCTCATATAAGACAATCGAAACCATTAAATCACAATTATTGTTTCTATTTTAATTATAGGGTTGTACTCCAAAACAATCTTATGCACTTAATGGTTTTTGAGTGCATATCTCTGAAACAATTCCCACAACAAAATGGTTTAGGATAGAAATGTGGAGGGGATAAAAAAAATATTTGGGGGGCAAAAGTCAAATAGGGGTGTGCGAGAAATTTTGGGGGTGCGTGAGAAATTTGGCGGGTGCACAAGTAATTTGGGGGGTGCACGAGTAATTTGGGAGGGTGCACTAAGTAATTTATGCATGGTGCATAAGGATGGCTTATGCATAATAACCAATCCCATATATATTGGGGTTTTGAATACCACCGTTAAGTATAAGAATTAGTAGTATATATTGGGGTTTTGAATACCTCCATTAAGTATAAAAGTTAGTATTACTAATTGAAATTAACTTTTGTGATATTATGGGGATTTTAGACCTCCACACAAAATATATTCACACTTATTATAGAGCACTTGACAAGTTGCCATTTTTCTATATTAAGTGGGTAATTAATTAAAGTTATTAAAATAGATGATATACCTTAGTAGTGATGAATCACTTCCGATAGAAACGATCGTGCTGATAACGTGTTGTGAAAATTCGAGATTGAATGTTACTTTAGTGACTAACAAAGTGGTATAAATTACTAATATAATTATAATACTATTAATACATATAATAATTATGAATGTGATGAGAATGAAGAAGAGTTTGGATCAAGATTTTTATCACTTGCAAAGGTGTATCTTTACATGATGTAATGAGTGGTATTTATACTAGTAAAGCCATGGATAAAAATAAATTAAATTCACTATTCTAAGTTGACAAAGATAGATAATAATCTACATTACTATTTTTGGTTGACATTATCCATGGATATTTCAACATTAATAGTAAAACATCTCTTTCACATTGGTTAGATACTTTATTTAATTACTTATAACAATCACGAGCATTTCACGAACACACGCACTACTAATCTTTCTCTTTATTTTGTCATTTATTTTTGTTGATTTGAAAAAAGTTTTTTATTTCTCTCCCTCATCAAACACCATTTTTTTCTCCTCTTTTCATATAGTAAGGTAAGAGGTAAAGGTTGTTCCTGGTTTTTTCTGGATGAATGTTAATTCATGTGTAGTGGGTGTAAAATGGATTGGAGAGCAAGTTTTGATAAGTGGAGAGAAAATGAACTTTGTTTCTAAAAAAAAAACATCATTGATAAAGTTTCTTTGGTTCCTTCAATATTATATTATTAATTAAAGGAAAAAAAATGTCAAGTGGTTAAATTTTTTTTTGAGAGGTGCTATATGCAGCGAAAGAAATTTCTCGCGAATTCACGAATGCCATGTTTTTTATTTTTTAGTTATTTATTATTCCACTGGCAGTCTGGCACACAAAAACATCACGCCTGTCCAACAAAAAAAAGAAGAGAAAACCATAAATACGACAACGTTGAATGAGATTCATTGCTTGTATGATCACACTCCTTCACCGGCTAAAGGTTCTTTGGCTCTTTGGTTATAGAATTTAAATTCTACCCAATTCATGCTATGGAGAAGATTAATTGATTATGGAAGTTGAATTTCTTGATGAAACTATAATCTTTGTTGGGAGATTATTTGTGGTTGTGTATATGAGTGGTGAGATAAAAGGTGAAGCGGTCGTGTACATGAGTGGTGAGATAAAAATAGAAATAAGATACCAACTGGCAAATTTGGAAGAAGAAGTAGAAGAAATTTCAGAGAGAAGGAGCTTGTTGGCGATGGCGGTGGAACTGGGAAGAGATGAGATGAGAGAGAAAAGAGAAATTGAATTAATTAAATTAAATAATTGTCAGTGGGTCAAGTGGAGGATGTGATGTGCCAGCTCATTCGCTGTTGATTCGTGAATAATGTTTCGCTTTAAGTAGCATTTTCCTTTTTTTTTTGACACAATGTCAAGCGGTTGATTAAAAGAATAAACAAGCAATTCGTGGAATTTCGTGACAAATTGATTCGCTATATATAGCAAAGCTCGTTGAAAAAATACACAAAAAAAGAATTTCGAAATATACATTATTCAACATGAAAACTTGAACCCACTTTCCAAAAGAAGCCTCAAATATTGACAAGAGATTGCCATTACATTCAACTAGAAAGCTGTTGAAGTAGCCACTGCATGGAGCTTGAGGCTCCACCAATTCTTTCCAACTTAATCCTCCTACTGCGTCTACAACGGCCAACTTTCCTTTTATGCTAAGATAGTAAAATAATCCATTATGAAAATCCGGATTTATGTTGTAGAGAGGAAATTCAATGTTCTCAAATGTTCTAGTTCGCGAAATACCTTGTGAAAGGATATATACATTAATTTGCTATCATATAAGAAGATAATATACTCTTATCCAACTCAATGGTCACACATTCAAAAGATTTTGGGGGATGTGAAATGCCAACACACCAGGTATTTATGATTGAATGCCCTAATGCACGTGGCAACCCTTCTTTTGTAAACGGATTGAAGAAAAAGCAATAACTTGCAATTATTGATACTAGAAACAACCAACCATCTTTTGGACAACAAATTTCCCAATCTGTCTTTAAGTTCGAAAATTCACCATGAGGCATGTTTATGATATACTTGTACTTGAGACCATGTTTTGGATGCACAAAAGTGAAGATATTGTTCTTGTCTGAGAACACAAATGAAGGAGACATTGAAAGATCATCAAACCTTAACGTCGACATGAAATTAGAAGAGGATGATCTCCATTGAACTTGTGGGGCGGCTACATGAAAGAATCTATTGGTATATCGGGTTAATAAAAAAGGAATTATGTTCATCCAAAGGTTCTTTGTCCATCATGGCTAAGGCACTAACAATGTCCTTATAAAAGTTTACTTGAGTACATTGTTTGTCTCCAACTTGACAATGGAAGATTGTAGGGGTATATGATGTGAATAAAAAAATGGAACAAGGTGGTTCTTGATCAAGATTTTGAGTTGGAGGGGATGATAAAACGTAATAAGATATGGCATTTACATTATGTTTAAGGCGTGGGAGGTTGATTTTCTTACGGTCATATGGATACCAAAGAAAAAAGTCACTATCATGATATGTTATGGAATATTGCAAAAGATACCAACCATGTTGTATAGTACATAGTCTTGAAGCTCTATGTTGTATTGGATTAATACTTGTTGAATATGTTTGTTTTTGTTGGATCTGTTATGTTACAAAAGATTTGTTTCTTTCCATGACCTTGGCCGCTGAAATAAAAAAGCAAAGGTTGCATCTTCTATATGATACAACAAACAAAAATAAATTAGTTGAGTCATATATCATTCTTTCAGCCTATTATAGGGTCATGTTAAATGGTGCACCCAGTGCATTAGTTAAGCATACCAAAAACAAAAATAAAAAGGCAAAACTAATGTTAGAAAGATAACTTTTTGCATCTTTAACATATTAAATGCACAAGTTCCAAGAAAAAGTTTCTATATTAACATGCTTAACTACAATTTACTTAACTACAATTTAAAACCATGATTTGAATATTATAGAATAATATTATGACTGTAAAATTTGAAGATACTAACTCGGCTATGGCTACTAGAGGCTAAACGTGTCTGCCGGGGAGCTATGTACTGCAAACTCGGCAGCTGGTAGCCATGAAAAGGATGCCTTTGGCTACTGGAGGCTAAACTTGTCTGCCAAGGAGGTATGTACTGCAAACTCGGCTGCTGGTAGCCATGAAAAGGATGCCTTTGGCTACTGGAGGCTAAACTTGTTTGTCGGGGAGGTATGTACTGCAAACGCGGCTGCTGGTAGCCATGAAAAAGATGCTTTTGGCTACTGGAGGCTAAACTTGTCTGCCGAGGAGGTATATACTGCAAACTTGGCTGCTGGTAGCCATGAAAAGGATGCCTTTGGCTAATGGAGGCTAAACTTGTATGCCGAGGAGGTATGTACTGCAAACTCAGCTGTTGGTAGCCATGAAAAGGATGTCTTTAGCTACTAGAGGCAAAACTTGTCTGACAAGGTTCTCTGTATTGGAGAGTCCAGGGTGCTATGTACTGCAACTCATCCTCCTCAGTCTTTTGCACCACAAAATGTGGTTGCTCCTCCTCCTTTTCATCAACATTCACTATATTCCATTCACCATTCTCAACCAAAACCTGTACTCCTTTACTAAGAATTTTCATAATAGAATCCAATCGAATATGTTTGGTATCAACTATGTTCTTTTCCATTGTATATTCTTCTAGAATACTACCTAGCAGTTGAATACCTATCATATAACAAATGAATTCATACAATAAACAAAACAATTTTTGGTATCAACTATGTTCTTTTCCATTGTATATTCTTCTAGATTACTACCTAGCAGTTGAATACCTATCATAAAACAAATGAATTCATACAATAAACAAAACAATTTCTGGTATCAACTATGTTCTTTTCCATTGTATATTCTTCTAGAATACTACCTAGCAGTTGAATACCTATCATAAAACAAATGAATTCATACAATAAACAAAACAATTTCTGGTATCAACTATGTTATTTTCCATTGTATATTCTTCTAGATTACTACCTAGCAGAGGAAAAGAAGAAATAAATGATAGCAAAAAATGAAGAAAATAAACCGTACCTAACTCTGGTTGAACTGGTGGAACATAGAATATACCGGAGTACAGAGAACCATCAACCTGTCGACCTATCAAATTCAGCATAGCAGAGACTGTTGCTGCAGGAAGTGGCAATGGCTTCTTGAGAGTTTCGATTGCTGCACTCATATCCATTATGAATTTCCCATGGCCTACATTTGTTTTCTTCAAGATTTCAAGAACATGATCAATCATTTGTTCATTCATCTCTTGTTCATCCATTGTTACTATTGATCCTTTTCTTCTTTATTTGTTTATATATGAATGAAACAGAAAATAAAAGCTAAACAAAAGTAGTAGTACTCTTTGCGAGAGAGAGAGAGAGAGAGAGAGAGAGAGAGACCACAACTAACTAACAGAAAAGTTTACACTAACTAAATAGAAATACAAGGCACAACTAACTAACTAACTAACTAACTAACTAACTCACTAATACATAAGTATTTGAGTTTTGTCGTGCCAACACTACATTTTTTATTTTTTATATAAATTCACCTTCAGCACATTCTGCTTCAATGCCCTACAACACAACCTAAACATAGCTTATATGGTCTTGTTGAATAGTGCTTGTTAGTAGTCGAGGGTAGTAGTGATATAGTTTAGAATGTAGTTGGATAGTGTACAAGACTTTAGTTGATAGTTGGAAGATAATAGTGGCAAATAGTGTGAGGACTTAGAGTAAGAATAGTTTGTATTGCTCTTCACTTTTATACTTTACAAATGAGCCATGGTTACATATTTATAGGTGTGGATAGCATATTCTAGATCCTTTATTCTAGATCTTTCATGATATGTCCTAGTACAAATCTAGTACTTACTTATTCTACTAACTACTCAAGTAATCTAGAAAGTTCTACAAGTTTACATCATCACTTAATAACTAATAGTTATATATTCTACAAATTACTAATGAATTCTAGGAATTTCTAGAAATGTGCATCATATTCTAACACTCCTCCTTGATGCATATTTCGGTAACTCCAAGCATAGTTCATAGTAGCTCAAATTTTGTTCTATCCGATTCCTCGATCGATGAAACATTGATCAATTCTATTGTACCATGCTCGGTAATCTTTTGTGAGTCCATATAAAGTTTTTCTTAGTCCTGGGACTTTTTCTTTACTGCCTTTGGTCCACAGTTGTTGTTTTGACGCCACTTGATAGCTTTTAGAATCAAGCATGGAAAAGTTGCAAGTTTCATATATGTTCACCAATGATTTTTCTCTTGTTGGAGTGGATTCTGGTGACAAAATTTCTTGTTGAGAAGGTGAAGGTGGCAAATCTGGTTCTTTCGTTGCTTCTTCCATATTTTCTATGTTTGATTGTGGTATCGGAGTATATTTGAAGTTTATTGGAAAGCTTCTATTTCTTTTCTCCATTTTTACTTTGGCTATCTCATGTCTTTTGTGAGTATTGTCGTATATTGAACATGTGTCTCCTTCAAAGTGAAGAATATAGCCTTTCTCCATCATTTGACCAATACTCAAAAGATTTTCTTTGAGACTGGGAACTAGCAAAACATCTTTGATGAATCTTATACCTTTCTTAGTCTCCACCATCACGGTGCCTTTGCCTTTAGATTCTACGACAGTGTCATTTCCCAGTCGAACTTTTACTTTGACTGAGTCATCAATATCCTTGAAGATGCTCTTATCTTTGGCCATATGATTGCTGCAACCACTATCCAAGTACCAATTGCTGGTCAATTCATCATTGGAATCTTGTGTAGCATAGAAAAGATATTGCTCATAGTCATGTTGATCATTCTCACACTCATGTTCTTTAACGAAATTTGCTTGATGTTTATTTTTACTGTAACAATTTTTCTCCTCATGTCCAAATTTCTTACAGTATCAACATTTCTCTTCCCCGTGCCATCGACAATATTTCTCGGCGTGATTTGTCCTCTTGCATATGCGACATGGAGGATACTCATCTTGATTTTTCTTTGAGAAATTTCTAGACTCTCCATTTCTAGAATTTTCTCGACTATTTTCCTTTCCTTCAAATCTTTTGTCATGAGACCTTAATTTGAGCTTTGATTGAAAGGAATTTTCAATTGTATCATCATCATGCCTACTCAATCTTTGCTCATAAGCTTCTAGTGAGCCAATTAATTCTGTCACCGACAGAGAAGATAGATCTTTGGTTTGCTCAATCGTAGTCACAATTGCATCATACTTACGAGGAATGGAAATTAGAATTTTCTCAACAATTCTTTTGTCGAGAATATTATCCCCGTAGGATCCCATTTGACTCACCAATTCTTTTATCTTGGTATAGTAGTCTTTTACGGTCTCAGACTCTTTCATTTGTATCAACTCGAACTCACGCCTTAAAGTTTGAAGTTTAATGGCACGTACCTTGTCACTTCCTTGAAACTCCTCCTTCAATGTATCCCATGCATCTTTGGCACTTGTAGCTCCCATTATTCTTGGAAAGATACTATCTTCTACAGCTTGTTGTAGAAAGAATAGTGCCTTTGAATCTTTTTGTTTATTTTCCTTCAACTCCTTCTTCTGATTAGTATTGAGAGTTGAAGTGTCTTGTGGAATAGTAAATCCTTCATCTACAATGTCCCATAAATCTTGAGAGCAAAAAAATATCTTAATTTTAATGCTCCAAAAGTCATAGTTTTCACCATTAAAAATAGGGATAGTCATAGATGATGGTTGAATAATATTAGCCATGTCTTACGAGAAATTTTAGAAATGATGTAGGATATAAGGAGGGTTTGGTTGGAAATATATGAATGAAGTTTCTACGCCCAATGTAGGATCGAACGTAGCTCTGATGCCACTGTTAGTAGTCGAGGGTAGTAGTGATATAGTTTAGAATGTAGTTGGATAGTGTACAAGACTTTAGTTGATAGTTGGAAGATAATAGTGGCAAATAGTGTGAGGACTTAGAGTAAGAATAGTTTGTATTGCTCTTCACTTTTATACTTTACAAATGAGTCATGGTTACATATTTATAGGTGTGGATAGCATATTCTAGATCCTTTATTCTAGATCTTTCATGATATGTCCTAGTACTTATTCTACTAACTACTCAAGTAATCTAGAAAGTTCTACAAGTTTACATCATCACTTAATAACTAATAGTTATATATTCTACAAATTACTAATGAATTCTAGGAATTTCTAGAAATGTGCATCATATTCTAACAGTGCTATACACTAATTTGTCATAAAATGGAAATAAGTCCATAGGAAAATCATTAATCTGAATAGCATTACCAGATATTATTCGAATTTTATGGTAGACTGTTTTTAATGTGACCTCTGATACTTTGACTGCAACCTTTATTCCTTCAAATGGTTCATATGACTTGTTTGTCGATCAGGCATTGTCGCATAGTTCATTAGCTCCTTTTAGTGGTCTTTCAGAACTTGCTTTTGAAACCGTTTACCGATTGAACATAGGAGGAACCTTGCTCCTTGCCGAAAACGAAACATTGGGAAGGACCTGAGAGAATGATCAAAAGTACCTCCATGTGAGCAGCTCGATCACTAATGTCTCGGTTAGCCCTTCAATAATTAGGTATCCATCGTACGTTACTGATGAGATGGCACCTATTTTGGTTTATGCCACGTACTGCTGAAGCAATGGGGAGTGCCATCAATCCATATTTCAACATTACTTGGGTCATTGTGACATCAAGCCTGAAAATATACTTCTAGATGATCATTTCATTGCCTGAAAATTCAGTTTTTCTTGTTTTGCTTTTAAGATGATGGAAGAAGGGAAAGTGAGAGATATAGTTGATTCAGAGCATGATGATAAGGTTCATTGTGCTATAAGTATTGCATTGTAGGGTAAACAAGAAAACATGTGTATGAGACTTTCTGTTGGATATGCCTTGAAATCTCAAGATTGGAAGTCAGAATATTGTAGATTTTGTGGAAAAATATATTTTTGAAGAATATCTGACTTGGATTGTGTTTGGTTTTAAATATTAGATATATTTAAAATAATAGGAGATTTGGTTTTATTTTAAAAGATTGCTTTTAAAATAATAGGCATATATTTTTCTATAAATAGAGAGTGCTTTGTTCAGAGAAAAATAAGAGAGCAAAGAGAGACAAGATGTAAGGAATTGAGGTTTGCCACCACACAAGGCTAGGGTCTTAGGATCCTAGGGGTTTGGGCAAATTATTCTTGGGATCATCTTGTGGGATCACCTTGGGTAGACTAGGTCAAATTGAGTCTCTTGGCCATGGGAAGAGATTCGGGTTTTTGGGTAGAATTAGGATTAATTCTTGTAACCCAATTGGGAATTTCTTGTAAAGTGATGACTATTTGATTCTAGTAGAACGGAGATGTGCTCTCTCCCCCAGAGTAGGTTATTCCGAACTGGGTAAACAAATTGATTTTGTGTTCTTCTTTTCTTCCGTTGTTTATTGTTTTGAATTATTGCATCATCATCTCTATCGTCCTTATATTTGGTTGCTTGTTTCGCTTGCCCCACACATCAGTTTATTATTGGTGTGAGTTATTAGTCGAATTCACAACAATTGGCGCCCACCGTGGGGCAAGGGGATATATCAATTGATTCAAGTACCATGGGTTTGAAGGGGGATATTGAGAGGTTCACCGGGATTAACGACTACGGGTTGTGGAAGGTGAAGATGAGGGCGGTTTTAATTCAAAACAAGTGTTGAGGCGTTGAAGGGAGAAGCACGATTGGAGAGGTCTTGTTTATCACAAGAAGATGGTACTTTGGTGGAAACTCAGTTTGAGGTAGAGTCTTCCAAGAGTGGGAGGCTGTCAACATTGACTCTCGGGTATCTAATTGGAGATAGGGAGGATAGTGGTTATCTTGAGCCAAAGGGGAACCATGGAGACCTTGTGGGAAATATTTCAATTGTGGCTGAAGAAGTGCAAGACCTTGAGAGGATCTTCATGGAGGCAATTGAAAGCAACAGTGATCAGACTTGGTAACTTGTGAGACTGCTGGAGGTAGTTGGATACAAGGAGAGTTTGATGTTGCTGCTTGTGGAACCACCTAAAATTCCAAGGTTGGTTTGGAGCCAAGCAAAACTTCAAGAGTACGGAAGGCATTCCGGGGGTCGAAGGGTGGTGAGGCTTGTAGGGCTATCCTAAAAATCCATGGATAGTCGGAGGCAAGCAATTCTTCAGGAGGACGGAAAAGGCACAATCCGGGGGCTGAAGAGGGTACGGTGGAGCTTGTAGGGTTGTCCTAAAATTCCATGGACAATTGGAGGCAAGCATTTCTTCGAGAGGACGGAATTGATCACTCCGGGGGTCGAAGAGGGGGCGGTGAAGCTTGTTAAGCTATCTAAAAATCCGATGATAGTTGGGAGCAAGCGTTTCTTCAGGAGGTACGGGCTTGACCAGTTCGGAGGCTGAAGAGGGTGCGGTGAATCTTGTGGCTACCAAAAATCCTATGGTAGTGGGAGGCAAGATCTTCATGAGAGCGGAAGGCATTCCGAGGATGAAGAAAAAGGAGGTAATGTTTGCGGGAAGCAAGTGGAGGCTAACGCCTAGGTCATGGACTTGGCCGGTGATCTTGGATGGAGGTTCAAGATGGAGAGAGCAACACGGTGGTTGATTGGATCACCATCGATTTAAAGGCAAGGTGGAGAATTGTTGGATATGCCTTGAAATCTCAAGATTGGAAGTCAGAATATTGTAGATTTTGTGGAAAAATATATTTTTGAAAAATATCTGACTTGGATTGTGTTTGGTTTTAAATATTAGATATATTTAAAATAATAGGAGATTTGGTTTTATTTTAAAAGATTGCTTTTAAAATAATAGGCATATATTTTTCTATAAATAGAGAGTGCTTTGTTCATAGAAAAATAAGAGAGCAAAGAGAGACAAGATGTAGGGAATTGGGGTTTGCCACCACACAAGGCTAGAGTCTTAGGATCCTAGGGGTTTGGGCAAATTATTCTTGGGATCATCTTGTGGGATCACCTTGGGTAGACTAGGTCAAATTGAGTCTCTTGGCCATGGGAAGAGATTCGGGTTTTTGGGTAGAATTAGGATTAATTCTTGTAACCCAATTGGGAATTTCTTGTAAAGTGATGACTATTTGATTCTAGTAGAACGGAGATGTGCTCTCTCCCCCAGAGTAGGTTATTCCGAACTGGGTAAACAAATTGATTGTGTGTTCTTCTTTTCTTCCGTTGTTTATTGTTTTGAATTATTTCATCATCATCTCTATCCGTTCATTATTTGGTTGCTTGTTTCGCTTGCCCCACACATCAGTTAATTATTGGTGTGAGTTTATCGTCGAATTCACAACACTTTCCATGACAAAAGTTGTTCAAATGTTAGAGGGTCTTTGCATTGTTACTAAACCACCAAAATCCTCCAATTTAGAGACATCTCTTTTGATTCCTATCTATCAGCAGTTAATCTTTCAGGTCCAAGATAGCAATAATAGCTATATGTATCTTTTTCTTTCTTTTTTATTTCTTTATATTTACTAATTCACGGTTTTAAATTCAAAAGTATGGTCCATTAATTTTTAAAATATTATACATTTCCCTCCGACTATATTTTTGGTGAATATTCATTCTGGCACACTTTGTATAAGTGTTCTGATATAAGTATTCATTCTGACACATTTTGTATAAGTGTTCCAGTATGAATATTTACACTACTAGAAAAAGTTGAAATACCGACGGAATTTAGAGACAGAATTTATTTCTTCTCTAATAGAGATGGAATTAGAGACAGAAAAAACAGTTAGAGACATAAATATTTATTTTAGAGACAAATATTTTCATTTTAGAGCTATATTTTGTCTGTCTCTAATAGTTCGGAGATGAGAAAATTACCGACGGCATCAAATCCGTCTCTAGCATGCTTAGTGACAGAATTTTTACATTTTAGAGACAGATTTTGTCCATCGGTATTTAAGACTTTTCTAGTAGTGTTTCATTTGGTGCAAAAATAAGAAAAACGATTTTTGAAGGTTTTGAGTTTGGCTGAAGGTAGGAGATGAAGTTGCGCGCGCTTTTTCAATTTTAAAACATTTTTAATACTTATATTAATTGATGCATGTCTTTAACATGAAAGAACGTGATGGCGCGATTTATGAAGTCTTCCATTTGAGTGGCAATTCAATGTGATAGCGAGGACAAAGAGACTAAGCTATGTGAATATATTAGAGGCCTACTGAGGGTCAAAAATCCTAATTATAGTGGGTTAGAAGAAAACAAAATCACATTCGTAAGAAAAAAACATTACTTCATGATCACAAGGTTTCAATTGGTTGGAAGTCAATGGATTTAATTGCAAAACGTCAACTGAATAGCCAAAAAGTCAACCCTTTGACTTTTGAGGTTTTTGGTCAACCATAGTCATATCAAGTCAAATTTCATGAAAACATTACTTATTGGTGGATTTGATCAAGGTAAAACATGAATTTCAAGATAACTTGCAAAAAGGGCAACTTTGATCATTTTAAATATTTTTCCCAAGTTGTAAAAATTAAAGTTCATGGAGGTGACTTTGCATGATTGTAGCTTGCTCCTCAAGTCATGAAATTTTTTAAACAAAGGCTCTATCTCAAGATTTCATGGCATAATTCAAAATGGCTAAAATATTTGAGGTCAAAAGGATCATTAAAGTGCTTAAATGGACGACCAAATTTGATGTTCCAAGTTGTTAAAAATCCTGATACAATTTTTTTCCAAGTGTTTTTGTCTGTTACAAATTTCAATTTTGATGGCCATTGTTCCATATGATAAAAATCGATTCAGATCAAGTGTTCAACATCAAAGTTGTATCATGCCACACCCTCTTTCCATTGGTACCAAGAACATGAATTTTTCTTGCTTGAGAAGCAAGTTTAGAAGAGGAGAATTAGGCATGATGCAGCATATTTATGGGTCAAAAATCATGTCAAGATCTTGCTCAAACCAAATCCAAATATTTTGATCAGTGATTACAGGCATATTGTGCTTCTAAATCTCAGCAAAATTGATGTTTTACAGAAACCTTTGGTGCATTACACAAGTGATTGAGGCATTGTCCAAGTGATATGTCCTTTATGAGCATTTTTTCATAAAAGTTTCATTAAAGTTCACTTTTCTCCAACAACTCATCATCCATTGAATCATAAACAAACTTTCTTTATGCATTAATATCCAACTGTAACACCAAAACCGTGCCACCCAAATTTCATTTTTTATCACTTGCAAGTTGAATTGGTTAGAAGGATTTCGGCATTTTCAAGGAAATCTACTCATACCATTAGCTTCCTGGAGGCACAAGCAGGCTAAAGGGATCTGGATTTCTCATCTGTAAGTGCTAGAAGAGGCATTGGACCTTGCTCCAATAGGTACATTATTTGCAATTTCGAACTCACTCATACATGCATTATTTTGAATTATTCTTGAAGCAACAATGTAGCCCATGATGTGAGGAGTGAAAGCCCTATGCTCATGAGTTCTGATTGTGCTTAAATAATATTTAATTTGTGTTTGAAATATTTAGGGTTCTTACGTTAATCTGCAAATTCGAATGTTTGAGTAAGAATTAATATATTTTAAGTGTATATTCATAATCCTCATGAAATTCTGGGCAAAATGGTATATTCACATGTCTCATTTGGTGCAAAAATAAGAAAAACGATTTTTGAAGGTTTTGAGTTTTGCTGAAGGTAGGAAATGAAGTTGCACACATTTTTTCAATTTTAAAACGTGTTTTAATACTTATATTAATTGATGCATATCTTTATTATGAAAGAATATAATGCGCTACGGCTTAAATATTATTATCGTTTAGTGATAATTAATTTCTATCAAGAATATTTAATTGTGGAGCACACAAGGTGAATTATCTCCTCCTAATTAAATGTGTTCCATATGTAGAAGGCAAAGATCTAACAAGGCTTAGGTTCTTTGGCCTCACTGTGAATTAGCCCCATATTTCTTAAAATTTGGACAAATTTATTGGTGGTATATATTTCTTGTTTTAGTTAAGAAAAAAATGAATGTGTAAAATATATTTTTATATAATTTGTTCTGAACTGGGCTTAGAAGCCTAATCTATGAGGAAACTTTCTCTTGGGCTGTCGAGAAAGGCCTAATATGGGAGCAGCCCATGAAGACTTCTCTCTAGTCAACGGTTACAATATCTATGCAGATTGTAACAACTGACCATCGGAATGATGAGCATTAACTGCTCATCATGGCTAGTTATGCAGAAAATGTTAAAAAGTGTCTCCGGGTACTAGTTAAGCATATAAATAAAGAAATTATATCTTAAAAATTGTGTATTTAGTACATTGAAAGTGTAAAAAGTTAATTTTATCAACATTAACTTATATTTTATTTCTATTTTTTGTGTGCTCAATAAATGTCTCAGAAGCACTATTTAGTATGACTTTTCAATATAAAACATTTTTGCCATATCTTAGAGCTATAATTAGTTTTTCGTTTAGTAAAACAACTTGATTGTGGCTCGTTAGTTTAGCTCAATTGGTAAGACAATTGCATTATATATGTAGGGGATTGGAGTTCGAACTCCAATCATCTCACTATTCACTTTAAATGGTTAAATTTCTAGCCATTAGACAACTTGAAAAAGAAAAAAAACTTTAATATTATAACCGAAAGAACCATAATGAATCTAAATATTATTCACTGTTGTATTCATAAAGTGAGTAATTATACAACATTATTGAAACAAAAATATGACAACATGCTATAGATCTTCATAATGTAGTAAAGTACTACCCAAAAAAAGTGATAATTATAAAAAGCTTAGGAAACAAAAGACAATAGTAATTGAGAGAGGGACCAAAATGGCTATGAAAATTCTCTGCCAATGATCAAATTAAAGAATTGATGACAACTAAAAAAGTATATATATTATATATATCATCTAATTCCTTCCATACATGTTCTTCTTAAGGGCATGTTTGTGGCTGGTAGAGGACTTGAACTAGAGAAGTCAATGGAGAAACTAGCACTATCTGATCCAGGAGTACTGCTTTCAGGTGATTTCTTGCTCATATAATATGGTGATGTGCTCATTGCCCTGAATATGTAAAAAAAATGTACCAACATTAGAAAATTACATCAAAGGATAATAGAATAAGAAATAATTTGTCTGTGAATTTAGCTCAGTTGTTAGGACATTGCATTATACATAGGGGGCCGGAGTTCGAACCCCGATCATCTCACTTATCCACCTTAAGAGTGAAATTTCGAGTCACTAGGTTACTTGACAAAAAATATAATTAATGTTAGCCAATTTGGTTACAGAGTTTAATTAAATTGATCCATGAAATTGAAAACTCAAAAATTACATAAGTTCTCCTCTTCAAAAATAAAATAAAATGGGGTTACATAAGTTCTTTTGGATCGGCCAATTTATGCTATGTTTCCGTAATGAGTCTCCACCAAACGCCCGGGTGAAGCTTCATATGAAAGACTCGTGTTGACTGCGCTTAGTTTTCTAATTATTCTAGAGTGACTAATGTGATTAAGAATCTTCAATTACAGGATTTATTTTAGAATTTCGGTAATTTTAGAAACCGGATCGCATTACCTCTATAATTTTGTAGATTCAATCGGTGATTCACTAAAAATTAATACACATTCAATGAATGAAGTTTGTAAATTTTCTATACCTAAGATCATAGACTCAAAACAATATAATATTAAATTAAATGATAAAGAAAACTCATTAGAACATTACCTTTCCTTTCGCTTCTCCAAAAACCGAGTCAGCGATGCTTTTCGTGCTTGAGGCAAGCCTACTAGAAACACAACAAAACTTTGCTAATTATTATTGTGCCTTACATAAACTAGAAGAAAATGCTAGTGATGCTGAAACTCTTTTATCGAGATAATTATTGCAAGTTCCGACCTTTCTATTTGCCGAATGGCATGAGATTTCATCATTAATATAAAAAATATTGAAACTAAAGTGTTAAAGAATGTGTTGGTAGCATTTTTCGAAAAATATATAGAGCAAGTAAGCATAATATACCATGTTGAATCACTTTAGTAGGTGTAGATCCTACAGAAGTAGCAACAATAGGAGATTCCAAAGTGTTGGTAGGGGTAACTAAAGGTCCTAAAGATCTTATTATTGTGACTTCATTATTGCTACTTGATCCTCCTCTTGGTTGAGAACTTGGCAATGGTGAGGGATATGATTGGCTTATATTGAAACCATCTTTTTTGGTAGGAATAGAGATTTCTTGTTGCATATTAGTGCCATTTCCAGCTAGTAACATGATAGCTTTAACCTAGTCATGAAAAATGGAAAATGAAAATCATAAGTATAAATATTTAATATAAACTATAAAAATATATAAATAAAAACGGAAAATAGTTGTTTGTTCGAATTCTACTATACTACAATGTTATACATAGTGCCGATATAGCTTTTATTTAACAACACTTTATAGTACTAAGTAAATAGTGTATTGCAGAATGAAAACGATCTGTTCGAATTCTACTATACTATTTGACAAAACTAAGGGGTCTAATTTGAAACTTTATCATAAATAAGATAAGTTTAGGGTAAAACAATTTACCTTCTCAGGAGATATGTCATCATACACACATACTGAACCACCATAAAAAATTGTCATAGTACCATTGGATTTGGAACTATTCCTAAAAAAAATAACAAAAAAATCTTAAAGTTCTATTCAACATTACTCCACAATATCATATCATAGAAACATTGGAAGCAAATTTTCACACCCCCAATATCACTTCAAGTTGGACATACGCATTTAAAAAAACACAATTTTTCTTTTATCTGACAGTATACTTTTAAACAAAATATATTGTTTGAAAGTACATTTTCAGAAAGAAAAAAAAAATTATTGTTTTTAAGAAACGCGGGTCTCCAAAAATGTTTTCAATGAAATAAAAAATTAAATTTTTTCAAATGTTGAAATTAATGATACCTTAATTCAGTAGAACCTACTATGGAACCTATTGATGGAAGAACAGATACAGGTGTGGCAGAGGATTTAGAACCAAAAGATTGTGATCTTGTAACTGTATTAACCATTTGATTATTAGATTGATTTGAAACTGAAAATTGTTCATCAGAAGATTGCAAAGGATAAATTGTCATTCCATGCTTGTTTCCTACTTGCTTTCCCATTTCCTTCAAAATTATTAAAGAAAAAAAAATTCAGTTGCAAGAAAAAAATTTAAAATACATAATATGGAATTCGAGTTCCCTTCGGGCTGCAGCAAAGGGAACTCGCATTCTTGCAGATGAGATATCGGTGACAGGTTAATCAAGATTGGACAATCTAAAAAAAATACTGATTTTTATTTTTATTTTATAATTCAAAATACTAAACTTAAATCTGGATGGTCCGAATATTGATCATATATGTGAAAAGCTCTAAATGTAAAGGTAGCAAAATTACTTCTTTTTTTTTGGACTTAGAAGAAGTGGTAATCCACTGAAATTAAACTCACACACAACTGTGAGGTCCCGGGTTCGAACCCGGGTCATGACGTCCGACCTAGCAATTTCGGCATTTTGCCAGTTGAGCTAGGACTTCTAGACATAGCAAAGTTACTTCTAATTATAAAAATTAGTATCATAAAAAATTTGTCCAAATCACAATGGCTTGATGTAATTTTGTCAAACTAACCATAAATCTAAACATGCATTTAAACATCATAGAAATCTTGGCAAACTAAAAAATCTCTATATTAAAGAAAAATTTCTAAAATTAAAGAAATCTCTATATTAAAAGAATAAACAGTCTTCGTGAGCCTACATCAGTTGATAGGGACATCACATTTTATATGTAGGGGTCGGAATTCGAACTCCAAACACACATTCAACCACTTTAAGACTATAATTTCTAGCTACTAAGCTACCTAATAAATAAATAAATAAATAAAAACAAACAAACCTGTGTCACACCCAAGAATGATTTCTGATTAGAATCAAAAGCATCTTTAGTTGAAATAGTCATATATCCAGAAGAAGCTATTGGATCCATAAGAGTGTTTCTTGACCTATCTTCATGAGTGTTCTTGAAAGACAAGAATTGAGGAAGGTTTGAACCCTTATTTGGGAATGACCACTGCATTCCTAAACTCTTCACTGCATCAAATTTAACGACAAAAATTGTGTTAAACACCAAAATATACATTTAAAAGAAGAAAAAAAACTTTGACATAACTATTTTAGAATCGATTTAAAAAACCTTTTAACCGATTTAAAAAGTGTTTTCTGAAACGGTGAAGATATTGTACAATAGATTGATTAATTCCTTTTCCAAACTTAGAAAAAGCACAATGATGATGGTATTGAAAATGATCTAAACTACTAAGAAAAAAATTTCATCAAACTTTCTATGGAGCTCAAAATGAATTGGAGCAGATACAAATTAGAATTATAAGAAAACCACCACCAATAGATATAGGCACATATATGTCACACAACCTATATATATTTCATCTACCCCACCAAAATAAATAAATATATAAATAAATAAATAAATTAGCAACAGCAATTTAATAATAAAAATATTAATCTATTACCATAAAACAATTGTATGTTTGGTTCTGCGGTGACGAGAATTGATTTTGATAGAATTGATTCTGGCCAAAATTGATTTTAAGCTAAAGTGATTTATGTTTGGATATATTCATACAAAAGTGAGTTCAACAAAAAATTTGAGTGTAAAAATCAATTCTAGAATCAGAAGCTACGATTTTTAGCTTCAAGTAGAATCAATTCTGTAGGCGTAATCAATTCTACTTTTACAAAACCAAACAAATCAAAATCAATGTTACACATCCAAAATCAATTCTGACTGCTCCAAAATTGAAACCAAGCATACACTTAGAAAATGCTCCGGAAAAACTTTCATCACAAGAAGCCAGAGTTTATAAAAATAAAGTCAATATTATATAATTATATCACATGTGACTTTGTTATTTTGTTATTAGTCTATTGTCAATTACTAGGTAGTATCTAGCCAGGCACGGCTGAAAATTTTAAATTTAATAACAAAAGTAACAAGAAAAAATAATATTGTAATTCCTTATGAAGCATAGTATTATTTAATCATAGTCCATCAACATATAATTTAATTAAATAATGTACTAAATGGTACAATTCAATTAGCCTGCAATATTTTTATATGCTATGACTTCTTTTTTTATTAAAATGTTTCCTTTTGTATAAGTATATTTTATGTTTTATAGACACCTCTTTGCAACCAGCTTGTCATTGCAATAAAAAATAGTTATTTATTTCAACAAGGACATGCAGGCATCAGCAGTGCCCATGTTAACCTTTGATAAATAATGTTAATTAAATATAGTGATTTGTTTATATACATTTATAAGTGTGCATATTTTTTATGCTTTTTATACTATCATTCACACATCAGGATCCAAGAGATTAATATTAAAAAAATATACTATGATAGTGTTAACCATTTAATTGTTCATTTAATATTCTATTACTGCATCGAAATCGAGAAAAAGAACGACCACATTTTAATTTGCAATAAAATATAAAGAATAAAGAGCACCAAACAACCAAGAGCACGTTTTCTAACATAAGTTATTTAAGCCGGTAGACCATCCACCGTAATAAATGATTAATATTATTATAATGATTTAAATATTATTTTCGTTCATATAAGTTCATGATTTTTTTATTTTAGTTATTGTATTTTTTTTTCTTGTGAATTCATCTTTATATGTTCAAATCTTTTGGTTTTAGTCTTTAAAACTAAAATCCGCAGAAAATTTGCAGATTTTCCTACGGATTTTAACTTCAGGGAATAAAATAAAAAAGATTTGAACATATAGGGATAAATTCGCAAGAAAAAAGATACAGGGACTAAAACCAAAAAATTGCGAACTTACAGAGGGACAAAAATAATATTTAAGCTTATTATAACGAATATGAATTTTACAAAATTCACTATTAGATTGAAAGTTTATATCATATAAATAATCCATAAAAGAAATTTGAAAATTTGAAAATCATTTGATATATTATTAAGACCTATCAAAATTAACGGTATTTAATAAAATTTCATAAACTGTTAATTTTAATGGGTCTCAATAACATATAAAATGATTTTCAATTTCTCTAAAAAAGATTATTGATGGTCTATATAATATAAATTTTCAATCCAACAGTGAATTTTATATTCATGATTGATCCACCATAGATCATTTGAAGTTGTCCATATTAAAATTTATCAACTTATATATGTAACCAACTATTCAACAAAATTTAAATATTTTTGCTTGAATCATTAGGTTAAGATTTTACATGAGGTTAAATTTATATTCACAATAACTTTTGTGATTAATGTTAAATAAATAAAATTTAATAAAAAATATAAATTATTTATAAGAAAACTGTTTTATTTGCATAAAAACCATCTATATAATGTTGCATAAAAATATCCAGTGACGTACATACTTTTTTTACCCTATATCACAATTCACAACACACATTTTTTTTCTTTCTCTTAATGCAATGAATGGCAATAAAAATAAAATTAAAATTCTCATGGACCATAATGTATGTAATATAGCTTTTGCTAGATATTAAACTCAAATACTTAATAAGTTTTCTTTAAAACTAATTATTCAAAAAATCTATATTCAATTTTTAGTTGAAATTTTCAAACTAAATTTTATTTATATTGTGGCCGAATTATTGATTATCGGGTCTTATTCTTAAAAATTAACCGGTTAATATAAAAAATATAAATGATTGTATGTGGGCCTATATCTACCCTCTAACAATCGATACACTGACAAGTTGATATACCCCACCACATATCAAAAATCAACTTTGAACCATTAATACCATATGATCCTATCCATATTCCATAGTGTGCATGCTAATATAAGATTTTCCTTACATAACATAAGTAGCTGTATGATAGATACTTTACCTTATTAATGCAATTATGTAGCATGGGAGGTTAGCTGCAAATTGAAACTAAAATGTCTTTTTACTAGACTAGATAACCTTAACCAAGTTCACCCTAGAAAACCTTAAAAATTCTTGAACTTGATCTTATCCATTAAAGGAGAAAAAATTTAATAGGAAAAGAAAAAGAAAAAGAAAAAGAAAGCTAGTATATTTTTATATTCTCCTTAGGCCTACATATTCATTCTTCTCTTCCTTTGTTCTTTTTTATTTTGTCATAAAAAAATTTAAAGTAAAATTTCTTCATCTTTGAAAAATGAAACAAAAATTTATTTTAAAAAACACAATTCATTCAAAAAACACTCCCCCTATATTAACAAAATCATACTAACTCTCAAATTTAGTCCCCAAAATAAAATTCTCAAATTTGATTGTTTTTCTTTCCTTGCATGATTAAATAAAACACAACTAAAATTCCAAATATTAAAATAAATATAAAATAGCTTTATTATAGTAGTATAATTTAAGGCTAATGCAAAATTGTCAAGCTTCACATACACATAACAGGTGTCGGTGCAAAAAAAATTATGGAAACAAAAATGTTTAATATAGAAAGTAAAAAAAATAAATGAAAATTGGTGTACCTGGTTCTTTTGTTTTGTTGGAAGCATCTTCTTTCATAGAAATCCATGGACTGTTTTTGGAACTGAAGCCAAGGAATTCTTTCTCCATGTGTGGAAAAATTATCAGATAACAACAAATTTATCTCTCTTCCAAGTTGGAGAAAGAATAAAAATTTGGCAAGTGAATAAAAAAAACAGAGAAAAGTGTAATGTTTGGTTGTGGTGAATTGAAGAGAAAAGAGAGTAGAAGAAAGTAGTAACAGAGTGAGAACAAAACATAAATATATAAAGAAAAAAATTGAATGAACAAATTCAGAAATATATATAGGACTAAACTAATAAATATTAGATATAGTTTTTTAATTTTTTAAGCAAATAGGTGAGAAAAAGGAAAACCCTTTGCAACATCCGAGATAAATTAAAAAAATTTAAAAAAAATACAAAATATTCGATATAGTTTGATATCACAAATATTTTAAGGATTTATACACTATCAATAAATATAAGTGTCACATTATTATTAAAAGTATTTGATTTTTTCTTAACAATGTCCAAAATCACTTGTATGATTGATTGTGTTGTGAAGTTGAACTCTTGTTCAACACCAATAAAAACAAAGAGTGGAGCAAACAATGATAATCAAAATTAAACAGCTCAAATAATTAATTTAGCAACTATGTGTAAAACAAATCAAATAATCAAGTTATATTACGAGATAAAGAGAAAAGAGGAACAAACACAAGAAATACAAAAAACATTATAAGAAAATAGTTTCAAAAGTTATTTAAAAGAACGAACTCTATTTTCTATCATTTTTTCTTTGTCTTAGCAGCAAAAGAGTTACAAAAATGGTAAAAAAAAATATTTTCGATTGCTCATTAAGAGCAATGACCAATTTTTTTCATTTTCTCACTCGACACCTCACTTGATAAATCTTAGTCAATAACTCGTTCTAGAAAGTTTTGAACATTCCTCCGATGATTTTGAACTACTCAAGATATTTTTCAAGTATTTCTTAACATTAGACATTAGAATCTCTCCTAAAAGGCATCAATTCTTAGCCATTATGGTTTTTTTTTTTTTTTTTTAGTTCCAAGGTTTGATAAACTCCTGTGTGGTCACAAGACTTTAGTCATAAAATTCTGTCACTATCATAAAATTTAAAAAATGTGAATAGAAAAAGAATTAAATAATGTTAAATTTTCATATAATTAAATAATATATATTTTTATATACATACGTGTGACCAAACTTTTATGTCCATTCTTTAAAATAGAAGCCCTCAATTTTTGTAAGGCTGAAAAAACGGATTGAAGAAACCCAATTTTTCTTTATCAGGGTTGCGAGGCACTCTACATAGTAGCTATCCAAGCCAAAACTTGAAATCCCGGGAAAAAATGTTGATTTCTCTCTCTATTTTAAAAAATTTCGGTCAATTACCCTTTAATGATGTAGAGTCACTTTAGCAAGTAACATGTATACAGTTAATGCACATGCTATCATAACAAACGGTGTAAATGGTGGTAGAGGACGATTTGATAGAAGCCACTCAATTTCATGAGGATATTTGAATTTAAAAAAATTCTAGGAAGATATTTGACGATTTTATAATTTCAAAAAGCTATTTGACTATTCATTGTGCTAACAACACACTCTCTAACACTTTCTTTCAAATATAGAATGCAACTCTAATTTCTGTAAATTTGTCTCTCTTCTCTATTTCTTCCTCTCAAACAAAATCCACTATAAAAGCTACTTGAGCAAATTTGTAATCAGTTTCAAGTTAGAGTTTGTGCTATCTCTTACTAAATACGATTTCAATAGCATGCATAGCTCCTGCCAATTTTACAAAGAGAATATTTTGAGAACCAAGACTTTAGAGAAAAAACCAATACACTATCCAAATTAGTCACAATTAAGAGACCCAAATTAGACAATTAAATTATACGATAAGCTGCATTAATAAGAGACCCAAATTAGTCACAATTAAATTACGATAAAAACTTGATAAATATAACAAGGTATAAAAATCCAGTGTAAAACAAAAAATTGTTAGAAAAAACAAATCAGTAAAATGATTCTTTTATTCGACACGTGGAATATAGAATAATTAAGTTTTGTAATATTTTATTTTTCTTGACTTACCATACGCACATGTTGGCCATTTTTATATTATCTCTTTAATATTTAAATAACTTTTTTTCTTTTTAATTAATGCGTAAACTTTTCATTTTCATGGAATATGAAGTTCATAGATTCTACTTATATCTATGGGCTGTGTCATACCACTTACCACCCTTGACAATCATCATATATATAATAATCCATTTATTCAAAACTTTGGATAATATATAAAAACATGTTGTTCAGTTTTTTTTTAACAAAACCTTGCCTCTTGTGTTGTGTGCGCATAAAATTCAAACTATAGGGAGAAAATTCGACTCATTTTCAGTTTTCGCAAATTCTCTTACAAAACTTCTAAAAGAGATGAAAACTTAATTTTAAACTTCTCTTACATAATTTGGAGTAACCAAGTTAATTTTTCATCTACTCAAGATTTTTTTTTTTGATACAAAACTATTCAATTTTCTAGTTTAATAATTTCAATCATCTTAATTAAGTATTGTTTTTGTTATCATCAATGAAAAAGGAAAGAGGCAATCTCTAACAACAGATTTTAAAATACAAATAAATTAATCTCTATTATTTAGAAATTTGAATTATAAAGACTTGGTGTAATTTATACTTGAGACTTAAATACCTAGAAATTATATTGATTAAGATGGATTTCTACATAACATTTTTTAACTAAAAAAATGTTCTTGGTATGTGGCGATCAGGTCATTTTGTTAATTTTTCTTTCTCTCTAATTAGTGTAGTAATCTCGTGTACTCTTATAATATAGTTATTTGCTTATAAAAAAAATAACTATTTGAATAATGGTAATTTGATAGTATGTGATTCAACAAATCTTAAATTAAAATGTTCAAATATTAATATATTATATTGAAAATTCAGGTTCAATCTAATTCAAATCTACAAAATTAATTAATTTATAATTAATATGATAATTATCTCAAAATTTTTTTGACAAAGATAATTATCTCTACTTATAAACATGTGTATATATCATATTCCATTCTTTATGGGACTTTCAATATTCACATTTTAACACCTCCAAACTATACACACAATTGGGACTTTTTTTTTTATAAGTACAATTAGGACTTCATTCAACAAATTGATTCAACTCAAAAATTATAGTCACCAGGAAACTAATAAGTTAAAATGCAATTTTAATTTTTCTCATCTCCATTCAATACATATTTTAATAAGGATGTGTAAAAATAACTCTGTAGTGTCACTTTTTATGTTGGATAAATGAATCAATATCTATATATATATATATAACAAAAAATTCTGATCCTAAATGAACACCTCCACAAATGAGCAAAAAGTGTATGTACAATTTTTTTTATTTAATCATGAGATAAGAGGGAGAGGGTAGCTACGAGTTGAGATCATACTCCATTTTTTACTTTCTTCTTTTTTTCATCATTAAAATTTTGAAAATATAAATACAATGATGTGATATTCGATGGATCCAATTATTTAATATATATTTTAAAAATTTTCAAAACTATAATAATGGGGAAATATAAAAAAATAAATAAATGGAAACCTCTTCCCCCAAATAAAGTAAGAAAAGGAAAGAAGGTGGATGTAGGTGAGTGATGAGTTGGTACCAATACTACCAAAGATATCTAAATAAAGAAAGATTGAGTTTCTCTAACAAAAAAATAAAATAAGAAAGATTGAGTTTTAGCTATGGGTTTGTTTGGCAAGACAAAATAACTGACTTATAGCTTATGTCTTATAGCTTATAAGCTAAAAGTCATATTTGGTAACAATTTTTTCAGAAGAGCTTATAGCTTATTTTACTGACTTATAGCTTATTTTTCGAACGCTATTTTAAGTAGCTTATGAGCTTATAGCTTATAGCTTATCATTTTTTCTTCCACTTTTACCCTTATTATTTTATCTAAAATCCACCGTCACCCTTTATAAATTTAATATCATTATAATTTAAAATAAAATAAATTAATGTATAGTTTAACGTCGTTGCTTTAAAAATCACACGTATAAAGTACTGCCTTATTATCCATATATGTTAGAAGTCCCACATTGGCTAGAGATATGGCAAAGATAGACTTTATAAGTGTAGTGCAAACCTCAACTCTCAAGCTAGCTTTTGTGGTTGAGTATAGGCCTCACAAATTCTAATATGGTATCAGAGCCTATCCTAGATCCATTTGTTGTTTGTTGTGGAGACCTCCCGTATTTGGGTCACCCGTTATTGTTGATTCCACGCACCAAGCCCAATAGTGCTGGGCGTGAGGGGGTGTGTTAGAAGTCTCACATTGGCTAGAGATATGGCAAAGATAGGCTTTATAAGTGTAGTGCAAACCTCAACTCTCAAGCTAGCTTTTGTGGTTGAGTATAGGCCTCACAAATTCTAATAACGTACCCTTATTATCCATATGTTAATTGTAATTTATTTTGATTATACACGTATAAATCACACGAATAGGGTTCTTATTATTTTTTTTATCAATTCATAGGTGGTTAGTTGTAATTTATTTTGATTATGCTATATTGTGAATATATTTTATTGTTCTTTTCATTTTTTTATAAAGTATATAATGACAATATTTTTTTTAAAAAAAATTCAGCATATAAAAATTAATTTGATAATATATGAAAGATATATTTATTAAATTAATAAATTAAAAATATTAAATTAAATTAATAAATTCTAAGTATCTTAGATAGTATTAATTTGATATAAATTATATTAAATTAAAGATGTCCTTATTGTCATTTTACAATTATCAGTCAGTTGAACCTCAATTTTACCAAACACTTCAATTAGCTTATCAGCCATCAGCTATAAGCTATCAGCCATCTGCCATAAGTTATAAGCTAGCTTATCAGCCAACCGCTGTTTTTACCAAACAGAGCCATATTTCTCGTGATCTATGATAGTATGATAGATCATGAAATAAATTATGAATCAACTACTAATTTTTTATTTTTTTTGAGGAAGAATCAACTACTAATTATAATTAGTGTTTATAGTAGTTTGTGACTTTGTGTCGAAAAAAAAAGTAGTTAGATAATTTTTTATTAAGTTTATTTCGGTGCATAAAGTTTGGTTAGATTGTAAAAAAACAAAAGTATGTCCAGATATAGTACATATAAAAAATATTTTAAATTAAATTAATATAATATGATATTAAATAATTAAATTATAGATTAATTAATAAATTTACCTAAACTTTATAATACTGAAGTGTTCATGTTTTATTCATTAATTGATTAGTAATTAATTTACATTAGTAGATAAAAAAGATTAATGTTATGATGGACCATCTTCACATGTGATTCATCATTGTGGACAAATAATCAATACTATTATAAAGAATAATATATTTTTGTAAAATTGAATATATAAATAATAAAGTATTGTTGAAAAAATTGAGTGGAAATAGTAAAGAAATGGCACATGGATAAGGAAAAGATGGTGAATAAAAAGAAAAGAGAAGTGGAAGCATGTGTATGTGTACACAAGAGGAAGGAAAAGACACGCATACTGTGCATGTGATTGGTGAGTTTAATGGACTTGAGCCCAACGTGTCAATTTATAAATAAATAAATACTACTATCTCATTGTGTGTCCCTCTATTATTCGTGTAACGGATTTGATTAAAATATATACTTAAAATATTTTCATAAATAAAAATAATAATTATAATAAGTATAATTGTATATAGCTATTGTAAAAAAAATGTATATATAGTTAAATAATTGGGAGATATTATTTTAAAATATGGTTATATTTTGTACCAAAAATAAAAATAAAAATATAATATGGTTATATTTAATATAATATTAATGTATGTTAAAAATAAAAAATTGTTTAGAACATCAAGATTAACGGTTTATGCGTTTTTATTAAATACCGTTGTACCGGACAAAATACCAGGGTGCTATTCACCTAAGCCCAACACGCCCAATTGGGCCACTCACCTAAGTTAGAGGAGGCCCAAAAAGACTAGGTCATAAAACTAGTCCACTACTCTCCACTACTCCATCATCACCCCACCTTCCCCAAAAATAGAGACCATGGGATCATGGGATCATGGGGAGTTATTCAATTAACCTGACTCCACTATAGGCCTATAAATACAACCCCCAATGCAATTAAAAAGACAGGCAATAACACTATTTCACACCATTGCATAATCATAGCACTTAGCAAATATACACCCCCTAGTGTTCTAGCAGGAACATTTGGCGCCCACCATGGGGCCTCGGTAAAACGATTCTCAGGCCTTAAAGTTTCATTTCATTCATCAACTCAACATCGTATCAGAGATTGTTTTTAAACGCATTCAATATTCCAACGGAGAGATTCATGCCTTTCTTCAACCGTTTTCAACATAAGAAGCAGAGGGGACCGATTGAGATTGGAAGTTGCTTGAATATGTTATCCGGAACAAAACAACCAGGCAAAGTATTATGATGGCAATAAATGGTGCAGTACTTCCAACCCCTTCCCACTCATTCTATTTTGATAACTTGTTATTTGTGTGTATATCAGTTTTAACATGTTTTACTAATTTATAAAGAACGAACGAAAGAAAAATAAAACCGTGCGGATTTTTATAACGATGCATTTTCTGTCAGTTTAATTACGATATTCAATTAGTATCTCACAGAATCTCAGGTTCTCACTACTTTTCTGGTCAAAGGTTCCTTCAATTGAAACAATACAAAACACTTGCTTCATAGTTCAGATTAGTTTTCTATAATTTTTCAGATTTTATAAAGTATTTTAGGAGAATAATTATGCTGTTTATTTATACATGTATTGTAATTAAATTGTATTATGCTTTTGTTAGCATTACTTAACAAGTTAGCATTAATATTAGCCAATTATTACAAATGAGACGGTGATCTGATTGGCTTCAGTTCGACAAAAATAAGGAAAAACAAATGTGAATTGAGTTTGTTATATATCTGACTTTACTGTAAAAAAACAAATTAATATGCGACGATGATTAACTCATTTTAATTTGGTTCACTCATCTATAGTTTCTATTTTAATATGGTCTTTTCATGTGTGGTTTCGTTTGATCAATGACGTGACATCCTGTCGAGTTGTCATCGACGTCCGATGCTGCCATCTTGCCGTCAATTGTCGGTGTTGCGACCTCTTTCGCCGTCTTTCAAACATGGGCATCATCACCATTAAAATCATACTCCTCGATAACCGGTCACGGTCATTGCATCTCAAAAGGAAACGACAACATCGACCAAATTGACTAAGATGTGAACCGGCGACTGGAAGGCTTCACCAGCTATATCGGAAACGTCGGCGGAGTTGGTTATGGCTTGTGGAGTAGCTTGCCTAGTACTAGTATCAGCAACGACTAATACCTGATGAGGCGAAGTGGAATGCGGCGTCTTTGTTGATGTCGCAGGAGGAACTGGCGACGAGTACAAGTATTTTAGCCTCGCCGTCAATCTTTTTGTTGCTAGGCGACTTCCATCCAGGTGTTAACGTTCTTTTCCTGCAACTTACCAGTTAATCTTAATGTTTTTTGATAACATGTTATTTGTGCATATATATGTTATCGATTTTTAACACGATTGATTAATTTATAGTTCATGGATCATGTTTTATCACCATCTATAATAAAAATTAATCTCGTCAATGAGTAAAAGAAAAGAAAATCGGTACTTTATGCTTTTTCAAGATTAATTACTAGTGTGGGACTTGTTTTTCCTTTGGCGTGCCACTTTACAAGATCTAAAGTTAAGAAACATGGTTCTGCTTAGTTCGAAACTGTTTATGCTGGTTTGATATATGATATGAGTTGTATCCCATAAATAATAATAACAAGTCAATGTATGTTATGAATTATGATAGCTAACTCGTTATAATTTGGTTCATTCACCTATTGTTTATATTTTAATCTGGTTTGTTCATGTTTGGTGTCACTTGATCAATGAGGTACCATCATGCCAAATTGTTATCGCCGTCTCGCCGCCAAATCGCCATCGTGACACCTTCACTCATTATTGTTTCAAATACGGCGGTGTCCGTTAACAAGAGGCAGTGTAATCCGATATCGCCCAGGTGCATTCATTCCTTTATTTTTGTTTTGATGTCTTAGAGCTACTCTGATGGATGTTTGGATGTGTTTGATTTCAACTTAATATTTCTGATCATCAGACTGTCATTTAACATATAATGATGCGTTTACTTGATGTTTATTTATTTGTTATGTGTATAGATGCGTATAATGAATGTCACAATATCCACAAGATTGCACAGAAAATGAAACCATACATTACTATGATCAATAAAAACATGAATTAAATCTAGGAAGTTAAAGTTTAATATGTTTCTTCACATGGAATGCATGCATCAACTTTATGGTTGATGTTTAAAATTATTATTATAAGTTATAAGGTGATTTCTTGCACATTATTATATATTTGGACCTTGATATATCTTTACGGTCATTCTTTGTAATGTTATCTGCAAAATATTTTGAGTACAACACTCTTTTAAGAGGCGATCACAAAAAATGACAAGTGTCCGGGACATAGGCGATAAAACTCCGTTTGATGAAGCGTCACTAGAGATACAACGCCAAAAGACCAAGCGTCATGTGATACAGATAGACAAAGCGACAAAGGCGACCTAAATAAATTAAACGCCACCGGACGTAAGGCAAGCAGAAAATCAACTAAAGGCGAGAAGAAAACCAAGATGTGCAGATCGTCATGGCCACCATATAAGACTACGGCGTTGGTGTGCAAAATTATCAAAGCCACCATGTAAGACTACGGCGTTGGTGTGCAAAATTATCAAGGCCGCCATATAAGACTACGACATTGGCGTGCAAAATTATTAAAGTCATCATGTAAGACTACGACGTTGGTGTGCAAAATTATCAAGGCCACCATGTAAGACTATGGCGTTGGTGTGCAAATTTATCAAGGCCGTCATATAAGACTACGGCATTGGCGTGCAAAATTATTAAAGTCATCATGTAAGACTACGACGTTGATGTGCATATTATCATGGCCACCATGTAAGACTACGGCATTGGTGTGCAAAATTATCAAGGCCGCCATATAAGACTACGGTATTGGCGTGCAACATTATTAAAGTCATCATGTAAGACTACGACATTGATGTGCATATTATCAAGGCCGCCATATAAGACTACGACATTGGCGTGCAAAATTATTAAAGTCATCATGTAAGACTACGACGTTGATGTGCATATTATCATGGCCACCAAATAAGACTACGACGTTGGTGTGCAAAATTATCAAGGCCACCATGTAAGACTACGGCGTTGGTGTGCAAAATTATCAAGGCCACCATGTAAGACTACGGCGTTGGTGTGCAAAATTATCAAGGCCGCCATATAAGACTACGATATTTGCGTGCAAAATTATTAAAGTCATCATGTAAGACTACGACGTTGATGTGCATATTACCAAGGCCGCCATATAAGACTACGACATTGGCGTGCAAAATTATTAAAGTTATCATGTAAGACTACGACGTTGATGTGCATATTATCATGGCCACCATATAAGACTACGACGTTGATGTGCAAAATTATCAAGGCCACCATGTAAGACTACGGCGTTGGTGTGCAAAATTATCAAGGCCGCCATATAAGACTACGACATTGGCGTGCAAAATTATTAAAGTCATCATGTAAGACTACGACGTTGATGTGCATATTATCATGGCTACCATGTAAGACTACGACGCTGGTGTGCAAAATTATCAAGGCCGCCATATAAGACTACAGCATTGGCGTGCGAAATTATCATCGCCATTATGTGAGCACAAGGACATCACCAACGATTCATTCAGGAAATCATCAGGCGAGTCAAAGCGAAATGCCCAAATAATCTTGCCAAAAAAGCAAAGAAAAACCAACGCCAACGTACTAAGGCACGCGAGCAAAAAGAAAAGGTGTGAGCCAATAAATGCTATGGAATGTTGTGGCGACCTAATGAAAGGTCATAGCCTATAAAGCTAAAGGAACGTAAAATGTTATGGCGACCTAATGAAAGGTCATAGCCAATAAAGCTAAAAGGAACGTACTAATGCTATGGAATTTTGTGGCGACCTGAAAGGTCAGAAGTTAGTAAACGCTTATGGAATGTGATGGCGATCTAATGAAAGGTATGACTTAATAAACTCAACGATAAAGCTCCAATTGATAAAGCGACGTTTGAGAGAAGATGTCAAAAGATAAAGCGTCATCAACGACTCAAAAAAAGGGTCCTAAAGCTAAGAATTGCTACAACTTTGGTTGCGTGATGACCATTATAAGTTAAGGTGACATTGTCATCACTTATTACTTGGCGAAATTTTAAACAAATCTCCAACTCTGAATATTAAAATTAAAGTCGTCTCGCCAAAAGTTATTGTTATAGTAGAAATGATATTATTCATTCAGGCCGATCTAGAGTTGCATTAAAACGTCTGTTGAGACAAAATCTTATTTTGATGTTTTAAAGATAACAAAACATCCTTAATTAAGTTTTAATTATATTCTGATTATCTTGTGATCTAACAAGTGCTTTTGAGTGATTTAACATAAGACAGATGCAAAGATTTAATATCATTATGTTTTAATCACAAGAAACAAATAAGCAAGTTTTTGTCTGGGGAACGGTCTCTGAATGGTCTCCCAGACTCACGTATTCATTGGATAAGCACTTATTTAAGTCAACTTCATATGGGACAAGGATGAACTTTATACAAGACTTAAATATAGTATCACAACAGTTTGGAATAACTCTTTTAAGGCAAGGAATAATTTTGATCCTTGAGCTTACTCATTTAAGTGCTTTTAAGGAAGTAAAAGCTCACAAATTATTGACAAGGTCTTATGTTCTCCAATATCATCATTAAAGAAAAATCTAGACCAATGAGAATTAGACAAAGCACTCAGCAAAGGACTAAATTACTATTTGCAAGTACAAGCCTATGAAAGAGAAGCTTCACTTTGTCATACAAGTGTCCAAGACTTACTATTCACATGTCCTTTGAAAGTACACTTGAATAGTGGCTATTCTAGGCTTTGCTAAGTCTTCTACAACTGTCAAACAGCTTGCAACAACTCAGCAAATTCATTTGCTTCTTTCCTCACACAAGAAGCTATGGTCTCCAGCAGACAGGAGAATGGTCTCCAGCAGACAGGAGAATGGTCTCCCAGATTTTGGCTACAAGCTACATTCTTATCCACAAGCTATTTCCACACATGGGCTATTATTCTACAACGGTTATAACATCAGAAACAGCTCATTACAGTTGGCAAAAAGAATATGCTTGATATTCCTTCAAATCCATTTTAGCAGAGACCATATAAAGAATGGTCTACAGGCTTACTTAAAAAAGGACAGATTTGAATGGACTGTTTTGCCCATTTGGCAACGGCTATTTCACATTCCCAACATCATTATTTGAAGTTCAAATATCAAAGGAACTTCTTCATCTATAAATAGCAAGGTTGGCTACAAGGAAGAGCAAGAGTTTTCAAGCAATCTAAAGCATTGATTTACATTTCACTAAGCAATCTTAAAGCTCTCCTTTTTCACTCATACTCCAAAGCTTTCTAGCATTTAGGATATGAATTCATTGAGTATCTTGAGTGTAATTTATTTTGAGCATATACAACTTGTTTAGGTTGGTATAAGCTTGTAAGATCCAAAATCACTTCATATCTTTGACAGATCTAACTCAAGTCAATTAGTTGAGAATTGATTGAGTGGAAAATCAGTTGGTGATAACTGATTTTGTTACTTGGCCTTGGTTAAGGTTAAGGGAAGAATTGGTTGTAATCTTGGTCTAGATTATAGTGGAAAATCTCACTCAAAGTGGGGACTGGAAGTAGCCCATATCATTAAGGGGTGAACCAGGATAAATTCCTTGTGTTTGTTTTCTTCTTTCCCTACTTTTTACTTTAAGCAAACACTAATCACACATATCACTTTTATTTCTGCTCATACATCTTAGGAGATTGATCTCCAACAAATTGTGTGATTTCACTTTGTTACTTACCTTTGATTTAGTATTGCAGGAATTTTTTTAAAAGGTCACAATTCAAACTCCCCCCTTTCTTGTGAGAAACATTGTTACTTCAATTGGCATCAGAGCACTGCCTCTAAAACTAAACATCTAACAAGTGCCAGAGGAAAAGATTCAGGAAGCAAGTAATGGCAAAAGCTGCAAAATTCATTTCAGAAGGAGGATCTTCAAATAGACCACCTCTATTTGAAGGAGATGACTATTACTATTGGAAAGATAAAATGGAACTGTTTCTAAGATCACAAGACAACAACATGTGGTATGTTATAGAAATTGGAGAATACATACCACTAACCAAAGACACCAACACTCCAAAACCTCAAGCTGAATGGACTACAACTGAAGCTGATAGGGTACTTCTAAACACTAAAGCTAAATTATTTATTAAATGTGCTTTGTGCAGGGAAGAATATGACAGGATCATGGAATGTAAAACTGCACAAGAAATGTGGAACACACTTCAAACTCATCATGAAGGAACCAGCCGTATAAAAGAAACCAGAATTGATATTGGGGTAAGAAAATTTGAACTGTTTGAAATGCAGGAAGATGAGACTGTAGATCAAATGTATGGAAGATTCACAGTAATCATAAATGAGCTAAATTCCCTTGGGAAAAGCTATTCCATACATGAAAGAATTAGAAAATTGCTGAGATGTTTGCCAAAGCTTTGGAGACATATAGTAACTGCAATCACTGAATCCAAAGTCTTATCTGAGATGAAACTTGAGGATCTTATTGGCTCATTAAAAGCTCATGAAGCCATTCTTCAAGAAGAAAAACCTCAAAAGAAAAAGATGATTGCACTAGAATCACAAACAGAAGAACAATCAAAAAATGAAGAAATAGAAGGTGATGATGTTCTTCAAGATGATAATGAAGAAGAACTAGCCTTTCTATCAAGAAGAATTCAAAAGCTCATGCAGAGAAGAAATCACATCAAAAAATCATTCCCACCTAGAAGAAATCCATCCAAACCAGAAACTGACATGAGTCAGATAAGATGCTATGGCTGCAATCAACTTGGTCACTTCAAAACTGACTGTCCAAAGCTGAAGCAAAGCAAACCTTTCTTCAAAAAGAAGTCAATGATGGCTACATGGGATGATTTGGATGATCTAGGAGATACAGAAGAAGAAGAAGCCAACATCTGTCTAATGACAAAATCAGACAGTGAAGAGGTAACACTTGAACCTTGCTCATCTTGTGTTAAAACTGAACACCTCTTTGATAATCTCCTTTATGACTGTCAAATTACAAATCAGAAAAATAGTGAACTCAAAAATGAAATTGAGAGAATAACCAAAGAAAGAGATTCCTTTAAAAATGAGATTCAAATCTTAAAGGAAACTATAATAAATTTGAAAACCAATCATGAAGAATCACCTAAACCAAAAGATGATATTAACCTTCAAAAGGAAAACATTAATTTAAAACTAAATATGTTTGCTTTAGAAAAAGATCTATCAAAATTTGTAACATCTACTAAAACATTGGAAAACATCATGGGATCACAAATAAGATGTCTTAACAAAGCTGGTTTAGGTTCTAAATAAAATTTATACAAAGATTTCTTTGGACCTAAAAAGGAAAAGAAAGTAAGAAAGTTATTTTGTTCTTACTGTCATACACAAGGTCACAAAAAAAAATTATGTCATAAAAAGATTTTACAGGAAAAGAAAGATCATTCTTTAAACAATCTCCAAAGAAAGACTGAAAAGCACAAACCTCAAAAACAAGTTTTTAGAACTGGAAGACATAAGTTTCAAAAACCTTTTAACACAAAAACTAACTCTCAAGGACCCAAATCAGTATAGGTACCAATGAGGCTGAAATTGAATCATCAAACCAAGAAATCAACCAAAACCTAGTTAACACTGTTCATAGCACTGTAGAACCTGAACATGCAACTCAATCTCAAAATCAAAACACCATCCTCATTGGAACCATTCCTATCAGCATTGGAACCATCCCTGCTACCTCAGAAACTATTTTGGAAAATGTTATTCCTATTCAATGCTCTCAACCAGTTCCTAAAGATGTTCCTCAAGAAATAACTGTCACACCACCACCCATTACCAAAACTGCTGCAGTTACTAAAATAGTTTCCACCTCTAAAGCCAAAAAATCAAAATCCAAATCCTTTGATTCTTCAAAAATTCATAGGTCAAATAGGATTGCTTCTGGTGCTGGTGTAAAACCAGTTATTGACACCACAGTTTACTCCATTTCTGATTCTGATGACACCCTCTCTGATACACCAAAAACCATGTCTGGCCCTCTCATCAAAACCTATTCAAGAAAACAGTCTTTCTCAAAAAACAAACCAAAACCTTCTGCACAATCTGATTCCTCAGAAGAAGAAGAAGATATTCCTTCTCAAACTCCTTTAATTCACAAAGGATGTTTGACAGATTTTGAAAACTTCTCAAAAACCAAATCTGTGCTCCCAGGAAGAGTTTACAACCTTGATGATCTTGTCAACACTAACCATGATCTCAAGAAATTCACAGACCCTCTTGAATGGACTCACTTGTTCAGCATTAGAGAAACTTACTATCCAAACCTCATAGAAGCCTTCTACTTTAGTGCTGCCATCTCTTCTGAAAGAAGCTACATTGCTTCTGAAATCAAGGGTACAAAAATCAAGCTCACTGAACAAGTATTAGCAAAACTTTTGAACCTACCTCTCTCTGGTCACAAACTTTATGGACCAAGCTGATTCAAAATGGCAGGACTAAACAAAAAGGATCTGATGTCAGAGATGTTTGAACCTGGAACCATACTCAAACACAACCCTCCATCATCACAACTCAAGCATGACTACAAGATGATTCACAACATGTGTCTCCACTCCATCTTTCCTAGAAAAGGAAGCAAAAACAAAGTCACAGACATTGACATGATGATGATGTATCACATGTTTACCAAAATCAAGATAAACCTTCCTTATGTCCTCATCCAACACATGATCCATACCATTGAAATTGCTTCCAAGAAGATCTCACTTCCATATGGAATGTTCCTCACTAGGGTGTTTAGGCACTTTAAGGTAAATCTCAATGGAGAAGATGGAAAGAATTCTTCAACCACCTTCACCCTCACAAATATTGTAAGAATGAAGCATGTCAGTGAGATTGAAGATCACACTGTGCATGATTATGGAGTAAAAAGGAAAAGAGAAACCCTTGAAGAAGTTGAGCCAGAAAATCTAAAGTTGCTGGCTGATGTAGTGACAACACAGGAAGACCATCTGGAAAACGTTCTCCCCATTCCTTCTGCATCAGACAAGGGTAAACAAATCATGTCTGAAGGTAATCCATCTGACTCTAGAGATTTAGGCATATCTTTAGAATTTGATTCAGCTTTTAAAGGAAATCTAGGTCCAAGTGTGAACAAATTCACCTCAGTTCTTCTTGAAGGTTTTACAACCATGGATACTCCTGTCAATACCTCTCTGTTCTCACCCTTGATAACAAATTCCCAAACAACTTTTGATTCCTATCACCAAGCTGAAATGCTGAGAAACTTGATGAAAAACCCTGTCCCAAATTTTCAACAATTTCCACTCTTCTCACAATTACCACCACCCATTTTCAATGATGCAGGACCATCACTCCCCTCATTTCCACAAAACTTTGCCTCACTTGGTTCTTTCTGCACCAATGCACCACACCTTGATACTGCTGCATATCCAAACTCTGATAACCCTCTTCCTTTTGATCCTAGACCCCAGAAAAGATCAAAACTTGAAAAAGACATAGGTAGGACCAGAAAGGACATGGATAAAATGTTCAATATTCTCACCTATTTTATGCAAGAGCATCAGATTTTTAGAACTTGGCTTGCTGAAGAATTTTGCCCTGCTATGCGCATACCTCCTCCACCTGCAAATCCTGCTCCATCAGCTGAAGAAAATCCCAAATTCTCTTCCAGCTCTGATGATTCCTCTCCAACTATGCCACAGTAGCTGTGCATTGCTGCCTCCCTCTACTTTTTGCTGATGACAAAAGGGGGAGAAGAGATTCTGAGAGATTTAGGGGGAGATTTTTAGAAAAATCTAACTTTTGTGAACTGTTGTTTTATTAACCTTTAATGTTTTAAAATCAGAACTTGTTTAAGATATGATGAGAAGTTCATATTAACTTCTTTTTGTATGTTTGTTTTAATTCTGATTTCTGTTTAAATTTGAATCACTTTTGATCATTAATCATATATTTGGATATTGTCATATTCTCTGATTATGAGCTTTGATTAATGAATAGCCTTGTTTGATTCAAAATTATGTTTCTAATATTTGTCACTCAATTTGCATATGCATGAATTCATGACTTGATATAGAATGCATAAATTGAGGGGGAGATCTTTGATTAAATTACATAGCAAATATTTCAATTCTTATTTTTATCAGAATCATAATCAAAAATTAATTAAGGTTTTGTCATCATCAAAAAGGGGGAGATTGTTGAGACAAAATCCTATTTTGATGTTTTAAAGATTACAAAACATCCTTAATTAAGTTTTAATTATATTCTGATTATCTTGTGATCTAACAAGTGCTTTTGAGTGATTTAACATAAGACAGATGCAAAGATTTAATATCATTATGTTTTAATCACAAAAAACAAATAAGCAAGTTTTTGTCTGGAGAACGGTCTCTGAATGGTCTCCCAGACTCACGTATTCATTGGATAAGCACTTATTTAAGTCAACTTCATATGGGACAAGGATGAACTTTATACAAGACTTAAATATACTATCACAACAGTTTGGAATAACTCTTTTAAGACAGGGAATAATTTTGATCCTTGAGCTTACTCATTTAAGTGCTTTTAAGGAAGTAAATGCTCACAAATTATTGACAAGGTCTTATGTTCTCCAATATCATCATTAAAGAAAAATCTAGACCAATGAGAATTAGACAAAGCACTCAGCAAAGGACTAAATTACTATTTGCAAGTACAAGCCTATGAAAGAGAAGCTTCACTTTGTCATACAAGTGTCCAAGACTTACTATTCACATGTCCTTTGAAAGTACACTTGAATAGTGGCTATTCTAGGCTTTGCTAAGTCTTTTACAACTGTCAAACAGCTTGCAACAACTCAGCAAATTCGTTTGCTTCTTTCCTCACACAAGAAGTTATGGTCTCCAGCAGACAGGAGAATGGTCTCCCATATTTTGGCTACAAGCTACATTCTTATCCACAAGCTATTTCCACACATGGGCTATTATTCTACAACGGTTATAACATCAGAAACAACTCATTACAGTTGGCAAAAAGAATATGCTTGATATTCCTTCAAATCCATTTTAGCAGAGACCATAGAAAGAATGGTCTCCAGGCTTACTTAAAAAAGGACATATTTGAATGGACTGTTTTGCCCATTTGGCAACGACTATTTCACATTCCCAACAGCATTATTTGAAGTTCAAATATCAAAGGAACTTCTTCATCTATAAATAGCAAGGTTGGCTACAAGGAAGAGCAAGGGTTTTCAAGCAATCTAAAGCATTGATTCACATTTCACTAAGCAATCTTAAAGCTCTCCTTTTTAACTCATACTCCAAAGCTTTCTAGCATTTAGGATCTGAATTCATTGAGTATCTTGAGTGTAATTTATTTTGAGCATATACAACTAGTTTAGGTTGGTATAAGCTTGTAAGATCCAAAATCACTTCATATCTTTGAGAGATCTAACCCAAGTCAATTAGTTGAGAATTGATTGAGTGGAAAATCAGTTGGTGATAACTGATTTTGTTACTTGGCCTTGGTTAAGGTTAAGGGAAGAATTGGTTGTAATCTTGGTCTAGATTATAGTGGAAAATCTCACTCAAAGTGGGGACTGGAAGTAGCCCATATCATTAAGGGGTGAACCAGGATAAATTCCTTGTGTTTGTTTTCTTCTTTCCCTACTCTTTACTTTAAGCAAACACTAATCACACATATCACTTTTATTTATGCTCATACATCTTAGGAGATTGATCTCCAACAAATTTTGTGATTTCACTTTGTTACTTACCTTTGATTTAGTATTGCAGAATTTTTTTTAAAAGGTCACAATTCAAACCCCCCCTTTCTTGTGACAAACATTGTTACTTCAACGTCGTCTCGCCAATAAGAGTAAAATTGTCTCACCTATGAAGATTAGATGAAAACAAATGTGTCAACCATGATTAGAGGTGGGAATAGTCCAGGCCAGCCTACGAGGCCGTAAGGCCTAGCCTACATAGGTTCAGGTCAGGCCGACCTAGTTCTTTAAATAGAGCAGGCCAATGCTTTTTTATAAGCCTATTTAAGAAAATAGGCCAGGCTGCAGACCATTAAAAAAGCCTTTTAGCCTATTAGACCGGCTTACTTAAGTTAATATGAATAATATTTTTAATAATATTATTATTTATATATTAAAATTTGTACTTTGATTAAATTATAACTTTATTCACTTTTTCAGTAGTTTAAGTTTATTAATCTACATTTGTTTTTCACATATATAAATGTATTATTGTAAACTATAATTGAAATATGATAACATATATAGTCAAATCCTCTAAAATATCATGTTAAATATCAAAAGCATGTTGATTTATTAGTTCATAAGTATTTTTAAAAATAAATATAGTTATTTATTTAAATATCTTCATGTGAAGTAGGCTTTTAAACAGGCTAACAGGCCACATAAGCTTTCAAAAGGCCAGACTCAGGCTTAAAAGATAAGCCTATGATAGGCCACAAGCCAGGCTCAGGCCTTCGATTTTTTTGACAGGCCAGGCTCAGGCTTGGCAAAGCCTAGCTCGGCCTAGCCTATTCCCACCTCTAAGTCCATGATTGTTACCTTAAGCATTTCGCCCTTACAGGCCTCATGCTTGGGGGGCTGTGTACCGGACAAAATACCGGGGTGCTATTCACCTAAGCCCAACACGCCCAATTGGGCCACTCACCTAAGTTAGAGGAGGCCCAAAAAGACTAGGTCATAAAACTACTCCACTACTCTCCACTACTCCACTACTCCATCATCACCCCACATTCCCCAAAAATAGAGACCATGGGATCATGGGGAGTTATTCAATTAACCTGGCTCCACTATAGGCATATAAATACAACCCCCAATGAAATTAAAAAGACAGGCAATAACACTATTTCACACCATTGCATAATCATAGCACTTAGCAAATATACACCCCCTAGTGTCCTAGCAGGAACAACCGTTAATCTTTATGTGTCTCAAAAACATGTCAAACAATTTTAGATTTTTGTAAAACTCAACATAGATGATCTATACTATATAAAATTTCAATCCAACGGTGAATTTTGTAAAATTTGAATTCGTTAAAGCGTTATTGAACGGTGTAACATTACTCAAATGTTACACCGATGTAATTTGATCCCTATATATATATATATATATATATATATATATATATATATATATATATACACTAACCTCTTGATTTATATGTTTAAAAAAAACTCTTGATTTACAAAAATAAAATAAACATCATAATTCTAGCCTATAACTCTATAATAATAATAATAATAATAATAATAATAATGCATTAGTTTTTTTTAGATTTAATTTAATAAATTAAAAGAGTAATATCAAGGTTTTAATAGAGTTTAGAAAGTTTTTTCTTAGAATAACATGTAAGTATAATGCTTGTCTAGGAGCTATTGAAGCTTCATTTTAGAAGGTATATATTGATATTGATGATTGATGATTTATTTATTTATGAGTTTTTTTTTATTTTTTAAAAATTTGTCAATTTAGGTATCGTTTGGTGTAATTTATTTCAATTTTTTTTATTTAATAAAAAGAAAAGTTAGGTTAAATAAATTTTCAAAAAATCCATAATAGAAAAATGTTACTTAATTTTTATGAGTAAAATACATAGATAAATAATTTTTGATAAAAGTTAATATATTTAACTTTTAAAAAATAGTTTAATTTCATCTTATATCATAATTGTTGGATTAATCAAAATGCTAAAATTAGTGCAGCAGGGGTAATGTAGAGAGGTCCGCAGCTGAGGATCCAAATTCATTTATAACTATTTTTCCAAATATATCCTTTATCATACCACCATGCATCAAATTTTGTCTTGAAATATAAAAAATCAACAATGAATGCAATTATAGACGGAGGATATTCTAATAATAGTCGTAATAGCCCAATTTAATCATTAGTTAATTATTCATTACGTGCATTTATTTAATTTTAATTATGGTATGTAATCTTCGTAATTTGAATAATTGTGTTTCGGTGACTTTAGTCATAAATTAGAAACTAGAGGATAATTGCTATTTAGGCCCCCCACGTTTGCTCAGGGGCCCCCCAAACTGACTAAAATGCCCCTACAAAAATGTTTCGGTGCGTGTTTGACGAAGAAACTGAATTTCGGTGCGTAGTTGACGAAAGGAGAGGAAACATAAGATAGCTAGCATTGGTAGGCACCATATGCGAATGAACCGCAAATTTTCGTCACCTCGTCACCGAATCCTGGTTTCGGTGATTGCGAAACGAAATTATGGGCATTCGTATTGTAGGTACCGAAATTACCCTATATAGCATGACAGTACAGCCCTGTCCTATCATAATCACTTTTTCACAAAACATTGAATAGTAGATCTCTGGCGATTTTTTTCCGTTTTGAAGGCTTGATCTCAACTTTGAAGCATACATAGAAGGTACCCACACTGATTTGGAGTATTAAAACAGGTATGGGAAGGTTAATACGGTTTATTTTGATTTTTTTTTTGATTTAGCAGATGCACACGATTTTGTCAGTTGGACGACGAAATCTTGTGTTTCGTTTCGTAGGCGACGAAATGTTGTGACATACAACAAATTCAGCATACTTGGGTTTGTTTTGTTTAATAATTATTCATATGTTATGGTACCATGTATATTGATTTTTTTTGTATAATTTTTGTGAAGGTGTTGTTATGGCCGATCCTCCGGCTCAATTGAATCAACCTAATGATGTACCCGGCGCAATATTTAATGGAGCGGTTGTCGCACCCGTCGTACCACAAGCTGTAGTTGTTGCACCTGACATTCCCCAAGGTAATGTTGTTGAACCTGGTATTGATGAAGCAGAGGATGCACACGGCATTTCCGTTGACACCGGAAGGTATTTTTATAATGCCGCAAAGTTTAAGGTCCGAGATGACTTGATTGAGTGGTGTAGAAGGGAGGCTTTAAAGGCTGGTTTTTCCATGGTGATCGAAAAATCGGATAATGGTAACCATAATAGGAAGCCGTATTTCATTTTGGGTTGCGAAAGAGGCGGTGTCTACAAAGAACCGAAAAGGAAATTGAAGAGAGATGACACGGCAACAAGGAAATGTCAGTGCCCGTTTAGGTTACGAGGATACTTTTTGTCGTCTCAGGAATGGAAGTTAAGTGTCGTGACTGGTGAGCATAACCATGAGATGGAGAAAAATTTGGAAGGTCACATTCTTGTCGGACGTTTAAAACCGGAGGAAAAGGAGTGTGTCCACCAGTTGACAAGGAACTTGGTGGCTCCGAAAATCATTCTGAACACGTTGAAGGAGAAGAATAAAGATCTTAAGACAAATATGAAGCAAATCTACAACGAGCGTCAACGATACAAACATGAACTTAGGGGTGATATGACTGAAATTCAACAACTCTTGAAGTGTCTTGAAGCTCACAAATAATTCCACAAGTTTAGAACCAATGGTGAGTCGACAACTTTACAGGACATTTTCTGGGCACATCCTGATAGTGTTAAGTTGTTTAACACCTTTCCGACCGTACTCTTGATGGATTCGACTTACAAGACCAACAAGTATAAAATGCCTCTGTTTGAGATAGTTGGTGTAACCTCGACACAAGAGACTTTCAATGTTGCCTATGCATTTCTCACAAATGAAAGAGAAGATAATTTTAAATGGGCCCTCAAGGCGTGTCGGAGTCTTCTTAAGGATAACGAGGGTATGCCGAAAGTGATTATCACCGATAGGGACAAGTCACTGATGAATGCGGTTGAGACTGTTTTTCCAAATTCAACTGCAATGGTGTGTCGGTATCACGTTTATAAAAACGTAAGGGCGAAGTTCAAAGATTTATGTAGAGCAAAGGATCAGAAAATGGATGACTTACTGGAAACTCTCAGATTACAATGGGAATCAGTTGTGGAGTCGACTTCAGAAGAGGCATACAGTCATGCAGTTGTCGAGTTTAGGAGAGTGTTTGCTAAATTTCCAAGGTTTTTGCAATATGTTGATGAGACAGTTTTAGATCCGGTGAAGGAGAAAATTGTTAGTGCATGGACAAACCAAGTTATGCACATGGGCAACACTACAACCAATAGGGTTGAGTCTCAGCATGGTTCGCTAAAAGAAACTATCAAAGATTGCAAGGGTGATTTAGTATACTGTTGGGATGCAATACATCAGATGCTTGGAAATCAATTTACAAAGATCAAGACGTCATTCGGACAGAGTACTACAACTGTAGAACACCATTTTAAAGATCATTTTTTGTACTCGAGGTTGATCTATAATGTCTCGAGGGAGGGGTTAAAATTCATTTGTGGCGAAGAGGTGAGGTCAAGGGAAACCGGTAGAAATCGAAAGAAGTGCGGGTGTGTGATAAAGAGAACATACGGCTTACCATGTGCTTGTTTAATTGCATTGAAGATTGAACGCAAGCTACCAATTAGGCTTGATGAGGTCAACACCCATTGGAAAAGGCTGCAATATGAAGAAGGCGGTGCAGTCGAAGTTTCTTGCTTGGATGAGTTGAATGCAATTCAGGTAAATTTATTTTGACAGAATTATTGAATTTGCATATCATAATTTTTTATGCTAACTTGATATTGTTTTTAGGAACGGTTTAAATTAGCAAACCATGACATGAAGTTGCAAATCAAAGAGGAATTGCGGTTGATAGCATATCCAGAAACAACATCGGTGAATGCACCAGCTAAAAAATGCGATACAAAGGGTGCAAAAAAAAGAAGGAGGTCGGCTATAAGTGACAGTTCTTCCGGAAGAACACTATCACATTGGGAGCACATGGATCGCCAATTTCCTGACTCACAAGGCTCACAGTCAAAACCATCGAGACCTAAAAGGAAGACTGCCCGCATCGGTCATTCAACTCCAGTTCCAACACCCGGCAAGAGAATTCGTGATATTCGGTATATGCCGCGTTTCATGCATCCATATATCGAGGATATTATTGATGTGGCACCGGACGGTCACTGTGGATTTCGGGTTGTCGCTCAATGTCTCGGTAAGGGTCAGGACAGTCAAGGATTAATACGTTTGGCCCTTATTAGAGAGTTAACCATGTTTAGGAGTGATTACTTGAGGTTTTATAAGACAGAGGAGCGTTTGCAGTACATCCTTGATGGGTTACACCCTCCAAAGGTAATGCCCAAGAGCGGCGTTGCGCCAAAGGATAAATGGTTCACCTTTCCTGATATGGGGCATCTCGTTGCAACGGTATACGGCCGTGTGGTGGTTGAGTTGACTTCTCCAACAATTGGTTTTTCTGAGACCTTTTTCCCAGTTCGTGGACGTCCACCGTCCGATCCATGCTCAAAAATTATGTGTCTTGGTTTAATTCCTAACCATTTTGTTGAAGTCAAACTGAAGCCCGGGTGTCCCATACCACCTACTTCTAAGGAATGGAAACTTCATCGTGCGCCAGAAGCAGAAAGTTGGGAGGATGCATTTTTGGAGCGGATGGATGATTTTCATGAACAGATTGAAAATGAAAAAGCACTTCTCCCGAAGGCAAAGTCAAATCAAGATGATCCCATCTATGTTGGTTGAACATCTTACGTATGCATGACAGTACATTTTTGTATTTTGTGGGCCTAATGTTACCGACAATTTTTGTGGTCGTAGTGTGACCGACACTTTTTGTGGTCGTAGTGTGACCAACTTTATTTTAGTGGTTGTAAATGTTTGTGGTATTTAAGACACTTACAATTTGTGTGGTTGTAGTTGAACAAAAAGTTTTATAAATATATCTATACATCTAGCTTATCCAATCACAAATCTTATCTTCTTCTTTCTCTTGTGTTGGTTTCATTTTTTGAGATATGGATAAAATGAGTGTTGGAGATCGTTGGGTTTCAAATTATTTAGCAAAAAGTTATGATTTTGCTATCAAATTGACTGGAAAAAAAGAGTTTCACCTTCAACTGAAGAACAACATAACAGGTCTACAGGAGTTGAAAAATAAGATTGAATACATGTATGCATTCATGTTCGGGAAACAGATCAAGGTTGAAAAGGTTTCGTATTATGAATCTTACATCGATCTAGCAGGGCATAGCGTTGGATTTGATGATGCTGAGGTGAAATTTCATTTGAAGGAGCTGGTATCCGACGATGATGTTGGTTTCATGTTTCACACCATTGAAGCTGACCCATTACCAATTCGTATGGTTTGTTCTCTAGGCAAAGTTTGAAGTTGATGTAGTTTTGTTTTTAGATCTAATGTCATGGTGTTGTTGCTAAGTTGTGCTTGTTATGTTGTTGTCCAATAATTTTGTATTCCACTGTATGATTATCTTAATCTTATGTATTTCAATGCAAACTGTCACTTTGTTTTTTAAAAATTCCTGCATAATCATGTTTCGGTACACAGGCGACGAAAAAAAGGAACAAATTATAGGTTCGGTACGCAAACAACGAAAATATGTAGCATGTGTCACAATTTTCGTCACCTACATGACATAATGAAAAACGACAGAACGTCCACAATTTTTTCAGGACATTTCTTTAGGTCTTATAAACATATGTTTTAAAAAAAATTAGTGACTCAACATTTCGTTGATTGCGCGACGAAACAAATGCACACATTACAGGTTCGGTGATTGCGCGACGAAACCTGAGTACATGTAACAAAATTTCGTTGATTGCATGACGAAATATTGTTTGACAGAATCAGTTAAGCCTACATTTTTGTAATCTACCATGGTTACCATAACCAAGCAATCCTGCATGTTTTTCCAATTCCAGATTTGTTATTTCCCATCACATTTTCATACTCATACAAGAGTTTCGACACACGGTTTTTTTACCATCACATTTGATGAGTGATTTAGCATCTAAAACATACACATACATAATCATAATTTAAAGATTCAAGCCAAATAAAAATATTAAAGTCCAAATTACATATCATTGTTCCAAATTCAAGTACAAAATACGCGCACGGCGGTCAAAATACATAAACTTAAACACAAATTCATATTACATAAACTTAAACACAAATTCATTCTCCTGTGCTTAGTCCAGCATCTTCTTTGCTCTTCTTGCTCTTCTTCCTCCGCTTCTTTCCTTCTTTCGCTTGTTTCCGCTTTCGTCGCACCGAATAACTTGTGATAGGCTCCAAATCAGCACACACCTTTTTCAGTAATTCCCTTGCATCCTCCAACGTCATCTCACCATCTAACTTATCCGTCACCTCCGTTCGAACTTTTCTACATATCTCAAACACATCTAACTTCTCATTTTTGTTATCCTCCTCGATCAGCACTTCAAGATTCACAGGCCGTGGAGGACTGCCTTCCATTGGAGGCCATATCTTTGGATGCGAGACCTTATAAAACCACGCAATGTAGCCAGGCTCAGTTTCAAAACCCTTTGTTACCCTTGGTCCCCGCATATCCTCTGTGACATAGTTTTCCACCATCATATTCTGAAAAGCTTCATCAATAGTGAACCGGTTCATTCCACCCTTCGCAGATACATATGGGGCTCTGGGTATGGACTGTACGTGTCCATATTGTCTGAGAACACGCTCAGGTAAATGTGGACAGATCATGGAACTTCCACACATAATCCACCCCGAATACCAGCTGCAATCTTGAAACGGTCTTGAATGGCGATGATCCTCATAGGGTTGCCATACCACTTCATCCATCCCCATATTATCCAGGTTGGTCCTATGCTTATCTGGCAGCTGAGAACCTTTCATACAATAAAACTTAGCCGCAACCGGATCTCTGTGGTTATATTTGTCGTGAACATTTTACCTCCAAATCGAGGGAAATGAACCATAACCCATGCCTACAAAAATAAATAAATAAATCAAATTACATTAATATCAAACATAATATATCAAGTACGAATATTTCTAAATATACATTACCTGAAGTAGACAGTTGTAACCGCCATTATTCCCGCTCGCTTGCCTTGTAGATTTATCCAAATACTTGAACAGGTAAGCGAGTCCGGAAGCACCCCAGTTCCAAGTGTGTATCAGATTCAGGTCTTGCAAATATGTCAGGAAAATAACATCCACATATTGCGTACTTTTGTTGGTGAAAAGAGTCGAACCAAGCAAGTACAACAAAAAACATCTGATGGCACAATCCTGATAGAATTTGATATCCGCCTCTTTCTCCTTTTCATGCAACGCTTTTTCTGCAAAGTTTTTGTTGTCAAGGTATAACTGCAGCAACTTCTGAAATGACAAATGCGCTCATTTCATCTTATCAAACTCTTCCATGCAGTCTTCTTTTGGAAAGTTTAAATATGTATCACACATATCCGCGCCTTCTTCCACTTTGCATGCCGTTCCTTCGTGGTTTAACATCTTACCACTAATCGGGATGTGGAGCAGAGACGACACATCATCCAATGTGATGGTAATTTCTCCGACTGGTAGATGGAAGGTGCCGGTTTCTGGTTGCCATCGCTCCGAAAAAGCTGTCAAAATACCCCAATCCACATATAGATAGTTTGTCTTCAGTAGAGGCCGCAGTCCACTAGCAATTATCACCTTCCAGAACCAATCCAATTTACTCGAGGGCAGAGTAAAATCTAACACCCTCTTCCCGTTGTTCATGCACCTCAGATATCGTTCCGGATACTGCACAAAATCAAGTCAAATTAAATAAAGTTTAATAATCAATAAAACAGTGGGACTAATAACCAAATTAATAACGAAAATACTTACTTTTCCTTTCCACAATGCAGCTGCAATATGCTTTCCAAAATTGGGCAGCAATGAAAGGTCGGTTAGACCACCTCCATATCCGCCAGGGGGTGCATCTTCTGGTGGGTTTTGTCGTCCTTTTGTCGTCGGCGGCTTTCTCCTACGGGTTTTTCGCTTTGGTGGTGAAGGAGGTGGTGATGATCTTTGTTCTTCCTCTTCATATACTTCATCCTGTTCAATTTCATATCCTTCTTCTTCTTCTTCTGCCTCGTCTTGCTCCTCTACCTCTTCATCATGTTGCAACTCACAAGCCTCTTCATCATGTTGCTCCTCTAGCTCCTCATCATGTTGTTCCTCTTCCATAGTGTCAGCCTGTTCAAGATTAGGCGCAGAATGAATCTCTAGCTCATGCTCGGCCACGGGCTCTGGATGATTTTCAGCCGTGGATGAGACTTCTTTCATTCTACCCCTTCTACGTGTGGGTGGTACGACACGGTTTCTAACACGCTCACGCCGAGCGGAACTGTGTGCCACACTGTCCCTCCCACCTCTCTGTCGAGTAACTTCATCAGTCATTCCTACAAGTACATAAAACAATCAAAATGTAATCAACCATCATACAATGTTTTAATTTTCAAAATCAATCATCATCACTAATCAAACCTATATCAGAACTTAATCAAACCTATATCAGAACTTAATCACTAATTTAAACTTCTATTGAAATAACTTAATGAAAACTTAATCACTGATCAAAACTTAATCACTCAATTCAATCCAATAATCAAACTTAATCAGTCACAACAATCAAAATGATGGAACACAAAATTCATAGAAAACCCTAAATCATTGAACCCTAAATCCCCAATTCAGTTTCAAAACCCTAAATCATTGAACCCTAAATCCCCAATTCAGTTTGGAAACCCTTAATTCGTAGCATATTGAGTATGAAAATCTTAATCAAACCTCTACAGCGACTGTAATCAAATCATAAATAATAATCAACAACACAAATTCGTAGAAAACTTACTGGCGATTTCGGATTTTGCGAGACGAAATCCTCTTTCTCTTGAATGTGTCTGCAATTGCGATGGAGAAGACGATTGATTGCGATAGTGATGATGTTTGAGCAATTTCTCCTTTCCGAACCCTAGAAATCGCACAAACTCGTCTTAATTTTGTTTTTGTTGAATCTGAAGCGTAAAGAATTATCTGATACACATATACACTGGTTTCGTCACGTAGGTACCGAAAACCAGCGTGTTCGTTTCGTACTCACCGAAATTTGGGTTTCGTCGTTCACGAGGCGAAATGTTTGTTATTCCGGTGATGTTGTACAGCAGCCCTACGATACATAGACATTAGGGGCGCCTGTTAACATTATTTCGTTGTCTATGTTCCGAACCAAATTATATTTCGGTACCTACGTGGCAAAGTTTCTGCATACCATTTTTAGGGGCATTTTAGGATTTAAGGGGGGCCTCTGAGCAAACATGGGGGGCCTAAATAGCAATTTTCAAACTAGAGTAAGATAGTTTATGATGAATTAATTAATAGGCTTAGGTTAGTTGGGCCTAAAGTAAGTGAGAAAGTGTAAGATAGATAATTTAGCAATAAGGAGGGTGTGAATATGAAAAGGGTAGTAATCCTAGGTATTTAAGCTTAAATTAGAGAGAAGAATTTATTTTTATCATTTTGGGAGAAGAAAGAGAGAGAAGCTCTAGAGAAAGGGGAAAACAAAGAAAGAATAAGTCGTTGTAGATTGAGAGAAGTGGGAGAGAATGAGTAAATAATTCAACTTTCTAAAGGTATGAGGGTAGTTAATGATCATAGAGAATTAGAGATGATTAAAGGAGATTAGAGTAGTAATCTTTCTCTATCCCAAACTCTCATCATCTCTCGGTGGTTAAGAGTTTTTGGGAATGTGTATAATTTTGATGCTTTAGATATGATATATGTTTATCTATGATTATTCATGAATTAGAGATGAAATAATGATATGATAAAAATTGTTGCTTGGTATGTTGGTGTTGTTATTTGAGTAGTTTTAGCAAGTTTATGAAAATGACGAAAATCCATAAATAAGTGCTTATACTTGATGATTTGAGTTGTTTTAAGTTGTTGTAATTATGTTATAAGTATAGTAATGTTTTGATATGAATTTATGGGCTTAAAGAAGTGATTTTCGTAGCTTAAAAGTGATTTTTGGTACAAGTCTGAAGCCAAACGCGCTTTCCTGCATAATTCGATGCCCTGACGGCCGTCAGATAGCTGATGGGGCTGGCCGTCATGGGGGATGATACCCGTCAGGTCAACGTTGACCAACATTGACTTTTTGTTAACTTATTTAGCCGTAATCCATTCTTCACAATTTTTCACATAGATTCCGATTCTAAAGTTTATTTTACGAGATTATGTATGAATAATGGTGTTTACTCATGTTTATGGTATTACTTTAAAAATAAAGTAAGTTTAATAAGTTCAATTAAATGAAGTGGATGACTAATTGTTAAAAGATGACTTTGGTATTCTTAAGGTGATTTATAATAAAATATAAATGATTTTCCTTCTGGTTATTGATGTAGAATGTTGATAAATTATGATGAAGAATAATGATATAGAATGATGATGATAAATCATGATGCGGAAATATGAAGATAGATAAATCACAATGTAGAAATGATGTAGAATTATATAATATGTATGTTATTTGGACATTCATGCATTCATAAGTCTGTGATGATAAATCATGACGTGGAAGTATGGTGATAAACCATGAAGTAGAAATGATGTAGAATTATATATGATATGTGGACATTTATGCATTCATAAGTTTAAGTCATAGGATAATAAATCATGATGTACGTGGAAGTATGGTGATAAACCATGATGTGGAAATGATGTAGATGAATTGAATATGTTATCTATGATGTGGAAAATGGTGCTGCATGCATATAAAAACGTCAGAAAGAACATAACATTAATATGTGGCATTAGAATTCATTCGGGATTATGTGTTTCTCAATATGTGGTAATTGGTAGTTGGCATTATACATAAATTGTGATTTAAAGATGAATGAAATATTTAATGATGATGTTTTGATGGTTATGACTTGATTATGTTGTATTTTACTTACAAGATAAGTATGTCTAATACATGTTTGAGAAAGTCGATTATATATGTAAGTTGTATTTATGCAACTAATGTTATTTATTAGTGTTTGATATCCATGTTGGAACAAAAGTGGTTCTGACATGACCTAATTAAGTTTTGATGATAACAAAAGTATTAATATACAATAGGGTGTACTTATAATTTACTCTAAGTGTGCAGGTATATATGTTAAAAGTTAATATGCACTAATGAGTACTTGAGAAGCTCTGAAACGCCATCTAAAAATGTATAAGAAGATAACTTTAGCAAGTTTTGATGACAAGCACAAGAAGATGCAACTATCATAAGCTACAAGTCAAAAGCGTATCAGAAGTTCTCCCAACAGAAGCTGTGTTGAAGACACAAGATTCTGATACGAGCAGTTATAGCCGTTTTTGTCAGAAGAACATTCTCTGTCTCATATGATTGGAATTCATCATCCTCTGACAAATTCAAATTGGAGAATGAACCTTATCTTCAGTGATAATGACGTTAGTACTATTTGTACGAACCATTACCTGATATGGTCGAATCTTTCCTCACAAGATTGGAATTTTACAAATGTTACTTGATTTGGTTAAAATACCATGTGAAGGAAATTGTACGATATCCAGCTGGCTATTTCTCTCTACAACGGAATCAATTCATACGCTCCACCCACGTCTATAAATAGGAGGATGAATTGAAGTTTTTATGTACAACATTTGAACAATTTGAAAAGAGCTGTTACTCTGCCAAAATCATCTAAACACAAAAACACTTGAAATACAACTTGAACTCATTTGAATATTCAAGACAATCATCTCAGCTTCTGATCATATCAGTAGTTGAATCTTAGTATTCTATTGTTAAGATTCTAAGTTAATCTTGTTAAAAGAAGTGGTATTTGTTTTACTTTGAACATTGATATTTGTATCAAGTGTTCATACACTTTGTTATTACTTTGTAAGTTGTAAGAAGTCTCTTGTAAGGATTTACTTGAGCATTGGAAGTCTCTTGTTGTGTGCTTGAGCAATTTGTAATATTTTGTGATTGTAGTGAACTCCCTTGGAAGTGCAAGGGAACTGGACGTACTCTCGGATTGTGAGAGGAACCAGTATAAATCTCTGTGTCTATCTCTCTCTATCTTTCTTGTTTGATTTTGTCTTGATTGTGTTATTTATCCGCTGCATATTCTGATAAGTTGTCAAACTTAGAAGAAGTTTCAAAAAATACCAAAACACAATTCAACCTCACTTCTTGTGTTTTTCACAACTTTAATCCATTGTGTCTAGACATTTGATTTTGTGATTACTTTACTAACCTTTTGTTTTGTGTATGCGTTGAGCCTTTGGGGGCTCAGATCCTCAGGTTGATCCTTTAGCTGTAGAAGAGTAGTAGATGTTATTCCTGCACTTCTGTTTGGTGAGGAGCTTGGTTCATGGTCTCTCCTAGTAGCTATGTAGTCCGGTTTATAATAAGTTTAGTGCTATGATAGTGTAACACCTAATCTAAATCTTCACTATCTTGACATTATTATTGTTGTTGGATTCATGGTCTTATGGCTCATGTTATCTTAATTATGATGTATTGGAGTTTTTATCATGACTTGTTAATATCATGGCAGGGTTAATTTTGATGTATGACTTTACCATATGAGGTTATTTGTGGACTATATGATTAGTACTATTTTATGATTAGAAATATCTTATGGATGATTAGAGATTATGACTAGTGTTCTATTTCCGCTGCTTATAAAATGAACGAAATGTGCGGGTTTGAATTTCCTATTTAAATGTAATACTCTAAATGCTTAGGAATTAGATGTCTTACAGTTACAACTCTCATCCGTCCAATTTAAATCGATGGTTGAGATAATTTTACTATATGATTTGACTGTGCGATTTAAACCATCATATTTCAAATCAATGGCTGATATTCATTACAACGTAAAATGTCTCCTGTAGTCAATCTTGATCCAAATGCTTAGAACTATAACTACCACTCCCTCCGTCTAATTTTATAAAAACTATTTTGATTAAATGCACTACTCATATATTTGTTTTGACTATATTTTTCTAAAAATATATAAATGTAAATATTATTATATAAAATCTTATTTAATTTGTTTCGATTAATATTTTTAAAATATTAAATTTTTATTAATAAAAAATTAAAAATATTCATAATCAAAATTATGTATTATAGTGGTCAATAATTTGTTATAGTAATACAATTGAATTGGAATTTTGACTTACTATTAAATCCAATTAGTCAAAGACTTTTAATCCATGTTACAAACTCTTGAATTCAAAGTCAAAGAATCGAAAAATGGATTCTCATTATGTCATTTTTCTTAACCGCAAGTGTAAATAATTCATTGAGAAATGCTAATATCACACTCTCAAACACACTTTTTTAACACACTCCAATAATATAATGACACATCACCCCATGTTTTTGTTGAAAAAGAGGAACAATTAAATTCAAATTTATTTTAAAAAATAAAAATAGAAAGTGGGGTGAGGTGTCATCATATTATTAAAGTGTGTTAAAAGAGTGTGTTTGAGAGTGTGATATCAGTACTTCTCTAATTCATTTTTGTTCTACTTCTTCCCAAAGTCCACAATCAACTTACCCAACACCAACGCTCTTTTCACTTTCTCTCTCTAAAATCTAAAATCCAAATCCCAAACAAATCGCTTCTCTCTTCAACACACTTTTTCTCTCCATTTTTCAATTCAAACTAACTTAAAAAAAGCTGAAAAATCACGATTCAATTCAATGTCACGTTTGCTAGTAGCATTAAGCTGCTAGTGTTAAAGCTTATAATATATCATAACAACCAAACATGGTCTTCAAAGGAAGATTCTTCTCTTCCAAAAAATCTGAAACTTCTAGTCCAGATGCTTCTTCTAACAGTCCTCGATCAATCTCCTCAAATTCTCCTTCTAGATCTGATAAGAAAAAAGCTAAATCAACCGTTACTCAAATCCTAAACTCCGCCGGAACAACCACCAGCGGCGGCGGAGGAAGCGGCGGCGGATTTCTCGGATCATCGGCTTCTAGTCGGAAGACGCAAATTAAAGAAGGGAGTAAGAAGAAAGATGTTGTTAAAGGAAAGGAGAGTGAGATTTCGAATCTGTTGGAATCTCGCTCTCGTTCTGGTTCTGGTTCGAAGAAATTGACTCCGGCAACGGCGGTGGAGGTGAAGGAGTTACCGTCGCCGTATTCTTCTTCATCATCGACGGCTGCGGCTTCTGTTTCGCCGATTTTGGCGTCGTCGTTAGGGTTGAATAGGATAAAGACGAGATCGGGACCGTTACCGCAGGAGAGTTTTTTTGGTTTTAGAGGTGATAAGGGAGGAGCTACGGCGGCAGTGCTTGGTGCTAGTAATCTTTCTAAGCCTGGTGTTGGGAAGAAGAAGGAGGTTGGGAATCAGAATAGAGTAGGGTTTCGGGAAGGTTTGGTAATTGGTGGTAGTGTTGATAATGGGAGTAGTTTGGATAGTTTGTCGTCGGGGAGTGGTGTACATTCGATGGATCAGAGTCCGGTTGTGTTGCCGCGGTCGCGGTTACAGAATGGTGAATCTTCTTCTGAAACAGGTATCATCATTGCAAATATGTGTCTCAATGCGATCATAGTGGCATATTGCATGTGTTTGCTTAGTTGTGAAAGAGAATTATGGATATACATTTAGGATTTAATTGGTATGCAATGCAGAGAATTTTTGCGGTGTTATAGTTGTCTGATTTAAAATATTTGACTTTAATTAAAACTATCTTAAAAAGTGAGATTCATGATTGGTTTTAATTATGTAAAACATTTTACGCAGATATCAAAATTTAACTTTATATATTTGATAATAAAATAAACTGGATTTCAATGTTTTCAGCTGATTTTTTTATTCAGTCTTGATCTTAGTTTGGTAAGTTTGATTAAAGTTTTGGTCAAGAGGCATTATGAATATTAACTTGTTTTGAAGATTATATACTTTTGAAGAATGACTTAGTAATTTGTTTTTATAGGATTTGTAATGAATAGCATAATGGGGTTTATTCTGATCTGTAGTGAGTGAACTGGGTAGGAATATCTTTATTGGATTAGAAATGTGATCGGATTGAATTATAAGTTCACACGTACAAAGAGTCCTGGCTCAGTGATGTGGAGCCCAGAAATGTAGATGTATGAAATAATGGTTTTGTTGACTGAAAATTATGCAAAATCTCTTGCAATTGGTTGATAAGTGAAAGATAAAATGTGTAGAAGGAAGTGATTCCAGACTCCAGTTTACCCTAGAGCTAAGCTCAGCAAAGAAAGAGAACACTCTTCCTTTGCCTAACCGTAATGCTTCTAACTATAAACTGCCATAATTCCCACATTTCCCTCACCTCATTATATATATATATACTACTGAGGCATAACAAACTTGCCAACTGAGCATCCTAACCCACTCTTTATTTACCATATATCCTCAATATTCTCTTATTACATAAGGCCATTTTTTCTTTATCACTCATACTCGGGTCTCTATCATTCGGTACTTGAGACGGGAATGAGTAAGAGCGTGCATGACAAAAAATGCATCAAACTCTTTTGTTTTGAATCCAATTCTAATAGGTGGTAGTAGATAGGATCCCTATATGTTCCCCAAAAGATGAGCAACCTCGTTTGTTAAAACTTTTACCTATTTTTGCTTGGATTTGTAATTTAAAATAAAATTATCTTTTATCAGAGATGAAAGTATTAGGAAGTTGTTATTTGTTAATTCCATGAAATTTTGTTTACAATTGGAATTGTAAATCTAACACCAACTAGTTGTTTGGAATTGGGAGGTCCAGTTCTAATTCCAACCATCAAATTCAAGTTCAATTCTGTCAGACAAACAGGACCATATTGATATTGCCGTGATCATAAGAGGTGCTTTTGGTTTATATATACTTTTGGTCCCTGTGAAGTCATAAACTATCATTTTGGTCCTTAATGTCAACCTTTAGAATAATTTTCTTTATGTGGCTCCATTTGGCACTGCTAACGTGAGATTTTTCGATGACGTGACACACCCTCTCTATTTTACTCAGCTAAAAATTCTTCCCCACCCTTAAACTGATCCCCCCCTTCAATCCAAAAACCCACAAACTCATTCAGAAATTCATACCCACTAACCCACCTTCAACCTAGAAATCCATCCCATCCTCGATCTGAAAACCCATTCCGACCCTCCCCTCGATAGCGAAAGGCAAGCATGTCAATTGCAATGTGAGTTTATGCGGCTTTTGTATTCTAAGACCAACCCATTTCATGGAAGTAGGATTACCGATGGTAACCGTTCCGAGTCTCCTCATTGTCCCACCACAAAACCTGTTTAGAGTCTAACACCTCAACTGCCGGAGGCATCCACCACTATCAATTTTCCATATGATCACAAATTCTTGCTCAACCCTAATGACCCTAACTCTAACCTAATCTAATCCCAGGCACAAACACCCAAATGATCACTCGACCTTGATCCCTTTTCAATTCCCAAAGACTGGTCCACCACCTTTCACGACATATGTCTTCCACAAGCTCAAACGGCAAACCATACTTCACTCTTCCTCTAATTACTAGGATTTCACGACCCCAAGTCCCCCTCAACTTCTTTGACATGCAGTCCCCACCCTGCTTTGACGACTGCTACCCTGATTACCAGAATCTCATGGAAGCCTCCTCGACAAAGAGGAAGTACAAAGACGAGGATGGTAGTGATGGACTTGCTAGGGAAAGGGAACAACTTTTGGTTAATGCTAACAGGTTTGCTAATAGGGTTCTGGCGATATGTTTCCTACAAGTTCCAGTGGCTCCCAAAAGTGAGATATTATTGACCTGGTTGAGTTGAGGCCTTCCAAGCATTCAAGGGTCAATGGGGTTGGTAGTACTTATAATGTGGCCCAAAAATTCACCTCGGATTGATTTGTTGATTGAGTGGAGATGAATTTTTAGGTTGGGGGTGGGTTAGATCAAGAAAGCATCCCACACCATCAAAATATGTCACATCACAAGGTGCTAAATGAAGCACTGTTAGCCACATCAGCGCTTTTGAATAGTCATATTTAGAAGGGAACCATATTGCTATTAATTCATTCAATCATTTCTGGAACTAAATGGTCCTTTAACTGAAAACACTACATTTAGAATAGACTGAAAATATGGAAACAGTAGAAGTTTTGTTTTCCAGTAGATGGGGTTTGGTTGCAATAACTGGAAACAAATGGAACTCAAAATTTTGGAACTACTTTCTGAAGGAACTCAAAATTTTGGAACTACTATCTGAATGTTTAGGACCGTAGTTTTGACCTGAAAACTTGGCCGGGTTTGACTTAATCAAATGAACAGGCCACTAATTTGATCACCGGTCAGGTTGGAAAGAAAAATCTGGTCAGCCATAAAAAAGAATAATAAATAGCAGCATATTTTTCAGATTTAATAAAAATTAGTTGGATTCACAAATTTTTAAATAATTTGATATGGCTGGTTGCCTTGCTTTTAATTTGTTCCCTGATTCCCTCAAGTTTGACCGAAAAGCAGTGAGAACTAGGCATCAGATCCCATAGAAAAGGATACTCCAAGTACAAACACAACAAGTCAAGTAGATGCTGTTCAGAATTTAACTTTTTTGTGAAATAACTAACCTCCTGTCAAGATAAATAAATTTTTAACAATAGTAGTTGAAGGAAATCCTACAGAGACATAGCCTTCACAAATAAACAACTCTAATAAAGGGAAACTTGGTACAATGAATCTCCTGTCTTGGAGGGGGTTCAGGGGAGAAATACACAACTAAATGTTACTTAAATTTGCATTTTTGGAAGTTATACAAATATTGTTTTGTTACTGAAATATTACTGAGCTTGATGAAATATGATACTTAATCCCAATATTAAACCATCTTTGATCACATAACTTGTGGATTATTCCTGCCTGCATCATACTGCTGGTCACATCTTTAACATAAAATGTTGCTGGCATGGGAGCCAAAGACACCAGTTTCTAGTTTTCTGCATCGCTATCTTATAAGCTCATCTATTGTTTGTTTTTGTGGTTAACAGAATGTTTGTATTGGTGAAGTAAAGTAATTGTAACTGTAAAATCCCCTCAATTGCCTTGTTTTCAAGTGTTAATACTTGGGGTATGGTTGAGTGGTAGGTTTTGTGTTGATGCCAATATGTCCAGTTTTATGTACTACCAATCAGAAAATTTGTACCATGTGAACTGTTTTCGTGTTTATTTATATTGAAGTGTCTGCCAAAACTATGCTGTTTTAATACCAAAATGTGACTTCATATTACTTTTGCTCATCACATCACTTTAAACAGGAGAGCAGACATCATCACAGACCCAGACTGGAGGCTTAAGAAGTGAAGATGTTTGCACCCCAGAGGTACTGCTGGGTGTAATTGCTTTACTTGATTTAAATTTGTCAGAAATAGTTGTTGTACTGTTTATTCACTTATTTTGGCCAAAAAAAAAAAACTGACTGTTCCCTTTCCAGACTGCATATGATTTTGAAAATCCAAAAGAATCCGAATCTCCCCGTTTTCAAGCTATATTACGTGTCACAAGTGCCCCCGGAAAGAGGTTTCCTGGTGATATCAAGAGTTTTTCCCACGAGTTAAATTCTAAAGGTGTCCGGCCCTTTCCATTTTGGAAGCCTCGGAGGTTAAATAATAACCTTGAGGTACTTTACTTTCATTTTACATTTTATTGTGGAGTTAATGGTTTGTGTTGTAGGAAACATTACTTTAAAATTGCTATACTTATTTTTGTGCAGGAGATCTTGGTTGTTATTAGGGCTAAATTTGATAAAGAAAAGGAAGAGGTGAACTCTGAACTGGCTATTTTTGCAGCAGACCTGGTTGGAGTTCTTGAAAAAAATTCAGACAATCATCCGGAATGGCAAGAGACAATTGAAGACTTGCTAATTTTGGCCAGACGCTGTGCTATGACTACATCTGGGGAGTTTTGGCTTCAGTGTGAAAGCATAGTTCAGGATTTGGATGATAGACGTCAAGAGCTACCTCCAGGGACGCTAAAGCAACTTCACACTCGAATGCTCTTCATTCTCACACGGTGTACTAGGTTGTTGCAATTCCACAAGGAAAGTGCATTGGCTGAGGATGAACACGTTTTCAACCTTCGTCAATCCAGAGTCTTGCATACTACTGGAAAAAGTATTCCTCCTAGTGGGGGAAGGGATTCTAAAAGTTTTGGTGTTGCAAAGACCTCAAAAGCTTCAACCAAAAAAGCTTATAGCCAAGAGCAGAGTAGCTTGGTTTGGAAGAAAGGTGTTATGAAACCAGAAATTCAGTTGCCTGCTGCCGATGATGATACTTTAAAAAGCTTCGAGTCTCCTTCTGGCAGGAATCGGATGGCTTCATGGAAAAAATTCCCATCTCCATCAGGAAAAAGTCCTACAGAAACTGTTCAGTTGAAGGACCAAAGTTATGAGACCGTTGAACCTTCAAAGACACCTGATAAGAGATTAACTTCTGATATAGATCTCTCTTCTGCAAAGCCGTCTGAGCTTCTCGCTGTCAAAGATTCCCATGACCATGCTTCCAAACACCAACACAAACCTTCTTGGGGATACTGGGGAGACCAGCCAGTTAGTAATGACGATAGTTCAATAATTTGTCGAATATGCGAAGAGGATGTACCTACTTCACATGTTGAAGATCATTCAAGGATTTGTGCAGTTGCTGACAGATGTGATCAGAAGGGTCTGAGTGTCAACGAGCGTCTTTTAAGAATTTCTGAAGCACTATCATCTGCTCAGAAGGATTCCCAACAAATGCTTGGAAGTCCCGATGTTGCAAAAGTGTCAAATTCAAGTATGACTGAAGAATCCGATGTTCTTTCCCCTAAACTTAGCGATTGGTCGCGCAGAGGCTCAGAGGATATGCTAGACTGCTTCCCTGAAACGGATAATTCGGCTTTTATGGATGACCTAAAAGGATTGCCACTTATATCATGTAGAACTCGTTTTGGTCCAAAGTCTGACCAAGGTATGACAACATCATCTGCAGGGAGCATGACTCCTAGGTCTCCTTTAATGACACCAAGGACAAGTCAGATTGACTTGCTCTTGGCGGGGAAGGGTGCTTATTCCGAAAATGATGATCTGCCACAGGTACACTCTTATTTTAACTTCTTTTATAAAGACTATTATTTCTAAGTTGTCATATATTATGTCATGGCAGGCATATCCATTAAATTCAGCATTTTCTATATAATGGTCTTCCTATGTGTTTAGCATTTTGTATGGTGTTGGTGATTCATGATTCAGTTAACTGTCCCTAAATAACCAACCTAGTATATTCTTTGGATTGTTGTAGATGAATGAACTTGCTGATATAGCACGATGTGCAGCCAATGCTAGTCTGGATGATGATCGCACGGCGTCGTATTTATTATCTTGTCTTGATGACTTGAGGGTTGTTGTAGAACGAAGGAAGTCCGATGCACTTACTGTTGAAACCTTTGGAACACGCATTGAGAAGCTGATTCGGTTAGTACCACTTTTTTCAATGTTATGGAAGGAAATCCTAATAACGTTGAACCTCAGTTTGTGAACTCTTATGAATAAACTTTGTCGTAAATTCTAGTTAAAGATACTTTTGATTTTGATGTAGATTAATTATGTTTTTTATAACTGTTTCAAATCATATATCATAATGATGCTGCATATTTTTATTTCTATCTGTCCCGTGCCTTCTCCGGGGTTATTGATCAGCAATCCCTAATCAAATGTGTCTACACTGGAAGAAATAAGAGAGTCACAGTATTGCAATCTCTAACTGGCTGAGTAGTAGTGACAGCTAACTAACAAATTTTAGTTGGCTAGAAGACTATGAGGTAGTTATAAGCTGAGTGAAGGAAGATTATGAGGTATCTTTGGAGTTGTATCATTCTTGGTGAGGAAAAGTCATGTCCTCTCATTCATGGTATCTTGGGAATTGTATCATTCTTTGTGAGGGAAAGCCATGTCATGTCAATTCTTCAATGAGAGCAGTTCAGTTTTTTCATTATTTTCGTTCTTCCGAACCTTTTTCTATCTAATTGGTATCAGAGCTCGATGTTAGTGTCTCATCAAGGGACTCCTACAGAAGGGATGAGGATAAAAAAGCCTAGTGAAGTGACGTAAAGTACAGCCGTTAGGGTTTCGGCTTTCACGTGTTGTAGATTGAAGACACATGGTATCCATGTAAAAAAATTAAAAAGAATATACTGCCTGATATGTAACTCAAAATCTAAAACTTACATAAAAGTAATAAATTTCACTTCTAACATGTTGTAGACTTGTAGTTATCAAACATTACAATTTACAAAGTCCACTCGAATGAAAAGAACACTACAATTACGAAACAAATTAATGTCCTATTGCTTTAAATAACTCAAATTAGTCTCTGAATGCATGTTGCTTAACATTGATGACTTGACTCTGTTATGAAGTCTGGTAAATAAAAAAACCTAAAAGTCGGAGCATTGCTTCTGATTTATACCCGCTGTCATGGAGTTTAATAAATATAAAAACATAAAAAAAGAAAATCACCTGTTTTAGTGAATGAAAATAGAGCATCATTGGACGAGGTATTCACTTCTCTTTAGGATTTACCTGGGTAATAAAGTGAGAAAATAGGAAATTGGGTTGCAAACAAAAGAAAAAGAAGGAAAATACAGAGTATAGAATTTTCATTTATAAGATAGGAAAATTTAGTCGGTTAATTTGTTAAGAGGAAGATGGAATTTGTTAGTAGCAGGGATCAAACCTTAGACCTGCCATTGCCACAATTCAACATGAACTATACAAGTTGTCATTTGCAATTTATTGATGATTATTGTTAATAAGTTGCAATTTATTTTGCAGGGAGAAGTATTTGCAGCTTACTGAGATGGTGGATGTTGAAAAAATAGATGTAGAGAGCCCTGTGATGGATGATGATGTCATCTTGGAAGATGATGTGGTTCGCAGCTTGAGAACAAGCCCAATTCATTCTTCAAAGGATCGTACCTCTATTGACGACTTTGAGATTATAAAACCTATCAGCCGTGGGGCATTTGGAAGGGTTTTCTTGGCTAAGAAGAGGACAACTGGTGATCTCTTTGCAATAAAGGTAATTATGTTTTTTGTTTTTGATTCATTATTGATTGTTTTGCATCTTTGATAAATCTGAACACCCATTAGTCCACACATTTAATTCTTGGCATGTCTCGTTTTTCTGCTCATTCATGTAGCTTTTAGAAGCATTTAATAATATTCTGTTATTGTTTGTTGAATTTTGTGTGTGGAGCTTTATTTAAGTTTATAATTTATAGGTTGCTGAATATCGTGTTTTTCATGAAATACCGCAGGCAGTGTCTCATCATGTGTTTTAGTCTTCGTTATTTTGCTAATTTTTCTCAACCTTGTCTGGAAAATGATCTGCATTTATTTAACGCAACACCTTTTGGGGCATAGCTTTGTTGGGATACCTTTGACCTGTGTTGTAAATCTGGTTCTATTTCTGTTATATGCTTTTAATCCACAGTTTATTACCATATTTAACTGTTTTGTGACAGGTTCTTAAGAAGGCAGATATGATCCGCAAGAATGCTGTAGAAAGTATATTAGCGGAACGTGATATCTTAATTACAGTGCGCAATCCTTTTGTGGTGAGTGAACCTCACTTGTTGATTATTCTATTCTCTCTCTGTTGCTTTGAGAAATGGTACCCTTGTTCTAACATTTGTTTTAATTTTATCAGGTTCGATTTTTCTATTCTTTTACATGTCGTGAGAACTTGTATCTTGTCATGGAGTATCTGAATGGTGGAGACTTATATTCATTACTAAGGAATTTAGGTTGTCTAGATGAGGAAGTTGCCCGTGTATATATTGCTGAAGTGGTAATTATGGGCATTCTCTCTTCTTCTCTTTCTAAATAAGGAAAATCATCTCTTATTACTTTGCATTATACTACAAACTTTTCATCCGATTGTAGGTGCTCGCATTAGAGTATTTGCACTCACTGCGTGTGGTGCATCGTGACTTGAAGCCTGACAATTTATTGATCGCACATGATGGTCACGTCAAGGTAACTACTGACTGGTTTACTTTCACATTGTGTCCTTTTGAGTTTCGACTTTCTTGTGCCCTTTGGCTTAGTTTATACGTTATGCATGTTCAGCTAGTCAACTAGATTATATTTTCATGTATTTACTATTGCAGTTAACAGACTTCGGTCTTTCAAAAGTTGGTCTCATCAACAGCACGGATGATTTGTCTGGTCCAGCAGTGAGTGGGACATCTCTACTTGGGGAGGATGAATCTCATACATTTACATCTGAGGATCAAAGGGAACGGAGGAAGAAACGTTCTGCTGTTGGCACACCTGATTACTTAGCTCCTGAGATACTTTTAGGAACTGGACATGGTTCGTATAGTCCCATTTTTATGTTTAAGGTGGTCCGTTTTCTGTTTTCTTTTCCATCTTTTGAAATGCAGATTATACTTGTCTCTATTATGGAATTTTTTTAGAAATAAAGTTATTCTGCTGTTACGGTAATCTCTTAATGATGTGAAACAATATGGAAGGGTTATTAGAGTGAAATAATGAAATTAAATGAACCTTTTTGTTATCATAGTAGCCTGCTGATTTTGTGTAAATGTTCTCATGTATTCTTGTGTATTTTATTGCAAACATAACACCAGCAAAATATTTGTTCAAATTTTGCAGCGTACACTGCGGATTGGTGGTCTGTTGGGGTCATTTTATTTGAGTTGCTTGTTGGTATTCCACCATTCAATGCAGAGCATCCTCAGGTTTATACCTTGCTTCTTTGTGCGATAAATTGTTTTATTTTTGTTCTGTTGATAGTTTATTGAAGTCTCACTAAACATGCATTTTTTTGTGTTTGTAGACTATATTTGATAATATTCTTAACCGTAAGATACCTTGGCCTGAAGTTCCTGATGAAATGAGTCTTGAAGCACATGATCTTATTGATCGGTAATGGGCATGCTATGTTTTATTTGTACATCACTGTTTTTATCATATGCATTAGGAAGTTATTTCTTTAAAACTTCATATTTTGCAACATTGTTTACTTAACTTTGTTTCAAAACTTTTGAGTGATTTTGCTGCTTGTTAGAGCCAATAAGGTCTTCTCTGACATATTTTATATAGGAATCTTGGTCCCGTATTTTGTTATATTCGGGAAAGCCTTTGACATACTAACCAGTAACTACTAACAAGTAACCATAGTTAATGCCTGAGACGTTCAATTTTCAGATTGTTGACAGAAGATCCTAATCAAAGACTAGGAGCTAGAGGCGCATCAGAGGTGATCTAATATCTTAAAAACACATGCTTGTTTTCCATGATATTTTTCCCCCATTCAAATGTCAGACTGATAAGTGCTTATAATCCAGGTAAAGCAACATGTTTTCTTCAAGGATATAAATTGGGACACGCTAGCCAGACAGAAGGTATGTAAGTGCCTGTTTGGATAGGATATCCAAATGGTTGGTATCAAGTAAATTGTTTCAATGCTACTCATTGTGATTGTTTGCATTTTGGATATTTCTGTAGTGAGTAGAATTGATTTTGACAAAAGTCAAACTTTTTAGCTTTTAAAACAAGTAGAATTGATTCTAGATGTGGTATCCACAAAACTCCTAATATTTATAACGGCATGTTTGTTTCTACGGTGGAAGGAATTCAAACATGCGTCCATCAAACTCTCCAATATCAAGCTTCTGAAATTCACGGTGAAATTGGTCTTGGGAAACAAGCTATAAGTTAGAAGTGTTTCTACTTTATTATCCAAAGTCAAATCTTCTAATATCGCTTTGGAAATATCATTACCCACCGCACATTTTATTTTATTTCAATTATATAAAAATCAGATTTTACCATCTATGCTTTCTGAATTTATTCTACCAAATCTAAAACAAAGCAACCCTTGATGATTCATGGAGACCAATGTTTTTGTTAATGCTGCCAATCACTTAATAGTACTGTCAATCACTTGATTTTCAGGCTGCATTTGTTCCTACTTCTGAGAGTGCTCTAGACACCAGTTACTTCACTAGTCGCTACTCATGGAATACTTCTGATGGCCTTGCATATCCGCCAAGTGATTTTGAAGATTCTAGTGATAATGATAGCTTAAGTGGCAGCAGCAGTTGCCTGAGCAATCGTCATGATGAAGTGGTACTGCATTTATTGACAATGCTAAATATAAAATACTAACTGTTAAACATCAATTTTAAGTATTTTGGGCTGATTTTTGCGAACATATCTATCTACAAGCAGGGAGATGAATGTGGGGGTCTTGCCGAGTTTGATTCTAGTTCTTCTGTCAATTACTCTTTCAGTAATTTCTCCTTTAAGGTAATTTTCTCAAATCATATTCTATATATTTATAATATAAATAATTAGAATAACTTGATGAATGTTGCATGGAGCAACTCTGCATAGAGTTACTCAGCCTAATGACTCATCATAAACATTAGATTTCATCAATTCAATCGTTGAATTAAAAGTTCTTTTTGAGTAGATCAACTTCACAAATTTTGCATGGTGTATGGTCCTTGACTCCTTGTTTTTTTATCACTTAATAGACTTGTATTTATATGGGAATGGGATGAATAGTGTAAGATAATGGAATTGTTGGGCCTAACTCAACTCTACAAAACCGGCTTGTAAGGTGATGATTGCCTTTACATTATAAAACATATTCAGGTCATCTCGCAACCGATATGAGACTTCTTAACACATCCCCTTGCGACCAGCATTATGGGCTTGGGGCACGGATATAAATGGTGGATGGCCCGATCAGAAACCCTCTAGCCTTAATTGTTTTTGACCTGTTTTGCATGTTAATATTTATTTTGATAATTTGTTCTTCGTTGTCTTTGTGCCTTATGCTATACTTTACCGATTTATGCCTAATATTTCTGATTTTGTGCTTGATGTTTCCGTCTGGTTTTCAGAATCTCTCCCAACTTGCATCAATCAATTATGATCTCACCAAGGGATGGAAAGATGATCCCTCAACAAATTCTAGTGCATAGCTGTCTCATCTTCTGTCAAAGTTCAGAATTTGGTTTTTCGACCTATGATGCAAGTAATTTGGGTGGCATAACAATTGGCGGTGTTTGTATAACTTGTACATGTATGTATGATTTGCAAACCTTGTTATTTCACTTTGCCTTTTATATTTTTCATCATATAATTCATTCATGTGTTCTTGCTGATCTAATTTGTAATCCTGGATTTTGCAGACATTTAGAGAGACTCGAAGTGGTTCAGGATGTACTCACTGGATATTAGGTTACAGGATAATAGTGGGTGGTTTCAATCTGCTGGTTAAATTCGTGTATGAATTGAGTACTGTGTAAATTGTAAAATGCATATTATATTAGCTCATTGTTCTGTAGTGTACCTCCCTAATATGTTACCAATGAGAATACATCCCATTTTGTTCAGGCCACTGTAATATATTTAATTATATTATATATAAATTTGAAGTGTGAGTGAAGTTTATCTTATATTATATATTTTGTTGTAATATTCTTAATTATATATAGGCCACTGTCATGAAGAAAGTGACCATGGTCCAATGAGTCCATTCTACAAACTATATAGCTTCACTAATTTTCAAAGACAATTGATAGAATATGACAACAATGACCTAAGGCAAAAGCATTCCATGTAGCAAAATGGTGGGATGAAAATCTTTGTTTCTTATTGTCATTCGTTTTCAACCTTATTTGAATAGCCCTTCAAAATATTAACAAAAATAGAAGTATCACAAAGAGTGGGTCAAGATCACTCCAATAGTTGGACCACTATAAAAAGTACTTAAGATTGCAGTGCTACTCCACACTATGTGTACCTCATTTTGGCCCCACCATAAAGATACAAATTTGATAGTTTGGTTAGTATTTACTTGAGACATGATTAGGTTTAATATTTGAATTTCAAAATCTATACAAGCAACTTCATAACTCCAAAATATTGTTTTTCAATATCTATATGGTATAAGAAAAAGAAAAATATATGTTGTAGAAAACTCAGTATCACATTCACATCACATTCCAATATAAATAAAGAAAACAAAAATTAACCAATCGTTAGTTGGTTCAGTGGTTATTGACGCTGAACTTGATAGGCTGATTTGATTGAAGCCTCTGATTCAATTTTTCAAGCTCTTTCCTCAATTCTCCAACATTATCCGAAGCATTCATCTCCAAAGGAATTTTCTTTGTTCCACTTTTCGGTAAAACCATCAGCTTTAATTTCTTCGAGCCCTCAACTTCACTTTTCTCGGTAAAACTTGACTACGGTCTGGCAAGTGCACCGGTCTGTCGTCGAGTAATAATTCACACTCTAGGTGTCTAGAATGTGCCATTTGGATGAAGGTGTTTTGATATTGAGGTGAAAGTTGGTGTCTTCGATTGGCAGTTTGTAATGATCAGAATCTGTGGCGACCATGAGGTGAATGCGCAAGTTTGATAAATTGCACATTTCCAAATATTGCCATCATCTTAGTACATTTGTGAGTTGTGACTTTTTTAAAACTTTAAATTAACTTAAAGAACCTCAAGTACAATTGTGACATTTTTTTTTAAAAGAATACTAAAATCTTAAGGATCAAAATTCTCTGAAAATTTATTTTGATTTTACAAAATTATAAAGTGAAACTGATATTTCTACAACTAGGGATAACATCCACCACATGATAAGTCAATGAACATTTAATCAAAGTTGGTTTTGAGTATAAAAATCATTCATCTTTACCAATTTGAAAGGTTCACAAGACTCAAAAATATAAAGATATGATGTATGCCAACTAGAAACAGTACTACCAAACCATAATAGCAACTATATCACCTTACTTTTAGCAGAGAAAAAGGTTTCACCAAAAGCAAAAGTTAATGCTAAAGCAAGAATAATAATTACATCAACAAGAATCTACAGCCAAATAAGCACTTCCCACAAGAATATATTGATTGAGAAGAAAAAGAGGGAAACTACTACAATGGATATTGGAGGAGAAAACAAGGAAATATATATCAAAGTTGGGGATTGCTAATGAAAATTAAGGCCAAAGTTTAAAAATGTTTAATTAACTTGTAGGTCCTTAAACTATTTAGAGATTTTTAAATAGATCCTAAAACTGAAATAATTTGTAATTAAACTAAAGTTTTTTAATTAGGTCTCTAAACGTTTACAAATTTAGAGACCTAATTAAAAATCATTTAAAAGTTTAGAGGCAAGGTTTCTAATTAAATATTTTTGACAAATTTAGGGACTCAATTACAAAAGAAAAAAAAGTTCGGAGATCTATTTAAAAATTTCCAAATAGTTCAGGGACCTACAAAATAATTAAACCCTAAAATAAATTACAGCATAAGCACACATGATTCAGGCAGGAAAAAAAGATAAGGGAACTTTTGACAAAGCCAAGAACATCCTATCGCAGTTTATCGATAATAATAAAGATAGAGTCAAACTCATCTAGAGGAGTTATCATCTATGTCATCAGGTTGTTGAATTTGGTCTAGACTTTCTTTCAAGCTAGACCTATGCAGCTCTTCAATGTGCTGTCTCACTTGCGACATCGAAGGACGGTTATCGGGGAAAGTGGCAGCGCAATCTACTGCAAGTTGCAATAACTGAACCATTTCCTCTTCAACATTTTGATACCTAAGGAGTTCAAGATCGAAGACCTCAGAAGTCCATTCTTCTTTAACAACCGATTGCACCCATCTCAGAAGGTCGACTCCTTCGTCGTTCAAGAGGGCATGAGTTGGAGCTTTCCCAGTCAGAAGTTCTAAGAGCAATACACCAAAGCTGTATACATCTGCCTTCTGAGAAACTTTCCGTGGATCAGTTACTTCGGGAGCACGGTAGCCGGCAACCCTGTTAGGTGTGGATGAAGGACCAACAAGATGTGCTAGGCCAAAATCAGATACTCTTGCATCATAGGACTTGGTTAGCAAAATGTTGGATGATTTTATGTTTCCATGAGAAACATTAGGTCCTTGTGAATGTAGGTACTCGATGCCGCGAGCAGCACCAAGTGCAATGCCTGATCTCATTTCCCAATTTAGGGGTGTCCTACCTCCTCCTTTGTTTCCTATATTCAAAATAAAATAATGAACTTTCATTTTAGAATTGTTCATCTTAATGTATGAATCTATGATATGTCATGGCAGTGGCACTATTAACAAATCACAACAAAAGCCAATCTAAACATACAAAAGTGATCAATGGGATCTAAAAGTTGATTCCAAATCACAACCTTAACAAAGTAACAAACCTAAATGGATGTATGTAAAAGTAAATAATTGATTGAACTAATAGGGAAATGCAATGCAAGACAAATTATCATTCCAAAAGGATTACTATACCTTCTTTTATCAGATGCAATGTAATGTAATTAATTGATTAATCAAAGTCGTAGATAACAATTATGCATTCTTCAGAAAAGGAAATAAAGCACAAAACCGAAAAGAACACCAATTGCAATAATCATATAATTCTATATTGAAACAAGTTAAAAAAAATCTAAATTCATAACAAAAAACACTTAAAAAAGATATATAACACAAACAATTAAGAAAGAAAGCAAAGTAAAACCCTCACCATGCAAAAGTGCAGATAAGCTTCCCATATGCAAATAATCATGAACAAGAAGCTTCTCATCTCTACTATAATAATAAGCCCTAAGAGGTGCTAAATTTTCATGAACCATTGCACCAACCCTCTCAATCTTCTCCTTAAATTCCCTCTCAGAAATAGTCACATCCCTTAATCTCTTCACAGCCACAACCACAGGACCAACCTCCAAAACTGCCTTATAAGATGTCCCAAAAGTCCCTTTCCCTAATACCTCAGCAGAAGCTCTTAACAAATCCTCCAAATCAAACACCTTACCCCAATTCCTAAAAAAAACCAATTTTTTATCTCCACCACCAATAACAACACTTTCACCACCTCTATCACCATTCACCGCCGCCGGCGCAGCTATAACCGCTGCGGCCGACGAATACCCATTTCCAATATTCTCACCATGAATCTCCTCATCATTCTGATTATGCTTCAAAGTTGCTGCAACATCATCAATTGAACTAGTTTTTTCACCATTCCTATTCCTACATAGAAGAATCAAAGCAAAAACTAGAAACAAAAGAATCACAACAGACCCAATAATAATTCCAGCTATAGCACCACCAGATAATTTTCCTTTCTTCGTGTTCTTCACAAACCCTTGATTTCCATCAACCACAGTTGAATTTCCATTACCACTATTTGCACCCCCAGTTCCACTATTTACACCTCCTTCTTTAGGACAAGGGTTAAGGGGTTTCCCACATAAGAGATTACCCAAAAACGAATCTTTACCAAAAGTTTGCAACTTTTCAGGAACTGAACCGTTCAACATGTTGTTTGAAACATTGAACTGATCGAGTTGAACCCGGTTCAACTCAGTAAGAGAACCGGTGAACCGGTTGTTTTGAAGATATAATGTTTTCAACCGGGTTAGGTTTTGAAACCCAACCGGAATTTTACCGGAGAAGTTATTGGAAGCCAAATTGAGACGAACAAGACCGGTGAGTTGAAACAGTGTCGCCGGAATTTCGCCGGAGAGAAGATTCTGCTGGAGGTAGAGGTTTTTGAGGGAGGTGCAAGCCGAGAGATCAGAAGGAAGTGGACCGGAGAGGGAATTGAAACGGAGGCTGAGAGTGTGGAGGTTAGGGAGGTCGGAGAACACGCCGGCGGGAAGTTTGCCGGAGAGTGAAACAGCAGGGAGATGAAGCTCGACTACGTGAGTGTGGTTTTGGTCACAATGGACACCAGGCCAGTTACAAGGAGTGGCGGAGGTCGTGTTCCAGAGAAGAGTTCTGCCGGTTACGGCGGCGCGTAGGGTTAAAAGAGCAGCGCGTTCAGAAGTTAAATCAGGTTTTACTGACGGAAGAAAAATTGTCAGAAAAAAGAACAAGAGTTTGAGTTTGTGAAACTTCATTTGCATTTGAATTTGAATTTTGAATTTTGTGAAATTGTGTAATGTGTTTATTTCTTCACATGAAATGAAATTTGGTTATGAGAGAAAGAGTTAAAAAAAGGGACAGAGCGGTTATGGTTTTAGGTTTGATTTTTGTTTGGTTGTGTGAGAGTTTGGACTTTGAGCATACACACACGACAACACAAGAAGTGGAGTGAGAGAGTGGAGAAAATGAAAAACAAATCTCATATTCATATTTTGTCAATCAAATATTACTTTTTATTTTGTTTTTTAGTAGGGTAATATTAATTGTTGATCTTCTGAAAATTTTATTTATGGAAATATATTTTCTGCTAAAATATTGTGCATTTCTGCTCGTAATAAAACTCTACATGAGATTTTTAAGGCTGCAATCATGTTTAAATATGACTTCCATTATTGTCATCAAAAGTCCGCATTCACAATATTGGAGACCAGATCGAATATAATATGGTGTGTTGCCTAGATGCGGGATACGGGTACTGGTATGGGGTACGGCATTTTTAGAAAAATAAATACATGTATATGGTTATAAATTAAAGTACGGATATGTATCTGGTACTGATACGGGTACGTACCCGGTACCGGTACTCTCCATCAAATGGAGTACCCGTGCATATGTGAATCTGAACCGAACAAACACTATACTAAGATGTAAAAACAAAACAAACAAAACTGTTTTTATTTAAAACTCATAAAATATGATTATTAAAAATAACATAAAATATGATGTGATATTAAGGAAACAGATTTCCTGCTGTTACAGTGGGACGCTGTAACAATTCAGAACCGTCCGATCAAGATTGTGTGGCTAAAAGCGTTTTAAGTTTATTTATAAATGAATCATTATTATTCGTCCGATCTAATATTGAATGACCAAAATGAAAACTGCGGGAAACTGTGTGGTTTTCCTACGGCAGAAACCTAGATCCATGATATTAGTGATAACAATAGTATGCTAGTTGATTTAATTTGATTTTTTTTTTGAGTTGTTAGTTGCCCGTTAAATTTGAATTCCATTTGGAATGCTGTGGTGTAGTCTAATATCATTGTCCTTTTGGATTTGATCAAAGTTACGTAGGATTTGATCAAAATAATAGTATTTAATTTCACACTTGTGTTATTTTTTTCTTTGACACAATACTTGTGTTATTTAGACACATATTTTTTGACATTATATTTCAGGAACAACTTATAAAAACACAAATACACTACATATATATTAAATAACTTTTTTTTTTGACAAAATATATTGAATAACTTATAAATTGGGAAAACATTTTTACTATGATGAAATATATTGTGGGATGGAATACACTATTCTGTCAGTATTATAAAAACCTAAAGAATATAAAAACAAAATTATTTTCAGAGTTATTTAAAAATTTGGTTAAGTGCAATTAGTAAAACATAAATCAAATTTACTTTTTTTATATTTAGTGGAAAAACTTATATAATTACTTGCATTGAATTTTTAAAATTAAATATATGTGATGTCATATTCACTACTAGAAAACACCATTTTAGCCTCCAAATTTAGCGTCAGCCCCCGACTCCGACGCTACTAGAGTCGGATTAGCGTCCGTTGAACCCACGCTACCCACCTAAATCTAGTTTTTTGTTTTTTAATTTAATAAATATTAAAATTTATTTTTTTCCTATACCTTGCTTCGGCCCATCCGATGCTATAAATGGTAAATTGGTAAATTAAAATTATAATTGAAATATTATTGTCTCACTTCATCATTCATTCATTATTTTAATCTCATTCATTATTGTAATTTTCCCTCTTTCTCACTCCCAATTCATAACCCTAGTTTCTTCTACCACCGTAACCCCCATCGGCAAGCTCACTGGCGCCGTCAATCACACCTTCTCTATTTCCTCCAATCTCTCATCTTTTTAACAATAAAACCCTAAACCCATCTCCTTATCTCCCCTAATAATCGGGCCGTCCAGATACACCGCGGTAGAGGACCCAACTCGTCGCCGCTTTTTCTCTTCTATGCTTGGTTAGTTCTTTTCCTTACCGCTGGCTATCAAATGTGGTTTTAGATTTCTTTCCCCTTTTTCCTCACCATGATTTGTTAACAACCACTATTTCTTAGGTCTTTGTTCTATGTTGATGAATCATAAAATGGAGCGACCGAAAGCTGTCCATTTTCATCTACAAAGGTTGGGTTTGTATTGATTGACAAACAAACTAAAGCTTATGGTGTTTAAGAATAGTTTGATTATAGAACAAATTGTGTCTCTAATTAATTATGGTATTATGATGATTCAGTTTCTGTTGATTTTTATGTTTATATAGGTGATCTAATTCCTTTCTACTAGTATAGTGGAATCTCTTTTTTTAATTAAATGCTTACTACTATATTTCCAAGGGCGGGTTTGAAAAGCAAAGTGAACTTTCTCAACTTGCTGTTGATACTATGAAAGGCTTATCATGAGGTAAAATACACACTACTTCGAATTGAAATCCTAGTGATCAAATTTTATTTACTTACTATTGACAAGCCCAATTAAAATTGAAATCATTATTTTCAAAATTGAACCAACTAATAGCCAAGAGGGTACTAGAGCATCTGTTTATAACTATTTTTAAGCATTTAGTTTGATATTTGATCTTTTCTTATGCTTTTTTGTTGCTTTGCTTCTTCGCCTTCAGGTCTGTTTTTGTGCACATATTTTGTTCATTCCCTGCATTTTTTGTGTCACTATCCTGTTGTCTTTCTTCAGGGGAGGGTTTCTGGTTTTTCAGGGGTGGTGCTTGTAGCAATTTTGGTTCTTTCTCCTTTGGGTCTGGGTGCTTTGTTTCGTTGTTATTGGCTGCTTTGGTACATCTTATACTAATTCTCTCCCTTTTGTTTAAATATAAAATATAGCCTATTCAAAAAAAAACACACACAAATATGAAACATATCCTTTATTTGGAGCTTATTTTGACGCTATAATGCCATACTTATTAAATTTAATAGCCAATTTTGATGCTATTTCATCATAGTTCTTGAAGCTCAAAGTCATAATAATAACACTGGCTTTGCTATATGATTAGAGTTATAGTGGTTTTTCTGCACACACTATTATTGAGTTTTATTACATACTAGATTAAGATTATTACACTAATCGAAAGTATTAGCAGCATTAGTCACAACTTCAGAGTTGTAGTCTTTGGTTTTCTTTTTCTTTTCATTTTTGTAAAGATCCATGCATATAGCTTCTTTTTGTTTTGTTTTGAGGCCTTGGTTGGTTGCTAAAACTTTTTGTTTTCCTTGTCTTTGATTTTTATCATGCTATTTTCCGTGCCACTAATTTTTTCATGGATCTTGGCATCTAGCATCACATGTAGAAAACCTTTGGCTTGCAGTGAGCTCATATTCTTGTTTTGCAGGCTGCCCATGATGCCTTTGTTGAAACTAGTGCAGCCCTCAGCACAATTGTGTCTTCTTTAATGAAATTCCTAATGATATAGGTAGAATGCTTAAAATCGGACTTACAAATTCCTTTTATGTTTTTGTATCTTAGAGTTGTCAGAGTTGTGGCACCCTAAAATTATGAAATCTGTTTACCATAACAGGGCTGATTTGTTCCACATTTGTTGCACCGAGCGACTTGGGTGATTTTGTTCTAATTAATATGTCTTGTCTTTAATAGAAGAGGACACTCCATTTACATTTCAAATCTGCCCTGTTATGAATAATTCAAATTACTATTTATGTTGATTTTTCATTCATATTGAAGTTTTTCTTTTTTGGAAACTATTTGTGTTTGTCATTGCAATAGCAGAAATACTTTTTGGCTTTGTTGAATTCCCATCACTAAACATAGTGAATAATTCAATTCAGGTATGGTCTTCATTAGTGGTTACTTTAGATTCATATAATTTAAGCAATATAAGTTTGAGAGTAATTTCATGTTGGATGTGGTTGTATATGCTTTCTTCTAAGTGTCAAACCGTTTTATTTACTACTATGTAACGTCCAAGATAACATTTCATATCACCGTGTGATTGTGCTTATGTTTTTATTTTGTGGTTTGAAGTACGATTTCTGTTTGAATTTTGATTTTGCTTAATTAAACCCAATTCCATATGTGTTATTGATTGGCTCTTGCAAGATTTTGGAGTTGAAATTTGTATATTATTTTGCACAGGAGCTTTTGAATGGCCAGTCGTAACTGATATTGATATCTTTAGCCTTGAAGTATAAAATTAAAAACTGACCATAACCCTCAGAATAGCAAGGGCTGGAAAATATGGTGCTAAATACAAGGAAGCAGAGGTTAAAACTCCTACCCTTAACTTAATCACATTTTTTGGCATGAATTATAATGCTACTATATCTTGCTATTATGTTGGGTTTTTTTCTATGCTAAAAGAATGATATATGGATGTTAATCACATTTGTTAGGTATTCTTGACATCAGATAAGAAATAAATGACAAGACATGGTGTGGTGCAAGCAATACTCAAAGAACTTGAGGTATTTCTAACATTACTTGAGGTATCCATCATTTTGAAACAGGAACACATTCATTTCTTGAATTACAACGATGCATGAAGATGTCATGCATGTTACTGAGTACTGACAGATCAAACTAAACATCTCTAGCTTGTAAACTTAATAACCTTTTGGTAATTCTATAAGCATTTAGATAGATAGATCTTTTTCTTTTCTTAGTATTGAGGGAGGAGTGTATTCTTTTTTGTTATGATTGTACGAAATTTTTACCGCCGTTATGATTGTTATGAAAGTTGCAGCTTACTATACTACATTGATCTTATCCTCTATAAGCTTAATAATGTGTCTTGTTTTCTTGCTGCAGAAGAACTTCTATCAAAAAGCAAGAAGGCCTGCTTGGGCTTTTGATTTGCAGCCCCGGTAATAATGTTTGTGTACTGTCCTTGGTAAAAAATTCCAATTTTTCTTCATTTCCTCATATTTTATTGATTTCTATTCTTAATAATGTTTGTGCTACTCTACTATGTTGGAATTCTTGGTCATAGAAACAAAGTATCACTCACTAATGTATACTTTTTGTTTTGCTTTTAGTAAATTTAGATAAGGCTAATATAATGTAACCATCTTTGATGTTTGTTAACAGTGAGTTTGTCGTATATATTTGGCTCATTCTAATTGCTGACAAGTTTATCTGTTCTTAGTTTATGTCTTGTTTTTTCTCTAGCTCTTCTCCTGTGTATTTGGTTCTGGTTTTCTGGTTTTTTAGGTGCAGCTTGTGGCTCTTTTCCTTTTAATTTATAGGGCCTTAGTGTTTTCATCTGTTTGGGATTGTTGCTACTGTTGGGGCTAGTTTTTTTTTTCTTTGACACTTTATTGGTTTTTTGTTGTAGCTAGCTGGTTGTTTTTAAGTTCTATCTTCTAGTGTTTGTGTAGTCCTTTAAGTGTAATGTTTCTTTGGTTGGGCTTTGGTCTTTTTACTTGTATTCTTCGGTTTTTTAGCCATCAATAAACGGGCAAAGTAATCTCTTGTGTCATGTTACAAAGGAATCAAGGTAAAAATTCTCGCGGTCAAGACTTCTAAAAATCTTGTTCACAAATGTTTCTTGTTTCTCAATTATTTCATTGTGGTTACTATCTTTGCGATGTCATGCATGGGATGATATCCTATAATCTTAACGAATGTATTAATTAATTTATGTGGAGTATGATCTTGTAGTTGTATTATCATTTATTGTGGAAGATTTGTTGCTTTATATTGTTTCTTAGTATAAGGTGCAGCACAAACGAAACAGGGTGATGCGTAATTTTTTTTATAAAAAATTCACAATGTAGCGTCGGATAGGCCGACTCTAAATAAAATGATGACTTTTCATAAGTTGACGTTAGAGTCGGTTAGGCCGAAGCTATGTGATTTTGTTGACTTTTCTAGGATGGACAAAATTAGAGTCGGATGCAGAATAGAGTCGGTAATTGACTCGGCTAAGCCGACTCTAATATAGCGTCGGAGTCAAATTAGCGGACGCTACGGTTTAGCTTCGAACGTTTTAGCCTCAACCCCGACCCCGACGCTAATCCGACTCTAAATAGGTTTTAGCGTCCGTTTTTGCCCCTTTAGCGTCCGTTTTTGACCGACTCTAAATGCTGTTTTTCTAGTAGTGATTTGAAGATAACAATAATTTTCACCTTCATACAATTATTTTCACCTTCACACAATTGTTTATTATATTTCAAACTCGCAATTAATCTTTATCAATTTTTCATACACTTAGAGAAAAAAAAATGTGTTGATTGATTGACTAACATGTTGATGCTCATTCTGTCGTTAATCTTAAGTTGTGAGTTTTTCCCACTCCACAAATAGTGCATGTGATGCTTGCAGGGATGTATATGAAGTAAGACAACTGTCCTAGGTCCCATAAATATCTATAGAAAATTTAAAATTTAAATATATTTTAGATTTATATTTAAAATTTAGACATCGTTAAGAATTATTATTTATATACTTTATTTAGAATATTTTAGAATTTGTTTCTTATTTAAAAATATATTTATTACAATTTAGGAATTATTATTTATATTGTTAGGAATCATTTAAAAATATTTTTTAGGAATTACTATTTATATCGTTAGGAATTATTTTTAGATTTTTATTTGAATAAAAAATATTGATATTATTAGGTAATGATGAATTAAGGAGTTTTTCAAAGCCACACATTGTTAGCCAAATATTTTAATTGATTAATGAATTCTTTTAACTATGTCCATGGTTGCTGCATATGCAAAAAAGTTTTTCAAAGTTGAAATTATTGAAAATTTACCTGAGATTGTAAATATCACATGAAAAGTTGAATGGTCTAGCCATATGAATTCATTGAGAAAGATATAAAAGACATATTGATATAAAAATAAGGCTTAATTAGTCAAATGGTCCCTTAAAGACATTTTAGGTTTCACAATGGTCCCTTAAAGAAAAAAAGGTTCGGATTGGTCCCTTAAAGACTCTCCGTTAGTCACCTTGTTCTCTTCCGTTAGTTTTTGAACACCAAATATATTAGGTGGGCCAACATTATATGTGGTCCACCATAGATCTTAATAAATCTTTTAATCTTAACATTTGATTCTTTTGTCAAAATAATAACTATTGAATTTTGTATTTTGTATGTCTACCACATCTAGCAATACACCATCGACAACAATTTTTTCTCTTCATTTCTTGATCTTCTTCATCCCCTCCTTGTTCATCTTCACCATGAACACACCATTAAAGCTCCAATGGAGCTTTCACAAAAAAACTCAAATCTGCCTCAAAAATCACAAAAGAATACACAAATTCGCTTCATTTTTCGCACTGGTCTTGAATCTATACTTAGATTTCATAGCGGAGGCTTATATTTTGAAAAACGAAACAAAAACTTAAGAACATAAAAATGACCAAAACATGATTCATGCAAACCCATACAAATTAACAGTTGGAAAAGCTTCTGAACGTGATATCGAACATAAATCAACAAATACTTACTTGGTTTGAGCTTCATAAGGTTTGTCCATCATTTAACGTTTTTTTGTCAAAAACTAACGAAAAGGACCAAAATGACTAACAGAAATGTCTTTAAGGGACCAATCCAAACTTTTTTTCTTTGAGGGACCATTGTCAAATCTAAAATGTCTTTAAGAAACCATTTGACTAATTAAACCTAAAAATAATTATTAGCGACTTTACATCTAGAAATGCTAGTAGGAATTGTTTTGTATGAGTATTTTAATCTTAAAGACTGTTTGCAAATGCAACAAATGTCTTGAAATAGGGTCCTCGTTAGTTTCATTTGTTGTCTTTTTATTCTTCCTTAATAAAAAAAATCTCTATAACTTAACAAAAAAAACACTTTATCTTTAAACGTAGATTATACTTAGATTATTAGTTATTTAACAAAAAAAATTTAAAAAAATTTGCTTATAATAATAATAATAATAGTAATAATAATAATAATAATAATAATAATAATAATAATAGTGATGAATATTGTTAGTGTCTAAAAATTTTAGTTCAACTATTAAAAAATGTCGATATTGTTAAATTGATGTTATAACCAAGATTTTAACTCCAACTTGGATTTATAATTACTCTGTCATTTTCTCTTTTCTATCTATGAAAAAAATTATGCATATAAAAAAACCACGTGGACACACTCTAATAAATTGCTTGGAACAAGAAAAAGAAGCATTTAATTAGTATGGTTATGCTAAACATACAAACCATAGAAGACAAAGAAAACGTGAAAATAGACCAGTTCTCAAAATTATGAGTAAAAAATCCATAAAGATACATCCATGAAATTTTAAGTCATGAGTCAAAGAAAATGAAATTTTAAGTCATTATTGTATTATATTGTCAAAAAAAGAAGTCATTATTGTATTATATTAAAAATATTATGGTTATGATGATATGTATAGGCAATGTAGCATGTGTTAACTTCGTTAAAAAAAATATTTAAATTTTAAATTTGATATATGATTTATAAAATGATCAATATTTTCATTATTATTAATAATAATTTATTTTTCTCAATTCTTTTATAATAAATACACTACTTTGCATTATATTATTTTAAGAGGAAAAAACGAAATGCACATATTAATCAAATAATCCCCTGAGTATAAGATGTGCCGAAAAGATCACAAAAAGTTAAAGAATGTCAAAAATGGACAATACATGAATAGTTAAGTAATGCCCAAACAAGTAAACGGGCACGACCACCACCTATGATAATTTGAAACTAGAGTAGTGTCAGTTGTCTTCAAGCAATGATAGAAATAGAGTTTGACCTTGTCCATAATCTGAGTAAGAGGTTGTTCTGAGTTTCTAAATAGTCCCCGATTTCTCTCATTCCACACAACTCAAACACATAAGAGCCAAATGAGTTGCAGGAAAGATCGTCGCGCTCTACGACCGCCTAACGAATAGGTAAACTGAAGAAAGTGATCCGATAGATTTTGAGAGTTGACTGCTGAGAAATCAATCCAAGACCGGACTAACGGCCAAAGGGAACCAAATGTGCTACAATATATGAATAAATGCTGAACTGATTCAATGCCACCACATCCGGACATGCAAAAATGAGATCTTGGAGTGATAATGCCTCGAGTCGCCATATTTGTTTTTGTTGGTAACCAGTCTGGCAAGAGTGTCCAAACAAAAATAGATACCTTCAAGGGGACCTTTTTGTGCCAAATAAGATTTTCAGTTGGATCCAAAGTGATAGGTTGCTGGGTAGTCAATCCTGATACTCCCTCAACATCTCTTCCTCCCACACTCACATTGTTTCCGCCACACCCACGCCTCCCCTCTGACCTCCCACTCTAAAGCAGACATCTCGGCTATCAAACTCGATCTATTCTCCGTCAGATCATAAAGACGCCCAAATCTCTCACCCTAAACAGACATTGCGGTTATTAAATAAGGATGAAACTCTCTTTTGAACACTCTTTTTAAAATTCATTTTATAATTGGTTGAAATTAATATGAATTTCTCACTTTAATAATAGATCTTGAATTTTATCCAATTAAATAGTAAGTATATTATAAAGAGTGTTCAAATGAGAGTATTCAAAATAGAATTTTGATAGCACTCCTAACAATATATATAACACATCAGTATATGAAATTTTGAATATCCAATTGTTACCGTAACGACCAAATTAATGACCTACTCCAATCATATGATATATTGATATATCCACCAAACAAGTTCATAATGGAGAAGTATCCTCAACCTAACAAAGGATCCATCACTGTTGAAGTATTCATGACATGATCAAGCTTCTGAGGCTTGTTACTTGCAGCACAAGTCATAGCCATCATTGACTGAAGGAACATGGTAACTAGTATGTTAGTGCAGTAGAGTATCCTAGCTTAGTGACTAGTTAGTTATGCTGAGCTGTCAAAGTTAGTTATGGCAGTTATGGCAGTTAGATCTTCATTCTTGTATATATAGCTTCTGCACTTTGTAATGAACACATAAAATTATCAATCAATAAAATTTTACTCTGATTTTCTCAATTCTCTCTCAATATGGATTTGATTCCTTCATGTTTTACCATCATCATTGATAACTGCATGATGGTATCAGAGCACTTCTAAGTGTTCTGCTGCGCATCACACTTCTTCTTCAATGGCTCGTCCTCGTGCTAGCACTTCCGGCGCCGGTGCGGCGGTTACCGATCCTTCCAATGATCCCAGTGATGTCTATTACGTTCATGCTTCTGACGGTCCTAACACCATTACTGTTAAACCTGCTCTCAATCACTCCAACTATCAGGTTTGGGCGTGATCTATGCGCAGAGCTTTAGGCGGCAAGAACAAATTTGAATTCGTGGATGGTTCGATTGAAGTTCCGTCCGAATTCGATCCAAACTTCAAAGCTTGGAATCGGTGCAATAATTTGGTTCATAGCTGGATTCTTAATTCTGTGGATGATTCGATTTCACAGAGCCTCGTCTTCCTTGAAAACGCCATTGACGTTTGGAACGAGCTCAAAGAACGATTCTCCCAAGGTGATTACATTCGTATTTCTGAATTACAATGTGAAATCTTTGCTCTTAAGCAAGATTCAAAAACTGTTTCTGAATTCTTTACCTCGCTCAAGATTCTTTGGGAAGAACTTGAAGCTTATTTTCCTTCTCCGGTATGTTCATGTCCTATGTGTTGCGTTTGCAATACTGGTATCTCTAATGCTAAGCATCAGCATGAGGTGACACGTTCAATTCGTTTCCTAACTGGTCTCAATGACAATTTCGATCCGGTTCGCGCGTAAATTTTGCTCATGAATCTGTTACCTTCTCTCAACAAGATTTTCTCTATGGTTATTCAACACGAACGTCAGTACAATTCCACTCATTTTGATGACTCCAAAGTGTTGATTAATGCACATGATTCTCGCAAAGGCCAAGGTCGTGGCCGTGGCAATGGAGGTTATGCTTATAATCAAGGAGGCAATAGGTCGAACACCTTCAGTGCAAAAGGGAAGGAGTGTTCCTATTGTGGTAAAACAAATCACGTTGTTGAAAATTGCTACAGAAAGCATGGATTTCCACCTAACTATGGAAAATCTTCTGCTGCTAATAACACTTTTAGACTCTGTTGAGGATAGGGAAGATGTTGATGACACAAGAGTGTAAGAGGTCAGAGCAACAATGCTGACACTTTTGGCTTTACTAAAGAACAATACAACCATCTGGTTAGCTTAATTCAAGCTTCTAATCCTTCTTCAAGTAAGGTGAATATAGCCAGTGGTCATGTCACATCAGGTATAACCAAACTCACTTGCTCTCTTAATAGCTCTTCTATTGGATCATGGATTGTAGATTCTGGAGCAAGTGATCATATTTGTTCATCTATGAAGTACTTTAGCTCTTACACCTCTATTAAACCTGTCATTGTTAGATTACCAAATGGAAATTCATCTATAGCTAGATATTCTGGTACTGTTGAGTTTTCACCAAGCTTTCTTGTGAAACAAGTTCTGTTTGTACCTGATTTCCATTTAAATCTAATTTCTGTACCTAAACTATGCATAGATCACATGTACAATGTTAGTTTTAATGATGATCAATGTTTGATACAGGAAAGGACGAGTTCGAGGATGATTGGTTTGGGTAAGCTGGTAGATAGATTGTACTATCTCACCATTGACAAAGAACCCCTTGTTGCCTCATCTCAAGCACAATCATCTAGTTTCATTCCTAAAGCTGCTCTTTGGCATTTCAAGTTTGGTCATCTTTCTCATAATCGTTTGTTAGAATTGCATAAGTCTTTTCCCTTTGTAAAAGTTGATTTTGATTCAGCTTGTGGCATTTGTCATTATGCTAGACATAGAAAATCCAAGTTTACTCTTAGTTCTAATAGAGCTACTACTTGTTATGAATTGTTTCATTTTGATATTTGGGGTCCCCTTGCTGTTCCTTCAATACATGGTCATAAATATTTTTTAACAGCTGTTGATGATTACAGTCGTTTCACTTGGATAATCCTGTGCAAAGCTAAATCAGAAATTCCCAACCTTGTTCAAAAGTTTATTATAATGATTGAAAATCAGTATATTGTCATGTTAAAACTGTTAGAACTGATAATGGACCAGAATTTGCCTTACATGATTTCTATGCTTTGAAAGGCATTCAGCATCAAACAAGTTGTGTGGAAACTCCCCAACAAAATGGTAGGGTGGAGAGAAAACATCAACACATTTTGAATGTTGGTAGAGCCTTACTTTTTCAGTCCAAGTTACCTAAGCAATTTTGGTCATATGCTATCTTACAAGCTGTTTACATTATCAACAGAATCCCTAGCCCTTTGCTCAATAATAAATCCCCTTATACTTTGTGTCATAACCATGAACCTGATCTTACTGAGTTAAAGGTTTTTGGTTGTCTTTGCTATGCTTCCACCATTCAAAATCACAGAACTAAGTTGGACCCTAGATCTAGAAAATCTGTTTACTTGGGGATCAAGCAAGGTGTGAAGGGGGCAGTCTTATATGACTTAAACTCTAAAAACATTTTTGTTTCTAGAAATGTACCTTTCATGAACAAATCTTACCTTATAAAGGCCAAAATTCAAAATCTGACTGGGAATATCACACTAATTTGGACACTAGTCAAGTTGATATTCCTGCAGAACATGTCACTTACATAGATAATGACTTACCATCCCATTTTGATCATTCCACTAAATCACCACCCAACTCTAGTAATGATTCATCACCTCAGCTTGATCATTCCACCATCTCACCACCTAACTCTAATACTAATCCTACCTCTAACCCTGACTATAACTCAGATTCAGATTCTCCACTTGTCCACAATAACACAACACCTAATGTCACCAGAAAATCAACTAGAGTTACTCATAGACCTTCACACTTATCTGACTATATATGCAATCTCTCTGCAGCAACACACCAACCATCATCCACAAGTATCCTTTATCCTATCTCACATTATCATTCATGCTCTAACTTGTCTGTTGATCATAGCAAGTTTGCTCTGTCCCTTACTGCTGATGAAGAACCTACAAGTTACCAACAAGCCAGTCAACATGACTGTTGGGTAAAGGCTATGAACACTGAGCTGGATGCTTTAAAGCAGAACAAGACTTGGATCTTTGTGGATGCACCACCACATGTGAAACCCATAGGCAGCAGATGGGTATATAAGGTTAAGCACAAAGCAGATGGGACTATAGAGAGGTACAAAGCTAGACTAGTTGCAAAAGGGTATAACCAGATAGAAGGGATTGATTTCTTTGAAACTTTCTCTCCTGTGGCTAAAATCACAACAGTGAGAACCCTCATTGCTCTAGCAGCTATGAATTCTTGGCACCTACACCAGTTAGATGTGAATAATGTCTTTCTACATGGAGACCTACATGAAGATGTATACATGACAATACCACAAGGAGTGCATCATTCTAAACCACATCAGGTCTGCAAGTTACTTAAATCATTATATGGCCTGAAGCAGGCAAGTAGAAAATGGTATGAGAAATTAACTGGTGTACTGATTGCTCAAGGATATCATCAATCTATATCTGACCATTCATTGTTTACTCTCAAGCATGACAATATGTTCACATCACTTTTAGTGTATGTTGATGACATCTTTTTGGCAGGAAATTCCCTTGATGAGTTTCAAAGAATTAAGGAACTGTTAGATGCAGAATTCAAGATCAAGGATCTAGGACAGTTAAAGTATTTTCTGGGAATTGAAGCAGCACATTCTAAAACAGGAGTCACTATTTGCCAAAGGAAATATTGTCTTGACCTGTTACATGACACAGGTTTGCTTGGAGCTAAGCCAGCTAAAACACCTCTTGATAACTCTGTTAATTTACATCAAGATAATTCTCCACCTTATGAGGATATAGCTGGCTACAGAAGATTAGTGGGAAAATTGTTGTATTTAACTACTACAAGACCTGACATAGCTTTTGTCACACAACAATTGAGTCAATTTCTCTCTTCACCAACTCAAACCCACTATGATACTGCATGTAGAGTGGTCAGATACCTTAAAGGATCTTCTGGTCGAGGTTTGTTATTCAGAAGAGATGCATAACTCCAATTGCTAGGTTTCACTGATGCAGATTGGGCAGGTTGTTTGGATACTACAAGATCCACTTCTGGATATTGTTTCTTTCTTGGAAGCTCTTTAATATCATGGAGAGCTAAGAAACAACACACAGTCTCAAGGAGTTCCTCAGAAGCTGAGTATAGAGCACCTTGAAATCGATTGCCATTTTGTAAGAGAGAAGCTACAGCAAGGAGTTTTCAAACTCTTGCCCATTCACACCAAGTCTCAGCTAGCTGATTTTTTCACTAAGGCACTTCCTCCAAAAGCCTTCTCATCTTTTATTTCCAAGCTAAACATGTTAGATATATACCATGCTTAGCTTGAGGGAGGATGTTGAAGTATTCATGACATGATCAAGCTTCTGAGGCTTGTTACTTGCAGCACAAGTCATAGCCATCATTGACTGAAGGAACATGGTAACTAGTATGTTAGTGCAGTAGAGTATCCTAGCTTAGTGACTAGTTAGTTATGCTAAGTTGTCAAAGTTAGTTATGGAAGTTATGGCAGTTAGATCTTCATTCTTGTATATATAGCTTCTGCACTTTGTAATGAACACGGAAAATTATCAATCAATAAAATTTTACTCTGATTTTCTCAATTCTCTCTCAATATGGATTTGATTCCTTCATGTTTTACCATCATCATTGATAACTGCATGAATCACCAAACACACATTAGGTTCTCACATCGGGCCTAAGGATCATACAATGCATTAGTGCATTACAATGTTTTTTCCTCTTTCTAGCTATGTGACATAGAATAAACACTAGAACACCTAATTGTTCTTAGTATCATGGAAGCATTCAAATAAGATATCCACACTCGCATATATTATGTTCGGTTGTACATCCATTGAACTAATAATTCTAATTAAATGCAGGAGGTAAGATAGGAACTACCAAGAGATTATCATGTCATAGTGACACTATAAATAGGGGGTGTTTTCTTTCTCCTTATAGGCACAATCACACAATCAATTTACTAACTAATTGGATGCATACATGCACCTTGCATGACTTTAGCATCAAAATGTCTTTTACAAGTCTCAAGGTCGATCCAAACGCAACCAACTCGATCTCAAAGTCGTAGGGCTGATAATGAATAGAATCAACTCAAATAAAGTTCAAGATTTGATTCGACAATTGATTCGTTGAACTTAATTTATGAACCAAATGAGTCAAAACTTGAGCTAAATATTAAGTTCGTTAATTAAATGAGCTGAACTTAAGCTATATATAGTTCGGCTCGTTTCGTTCACGAGCCGACTCAATTATATAACACTTCAAAATATATATAATTGATAGATTTTTTTAAATATAACACTTCAAAATATATTTTTAAATAACATGCACTTCAAAAATAATTTTATATTTATAGATTTGATTTTATAAATTTATATTTATATAATTGATTTTTTTGACAGATATATAAATGATTTTATACATTTAGATAACTAATAATATATATAAGACTTTAAAGAAATTAAGATAAATACTTAATAATAATGGAATAAAAAAGAGTAACATATTAAAATTGATAAACAACGTCATGCACAATGATGTATTTTTACGAATTTAAAAATAAATAGTTTCACCACGAAGTATATATATATATATATATATATATATATATATATATATATATATAATGGAGATCAAATGAATAGAAAAAAATTCAAATCGAATTTTTGAGTCGAGTTTCTAGTTGAAAATGAACCTAGTCTAACAAGCTGAACTAGACTGCTCAAACTTTATATAAGCCAAATTTAAATTGAAAAAAGAGTTAATTTCGAATTCAACCCAATTCTTATTGAATTGAGTCGAGCTCAAACATATTCAACTCGACTTGACTCATTTCCGGCACTAAAGCAACTTCTACGAATATACCCTGTGTAGCAACCTTGTAGCAACCTTGATGCATTACTTTTACTTGTACCGTATGAATATACCTAGTATCCATATTACTTGTACCCGGCCATTACCCGCATCTTACCAAATAAATTAATAAACACAAAATATCATATCATTTTGACACAATTAAGAAATGCTTCAAAAGTCAAAACATTTCAATATTGCTTGTACTTCTACCGTACGTATACGTAAGTATTCATGGTACTCATATCTGTTATCCTTAACCATATAAATTGACAAACACAAAATTTCATATCACTTTGACACAGCTAAGAAAATCTTAAAAGTACTACTATTGAATTGTAAAAGTCATAAAATTTTATTGTTGTACTAATAATAGTAATAGAAACTGAAACAAAAATTTAGTTTCTAGATTGAATAGAGAATTATTGGAGTAAAACCATAGTACTACTAAGTCGGTGTGATTTTTTGGGTCCGAGGCCGATTTCAGCCGGAATCCTTTTTTTATGGATTTTTCATTTTTTGTAATCTATATTCATCCAATTACTCAATTCGATCTATTGTATTTAGATTGAATTGGATGAGTTTGGTTCAATCGACCGGATTTGCCAACTTATATACACCCCTACAAACAATATGTTTGTAGTTGAAAAAATATTTTATTTACAAATCGATTTTGTAAGATTGACTTAAATTTAGAGGAGTCTTTCATGCATGTGACACATGGTCTATGGAATAAAGGCTCATTAAAATGGGGGTCTATATAGGGTAGTAGTATCAATAAATGAAAGGTATAAAACGAGATATTTTGGGCTTCAAATAAAAGGATTGTGAAGTCCAAATATTTGATATTCTCTTTATTCTAAAATGAAAGATTTACTAGTTACAAAATGTTCTGAAAAGTTATTGTTTTATTGTGTATAAATTTCTTAGACACTTTATATAGTTAATTATTATACTATAGATTTATCAAATGAAAATGCGTGCGATAGAAATTGTCTTGTTTATCAAATTTTCTTTATATTATTGAAAAAAAAATGTTTTTTTTACGAAAATAATTTTTTATTGTTAATGATACTATTATTTTGTAATTTAAATTGATGAACTTTTTTGTATTTTTTTCTTTTATTAAAGTCTATTTTTAATAGACCTATAGAGACTTCAAAAAGTCAGAGAGGGCTCTGCTTAAATCCATTTTAAAATTTGGGTTTTGCTAACTAGTGCCCCGGGGCACTAGTTAAGGAACTAAAAAAAAAAAATATATATACATTGAAGAAACAAAAATTTAATCTTTTAAAATGTTAACTTTAAAAGTTTCAAGAAAATATTACTATATTTGGTTATTTTTTTATTTTTTTTTTGAATGGCAAATTTTATTAATAACCGAGACTTTGCACAAGACGAACATAGTCCGGTAAAAAAGGAACACAAGAACATAAGTGCCGTATATAAGCGGAACACCTAAAAAGAAAACTCCTAAACAATCACCTAATCGAAAAAACAACTCCTAATCCCCAAAGCAGTCAAGCATCCCACAGATTCAAGACTACCAGAGCAGTCAACAATCCCACTTAAAATGTTACCACAACTGAACTCTAACTCCCGAACTTGAATCAAAATTGCTCGGCCCATCAGCATCCAGAACCAGCTTCATCAAGCGAACCGCTGACCAGACAAAAGTAGAACAAAAACCCCCAGGCAGGCATAACTCAGCAAAACGTCAGATGTACCACCAAGAGAAAAGCACCCCTCAGATTTCCGAATACTCGAGCAGTCACCACTACAGCCCAGATAGTTGCCACTACTAGACCTTAACTCTCGATCTCGAAACATCGGGCCATCAGCATCCAAAACCAGCTCCTAAGGCGAAGATCTAACCGCCGAAAGTAAAACGAGAACCGAGGCAAACAGATCTCAGTAAACCCGAGGAACCATCAACATCAACGAGGACGAGGTTATCCAGAAACAAAGCATCCTGCAAATCTCAGCAGATTTGGAACCATCAGCCACTCAGAGGAGAAAGCTGCGAATCTCAACAGATTCGGAAGCGGTCAGAGACGCCTGTATCGAGGAAGAAACAACAACAGTCGACTTCTATGCGAAAAGTGACAACCAGATATAAAGAACCGGATTTAAAAATCCCAAAGAACCCTGCAAATCTCAAAGATTTGTAAACCCCAGAGATTCAAAAAGAGCCCTGCAAATCTCAACAGATTTGATAGCGGGTCAGAGAAACTAATATCAAGGAAGCCAAACGCACACGTCATCAACAGATCCAACGCCAATGTGGCAGCCTCACCACCAACACCTCATCTGACATCACCACAACAACAAACCACCACCTAAACCGCGTCAGAGCAACAAACACCTATCACCCAAATCCATAACCACGACCAACACCAGAAAACAAGACTCACCATCACCACCAAAGCCACCCACCACCAAATCCGACCACCAACACAACCTTTCGGGTTAATAAAACAGCAATATCACCCAACCTCTGACCCGGAAACAAAAACAAAAACTAACAGTACAAAACAAAAGCAACCAATCGACGAACAGCACAGTGACGAGCACGAAACAACACGAACAAACAAACATTAACGAACAGAAAAAACAAAACACCAAACCGTTGGAGCAGAGGAAACTAGATCTGAACCAAAAACTGAAATTGGAGCAAAGGAGACGAGGTCACCGAACCGCCGAAAGAAACAGTGTGCAACAACGAAAATCCAAAACTGAATCACCAACAACCACCGCCGGAGAAGCGGCCAAGCTGAAACGGCGTGAAATCAGAACGGAAGAACACTGAAAACGAGCGGAAGCAAACGAAAACCCCATAGCCAAAACACCAGATCCGACCACCGTGGCGGCAGTTGACGACCCAAAACGAGGCATCCTACTCCGAACGGGAAAAGAGGTGGTGCGGCCGTGAGGGGCAAGTGCACCACCGGTGGTGAATATGATCTTGATTTGGATGGAGATGGGGAGGCGACGGATCTACTTCCTTGAGAGAAGGCAGAGAAAAAAAATGCGCTTTTTTTAGAGAGATAGAAATCAGTGAAAATTACTTCTTTCATCCTATATTTGGTTATCTTAACTAGTGCCCCGAGACATTAGTTAGCATTTGCTTTAAAATTTTAATAGATGTATAAACTGTAAAGTTTATTTAACATGTTATGCAATAGACTTCCTCAAAAAACATGTTATGCAATAGGCTCATATGACATGTGGTTATCAGAGTGACTATAACTTAATTAATGCAAATTTGTCGCTTCACTCCAATTCTTCAAGAAAACATTAAAATTGTACTAACGGTTTATAATATTGTATTGTGCCGTCCTATTGACATATTTCATCAGTCTCAAAATACAAAGGAAAATCTAATAAAAAAAATAAAAAGGAAAATTGATCAATAAAATTGATTTATTTAGTTTAAATTTTTAACTAAATACATTAGCTTTCTTTGACTAATTTTTTCTTAATTAAATTTTTAATGTTGTCTTTAGGAACTCAATTTTTTTATACAGCTTAGTAGTTAGGGCTCAAATCGTAGATTCGGCCTCAAGCCGCCAAAATCTTAGAAACGACTCTGACAACCAATATGTATATCATAATTTATAAATTCAGTTAAATAGATTAATTATGTATCTGTAAGTACAAATCAGTTAATAGTTAGAGTATTTCCAATAAATGTATCAAAGAGAGTTTCATAATCTAATGATTCGTACGTTACTTTTTTTTATCATTGGAGTTTCATGACGTGACATTAAAGAGTATCAAAATTGATGATACGATACCTTATTTAAGGTACTGTATCATCAATTTAATATAACCTTTTTCTTTATATCAATTTGAATAGAATTGATTACCTGTTATAATGTATGACACCCAAAGTAGTATCACCATTGAAGCAAAAATGTATGAGTTACATAAATATTACATGACATTATAGGAATCACTTTTTAGTGATGCTCTTAGTTGTATGAACTTCGATTTGTAATAGTTTCAATTTGAATTCAGAATTTTCACATTTCTCTACACATTTATTAAATGTGAGTCTAACCACTAAACAATTAAATAATAACAATATTTAATTATTGGTTTCTTTTAATTTATTATCATTGATAATTTGAGGATATACTCATCAATTAATAAAAACAAATTATATGTACTAGCCGTTTGTGTAATTGATATTTTTTTTTCGTGTGTGATCGATATTTTGTATTGTGCAAATATAAATAATTACTTAATCTCCTTTTTTATTGGACTGTCTTAATTGATAACTTCGTAACCTCCTTTTTTTGTGGTTAGTTATTAAGAAGAAAAATATATTTTTTTTTTACTATAAAAAAACTAAAAACCTACTTTTATGTGGAAGTTGTGCTTAGTTATTAAGAAGAAAAAAAATTATTTACTAAAAAAAACTGAAAATCTATTTTTATGTGAAAGTTATTTTTTAAAGATAAAATTAAAATAATAAAAAAGTCATCCCAAAAATTTGTATCCATTTTATATATTAGTATAGATGTCAAATAAAAATTGACTATAAATTAGTTATAAGTACCGCATATAAATTTACTTAGGCAGGTCATCCTCGTTAATTGTCGGGAAAAATGTAGGACGATCTTAATTATATCCCATCTTAAAGTCATGAAGTACTTTGCCAAAAACAAATGTTTGTTGTGACTGAAGGGCCACACGTAACGTTATAATATTTTCTTTCCAACATTCTAGGTAAACTAGTACAGTTTTTTCTTGTGCGTAAACTAGTACAAATTTTATACGAATAGACTTTAATAATTGTAAACTTTAGAGAAGCATTGTATTTACATGAATTGCATGCATAGTTGGTGGGAATATTCTAGACTAGAAAATAATAACATTATTAAAGGATAGGTTTATAGATGTAGGACCATATCCTCCACGTTAAAAAAATGTAGGACCATCCAACAAACAACTGCCGTTTCACAATGTCACAATATCAATAATAACTTCACGTTTGGAAAGTAAATGAGGAGGGAAAATTTAGAAAATGTATTTAATCACGATTAAATGCATATAAAATTTGATTTAATTTGTATGTATTGACATTGAAAAAAAAATACACATATATGTACTTTATCAATTCATGTCTCTAAAGTAGAGGTGTGAAATTCTAGGCAAACTGTGTCTATAAGTTTGTTAGGTTATACATTTTTATTAGATATGTTTTTTAAATTTTCTAAGTAAAAAAAAGTCTTTTAAATTTTACGTTTGTATTAGATAAGTTCTTTAAATTTTCTAAGTAATAAAATAGATCTTTAAGTTTTACATTTGTTACAAATAAGTTTTTAAGTTTTACGTTTGCAACAAATAAGTCTTTATACTAATATTATACTAGTATTATATAAAAAATATTGCGGCAACACCGTGACCCGTGCATAAGCACGCATTATACTGGTATTACATAAAATTAAATAAGTAATTCATTCTAAATTTCTTTGCAAAACAATCATATTTATAATGGGAAGGAAGAAGTGGTAAAAAAGTGGGAGTTTTTTTTTTTTGACTATGTAAAAAAGTGGGAGTTGGAATCGGATTTTTGTGTAAATTATTTTTAGGGCTTTCATTGTCTATTGGTGTCTACAACTATATAAAATACAGTATGACATTTAGATTTGCTATAGTTATTTTTTACAAAGTTTCACACTATATATATTAAATCAGATCCTTCGTTTTAGATTAAATGGTTGATATAAAAATATCATCAATAATTTTCAATCACTAATTCAGATTGAACGACTCAAATTAATTACTACGTCCTGCAATTACCGCACGAAATTTTCCATAAAACATGCAACATCCATCAACACACAAGTTAACCGTTTTCAAGGGTTTCTAGTTGGAAAGCTAGCTAGTCTTGGTTGCTTAAAAACCACTTTAGACACAAAGAAGGATAAGGGCAATATAACTTTTTATTTGGTTACCCACGTGATGACCAAAAGTAATACCTTGACCTACTATTTCCAACTACTAATAAATAAGTGTGTTGAACTACTCAAACAATTTTATGCACTTCTCATTTGCGTTTTGCACACTTCTTTAGTGAAGATTCATATTTTTGTCTCTTGCAATTTTTTAATAGTCTAATTTAGTCTCTACAAAAATAAAACTTAAACTAATATTTGATATTTTTATTCTGATAACAAATTAATTCCTCTATTATAATCAACTATAATTCGGTTGTCCCAAACATAAAAACTGAATTGAACTATTAAAAAATTGTAAGAGACTAGTCTTTACTTTTAAAATAATGATTGGTTTTGGTTGTGTCAATTTTAATGATAAAAAATATTTATTTATCAAAATGCCCTTATTAATAGTCGTTAGTAAAATAGTTAAGTGAATTGAAATACAAATAATAAAATTATATTAAATACAAAAATTAATAAATACTAAATTAATAATCAAAATTCTAGAGAGATAAATAATTTCAAACAATAATTTGAGCATCAACATGCAGATCCGAAAGAAAAAACAATCCGGTCACTTTATTTTTATCATATTATTTGTTTGCAGATTAATCCTTTATATTTTTAGCGATGTTGAATATGTGATTGTATTTGATGTATTCTATCAATTCAAATGAATGAGTACCGTTTTGTGTTTTGTAAAACAAAATGAATGATAATATGTTGACTATTTGGATATTTTAAGGCATTAGTTTTTAGTATTACTTGCATGCCTTATGCAGGTTCTTCTTTTTTTTTGGTGAGTTCTTTTTTTATAAATAAAGTTTATCCTTTTCAAAAAAAAAGTTGTTAGCATTAGTAACGGCTATTATATATGAGTGGGTTTTATTTCTGTCTTGGTTCTCTTTTCTTTCTCCTTTTGGTAATTGGTTCTCCTCCTCTATTGATATAAGGGTCCGTTTGATGCGCATGATATAATAGTGATAGGATAAGATATAAAACAAGATAAGGATAAGACATGATATGAGCTAGATAACACTTATCTTCAGTTATCATATCATCTGTTTGGTGCACCCATGATAACAAACATGATAACTATCATATCATGTTCTTAATACATGCATTTCTCATAATAATATGATAAGATATATATTATTTTATAATACTTTGAATTTTATAAAATATGTTGACTATTATAAATATATATTATTTTATTTTATAAATATCATATTTAAATGAAAAAATTAACCTTATAAAATAATTATATTCTAAATAAATTATTTTATAATACTTTGAATTTTATAAATAAAAAATTAAATAAGCAATCAAATAATATCATGAGCAAGTAAACACGATAAATTTATTATATGAAACATGATCAAATAAAAATATATTTTATATATGTTAGATAAGCTAAATATATATATAAAATAAAACTAGAATTATACTTAATTTATTATAAAATTTAGATTAATATCCCTAATTTTCAATTTTAATAATTATTTTATTTTAAAAATATTGTAACTTTAATAGAATTTTGATTTTTAAGATTGTATAAATTACAAAATTACCATGTGAGAAAATCGTGTATATATTTAAAAATTAATTATTTTATTTTTAATTTACTATCAAATTATTTTATTATTTATATTTTATTAATTTTCATGTTTTATTTAAAAATATATTTTATAAAATAAATCAGTAAATTATTTTCTTATCTTATTATGTTGGTAACCCAGTTCAAATTCAGGATAAGAATTTTAACTAAAGAGACATGATATGATAAGATTCAGGATTAATTTATCATATCCTGCTGCTACGTCAAACACTAAATTAAGACAGGATATGATACAGTTATCATATCCTGTATTTTATCTTGTGCATCAAACGGATAGTTTGATTCAATTGAGTAAGTCTATATGTTTCATCCGCAAAATGTGGGTACTTAATGGAATAATATATTACAAAATAATATACAATAAATATTTAATGTATTGAATAAATTTTATATTGTGTTTGGTACATAAAATGTTATTTTGGTGGTATTTTAGACAACTTATGCAAAAGAAAAAAAGTTGTCATGTGGTTCGGTGGAAGACAAGAATTTCAGTTTTGTCCAATTCTTTAGCCCTCAATTTATCGAAACAGTTTTAAAATCAAACAATAACTGAAGTTGTCATATCTAATATCTTATATTTTAACAAATTAAGCACATACTAAGGTTCTTCAATATATAATAAAAGGGCATATTCAATATACATCAACTATAGTAAATGCCAAAAAAAATTAGGCCGGCATATGTAATATCTCAACTAATCTACAATATTTCTTTTTTGTGAATTTTATGATATTTACCATTCTGTTTATAGACAAAAAAAAGGCTTAATATGAATTTGTTTATATAGGCTTTTTTCACTTATTTTCATTTCTTCCATTATCAAAGTTTTTAAATATTTTGGGATGTATAAAAATGATTTGACTTTCATTAAATATCACATTTTTGCATTTATTTTTTCAAAACTATATAGTTATAGAGGAAATAGAAATAATTAACAATGGAGAGAATCCCAACTCAAAGAAATAAACTCCAACTCGTCACCAATATCCCATACTTTCAAATTGACAATTTACAAAATTTAAAAGCTAGAAATGTGAAATTCCTTCATTCCCATATGGCATTTTATAGAAACTAGTGTATTTGGATGGACTAATTATAAACAATTTTGAGTCTCTCCTCAAGTTTGGTTAGCAACAATTTTTCTTGTATTTGGATTATACTCAGCAAAAGGTACACAAACAATGTCGGCTTAGAGAGAGTTGGAATAGCACCTGTTATAGAAAAGATTGTAAAAATTCAACTTAGGTGATTTGGACATGTATAGAATAGATGTGTAGATTCTATAATAAAGAGATCAGTTGAAGGATAATCATATCACTAGAGGTAAAAGTAGACTTAGAAAAATGACAACTACCTAGAATTTTTTCTCGCGCGCCCTAAGACTTAGACTTATTCCTGTCCGCTACTTAAGCAGCGGATATCCCCAAAAACATCCTACAATTATAACATCCGCTACTACAACATTTATCAAAAAATACTCATTTTATAATATCCGCTACTTAAGTAGCAAAAAGGTAAAATGGGAAACATATAAGGCGCGCGAGTAATGTAAGGCGCGCGAGTAATGTGTAGAGTGGCAAAAGTAGTTGTCTAGAAAAATTACAAGATAAAGGATAAAATGCTCATATCATTTGATCCGTAGCCGATCTCACATACTAAAATAAGACCTTATTGTTGTTGGTACACATCAGTGAATTTTGTGTAGTCTTTTTTTCTTTTTCATGATACAATTTCATGACTTTTATATGAGATGGAAAATAAAAACAAACAACACAGGAACAAGAAAATAAACTAAACTCGCAGACGAACAACACCTACATCATCAACTATCAACACATCATCAACCATTTCAAGTAGTCTTTAGTTTCAAAAAGATGAGGTTAAAGAGTTAAAATGGAAACCATAGGCGGCGGAATGCAAAGGTGGGATAATCAAACATCATGCAAAGTATACAATTTTATGTAGCATAACATAACCTCTATACAAACCAAAACATCTGAGAGATAACTTATCATGTAAGTTATTCTAGTCATTAATACCATTCAAATGTATCATCATGGAAAAGCAAATCATCATCCTTTCTTCAGCCAAATGTTGCAATGAGGAAGGATTTATAGACGCTCATAAACTTAGCCACAAATGCTGCCAATGTTGAGAAAAAATATGGTTAGCAAGCAATTATTGTATAGTCCCATGTTTTATATACCAATATAGGAGTGGATAAACTTTTGTATAAAGCAATTGCTATAAACATGTCTAGACCAACGGTTCCACAAAATCTGGAGTCTATATTAGAATTCAGAGTAAACAACAAATTTCGTCCCTGAATTTAAATCTTCTCAGCTACATCGTCTATCAAAAGTTGAGATAATACCTATTTCCTAATGTTTGTAATATTTTTCCTGTGAGTTCCTAACATCTTGTTAAATCTATCAATTAGTCACTTTTGTTTTGTCAATAGCAGACACTAACATGACGAGTGCGACACAATATTTCGGACTAATATTTACATTTATTTTAGAGATAAACTAGGAGAAAATGTGCAAAGTCAAGGACAATTGATGGTTAACTCATTAGAATTTGGCATGGGAAGCAACAAGTTCATAAAGATATAGCTGTTCATCTAACTATTTCACACATTCATATCAAAGTACCTTCAATGTGAAAAATTGCCTTCTGCCCAAGGCGCATCCTATGCTCCTGGTTCAATGAGGGGAAAAGAAGAATCAGCAACTCCTCACTTCGAAAAATGTACAAATGACTACACAAAATCATCAAATATTAACTTATCTAAGTCCAAGATAATAAGGAATATATTAGGGGGAATGGGGAAAGCATATAAAAAGAATAATTGAAGAATGCTTATACATCAAAAGTAGCAGATCACCAGAACTGTTCCATAAGATAGCAAATTAGGTAAAACAAATATAGAAAGCCCGATTTCATGGAGAAGACATCATCATAGACACTCAAGCTGTTGACATAGAACATCATATTGATAATGCACTTACATAGTATGCTGCCCAATGACAGACTTCAAGCTTCAGTTCTGCATCTAGTTTCCTCAATAGCTCATAAAGAAGCCTCTGAACCAACAATTATAGCATCCAAGTCAAGTATGGGGGAAAAAAAAAATCAAAGAAAAGCCATTGAGGCAATGTGAAGCAACACATTTACCTTCAAAATTATCTCTGGCGGAATGCAATTGGTCAGCAGCTCATACAACTTTCCCCGAACTAGAAACAACCTAAAGCATAATAGCATATTACATGAGAGATCAAAATGCATTGCATGTAAGCAGGGGATGAGAAATTAGTTAACACAATCGCGTAGGTGATTCACAATGTTGACAAGGTTCTGTGAAACATTGTTTGTCATGAAAGACAAGAAAACTGTAAACTGTATCAAAAGGAAACCTTTTGGGGCTCTGTTCCTTCATTATGTCAGATGCAATTTCAGAAATATATTCCTCCCAGTCCATTGGGGGAATTGTTTGCTTTTCAGTGAAAGGATACCTACAAGTAATACATGAGCTGTCAGTAGTTTTCCTTAAAGCAAAGCTTTAAGAGATGAAGATCTGAGATTATGCATCCAATTAAATTGGGAGCTTGTGGAGCTTACTGTTGAACACGGCAAGTCTCAAATGACAATATAGCCCTCCTTAAATTCCGATTTGATTTCTCTGCTATGCGAGCAGCAAAACTAGGAGGAAGTTGCAGCCCTTCTTTCTTACCAATAAACTGTAAAACTTCAATTATCTGCCACATGGATTTCAAAAGATTCAATAACGATGAACATTCAACATATAGAATGGATATGCGACAAGATCAGTATATATATGTTTGTTGACAAGGTATCACTTTGGCATGCATGCCCTTTATAGTGAAGGGAAAAAGGAGAACGACATCTGAGTTAATCAACCAAACTATAGCATATCCAAACTTTTATTAGTTTTCAAGGAAGCACCTAATCTAACGAGAATGGTAATTAACAAAAAAAATTCAAAAATTAAGCAGGTATAATCCTTAGCAGAGAACATTTGACCAAATCCCAGAAAGTAACATCACTGCTGGCCTTCAGTATATATCAGGTCCTGACAAAGAATAATACCTAACATTGGCTTTGTGGATTCTTAAAGCATTTGGAAATTGTTTTGGGACGATGATGCTGAGTTGTGGCCTTGTGGGGGGCTTTGAAGGCCTATCCTAGGGAGAGAATATTAGAAGGTTGGACTGTGCATGGATTGTCTGTCATCATCAAGAGTCTTAGGGGAAATGGCGCTGGAAGTGCTAAAGGGTGGCAGCTGGTGAAGCGCATAAGGAATCTCAGGAAGGATTGGGAGGGTGATGATCAAGCCTGTTCTCAAGGAAGCCAATAAGTATGCAAACTGTTTTGCTAACTTTGGTTGTGAACAAACTATAACGTTGGTAGTCTATGATAACCCCCCAACTTTCCTAGTTCAGTTCTCGAAGTTTGATGTTTTGGCTATTGATACTCCCCGTTTAGTTTCATTATATTTCCATGTTTTGGGCCTACGCCTTCCCTTGTTTAAAACAAAATTTTAAAATTATGAAGCATGGATTTAAGCTATTATCATCTTGCAATAGCAGCCAGCCACCTGATAGAACACCATTCATCATATACTTGCCGGAAATAACTAACTAGCAAAAATAATAACATTGTAAACAATGAAACTAATTACTACTCACAACACTGCAAAAGAAAGCAATCGCCTCAATGCTAAAAAAACAAGGAGCAAAATACCAAAACATAGGAAACAGATCCTTTCTTTCCTTGGACACTATAGAGTATAGAAGATTTCAATTTTATTTACCTGTTCTTCACTTGGTGCATTTATGCGTACATTGAGACAACGGGAGCGTATTGCTTCTGTGACTCTTGAAGAACTATTGCAACATAGAATTAATCTGCAATAAGCGCTGTATTTCTCCATCGTTCTGCGGAGAGAATGCTGCGCTTCTCTGGAGAGTTTGTCAACATCATTAAGCACTAGTACTGATACAAAATAAAATTGAAAATCAGCTTGCAGAAATGAAGCAGAGAAAAACAAGATAAAATGAATGCTTGTAATTGTAAATCTTGCATTTATCATATGGGTCAAGGTGGAAAGGTTTATAATTTGACATAGCCATAAAGAAATATAACCCAAAAGCAGTACACAAGTAAATTAGAAACTGCTAGACCAAACAACAATCTACACAATTAAAGATCAAATGTTTCACAAGACATAAGAATTGAAAGATAGCACTCAGACATGCATAAAACTCCACACTTTGTTGACCATGCATGGATTCCTTCTTTTACTGTCTTAAAATAACACATATCCGTCAAAAATAACACGGTCAGTTACCTTTAAATCCTTTCTTCCCTTTAGTATCGATGGGTCTATTCTTAGCCATTTCTTTGATTATTTCTTGTACGATGTATCTGTCCTGAAAGCCTGCATCACTTGGAGTCATTTCGATGTGATTCGCACTTGATAATGTTGTCAGCTCTAAATCAATAGATCTACTCCCAGCCTGAAACCAATTTTCAAGTACTTCATAATAATAATAAATGGCTAAATAAAACACAAATGATTCAGTTTATTATACAGAGCAGATCCAATATAGTGCACATGATATTGAAATTTCAAATATCAAAACTAAGGTATTTCTAAGCAAAAATAGATAATAAATGTTTGATTCACTAAATTGAAGGCATTCATTTTGAGTCGTGTCCTATATTTAAAACAGGTCCGCAAAACCAATTCATCTGTCATAATAAGTATATAGTACATTGGAAAAACATATCAGTCATAAGTTGATCTCAATAAGTTTCACATTCTATGGAACTCTTCTTCTCTATCAGTATACCACAACTGTTTGAAAATTAGAGAATCCGAGAAGACATTGCTCACTAACAAAGGGTACAAATAAAATCTCCCAAACTATACCAATGTAAGAGTGCCTCTGAAATCAAAGTCTACAACAGCGCAAAGAAAATGGCAGTATGAAAAAGAATGAAGCTTACATCCACTTTCCACGCCCTATTTTCCACCTTCACCTGAAACATACACAAAGACAATTTAGAAAGGCATCAAATTACAGCACCAAGAAGTAAATAATAGCAGTTCTAGCATAAACACGATATCTGCCAATACATCGAATCCAAAACACAAAGATACATTATAACAACATGAAGAAAAAAACAACATAACAACTTAATAAAATTAATTTAATCTGATATAAAATTACTTTTCTGATATAAAATTACTTTTGGTGCTCACAAAAGACTTGATTTCTCAGGGAATAAACTAAAAATAAACATACTTCAAAATTCAGATAAACTTTCTTTAAACAGTGATAATTGAAAACAAACACTATAAAGAGTGACAACAAACGGTTGTAAAAGAAAGACCTTTTCAGCGCCCGGTCCAAACATTTGGCGGAGAAGAGCCATGATTAGTGTCTTCTTGCCAGCGCCTGATGGGCCATAGAACAGCAAATGAGGGCAATCATGTTCAGTAACCTGCAACAACACATCCAATCCAAACAAAAATTAACACTTTATTTTAAAATAAATAGACAAAGTGTTTCATTCAAATAAAAAAGGTGAGTGTGTGCGGTAAAGTTACCAATTTCTTGAGATTTTGAGCAATGTCGTTGTGAACCATAACATTGTCAAGGGTTTTGGGACGATACTTGTCAACCCACAACATCCTTCCTCTCTATACCTTATTCCGCTTCTTTCTTCAATCAAATAAAACACACTGATCAGACTCACTGTCCAACAAAGGCCATAACCGTAGATAAAAGGATGTCAATGGGGCGGGGCAGGTAAGCTACAAAACACGAACACCAGACACAACATTGGCACTAGACAATGTGATAATTTGAGAAAATGGAAATGATTGAATATAATCATATTCGCCATGTCGGTGCTACATCGATAGTAAGTACCTATGAGGAACTAACAAGGACAGGACATTGACACGTCGACACCAGTAATTACTTAGAAAATAAATGACATAATTGAATGTGATCAAATGTCTCGGTGTTGAGGCCGCACATTGACATGGTAGTTACTAGTACTCATCATCCCCATGAAATCAATCATACAATAATTCAGAAAATATTAAAAAATTTAAAAAAAATCCAACAATTAATAGAAAGAAGATTTGTGAGTAAATTTGAGTTGAAAATTGTTAAAAAGATTAATTTTCCAACATCTTCAATCTAAAGTAAAATCAAATTTGCAAACATACACAACAGTTACACATAATATATTTGTAATTTATAACCTAAAATGTAAACAAAGAAAATTCTAAGCATGGAATGCAAAAATTGAAAACAAAGTATGCAGAATCTGTATCTTGGAAGCTTAAATTATGCACACCTTGGAAGCAGATGACCGCACGACGTGAAGCTGAAACGGACAGACTGAGCAGTCAGTGCGGAAGCGGTGGGCGGTCGGGGTGGCAGGCAGCGGCGGCGACGGTCTAGGGTTCTCACTTCAAGCTTGACACAGTTTTTTCTTTTAATCGTTAAATTATTATTATTGTTGTTATTGTTAAATTAAAAATGAAAAAAAAAAAAAAAAAAGTGAGTAGGAGATGAATTCCCGCTCAAATTGAGTGTATAGGTTAATTATTTTTGCGCCATTTTTTTTATAGTTTTTCTTTTCTTTTCTTTTTTTTACAAAGTTTTTGTTCTTCTTCTATCTTTCAATATTAATATGGGTGAATTTATTTTACCTTAAATAGCTTTTTTTAGAGATTTTTCTTGAAATTTATAATCCAAAAAATTTTGAGACAAAATGATGAAGTACTTAAAATAACATTTTAAGAGAAGTTATTTTAAGCAAATTTTCATTTGAAACTTTTCTTAAGTAAATTCTTTGTTAGAAAACTTAAAACAATTGATTTTTTCCTTAATTATACGTGGTTTTTGTGGTTCTATTTCTCAATCATAAAATTGATTCCTCTAATTTCAATTTAAAGGTATTTTGATTTTTTTAGGATTTACCATGATTTTTAAGGAGTGTTACTAGAAAAAATCTAAATATTAACACGTAAAATAAAATTGTAGAATTCAATATTAGTTATTACTTATTTAGAACTGCACCATTCGAACAAAAAGGAACAAAAATTAATTAATTTGTTTAAAATGGTGTAGTTCAATGGAACACATAAAATACTTTTGACTTTGAGTTACTTTTGAATGGAGTTCACCAATTGCTCTAAGAGATTGAAGTCAATTACATATATAATTTGAAGTCAGTTAATTGCATCTTAAAGTGATAAAAACATATTACTCCCTCTATCTTTAAATATAAGATCCGAGGAAAAAAATTTGTCCTTTTTTTATAAGAGCCCATTTCAATTTTCTTTCACAAATACTATCCTGCTAAATTAACTTTGGCTAAACACAAACTCCTACCAACACATTTACAACCAAATGTAAGGAGAATCATGCAAAAGACCCAGATATCCAAATTCCAATCTCATACACAATTTCCTTCTTCATTGCTATTAGAAGTTCTAACAAGCATTAGTTTAATATATGTTATTTTGACATTTACACCAAAACATGTATATTAATATAATGACATATCAAACACTTCCCCCAAAGTAAAAAGTTTCATTCTGGTAATAAAAGTTTCACAAATATTTTCCTTTAAATTAACATTCACTAAATAAATTCCTACCAAAGCAAAAGACCAAAGATATTCATATTTCAATTCCCTACACAATTTCCTTCGTCAATGCCATTAGAAGTTCCGCCGAGCATTAGTTTAATAAACTAATGCTCGCTATATGCACATTTACACCAAAACAGATCGATATTAAGGTAATGACACATGAAACACTTCTTAATCATAAACTACAGTCATTTGTCAAAAAAAAAAAAAATTCATAAACTACAGTCACTCCTGCATTAATCGTGCTCCATATGTGATTGCTAAGATTACAAATATGTATGAATGACACATGAACATTGCCTACTTTTTTCTTGCAGTGTAGAAGAGATGTGTCTCCTTGAACTTCTCTAAATTTGTGGTCCAGCTTGAGTTCATTGTATGACAATGATAGTGAATGTCACACAGCTTGATTTGAAGCAGCAGAGCCTAACATGATAGACTTTTGTTTTTCTCTAGATGTTATCTGTGGCTCTTGAAAAACAAGAAAAAGAAGTATAACATTAGAAGTTGACATCCAATTTCATGAAACAAATGTAAGGCACGGCAAATGATGGCAAATGGTGACAAATGAAATGTCTAAACACGGAAAAGACACGCACAAATTACTGTTATTGTTAACCAGTAAAAGCATCAATCGAATACATACTGTAGTTAACATTGGGACCAGGCCACACAAATACATGTAATAAACAGAGCCAAAAAATATATGGCGAGTTTGCTAACAATAGGTCTTGTCTACAATGTTAAGTTTAAAAACTTTAGCATATTTTAGATCACACGATTACATGTTCGCCTTTCATTGTTCATAATATGCAGAGGACTAAAACTGTAAAGTCATTTGATAATTTTCAGAATTTGTAGTCTACACCGTCACAGAATCAGATATATCAACTGTTAGATGAAAGATCAAATAATTCATTATTCAATACGTATTTTCTTGATTGTGACTGCGATTTACATAATAGTACACAGTATCACTGATCAAAGCTAAAATAGGAGAAGACTTAATCAAAGTCAATTAGTAAAATTCTGTACGTGTCAGTTTATGTTAGGGGATTGATTTTCTGTTGGGCCTTTAATGATTCTTTTGATATTGTTAAATCTCAGACTCTGCTCTTAGATCCTCTGTCACCTATGAATCGAGTCTATTCCATTTCCAAGGTGTTGCAACATGAACGCGAGGATGGTTCTACCTCGGTTGATGAAATCCCTAGTCTGATCAATGTTGCTGATGGCAAGAAATTTACAAGCAAAGGGAAATTTCCTTATAACAATCGACAATGCACTTATTGTGGCAAAAACTAAACATATTGTTGAAAACTGCTTCAAGAAACACAGTTTTCCTCCCAAACCTAAAGTTGATTCCTTAGTGAAGAATGCTTCCCAAGCTGAAAGTGAAAAGTTGGGTTGTTCACAACCTGTTGTGCTCTCTGTTCAGTCTGTTATTCCTGGCTTCACCTCTGATCTGATGAATGCAAACCACTTTTTAGTTTGCTTAAAAAGTCCAATCTGCAGAATACAAATGCCACTGCAGTTGATGTTTCCTCTGCTAATCACATAGTTGGTCCCTCTTCAGGCTCAAGCACAGGTACTGCTATTGTCTTATCTGTGTTGGCTAATCAAACTTCTCATGATTGGATAGTTGATAGTCGCGCAATAAATCATATCTGTATTTCTTTGCAATGGTGTTTTCCATACTTACCATTAAATTCATCATAAGGCTGTAAGATTACCAGATGGAAATTTAGTTCAAGCTTCTCATGGTGGTAGTGTCTGAATTTCAGAGCATTTAGTTCTCACTGGTGTGTTATTTGTTCCCGAGTTTAGCTTTAATTTACTCTCTATTTCTAGCCATCTGAAACCAGCCAAGTGTTCTTTCACTTTTGTTGATAATTTGTGCTGCATTCAGGACTCACATTCGAGGAGGATTGGTACGGCTAAACATAGAGATGGTCTATACTACATGAGCTTATCTGTTCCTGCTACTGCTGGTAATGTTGTTAGTACAGTTAGACATTTAGAGTTATTACATTTAGACATTTGGGGACCCTATTCTGTTAACTCTATTCACAAGTCTTCCTTATTTTCTTCTGTACGGACAGCTACCTGACTTGTCCACGTTAAAAGTTTTTGGGTCTTTGTGTTACCTTGGAAATTCTGTTCATCAAAGAGGCAAATTTGATGCAAGAGCCTACAGTGTACTTTCTTGGGGTTTAAACCCGGTATCAAAGGTTATGTAGCCCATGATATTCACACCAAGGATATTCCATGAGTGCATATTCCCTTGCAACTCTTCCCACCATGTTTTATTTTACCTCAATCTAAATGGGAATATATTAGTCAAACTGCTTCAGCTGTGAGAATTCTATGCCATTGGATACTTGTGATTTTTCTGCTCCTATCCCAGCTATTGACTCTGATATCACCTCTGAACACACTACATATGTTCACAGTTAGCCTACTGTCCTCTCTGACCCGGCTACACCCATCCTTTTTTCTACTCCCATCAATGATAGTAACTTAGATTTAACCACTGCACTTGACTTGGCTACTGCACTTATCATTAGTCCTCTCTCTCATCACACACAGATATCCAACATATTCCTTGCCCTCCTCCAACTGATACAAGTAATAATAAACCTAACCCCGACCCACCTAGATATCCTACCCTACTAGAAAACCCCCAGCTCATCTCAAGAACTATATTTGCCTCACCTCAAACTCTACCATCCCCCATCCCATCAGTTCATATATTTCCTACGACTCACAGTCTACTCCTCATAAATCCTTTGCTTTATCCCTTTCTTCTGTGACTGGGCTTACTACGTATGGTCAAGCCATCACTGACCCACGATGCATTGCAGCCATGGATGCTGAGCTCAAAGCCTTGGATATTAACAAAACTTGGCAACTTGTGTCACTTCCCCCTGGTGCTAGACCATCGACAGCAAGTGGATTTATAAAATAAAACGCAAGTCTGACGGCTCGGTTGAATATTTTAATGCACTTTTTGTTGCCAAAGGATACACACAAACTGAGGGTGTGGATTATTTTGATAGTTTTTCTCCTGTTGCTGAGTTGTCCACAATTTGTCTTCTCTTATCCCTTCCTCAAGGTGTCTCGTTAGTGGTCCAAACATGGTTTGCAAGCTCCTCAAATCCCTTTATGTTCTTAAGCAAGCAAGTTGAAAGTGGTACGAGATCCTCACTCGCCTCCTCATACACCTTGGGTACAAACATAGCCATGATTCTTTCACTGTGTTACTCATCGATGTTTTAGATATTGTCCTTGTTGGAAATTCCATACCTGAAATTATTCCCATCAAATCTATTCTAGACAACCAGTTTGGAACCAAGGATTTGGGTATTCTCAAGTTTTTTCTGGGATTAGAAACGGCTCACTCTTCCCGTGGCATGACATAGGGGTGAATTTAGTCATTCGAGGCCGTCTGAAGGCCCAAAACTGCATTTTAATATTTCAGCATATTTATTATTTTTCTGTTTCATTTCAGTTTGTTATTTTTCGGCCCATACGGGTTTGTTATCTCCTCTAGTATTTAAACAGAACTTATGCAGCCTAAGAGGCACTTTTTCATTCAATAAAATTATCGAAACTTTTTCTCAATTCTGGTGGATTCCGGAAACCCTTATTTGATAGATTTGTCGCTTGCGGCCTGTCTATTTATCTTTTAGGTTTAGCGCTTGCTAATCCTTGCTTCCATTCTGCGTCACACTCGGATACATAATGACAACAGTCCTCCACACAATGATGTCACTGGCTATCGCAGATTGGTTGGACGGTTGTTTATCTCACCACTACTCGCCCAAACATCTCTAATGTCGTCAACACCTCAGTCAATTTCTTACTAACCCTACTTACAGCAGTACTAGAATATTATTATTATGTCCTATATATGTTGCTTCCTAAGCAAAAATGAAAAAGATAATTAATCGAATTAAAAGCGGGCGATGATATGATTATGATAGTAATAGTATCTTACTTGAAATGATGGCCTTTGGTCTGGTCTTGAACAAAATCTTATGTCTAACAATTCCAACAACATGTAACTCAACCTTACCGCAGTTAAGCTTAATTTTCTTGAGCACAACTAACGGTTTCTTCAAGGAAACTTTTGACCCTTGTAATTCATGGTACCCAATAGTTAAAGTATACACTTCCTAACAAACAAAAGCAGATTTTAATTCAATCAATTAGTATAATTAATAATAATTAAAGTGGAACAAAATAGTGTAAGTAAGTAAGTTACCTGAGAAGAAGGACGACAAAGAATACCGATTTGAAGATTTGCAAGGGAATCTTGAAAACCAGGTTGTGATTCAACAACACCTTGCAATTCAACTATTCCCCATTCTTCGCAGTTTTCTTCGTTGCAATTACACTTCACACGAATCTGCATATCTCTTCTTCAATTTCTGAATCAGCCACCAGTATACAGGTTGAGATGCGGCGGATGGACTAGGGTTCTTACTTCTTCGTGCTCAACTCAACAATTTGTTTTTTTCTTTTTAATTGTGAATTAAATGAAAAAGTTAGTGGGAAATCAATTCCCGCCTAAATTCAGAGTATGTGTTAGTAATTATTATTTCTTTTTGCGCCTTTTTCTTAAAAAGTTAATGGATTAAATAAGTTTTTGGTATATATATAAATATCTTAAATTTTAGTTTTAATTCTTATAAAAAATTTTAAGAATTTTTGGTCTTCAAATATTTTATGTCACAATTATTTATCCTTACTTTTAATTTTTACTCTGCTAGGGTTTCTCTTGGGTGAGCGTAGAGGATTCTTCCGTGTTAAGGTTCGCTAGGTTCCACCTAGTTTGAACGTTACGAAGGTTGATAGAGCCCCTCTGCGCGTTTCAAGGTTACTCTAGGTAGAGGTTCGACTATGCAAACAACCACTGCTCATAGCCAACAACCTTCGGCGCCGTTGAGGCCTCCAGAGCATGTTGACACACACAAAAAGAAATGTTCATTTCGTGATAAACTACTTGGCAATCAAGAGCCGGTTCCGAGAAGAGAAACGATTGATCTCATCGGCAAGAACTTGTTCAGGATTGAGTTTGAGGATGGTGACCGTCGCCATCCACGTTGTTATGCGGATGATAGCGCTTTGAAAGATTTATGGGTTCCATGGCAGCATGCAATCATTGTAAAATTATTGGGTAAATCCTTGGGGTTTTTTGCTATGCGTGATCGCCTCAAGGCGCTATGGAAGCTCTCAGGAGACATGGATATCATGGATATTGGCTATGGTTTTTTCATGGTTAAGTTCGATTTGGAAGCGGGTAGAGAAAAGGTTATCAGTGGTGGTCCTTGGATGATTATGGATCACTATGTGGCTATCAGGCCTTGGACGACATATTTTATCTCATCACAGGTTAAAATCAATAAAACTCTTGTATGGATTAGGTTTCCTAGTCTTGGAATGGAATATTATGACGAAAGTCTCTTGTTAGCGCTAGCAACAGCAGTAGGGTCTCCAGTTAAAGTGGATATGCACACACTAGATGCTTCTCGCGGTAAGTTTGCTGGAGTCTGTATTGAAATCGATCTTGATAAACCAGTGGTAGGCAAGGTGTGGTTTAGAGATTTCTGGTATCATGTTGAATATGAGGGTCTTCACCTCTTGTGCAAAAGTTGTGGAATTTACGGTCATGTAGCTCGCAATTGTCCTACAGCGTCTGCACGGGATGAGAAAAAGTCCAAGGTGTCCTCTGCTAAAGAGGCTAACGATGTTGTTGAGGGTACGTCGAAGATTTTAGAATTGATGGTGGCGCCGACAAACATTATGCTGAATAAGGAAGGTTCTCAGGCTGAGGCGGAATTCAAGGCTAATGATTTGTATGGTGATTAGTTGGTTGTTAATAGAAAGAAGAATCAAGGGAGAAATTATGGCCCTAAAAATCAGGTGATTAACGTGAAGTCAATGGGTGGACCAAACAAGAAATTAAATGGCAAAGGTTTTTTTTTTCTCTCACTTAAATGAGTTGGAAAAAACGTTGGGTGATGATAATGAGAATTTGAGCATGGTCCCACAATTCCAACAAGGGGGAGGTGTGGAAAATAGTAAGGTTTGGACCAAGAGAAGTAAAAGGGCCCGTGGTACAGTTAGTATCTCAAAAGAGTCAAAGGAACCCAATAATAGTGGAATAATGAATCAGCCTCCTAAATTAATTGAGAAACAAACACGTCAACCCCCTCTTCAATTAGTTAGCCAGGGTCGGGTCGGTTCTACAACACAATCCTTAGTGTTTGGTGACAAATTAAATTCTGGGATTACAGGAAAAGAAGGTAACTTTGAAGCCTTCATGAATAGTGTCGCAAGATCAAGTCAGGGAGATACATCTCAAACCACCAAAGCCTAATGACTCATCGCGGAAGCAGCCCTGTAGTGTTCAGGAAGTCGAAAACGAGGATGAGATGGTGGTGGAGACTCCACTCTCCCATCAGTAAGTTCGCGCGGGCTTAGCCCCTTTTCTCCCCATTCTCTTTATGATGAATGCCTTTAAAAATTTCACAGTTCTGTCTTGGAATGTTAGGGGTTTTGCTAGTAAGAAGAGCAGAAACCATGTTCATGAGTTGATAAGTCGTTATAAACCAGACTTAGTAATTCTTGTAGAAACTCATATAGCTTTCTCGGCTGCCGAATCGTTCTGGAATCGTTAGAACTATGTGATGATTGATGTTCAGGATGTTCAAGGGCACTCAGGGGGAATTTGGGTTATGCAACGTAGAGGTTGTGATTTTAGTTTCACATCAGTTAGTAAAATGCAGCAATGTGTCAGTGTTATGGTTTCTAAAGGCAACGACAAATGGCTGTGTTCAGCGGTGTATGCTAGCCCTGTTTATACGGCACGTCCAGCTGTTTGTGAATATCTAGCGGATTTTTCGGATAATAACTCGCTTCCGTGGCTTGTTATTGGTGATTTTAATGACATTTTACTCCCTAGAGAGCAGAAGGGAGGAATTTTTTCAGTATCTAAGGCTGACATCTTTGCTAGAAACGTCGATAGATGTGGCCTTATTGATTTAGGGGCTTTTGGGACTAAATTCACTTGGCAAGGTCACCGCCGAGGAGGTAGAATTGTTCATAGAAGACTTGATAGGGGGTTGTGTAATCATGACTGGCGCATTAAATTTTCTGAAGCGACTGTTGAACATCTTGTACGGAGGCAGTCCGATCATAATCCGTTATTATTAAGATGCAACAATTATACGGGGGGTGTAGATGACCGACCCTTTCGGTTTCAAGCCACGTGGTTCACCCATAGTGAGTATCCTGCGTTGGTAAAAGAAAGTTGGGCTCGGGATATGAGAAATATTGTTCAGTGTCTGCAAAATGTGGCTCACGACTCTACAATTTTCAATAAAGAAGTGTTTGGTAATATTTTTGCTCGTAAGAAAGAGTTGGAGGTCAGATTGAGAGGAATTCAGAGAGCCTTGGAGGATATTGATTCAGCTAGACTTATGAGGCTTCAGAAAGACTTGTTGCTTGAGTATGAGAACATCTTGTTTCAGGAGGAAACTTTGTGGTACCAGAAATCTCGTGAACAATGGATTAAGCTGGGGAGTAGAAATACGTCATTCTTTCATGCGCAATCTATTATTCGGAGGAAACGAAATAAAATTCATGGTATTCGGTTAAGTTCAGGGGAGTGGTGTACTGACCCATACATTATGAGAAGTGAAGCCCTCAATTTTTTCAAGGAGTTATTTTGCACAAGACAATCTGTGATTAATAGCAACAATGAAAATAGTGTCCCAACCCTTGATGAGGAGGCAGTAGCTGAGCTGTCTAAACCAGTCACAAAAAAAGAGGTATATGATGCTTTGATTAGTATGAAATCTTTCAAGGCACCGGGGCCTGACGGATTTCAACCGATCTTTTTTAAATTATTCTGGGAAGATGTCGGTGATGATCTCTGGAATTTTATTAAACTTGCCTTTGATAATGGTAGGTACGACCCCAAAATTTGTGAGACTCTCATTGTGTTACTGCCCAAAGGTGAGAGTCAAACTACTTTCAAGGACTTTCGCCCAATCAGTTTATGCAATGTTACTTATAAGCTTATGTCAAAAAATTTGGTGAGTCGTTTGAGACCGTTCCTGGATGGTATTGTTAGCCCCCTGCAGAACAGCTTTATCTCGGGTAGGAGTACGAAAGATAATGCTATAGTGCTCCAAGAAGTTTTACATTCTATGCGAAAGTCGAAAAAGAAAAGTGGTGATATGGTTTTCAAACTTGACTTAGAGAAGGCCTATGATAGAGTTAATTGGAGTTTTCTTAAGGATACGCTAGTAAAATTCAACTTTCCGCCGAAAGTGGTCTCTCTTATCATGTTTGGTATTTCTTCTTCGTCTAATACTATTTTATGGAATGGGAGCAAGACTGAAGCTTTCTCTCCAGCTAGGGGGTTACGGCAAGGCGATCCCTTGTCCCCCTATTTATTTGTCCTGTGTATGGAGTGTCTTGGAGCGATGATTTCTAAATATGTTTGTGATGGTACTTGGAAGCCGATGCAAATTTCTAGAGAAGGTACCAAGCTCTCTCATCTTTTCTTCGCGGATGATGTTCTTCTATTTTCTAAGGCTACGACGACTTCAGCTCGGGTGGTTAAAGAAGTGTTGGATAATTTCTGTAGTTCTTCGGGGTTAAAAGTTAGCTTTGAAAAATCTAAGTTTTGTACTTCTGCAGGGGTGTGCCGGCAGCTGCGGGACAGGATAGGTGGGTCATCTCAAATTCGTCCCACTGATCGTTTTGACAAGTACCTCGACTTCAAGATGTTTTATGGTAAAGTGAGCAAGCAAGATTTTAGCGATATTTATGATAGAGTTTCCTCCAAATTGGCGTCTTGGAAAAGTAGACTGTTGAACAAGCCAGGGAGAGTGGTATTAGCGAATTCTGTAATCTCCTCTCTTCCTTCATATCATATGCAAATTAATTGGCTCCCGCAAGGTATGTGTGATGACTTAGATAAGACTGTTACACGTTTTATTTGGAAAGGCACGGGTGATACCGGTATACATCTAGTTGGCTGGAATAAAATTACCCAACCTCGTCGCTTTGGAGGACTTGGGGTTCGTATTGCCCGTTTACAGAATGTTTCCCTTCTTGGCAAACTTGTGTGGGAAATTCTTCACTCCCCGGCTAAATTATGGGTAAATCTCTTTAAAGAAAAATATTTAAAAGGGCGGTTTATTCTTAATATGTCGATTGCTGGTGGGTCGGTGGTTTGGAATTCGATATCGAAAGCCGTTTCTATGCTCCGTGACGGTTTTACTCTTCAGATTGGAGATGGTAGCTCTAAGTTTTGGTATGACTCGTGGGTGTACAAAAACAAGCTTTGCTCTATGGTGCCATTTGTGGATATTCATGACACATATTTGAAAATCAAGGAAGTGTGGGATAATGGAATGTGGAATTTTGATGACCTGTATACTAATATTCCAGATTCTGTGAAGGCTGCAATTACAAGAATTAAACCTTGTTTAGTTGACGATATCCCCGATGTGTGGGTATGGCAGGACTCAAGTTCCGGTATTTTCACTACTAAAGAGGCGTATGAGTGGTTGTTACAACCTGTTCCTGTTAATAGCCAAGAAAATTGGAAGTGGATTTGGAAAAGTAAACTCCCAGCCAATATTCAGTTTTTCATTTGGCAAATGTTACATAAATCCATTCCTACTCGAGGAGTTCTTAATCATCGCCGGGTATGTAGTTCTAATATTTGTCCTAGATGTTCAACAAGTCCAGAAACAATTGAGCACTGTCTGTTTTGGTGTGTTGACGCGATTGGTGTTTGGAAAGCCTGCGGGCTGGATAACATTCTTTTATCATTACAGAGCGGTGACCTCTTCAACTGGTGTAGGAGAATTAGTGTGGAATACGGTATAGTCGTGTTTATTATTTTGTGGGTTATTTGGTGTGCGAGAAACAACTTCCTCTTCAATGGTCGATGTGATAGTGTGACTGACAATGTCGCGAAAATTCTTTCTTTGAGAACCTTCTGCGACTCTGCCTTTGACACTCATCTGCTGGATGCATCTCATTCTTCCATCCCTCGGTACGTATCTTGGTCGCGCCCAGCTGTAGGGGCGATCTGTTTAAATGTCGACGGCAGCCTCTTGGGGTCGCTGCAATCTGCAGGTTTCGGAGGTCTATTTCGTAATAATACGGGCACTTTTCTTGGTGGTTTTTATGGAGAAGCGATGCAGCCCAATGTTTTATACGCTGAAATCATGGCTATCTTCCACGGCCTAGAGTTTTGTTGGAATAAGGGGTTCCATAATGTTGTGTGTTTGTCAGATTCTTTGCAAGCTGTCACCTTGATCAAGGAGGGTATTTTACCGTATCATAGCTTTGCGAATGAGCTTCAAAAAATTTGCCAGCTGATAAGAAGATCTTGGACTGTGGTTGTTGATCATACTCTGCGCGAGGGCAACAAATGTGCAGATTATTTGGCTAAGTTAGGAGCAGCTTCAAACTCTTCCTTAGTGCTCATTTCAGAGCCGCCTCTTGAGCTTGTCAGTCTTCTTCAGGCTGATGCTGGGGGTGTGCCGGTTGTAAGGATGTAGTCCTTTTGGTTTTTCTTTTATTTTCTCTCTTGTAACCAAAAAAAAACTCTTTTGTACTTTTAAATTTTTGAATAGTTTTTTGTACTCATGCTTGTAAATTTACAAAAACCTCTCCCACAAAAATTTAGAATTTTTTAATATAGCATGAGTTATTTATGAATTCTTAGGTGTAAAAAACTAAAAAATTGATATTTAATTCATTCCTTGTTAGAAAAATTTAAATTTTACAAAAGAGGTGCATATAATGTACTAACATTACCACGGAAAAAAAAAAACGAAGGATCAAACACATATTTAACCCAAAATTAATTAACCTAATTATTTACTGTTAGCATACAATGTTGTCTATCTGCTTTTGCTTTTTCTATTCTGCCAACGTGACAATATGAATAATCGATCTTAATTTTTTCATACATACCTTATTAAATTTGGCTTCTTGTCGTGACAATATGAATAATTATGTTTTAAAAACACCAAAGTGACATAGTCAGTGGTGGAGCTAGGCTCCAATGTTGAGGTGGGGGGGAGGTGGGGGGGGGGGGGCGCGATGGAGTTTGATTTTTTTTCTTTCTATAGGGTGTTAAAGATGCATAAATAGTTAATTTTTGTATGTCTTAATAACATATCAAATGAAGAAAAAAAAAACTAAAGCAAAATAACACTTTAAGTTCCCAGATTTATTTACAATCAAGAGAAACTAAAAAAATTATAAACATAACATTTTTTTTTAGTTAGTTAAACTTAGACACCCAGTTAGCAAAACATTAATTTGGAGAATTATTTTTATTAAAAACAAATAAATTCAATAAAAAAAAGATAAATATACGTAAACCAAAACTATTATTTCATAATTTATTGTGGTAAACTAATGACTAAAGGCAAATTTGCATCATTGCTTTTCAAAAAACCACAAAAAAGCAAAAAATGCAACTTATGGGATTTGAACTCATGACATTTATGTCACAAAACAGTTGGCTTACCAACTCGGCTGTATGCAATATTATAATAATTGCGCACGCTAACATATATATACCATAAAATTTAATAAATATATTTATATATATCATATACCTATTAAAAATGAAAATTTTGGGGCGGCCGCGGCCCTTCCCGGCCCACACATAGCTCCGCCCCTGGACATAGTAATATTCACGAATGCAAAACTCAAATAATCAATCAAATAAAAATATATGTATACTATGTTTGTTGGCTGAGAGACTCTTCTTTCAAAACAATAATAATTTGAATCTATATAAAGAGAAAAGGGAGAAGAGCACGTATTTTCTTGATTTTTCTTATTTGGCTTCTTCATAAATTAGATATCATTTCTTCTTGTTCTTGTATGGAACGGAGGGGGTATGCATTCGCTGTTGATGTATATGATTAACAAGTGAGTTGGATTGTTTTCTTTTTGTTTTGATGGGGGTGGTATTTATAGCTAGTTCTCTACTTTAGGCGGTAAGAGATCACGTTATGCTGAGTGGAGTTTAGGTCCTATTTATAGGGGAAATGGGGGTACCAATTGTCCATAATGCTTGATGATGAACGTGGGTGATAGACTGAATTGGAGTATGTGATGGACCTCATGGAAATTAAAGACAATTTGAGCCGCTCCTATGTTTATTGGGCTTAGACGAATAGGCCCTGGGCATTCCGCCCGTTACACATCTGTACCTCTTATTATAGTAGTCACCATGTTTAGATTTAAATGAAAGAGGAATTAAACAAATAGTAATAAAAATATGTAAAATTTTCTCTATATTGAAAGGTGAGAAACCAAAACATGAAAGAAGAAAATAAGATTATAAACATCTTAAACAAATATGTTCCAAATAAGATTACAAAAAGTTAAAAATAGAATTGAAATGCCTTTGAACAAAATGAAAATTAGAAACTATGAATCAAACATTGTATCTATACTTAGCATATTGATGGTCCTCTTGTCGCATTCATTTCAAAATCTAGAAATATATTGTGAAGCTCCAAAACAAAATCAAATCCATCCAAACAGAATTCAAACAATATAAGCCATGTGTTCACTTAAAAAAAAGGTTTGTAGTATATACACATGTCATTCACAAAGATAGTTTTAAGTTGTTTTGTGCATCCACATTGTGCAATTTAGATTGAAAACCCCAACACAGTAAATCTTGTTTATCAATTTGTACAAATTAATCAACACAGTCTTATGTCCTTGTCATCATCCCTTAATAATCCCTGATTGCTACTATATGAGAAGCATATGTGGCATTTACTAAAAAATAATCCGAATCAATGGCTAAACTTGAAGTAAAAAATTGATGAACATAGTAGAAAAAAAATATTTTGATAGGAACAAAAAAATTGATCAATAAAATTACCAAAATAATTAATTGTTGCACTGAATCTGAAATAAAAAGAGAAAAGATGAAATTACCTTTTTCGTGTCTTTTGCTCAAAAATTTGAACCCCTAAACAAAGTACAAATTAAAATAAAATTATTTTTGTTAATTAGATCTACTTCTTTTGATTACGGGTTTGTGTGATTGGGAATTGAAAAAGAAATTACATGCAAATACTCTCACATGGCAATGCACTTAGAAATTTAAAAAGTATGGCGTCAAAAGAATGATTTCATAATTTCATAAAGGAATGATTTAGCAACACAAATACCATAATTATTCATTACTCCCTCCGTTACAATATATAAGCAAAAATGCACTTTCTAGATTCATTGTATAATTAATGTATCTAGACAAAATATTGTCCAGATACATTAATTATATATACAATGAATCTAAAAAGTGCATTTTTGCTTATATATTGTAACGGAGGGAGTATGTATCATGTGTTTTGTTGGAACAAAATTGGTTTGTACAATTATCTCTAAAGTTTTGATGATAACAAAGTATTCAAAAAACAAATTGGATATGCTAATATATGTTCAAGTGTGCAGGACCATAGTTTAAAATTATTAATCAAGTCAAATGAGTATATAAGAGCACTAAAAATATTAAAGAGAAGCTGAAGTTCTGGATCAGAAACAGAAACATGAGGTTCTGATGAGTTAGAAGCTGAAGAAATGTCTCAGGCTTTGAAGGCTCATAAGCTATTTGAAGACTCAACTTCTGAAGGTCATGTCAGCATCAGAAGCCTTTGAAGGGTCACTATCAGACTCCGAGTCAAAAATCCAACGGCATTAACCATATCAAGAAACATTCCAACGTCCAAAATCAAATTTTCTCAATGACTCTAATTTGTGCAAAGTATACTCTTCAACAACTCTTTACTTTCCTCTATATAACAAAGCAAAGACTTGAAGAAAAGATTGATCGACTTTCTGAATATTCAAGCTGAAATTCTATCAAAATTAAACACAAATTTAATTTCGAATTTTTATCAACTTTTTATCTTAGAAATTTCTAAGTCTTCAGAATCGTTCATTGTATTGATACACCTTTGATTGTATATCAAGTGTAGAACACCTATATCTTTATTTGATTAAGTTAGATTGTGAAGTCTCTTGCTTGTGTGCTTGAGCATTGGAAGTCTCTTGTTGTGTGCTTGAGCATTTATAATATTTGATGAATATAGTGAAACTTCCTCGAAAGTGCACGGAGACTAGACTACTCTCTATTTGGGAGAAAAACTAACATAAAATTGTTTTGTGTCTCTCTCTTTCTCTTTTGTCTCTGTTTCAAATTCATTTAAACACTTGGTCAAATTCTACACATAGTTCAGAATCTGACTAGCTCAAACACTTGTGTTTTTTTTCACCTTCATATTTCTCCAACGAGTTTTGATACCCTTAAAAATAATTTACTGCTTAATTTAAGATCACAATTAAAAATGGAACATAAGCAGTATTTCAAACACTTAATCTTCAGGTCTGATATCTTGTAAAGAGGATAAATTTATACCCAACTTGAGAAGTGGATGCCAAGAGTAGAACATGGATGATATCTAAGCATCTACCATAATACCATTCCAAGAGTAACCTTCAACAATCATGTGCTTTAGTCTTAATGAGACGATGAAAATGAGAAGGTTAGTTTTGTTTTACAAAATTCTTCTTTAAACGAAGGCATAAGTTTGCCAATTTTATACAAACTGACTTTCGTTCTTTTCTTCTTCATCTCCTATATACATATATTCTTTTCTTCACCGCTCTTTGTAGTTTCCTTCATCTTTAAAGAGGTGCTTCACTAACATGCTTCTATTCCTTCCCCAAACAACCTCTATATATATATATGCTAGTAAACTCACAATTTCACTTACATATTCTTAGAATTGGGTATTGGGCCTAACTCATCCTCACAAAACCTGCTTGTAAGGTGAGGATTGCTCTTCACTTATAAACACATATTCAGTATTCAGACCATCTCGCAACCGATGTGAGACTTCTTAACACACCCCCTCGCGCCCAGCACTATTGGGCTTGGAGCGCGGATATAAATTGTGGATGGCTCGATCGATAGCAGGCGGTCATGCGGTGGATGACCCGATCGATAACAGGCGGCCATCGGAAATGTCCCAGCGAATCGTGGATAGGCTCTGATACCATCTTAGAATTGGGTATTGGGTCTAACTCATCCTCACAAAACCGGCTTGTAAGGTGAGGATTGCTCTTCACTTATAAACACATATTCAGGCCATCTCGCAACCGATGTAGGACTTCTTAACACATATAAACAACTTCTATTCCCTCCCCTACAATATGCAAGTTACAATTTTGGCCCATATTTATATAAGTTACATACGAAAAGAAAAGTAAAAAATTATATCAATATCGAAAAGTTTATATCAAATAGATTCAATTGTTAGAATCTCTCTAATAAATTTTAATTTTTCAAATGGATTTCACTATCAAGATCATAAGAGTTTAAGGGTGTGTTTGGTTCGAAGTAGATGAAGGGGAGGGGAGAGGAGGGAATATTTTTAATGATTTGTGTTTGATTCAATTTTTAGGAGTGGAGCAAAATCCCTCATAAACCCAGTTTTTGCATTCCTCCAAATTGGGGGGATTTGGAGGGGAGGAGAGGGGAGCTATTTAAATAATTATTAAATTGACTTAATTATCCTCAATATATTTCAAAATTCCAAAATTATCCTTATTTTAATTTTTATTAATAGGTTACCTATATATTACTGTTATTGTTATTTTTTATGTGTAAAAAATAAATTTTGTTTCTCGAAGATAAACCATGTAAAAGAAAATCTCTTATCTTTGATAATTGATTGTCTATCAAATCGTGGACATGTCGTCCTTGATAATACGATAAAAACAATTTTGAATATGAACTGGGAGAGATAGCAATTTATCCTCAGTGGCAACAATATATTTATGCTAAATCACGTCACTGACTACTTATTTTTTCTTACTTTTTTTTCAAGTCACTTGCTTATATATATTTCTGTCAAAAAAATGTTGATTAAATAAATACCAAGTTGTTTTATATATTTATGTTGATTATATAAATACTTTTATAGTTAGACGAACCATCTAGATCGAGAAATTGTTACCGAGTGAAAATTATTTTTATTTGAAAATGAGTTTTAAGGGTAAAAAAGTAAATTGGTTTTAAAATACCTCATCCCCCCTTTTGAACCAAACATGTATTTAACCAAAATCCCCCACCTCCCCTCATCTCCCTCTCTTTTGAACCAAACATATATTTAAATAAAATATTTCCCTCCCTTCCCTTCTGTTGAACCAAACAGACTGCAAATCTACATTAAAATTTAGCTATAATAATTATATTATTTATTTATTTATTTTAACACATATCAAAGCACGCACACTAGTGCATGCACACATACTAAGTAAAAACGATTGATGGCCTTCAAATTTTGGTGCCCTATGCAATCGTTCCTTTCGAACACCTCCGGAACCCTACTGCCTAAAAGAAAAGTTGACAAATACAAACCAAACATTAGAGGTTTATATTCCTTCTATTCTATCAAGTGTTCATTTGTAGCTAAATAATATATACTTTCTTTAATAAAGGCGAAAATTTGTCTTTTTGTGAAAAACCGACTCTTCTATCTTTTCTTTTTCATCACATATATATATATATATATATATATATATATATATATATATATATATATATATATATATACACACTAGTCCCTGTGCACATTTACACGAAAACAGATATTAAGATCAAACACTTCTTAATTATAAATTACAATCACTTCTGCCATTAGTCGTGCTCCACATGTGATAGCTAATAGTAAAAATATGTATGAATGACACACGGACATTTCCTTTCAATTGTTCATAATATGCAGAGGACTAAAAATGTAAAATCATTTGATAATTTTCAGAATTCAAACTCTCTATCGAGGCTGCTATCAGCATAAGTAGTATTAGTTTAACTTAACTAGAGTTACAATATTGGTTTAGTATCAGCATAAGTAATATTAGTTTAACTTAACTAGAGTTACAATATTGGTTTAGTCTTGTCCATAGTTAGTTACAGGATATAATACAACCACTTCATTTTCATCTTTTCATATATTGAGAATTATTGTAACTGTACTGCAACATTCATTCAGTTATTCTTTCTATATTGAATGGCATTCTTCTATTTGGATCCTCTCATCAACATGGTATCAGCGCTCATGTGAGTTCTGGTGGCCATTGTTTGCTTTCTTCGTGCGATTGTTTGTTCCGTTTCCTCAAAGGATTAAATGATAAATTCTCACATTGTAAATCGCAAATTATGATGTTGAACCCTCTCCCTGATATTGATCATGTATTCTCACTTGTGATTCAACAAGAACGTGAAATGATTGGATATGATTGTAGTCCTAATACACATGATGTGGAATCTGCACTTGCAATGCAAGTTAACGCGCAACAAAGTAATTCCACTAGTAAGAGTGGTCCGTACAATAAAGGGAAAGGACACGGTTATCCTAAGGGAACAAATCGCATTTGTACGAACTGTGGTATGAAAAATCATACTGTTGATTCTTGCTACCAGATTATTGGTTATCCTCCTAGTTATAAGCAAAACAAAGGGAAGAATCAACAATCTCAGGTTAATGCCACTTCAAATGCTTCTGGTCCTTCAATTGCGTCTTCATCACAGGTTGTGTCTTCACCATCTCAATTTGGTTTTACTCAAGAGCAATATCAAGGCATTATTGAAGCACTCCAACAATCAAAAATACATTCCCAACCAAAAGCCAATTCCATTACAACTTCCCCTTTTGTCCTTCATTCTCCTTCCTCTCACAATAATGGTAAGAATTCTAATTTTTGGATTTTAGACACTGGAGCAATTGATCACATTACATTTCACCTTGCCTCTTTTACTACTCATCATAACATTGTTCCTGTACCTGTAACCTTTCCAAATGGTTGACAAATTTTTGCTTCAATTGCTGGTAGCATTGTTATTTCACCTTTCCTTACATTACATAATGTCCTTTACATCCCTACATTTCATGTGAATCTTATTTCTGTCACTAAGCTAGCTGCCACAAATAATTGTCATTTGAACTTTACCCCTAATGTTTGTCACATTTTGTAGAACCATTCCATGGAGACGATTGGTACAACTAAGCTTCAAAGAGGATTGTATGTGATAGACACTGGTGTTGTTACCCCGCATTGTAATTCCATTCTTTCAAATTCTTTTACTATTTGGCACTCAAGATTAGGCCATGTATCTGATTTTGGTATGCAAGCTATTTCTAAACAGTTTCCATTTGTACCTTGTAAGAATAATATGCCTCCTTGTGATTCTTGCCATTTTGCAAAGCAAAAGAAATTGCCCTTTCCTAATAGTGTTAGTGTTTCCTCAGCCCCTTTTGATATCTTACATTGCTGACCTATGGGGGTCCCTACTCTACTACATCTGTTTTGGGTCATAAATATTTTCTTACTCTAGTAGATGATTACTCTAGATTCACTTGGATCATCTTTCTCAAAACCAAGAATGAAACTAGAAACAGCCTTATACACTTTATTGCTTACTTAGAAAATCAGTTTAGCACTACTCTTAAATGCCTTCGATCTGATAATGGCACTGAGTTTGCCTTATCTGATTTTTTTCTTTCTAAAGGGATTATTCACCAAAAGTCCTGTGTTGAAACCCCCCAACAAAATGGGGTGGTTGAGCGAAAACATCAACACATTTTGAATGTGGCTAGATCTCTATCTTTCCATTCCAAAATTCCAATTACTATGTGGAATTTCAGCATTCAACATGTTGTGCACATTATTAATAGACTTCCAAGTCCTCTTCTAAACTCAAAATGTCCTTACGAGCTTTTGTTCAAAATCCCCCCCTCTCTCATCCACCTTAAAATCTTTGGTTGTTTGAGTTATGCAACTACTTTACAAGCCCATCGCACAAAATTTAACTCTAGAGCTTGAAAATGTGTTTTCATTGGTTACAAGGATGGTACCAAGGGTTACATTCTTTATGACCTACATTCCCATGATTTTTTGTCTCACGAAATGTTGTTTTTTATGAGAATCATTTCCCTTTTAAAGATTCCTCAGCTTCTCTAACTGTCCCCACTACTACTCTTGACGACCCATTGGATATTCCTCCTACCTCTTATGATGAATCTTCTATTTTACCCACTATACATGACAACAACATTACAGATATTAACCCCATTCCTGTCAGCCCAGCTAGCATGCCTGACACTGACATTGCTGACACTATTGTACCCAGTCATGTTTCCGTCCCCTCTACCATAACAGCACCTACCCCCTCTCCTAATGACTCTGTCACATCTGACCAGATGCAGTCTTGTCTTGACCCTACTTCTACTCTTATTCCACCTCTCCCTAGTAGGGTCTCTACCCGAATTAAAAAGGCTCCAGGATACGTGCAGGACTATCACTGCAATGCTATTTCAAGTTGTACCAATGTGTCTTCAAGTAACATTGCTAACTCTCTTTCTTCTGTACTTTCTTATGATCATTGTGCTCCATCTTATAGGCATTTTTGTTGCTCTATTTCTGCTACTGTTGAACCAAAAACATATACCCAGGCCTCTAAATTTGAATGTTGGAGGAAAGCAATGGATGTTGAAATAGCAGCTCTTGCAGAAAATCAAACTTGGACTGTTGTTGACCTTCCTCATGGTAAAGTCCCAGTTGGATGTAAATGGGTTTATAAGATAAAGTACCATGCTAATGGGTCTATAGAGAGATATAAGGCTCGGTTAGTTGCCAAAGGCTACACTCAAATGGAAGGGGTGGATTATTTCGACACTTTCTCGCCGGTTGCTAAAATTACCTTTGTTCGTGTATTGTTATCTGTGGCTGCCATTAAAGGTTGGCATCTTGAGCAGTTGGATGTCAACAGCGCTTTTTTACATGGTGACCTCAATGAAGAGGTATATATGTCTCTTCCTCCTGGCTATGATCATTCTCCCTCTAAGGTTTGTAAACTGAATAAGTCCTTATACGGTTTGAAACAAGCCAGTCGTCAATGGTATGCCAAGCTTTCTTCTGCTCTAATTTCTTTAGGATATGTGCAGTCACAAGCTGATCACTCTCTCTATGTTAAATCCACTGACCTTTATTTTACTGCTCTACTGGTTTATGTTGATGATATAGTGCTAGATGGTACCTCTATGGCTGAAATCAAATCAGTAAAACTATTTTTAGACCACCATTTTCGCATTAAAGATCTTGGTCAGCTTCGTTATTTTTTGGGTTTAGAGATTGCAAGGTCTTCTTCAGGTATTTTTCTTAATCAAAGAAAATACACCCTTGAGTTACTAGAGGATACTGGGTTCTTAGGTGCCAAACCTGCTTCTACTCCCTTTGATCCTCATACCAAGTTATCCATTAATGATGGACCTCCTCTAGATGACCCGTCTTCTTACAGGAGATTGATTGGCCGACTGCTGTATCTGACTAATACCCGACCTGACATCTCTTTTTCAGTTCAACATCTTAGCCAATATGTCTCAAATCCCCTTGTTCCTCATTACCAGGCTGCTACTAGAATTTTGAGGTATTTGAAATCCTGTCCAGCAAAAGGGATTGTGTTTTCTAGTTCTAGTCCTTTGAAGCTTCATGGGTTTGCTGATTCCGATTGGGCTAGATGTCCTGACACGAGGAAGTCGATTACTGGTTATTGTGTACTACTAGGTACTTCTCTCATTTCTTGGAAGTCCAAGAAGCAAAATACAGTGTCTAGATCTTCTACTGAGGCAGAGTACAGGGCATTAGCCTCCTTGACTTGTGAGTTGCAGTGGCTGCAATACATTTTTCAGGATCTCCATATCAAGTTTCCTCAAGCAGCTTCTGTGTATTGTGACAGCAAGTCAGCCATTTACCTTGCTCATAATCCTACCTTTCATGAACGCAGCAAACACATCAAATTGGATTGTCATTTTATTCGTGAGAAGTTGCAATCCAAGCTCCTTCACTTGCTTTCGGTCCCTTCGCGTTCTCAACTAGCCGACGTGTTTACTAAACCTTTACACTCACCTTCTTTTTCCTCTTTGTTGTCCAAGTTGGGACTATGTAGCATACATAGTCCAACTTGAGGGGAGCTATCAGCATAAGTAGTATTAGTTTAACTTAACTAGAGTTACAATATTGGTTTAGTATCAGCATAAGTAATATTAGTTTAACTTATTAATCTCAAAAAAATAAATAAAAAATAAATATTAGTTTAACTTAACTAGAGTTACAATATTGGTTTAGTCTTGTCCATAGTTAGTTACAGGATATAATACAACCACTTCATTTTCATCTTTTCATATATTGAGAATTATTGTAACTGTACTGCAACATTCATTCAGTTATTCTTTCTATATTGAATGGCATTCTTCTATTTGGATCCTCTCATCAACAGCTGCCACCAAAGCCATCATCCATGCAAGGAAGTGATCCTCATGTTTTGTACCGGCATTCGATAACTTTGGATAATTGTCAAGTGACATTACACAGTTGTCGGTAAGCTTCTGTCTGGTAGAACAAGACAAAGAAGATGATAAGAAGTTTTGACATAGAGAAAATTTAAGTTGTTTAACAGAATTGAAGTCGTAGGGGAAGGAACAAAGTTGCTTGAATCTAAATGAAATGTTAAGTTTGATATGTATATATAGAGGTTGTTCGTTTTAGAGAAAAGAATACATAAATGAAATGTTAAGTTTGGTATGTATGTATATATAGAGGTTGTTCTTTTCAGAGAAAGGAATATTTATCTATAAATGTAGGGGATGAAGAAGAAAAGAAAAAAAAAAGTGAGTTTTGTCTAAAAACGGTAAAGTATGAAAAGAAGAATCAACGGAACTAACCTTCTCATTTCCTGCACTTGATTGTTGAAGGTTGCTTTTGGAAGATGGTTATATGTTCTTCTCACAGTAGCTACAAAGTCACACTTGATAGAATAGAAGGAATAACCGCACAAAGCACCCAAATTTTAGGCTGGAGGATTTCGAAGGATGTTCGAGAGGAACAACCGCATAGGGCACCCAAATTTTAAGGGCATCAATTTTTTTACTTAGTATGTGTGTATGTGCTTGCGTGCGTACGTGCGTGCGTGTAATAATAAATAAATTATATAATTATTATAACTAAACTTTAAAATAGACTTAGACTCTTATGATCTTGATAGTGAAATCTATTTAAAGATTTAAAATTTATTGAAGAGATTCTAACAATTGAATCTACTTGATTTTTTAACAAAATCAGCTCTACCTCAAAATTCGACATTTATATCAAATATTTTTTTCCAAACACTAGAATATTAATAGAACGAAAGATAGAAATTAAATTTGAGCCATGTAATTTATTTAATATCAGTGGTTAGGAATGAAAATACAGATTAACTACAAAGACTATCTCCCTAAGTCAGTCTTCTATATAAATTATGTAACCTTACACCACATGATACAATAGAGAATATAAATGCAATAAATATATCATTATAAATGTATCTATACATCCTCCAAGCAATGAAGCTACCATGGCTACCGAGGCTGCCACCAAAGCCCTTTAAAACCCTTTGAAACTACTCTCTTCATAATTTAGGAGTTGGGGATTATACCTTTAAAACCCGAGCAATCTCCTTGCTCAATTGTCATCCCCCTAACATATCCCATATTATTTCTCTCCTAGCCCAAGTCCATTTGATTATGTCCCACTTGATTGTAATGTTTCCATTAGGATCAAGTGGGTCATAAGCTTGTGTGTGGTAGAACAACACGAAGAGAAGAAGATTAGAAGCTTTGACATTGTTTGGAAATGAGAGAAAATTGAAATTGTTTAATAGAATTGCATGGAATGGTGAGTTTGATAAGATGTTTATATAGAGGTTGTTCAGGTAAGTGAAGGACATTACTACGAATATGAAGAAAGGAGCCATTATTCGAAGGAAGCTACCTATGGGTGAGAAAGGGTTTCAGAGAAAAGAATATTGTATACATAAATGTAGATGATGAAGAAGAAAAGAAAGAAAGTGAGTTTGTATAAAAACGGCAAAGAAGAATCAATGGAACTAACCTTGTCATTTCCTGCAATTGATTGTTGAAGGTTGCTCTTCTTTGAAAATGCTTAGATGTTCTTCTCATCATCATCAGTACAAGACCTGAGTTGGGAAGCATCGAGTTCTGAGTCAAATGTGTTCTGACTTCTGAGTTGGAGAGAAGAAGAAGAGGTTGTCATTCAAATTCTATCTGTTTGTTTTAATGTGCCATGTGTCAGTCTCTTTTTATTAAATTATTATTAGTATGTGTTTTTAATTATATTATTATTATTATTATTAGTATATGTGTTTTTATTCAACCAAATTAATTAATATAGTAGAAATTAATTATTATTAGTATATGTGCTTTAAGATAAACTGATTTTAGAGTGCATAATGAAATTTATTTAATATCAGTGGTTAGGAATGAAAATACAAATTAATGTGAAAATACAGATTAACTACAAGGACTATCTCCCTAAGTCAGTCTTCTATATAAATTATGTAACCTTACACCACAGGATTCAATAGAGAATATAAATGCAATAAATATATCATTATAGATGTATCTATACATCCTCCAAGCAATGAAGCTACCATGGCTACCGAGGCTGCCACCAAAGCCATCATCCATGCAAGGAAGTGATCCTTATGTTTTGTACCGGCATTCGGTAACTTTGGATAATTGTCAAGTGGCATCACACAATTGTCGTTGTTGAAGTAGATTGTCCTGGGAAAGGCCCACCCACTTTCGAAAGTAAATATAGATTTATCCTTTCGAAAAAGCAACTCGGTTTAGGCATAACCAGCAGGACCAATTTGCAGGAGTAGATCATTGTAAGATTTAACTCCCCAAAACAATGTTGTATCATCTGTTAAAAGAAATATAATGTTACACACTTATTAGGATACATAATGTTCACACATTAAGGAAAGGAAATATTACTAATACTTATTTATGGAAGACCCGTAGGGAGAAATTGACTTGTAGTTGAAGCTGAAAACTTGAGTTAAATTGTCCAAATTTGGATGTCGGACAACCAAATTCCAATCAGAATAATTAATCCAATTGAAATCTTTTTATTGTCAGTTTCAACCGCTAATAGTCCTTCTAGATTGATTTTGGCAGTCGCAGGAACATGTTGGGCCGAGAACAATGTTCTTATTGTAGAAAGCTGAAAGGGCGACACAACATTTTGGAGTGTTCTCTGTAGAAATTGTGAATATGTGCAGATAACACTTTGTCACTGCAACAAATAAGATAATATCAAAATCATTAGCTACACAGGTAACTATTACTAACAATTTAACAAATATTGCCTACAACAAATGGGAAGAAAAAAACTTTGGAACTTACTGAAAGCTTGATTGGATCTCCTTTGGCTGTGTGATATAAATTTAGAAGGTTCCACCAATTTTGTCGGTCCACACGTAAAGTTTTTGGCAATTGAACTGTTTTGGTAGAGGTGCCAGCTCTACCGACAATCACTTTAAATGTGGTAACCGAATTATTTGGATCAATCCCCAAGCACTGAGCCCACCCCCTTTGCAATAGTTAGTATACTGTTGATTGTAGGGGGCGTCAGGCAACAAATCAACCACTATTGGTTGCTTCTTACATGAGTGGGGTATTATACCTTTAAAACTCAAGCAATATCCTTGCTCAATTGCTATTCCACCTAATAAATTTTTTACTTAGTATATGCGTGTGTGTTAAAATAAATAAATTATATAATTATTATAACTAAATTTTAAGTTGTTTAACAAAATTGAAGTTGTAGGGAAAGGAACAGAGTTGCTTGAATGTAAATGAAATGTTAAGTTTAATATGTATATATAGAGGTTGTTCATTTCAGAGAAAAGAATACATAAATGAAATGTAAAGTTTGATATGTATATATAGAGGTTGTTCTTTTCGGAGAAAAAAAATACGTATCCATAAATGTAGGGGATGAAGAAGAAAAGAAAAAAAAAGAGCGAGATTTGTCTAAAAACGGTAAACTATGAAAAGAAGAATCAATGGAACTAATCTTCTCATTTCCTGCACTTGATTGTTAGAAGTTGCTTAGATGTTCTTCTCATCGGTAGCTACAAAGTCACACTTGATAGAATAGAAGGAATAACCATGGCACCCAAATTTTAGGCTGGAGGATTACAGAGGATGTTCGAGAGGAACAACCGCACAGGGCACCCAAATTTTAAGGGCATCAATTTTGTTACTTAGTATGTGTGTATGTGCTTGCGTGCGTGCGTGTAATAATAAATAAATTATATAATTACTATAACTAAATTTTAAAATAGACTTAAACTCTTGTGATCTTAATAGTGAAATATATTTAAAGATTTAAAATTTATTGGAGAGATTCTAACAATTGAATCTACTTAATTTTTTAACAAAATCAGCTCTACAACAAAATTCGACATTTATATCAAATATTTTTTTTTCCAAACATTTATACCAACGGAATTTATACATTTATTTATTAAATCAAATTAATTGATACCAACGGGTGTTCATAATTTGGGTTAGGTTGGACAATAAATCAACAATTGTTGGTTGTTTCATACACGAGTGTGGATGATTCCATTTAAAATGAACAATTTCCCTGTTTAGTTGTCATCCCTCCTAACATATCCCATATGATCTCCTTCGGCCATGTTCATCCCAATGACCATATTTTTTGTGACGTCCTTATGTGGCGATATTGTTGGTAATAGTTTGTTAGACATCAAAATAGTTAAGGGACAAAAATAAAAAATAAAGTACATTATTTTTTTAGAAACAACAAATATATTGATGCCCTTAAAATTTTGAGCGATTCAATTTTGCCACCACCAAGCCGTAGTATTTAGTATTATTTCAACTTGTTCGAGCTTTTAAATCCGTTTATGTCGCCGTGTTAAAATCCATCTAATTTCTTCGTGAATGCCTTCAAAATGTTTGGCTAGAAATGACAGTAAATTTGCTGCTTTTTGTCATAGTAAATTGTTGGTGCAAAATTTCGTTACCATGTTGGCTGGATCGATTCTTTCGCCCATAAGTTAGTAATAATATAACATAAGTCAATAATTTTCTGTCCATATACACAATTAATATCTCAACCAGCTGCAGCAGCTGACTCTTTTCACATCCTTTAGGAAATTTACATATGTAAAGAATTATCACAGCATGCCAACTCGAAAGCAAAGTTTCAATGTAACTTTAAAATCTTAAAAATACAATACAGGAACATGTTTCAATTTCAACATAAACCACCGCTAAAGGTTGTGTTACTTGTTATAGAATGAGGGAAGAACACAAAGGAAGGTGAATTCAGCTCACTCTCACTCATCTTAGGTGAGATTTTTTAAAGAAAAAAGTTATCAACCCTTGCTTGAAAATGGAATGTGATGGCTCTCAGTAATATGAGAATTAACTAAAGAGGTAAAAATGATTCATTGAATTGATTGAATGAGTGAAACAGTACATAAGCTCCATATATATAGGAGTGTTAACAAGGCTAACTATCTGTTAGTGAAGTAACTAACTAATTACTGCTAAACTAAGTGGTTAATACAAGTTGGTTAATCTTCTTTATTATCAGTAGCATCTACATGGTGTAATACGCCCCCACAAGTTGGAGATTGGTAAATATCTAGCAGTCCCAACTTGGATAGCAGTAAACTGAAAGGCTGAGGCAAGAGAGCTTTAGTGAAAAAATCAGCAAGTTGATGCTTAGAGGGAACCGGTAATAGCTTCATAAGGCCAGAATGGAGCTTTTCGCGTACAAGATGGCAGTCGATCTCAAGATGTTTTGTACGCTCATGAAAAACGGGATTGGCCGCAATATGAATGGCACTATGATTGTCGCAATAAAGGACTGGTGGTTTGATGGTGGTAACATGTAAATCTCTGAATAGGTATAAGATCCATTGAAGCTCGCAAGTGGCAGCAGCTAGAGCGCGATATTCAGCCTCAGAAGAAGAACGCGAGACAGTCAATTGTTTCTTCGTGCGCCAAGAGATCAAAGACTTGCCAAGGAAGAAACACTGGCCAAAAATGGAACGTCGAGTATCCTTACAGCCGGCCCAATCAGCGTCAGAGAAACCAACCAAATGAAGAGAAGAATCTCTCGGAAAAAAATGCCGCGACCAGGACAAGATTTTAAGTAACGAATAACACGTGTAGCTGCATTGTAGTGACAGGTGGTAGGTGCTGAGAGAAATTGGCTGAGTTGTTGGGTGATGAATGTGATATCAGGCCTCGTAGCATTCAAATAAAGCAAACGACCAACCAAACGACGATATGAAGAAATGTCTTCAAGAGCAGGACTGGAATCAGCATGTAGTTTGACAGAAGGATCAGAAGGCGTAGTGACGGGCTTAGATCCTAAAAGACCAGAGTCAGTGATGAGGTCTAGGCAATACTTGCGTTGACAAAGGGATATGCCAGCTTTGGAGTGAGCAACCTCAAGCCCAAGGAAATACTTGAGTTTACCAAGATCCTTAATCCGAAAACTGTGATGTAGAGCAGTTTTGATGGAAACAATGTCAGCTAGTGAAGTGCCTGCAATAATAACATCATCAACGTATACAAGAAGGACGGTGAAGGATGATGATGTCTGTCTGGTGAAGAGAGAGTGATCTGCAGAAGCTTGTTTGAAACCAAGATTAATTAAAAAAGAGGTGAGCTTCTCATTCCATTGGCGGCTTGCTTGCTTGAGGCCATATAAGGATTTGATCAATTTGCATGCTTGGGTAGGTTTGTAACCATGAACACCAGGAGGTATAGACATGTAAACATCTTCCTTCAAATCACCGTGGAGAAACGCATTGTTAACGTCCAATTGGTGAATAATCCAATTGTTGATGGAAGCGAGAGCAATAACAGTTCGAACAGTCGTTAATTTAGCAACCGGGGAGTATGTATCGAAATAATCGAGGCCCTATACTTGATTGTACCCCTTTGCGACTAAACGAGCTTTGAAGCGTTCAATGGATCCATCAGCATGACGTTTAATTTTGTACACCCACCTACAGCCAATAGGCTTCACGTCGGGAGGTAAATCCACAATTTGCCAAGTTCCAGTATTTTCAAGAGCCAGCAACTCAGTTTTCATAGCTTGGTTCCAACATTCAAACTTACTAGCTTCAGCATAGGATTTGGGTTCAGTTTGGTGAGACAAAGTACATGCATAATGATAATGAGAAGGAGACAAGTTAGAATAAGAAAGAAATTTAGACAAAGAATAAGGAGTACCTGTGGATGATGGATGTGATGATACATTGGTGGAATTACAAACATAATCATGCAAGTGAGATGGTGTGTATTTGGTACGGGTAGATTGGCGTGGTAAAACGGGAGGGGCAGGGGCAGTGGAGGTGCAAGGTACAAGGGGTGTAGTGGTAGAAGAGTCAGAAACACATGGTGGAGGGTTGGTGGTGTTACAAGGTTCAGTTACAGAGAGGGAGGAAGGAAAGTAGTCCCAAGTGGGAGTGGTGGAGGAGGAAGAGGTAGGATAAGGAAGAATATGTTCGTGAAATGTGACATGGCGTGATACGAAGATTTCTCTGGAATTAAGATCAAGTAAAACATAACCTTTGTAACTATTGGTATAACCAAGGAAGAGGCTTTTGCGAGCTCTAGGGTCAAGTTTGGTCCTATGAGTGGTTAGAGTAGAGGCATATCATAGTGATCCGAACACTTTAAAGGAATTAATGTCAGGAAGTTTGTCAAAGAGGTTAAAATATGGAGAGGATTTGTGAGGAATTGGTGAGATGACACGATTTATAAGGAATGTAGCGTGTAATAGGGCATAAGACCAGTATTGTTTGGGGAGTTTGGATTGATACAATAAGGCTCTGCCCACATTCAGAATATGTTGGTGTTTACGTTCGACACGGCCATTTTGTTGGGGTGTTTCGACACATGACTTTTGGTGTATAATTCCTTTGGAATCATAAAAGGAAGTAAGCATGAACTCAGGTCCATTGTCGGAACGGATAAATTTAGGGGTTATATGATATTGATTTTCAATCATAATGATGAAAGATTGTAGTTTATGAGGAACTTCAGCTTTGGTTTTTAACAATAAAATCCAAACAAATCGTGTATAGTCATCAACAATGGTAAGGAAATATTTGTGGCCATGAACAGATGATACAGCTAAGGGACCCCAAATGTCACAATGTAAAAGCTCAAATTTAGATGTAGCAATAGAACTACTCAATACAAAAGGTAATTTTCGTTGTTTAGCATAATGACACACATCACAAACAGCTTTATTGTCAATACTAATGGAAGGATACAAAGTAGACATATGGGAAATTCTATTATTAGAAGCATGGCCTAGTCTAAAATGCCAAAGGGCAGAAGTAGGAATGGTGTGAAGCTGAGTAGCAGCATTATTGATGGAGGGTTGTAAGCAGGGAGCTTGGGTAGCAAAAAAAAAAATCATTCACTTGCAGTTTGTATAATCCATCCACATGATCACCCAAACCAATCATCCTCTTGGATTTCACATCCTGTAAGATACAAGTAGAAGCATTAAACAAAACACAACAATTAAGAGAAGTGCAAAGCTTAGCAACAGAAATGAGGTTAAGTGTAAAGGAAGGGGAATAAAGCACATTAGACAGGTAAAGGTGTGGTGAAAAGGAAATGTTACCAGCATGTTCAACAAGAACAGAATTACCATTTGGTAACTTGACCTGAATAGGTTTAATGCGATAAAAAGAAGTAAACCATTGCATAGATGAACAAATATGATCTGATGCACCAGAATCTAGTAGCCAATGTGAAGAATCAACATGAATAGAACATGTGAAAGAAGATATACCTGAGGAAGGCTCAATTGGTGAAAGACCATGAGCCATAGAGATTTGATTGGCACTAGATGAGGGAGTAGAGGTAGAAGGTTGTGCTGAAGCTGGTAAATTTACTTGTTGTAACAAAGCCATAAGCTGATGAAACTGATCTTGAGAAATAGTGTTGTTAACAAGTGCAGAGTCACTACCCTCAGTGTTACCATTAGAATTATCACCATCTTCAGTATTAGAAGAATTAACAGAAGCATTGCGATTTTGATTCGGATGACCATGTTTAGCATAGCAAAACTCAACAACATGGTTATTCTTATGGCAAAAGGTGCAGTACTTGGAATTGTTCTTACCACCACCAGGAAAGATACCTTTGCCACGAGATTGAGACTTCTGAGCAGCATTAAGCAGGGAAGTGGATTCAGCAGTTACCTCGACAATAGGTTGATTACTCTCTTCTTGAATAACCAACGAGTAGACCTTATTCAGAGAAGGTAACGGATCCATGAGCAAGACTTGTGTCTTGACAACCGAGAATTGATCACCAAGACCAGTGAGAAACTGAATGACCTGATCCTCAATTCGATAATTGCGAACAATGTGCAAAGCAGGGCAACGACAAGTATGAACGCAAGTGCAAGAAGGAATCGGTCTGTGTGAATTCAATTCTTCCCAAAGTGACTTCAATTCGGTAAAATAGTCAAGAACAGAACGATTACCTTGTTTAAGATTGTTAATCGAATTACGAAGAGTAGCGATGCGGATACGATCGGCTTTGGAGAAACGCTCTTGCAGATCGAGCCATACATCAATGGCGGTGTCATGAAATACAACCGTCGAAGCGATTGGATCAGAGACGGAGTTTAAGATCCAAGAATGTACCAGATAGTTACACCGTTCCCATTGATTGCGATTCAGATCCTGAAGAGCCGGAGCGGGCAATGAACCGTCAATGAACGAGAGTTTGTTCTTTGCGCCTAAAGCACGTTTCATCGATCGACTCCATGCGAGATAATTCGAACCAGTGAGCTTTGGAATGACGCTGATTGAGTGAGGACCCTCGCTAGGATGAACGTAGAGAACAGAATCAGTATCTTGTTGTGGAGCGACCGGTGCAACTCGTGGAGGCATGATGAACAGATATCAACGAATAACGAGAAAGAATCGAGAGAAATCGAGAGAAATCGAAGAAAAAAAATCCAAAACGATGCGAGAATCAAGAAATTGCAGAGAAAGGATGCAAGATCTTGTGAGGTGAAAACGCAAGGTTGAAGATGAAGACGGTTACAGAATGTAACTAACTTCCATGGATCGTAACAAACTTCTCAGAGAGAAGTGTCTGATACCATAATATGAGAATTAACTAAAGAGGTAAAAATGATTCATTGAATTGATTGAATGAGTGAAACAGTACATAAGCTCCATATATATAGGAGTGTTAACAAGGCTAACTATCTGTTAGTGAAGTAACTAACTAATTACTGCTAAACTAAGTGGTTAATACAAGTTGGTTAATCTTCTTTATTATCAGTAGCATCTACATGGTGTAATACTCAGCTCTCAATATTGATCTCTTGTAGCTTCAATATAAGCTAAATATGTTTTCCACCATTTGCCACCAAAACATCTTCAACCAATCTTAAAGGTGTGAAAACCAAAACCACTTTTCTTATCAAGCATGTCCTAAAATATTTCATTGTGTTCTATGGTATAAATGAAGGACTAGGTTGTTTTATGAAATAACAAGTGCTTGGACTTTGCTATAGATTTAAAAATCCAACATATAAATAGAACAACAAAAATGGAATGTGAGACTGAATATTTTTGGTTGCCAAATCTCCACAGCAGTGTTGATGTATCATGGCTAATTGATGCAAACTTTTCTTTAGAGTTTCCTCTCCTGTGCACATAAAGAAATAGGTAAAGAGTTTTATCCATTATTTATGAATGACTTCTACTTGGAAGATTGAAAGCCGGAAATAGCGGTAAGTTTGGCAAAATCATAATGCCATTGTGACTTCTCTATGAAGCACGAACACAGACATGCACACTGACACGTTGACATTGATAATAATTTGAGAAATGATTCAATGTAATTATAAGTGTCGGTGTCCGACATACCGACACCGGAACACGTCTAATCCAATGAGTGTCCGTGCTTCATAGCTTCTCCTATGTAGCTTTCGTGAAAATCACAATGATACATTGTGATTCCTTCAAACTCACCATCGATCCAAACATGAAATAGAAACATGAGGCGCTTTTTGTAATTAAAGTGAAAGCGAGAAATAGAAACAAAAAACATTTTCTCAAACCAACCAAGCCTTAGTTTTTTCAAAAATATTCATAAATCTTCATTTCATCTAATCATGAATAATGATGCATCTGTAGCCTTAGCCTCCTTTACTTTGTTGAAGACAACTTACATAGTCCAATTTTAAATATTCATGCAAATAAATCCGTGATTATATTCAACCAGAAATAGCACATACAGCACAGCTCTACTAGAGTATACCTTAAGATGTTCTTGATTGATCCCCAAAGAGGATTTGAAGTTTCAGATCCCTCACTTGAGGCATCACTTTTTGTATCCCTCCGCGTGAAATCATTGAATTTTCCTTTAGGTATCCCTGGAAAGCACGTTTATGAAAGATCATGAATAATTTTTTATTTTCATGTATGTTCAGTAAAAAAATTTAAAAATAACTTTCATCCAATAATATCCAAGTAAATGAACTATTACCACTGTCATCAGAAGAAAACGAATGACCTCTCCTAGATGCTCTCAGTGAAGCTAACTGCTCAACAAGTGCGCGTTCCATGCCACTAGAACATGAATTTGAGGAGAATGAAAATATATCTCAACTATTAGAAACTTCAATGATGCATTCATTCATGAGAAAAAACTCATGTTTATAGTAGACTGTAAACAAAAAAATATATACAAAGGTCGCAAAAAAACTACTTTGTCATCCAAAGAAGTTCAAACTAATCTTGTACGGGAAAAAAAAATTCAAACTAATCAATTCTATTCAGAGAATTGGTGATAGTTATGGTAGGGTGTATGTGAGGAAGCAAAGAGGTAGTACTAGTGGATAAATTGCTAAAGTAATAACTAACTGTCTTAGTGGAATTACATGATGTAGTCAAGTGTGTAGTGTGTGAAGAGAGAGAATATGGATCTAATAGTATATGTAAGAGAAGTGCGCGTGTGTGTAGTGCTCAGACTGGAATTTGGTTATCACCTGGGAGACCCTAAGCGCGCTATCAAATACTTCGGTTGGTGAAGGAGTTAGAACTAAAACTGTTGGATACCCCAGTTTATGTCATCGAAATGGGTAATGGTGATAAGGTGAGACACAAAGGTGAGTGCTAGGATTTAAAATTTCAAATTCAGAATGTGGAGTTCCAACAACATTTTTTCCTTATGGAAGCTAGGAGGTTCAGAAATGGTGTTAAGGATGGATTTGCTGGCCAGCTTACCAGCTTGGGAAACATAGAAGCACACTTTGGGAATATGTATTTAAATGGAAGATGAATCGAGATAGATTCATGATTCAAGGAGATCCAACCCTGTGCACTCAACAAGCTTCTTGGAAGGCGATGGTGAAGGGTTGGGATTTTATGTACAAAATATGGGACTCACAGTTGCAAAAGATTCAGCCCAGAGCAACTAAAGTTTTTCACTTACCTATGGAATTACCTCCAAAAAGAGAACATGACCATGCCATTGTTTTAAAGCCAAGAGCTGTATTCCTAACCTCAAACCCTACAAGTACCCTTATTACCAAAATAATGAAATAGAGAAAATTGTTAAAGAAATGTTGCATACTGGGATAGCGAGGCACAGTGCCAGTCTTTTCTCTAGCCCTGTGCTCTTGGTGAAAAATAAAAGATGGGGATGGAGGTTTTGCAGTTTGCACTGATTATAGGGAACTAAACAAGGTGACAGTGCCTAACAAATTTCTCATTCCAGTAGATAAATGAGCTATTGGATGAGTTGGGTGGAGCTGTAATCTTTTCTAAATTGGATCTGAAATCTGGATAACACCAGATTAGGATGAGGGATGAAGACATTGCAAAGACTGCATTTAGAACCCATGAAGGCCATTATGACGGTCATGCCCTTTGGGTTGACTTGCACCACCAACATTTCAAGCAGTAACATGAAGCATCGAGGCCATATCTTAGATAAATTGTTTTAGTTTTCTTGGATGATATGCTCATATATAGTGCTAGTAAAGAAGATCATAAGCAACATTTAAGAAAAATTTTCCTAGTGTTGAAGAACAATCAGCTATTTGCAAATCAAAAGGAAGATAGAATATCAGGTACATTTGATATCTTGGTGCAGGGGTAGCAGCTGACCCTAAGAAGATGGAAGATATGTTGAAATGGCCAAGGCCTAAGGAGATTAAAGAGTTGATAGGATTTCTGGGACTGACTGAATATTATGGCAAGATAGCTTGGCTTCTGATTCAGTTGTTAAAGAAAGCTAATTTTGTATGGGGAGATGAAGCAGAACATGCTTTTGAGTAGCTCAAGACGGCCATGACAACCATACCTGTGTTAGCTATGCCTAATTTTGACAAAGAATATATTAATTTTGATTCAATTCATCATTAATAAAACAGTGTTTCCATCATTATTGTTCTTTGCACTATGATTTTTAACCTTCAAATACTGAATTGATCCTATCAATCGACGATTTCTTTTCAAGGTGATAGGCTATGTTTGCAAGTTGGTTCTAGAGAGGAAGAGAGGGGGGGACTTATTTTTCTTTTTTAAATTAAGAACACTATAAAATGTTTTTTAAAATGATTTAAAACTCTAGCTTTAAACGGGGTCCCCACAAGTGGACGGTGGGATTGGTCCCCTCGGATTAGTCGGTCCTTGGGCTGGATACCGAGTTTCCAAAAAAAAAAGTGTTATTGTGGTGTTATGTGATCATTTAACTTGTTCTTTTTTTAATCATTTTAAAAAACATTTTATAGTGTTTTTAATTTGAAAAAGAAAAATAAGTCCATCCTTCACTTTCCTTCCAAAAACCAACTCGCAAATAAAGCCTTAGATTTTAGATTAGACCTAACTCAACCCCTTACAAAATTGGATTGTACAGTGAGAGATACTTCACATTTATAAACTCAATTTCAAGTCTTATCTCATCCAAGGTGGAACTCATAACACACCCTTCATGCTCAGGATTAAGCATTTGGAACGTGGCCTCAGTAACTTAATAAAGGGAGACTCGATAATGGGTGCCTCAATGAATCTTGGATAGGATCTGATACCATCTTAGGTTTTATATTAAGCATAACTCGTCTTTACAAAACTAGCTTGTAAGGTGAGAGATGCTTCCCATTTATAAACTCATTTTATATCTTATCTCTTGATTCTCATCCAATATCAAGACGTATTCACAGAACTCTAAGTTTTTTCAAGCACATTCAAAAAGTCTAAATTAGACAACAATGCTAAATAATTTTTTGAGGGATGTAAGAAATTAGTAAAGATGGTAAGAAAAAAAATACAGACCTGATATCTTTAGGAATAAGGACATTTACAACGAAGTAATGATCGCCCCGAATAGATGGTTTATTCATGTCAGGGACTCCCAAACGTGATAACTTTACTGAATGTCCATGTTGAATCCCTGAAGGAATTTCAAGGTCCCTGAAACCTTCAACGGTTTCTACCTGGAATAAAAAGTTTAAAGTCAAAACAACATTCAAAGACATACAACAGGAAAGAGACATTCCTTAGTGTTGTGAATGATTGAAGCACTAAAACATACTTTAAAGATCCGTATCACATTTTTGTTCTAGTCAAATCCTAATCAAATAAGATTCGAAAAGTAGGGAACGATCCCTAAAATAAGTAAAATCCTTAAATGACAAAGTTGCCATAAACTTTAGCATATTAAGGAAAGATTCCAATATAAGAAAAATTTCGAAAAGAACATAATTATCTAAATAAACAAGTTTCTCCAGTTTGCACCATAATGTTGCCATTTTTTGGGTTTAATTAATACCTTTTAACAGACCAAGTTTCTCGATTTTGCACCATAAATGTCGTCACTTTTGTAGTTAATTCATACCTTTCTAACAGACCCTAGTATTGCCTCTGTGAAGTCAATGTTAATCTTTGAGTATAAATTGAGACCCTCTCTCCAAATTCCTTGCTTTTCATCAACATGGAGGACAACAAAAAGATCCCCAGTATAACGCCTGAAAATATACACCAAATTAATAGTCAGCACTAAGCGCTTATATGAGTTGAAATGTAGTGATTCTGAACATCCTTTTGCTTCTGGCTGCAAAGCAATAGCCTGTTAAAAATGAGACAGTTTTAATTTCATGTACTTTTTGAAGTTCTCTTTGGTCTCAGATCATATGAAACCATTTTCCATCATTGCACAAAATGAACCGGAACAGTTTTGTGGTACTGTTAAAAATAATATTCATGGTGTTAAGCATAGGTTCTTTTATTAGCATCAAAATTGATAGTTAAGAAGAATACTGGAATGATTATCCAAAACAAAGAAAAAGAATAAAGGAATGAAATAGGGAAGGTTCTTATATTTGTAATAAGAAATATTTTGGCTCTTCAATGGTGGCTTCATGGTAAAGTAGATAGAGAATTAGCTGAAAAACAGTAATTTGACGTGGCAAGCTGATCATCCATATACAGATAACATTTGATATTTAGGCTCTTTTTGGATAAATAGCTTAACTAAGCGCTTATAGGATACGTGCTTGTATATATTATAATCTATTTCAATCTAGTGAAATTGTTTCCATGTAAGCTATAAGTTGTATTCATAAGCTGTCCTGGAGAGCTTATGGAAATAAGTTTAAAACAACTTATGGATATACCATAAGTTATCCCAAACAGACTCACAAGTCACAAAAGGCACCAGTAGATAAGCTCAGATAAGTTAATTCATACACGCCCTTAATTATTTAACAGCGATGTAAAAAAGAACTACTTTGCAATCTCTTTTAACAACTTTTTTTTTTCACTTTTACAATATATAACTAGAATGCACCCCACAAATCAAAGTATAAGTCAATATTAAGAGTGTACATGTGATGCTAGTTCATGTAATCATGTATTATAGATATATCCTATGAGGCTATAGAGTTAGTGCCATGCGGCTAACCTCTTCTTATCAAAATTCCCTTCACCACGAATTTGCATCGTGTCTCCATCATTGACACCAGGAGGAACGGTCACTTCCATTTTTCGTTTAGCTTGCACACGACCATTGCCATCACACTTTCGACACCTTTCTGTGATTATAATGCCGAGACCACCACACTTGGAGCAGGTAGAAACCTGAATATCACATGGCATCATTGAATATACTCTTGTTATAATGTCTAAGATAATTTAAACATAATTGGAAATATAGTCATTCATTTATTAAACCTATTTAATTTAAATTACCTGAGACATCATTCCAAACGGTGTTTTCTGAGTTTTCTTCTCTCCTCCTTTGCCACCACAATTTGTGCATTTTTTAATGCTATTCGTTGATTTGGCTCCTGTACCATCACAATTGTTACATGTCTCATAACAAGAAACTTCGACCTTTCTCTTTCCTCCAAAAATAGATTCTTCAAAGCTCAGACGAAGGTCATACCTGCAATATATAACAAAATGAAATTAATGCTGTACACTGCCGACAAGTGACAACTGCCTTTCTCTGTAACAAGAGACGAAATTTACCGAATATCATGACCACGGTTTCTATTATTTCTCATATTGAAGCTGAAACCCCCTTCATCGTTAAACAGTCCCTCCGAACGACCAAAGAATACATCAAATAAATCAGAAGGATCAACCTGATAAATTCAAAGACCATGAGCAGTAAATATGAAAAATAAATAAGTACTTTGGCGGGAAATGAAAAAACAGGAACAGTTTTAGTTCTGTAACTATATCACCATACCAAAGAGTCTTAAGTTCATTTTGACATCGTACTATCGTAGAAAGAAAAATACTTGAATATAGATATACATACCCCTGAGGCACTGGCTGGTCCTCCATTTTCTCCTTGTAGTCCTGACTCACCAAAGCGATCATATAAAGATCTTTTCTCATCATCTGATAGAACCTATTTGCATACTTTGTTACCAAGTGAATAAAAAGAGACAGATACAGTTATGGCATGTAAAAGATAATCCATGAAGTAAGATAAGTTGTATCAATAAATTTCATTACTCCAGCCTTGTATGAAAAAAAGTTTTGTGGTACTGTCTAAAAATAATATTCTCATTACAATGCCAATGTTCAGACTTCATATGAAGAATAAAGCAGTGGCTCTTTAAATAAATCCAGAAAAAAAGAAAAAAATTTGATCATTCATTGCTAACAATAGAAAACATATCATTGTAGCAGTAGAAGAATTACCTCGTAGGCAGCACTAATCTCTTTGAACTTCTCTTCTGCTCCTGGGCTTTTATTCATATCTGGATGATACTGATCCCAAAAATATAAAGATCATTATGAACCAACTATTCCAAAAGCTTATATTGTTGGATAAAAGTACATTAATGGTGTTACATCTAGAATAGCCTGTCACGCATGAGCCCTTTGGGCTTAGAGCGTGGATAATAAATAAGCAAGTCATAACTAATGCTGAAAGTCAAAATTTATTATAGTGGCAAAAAAATTGAATTCTAGACCACATGGTCATTACGGCTCTAATATCATGTAATGATCAACACTACCAAAAGTTTAAGTTTTGGGTAAAGGTACACGAATGATTCTATCTCTAACAAACACAACCTTAAGTTGTATATTACCAGAAGTATAAATGCGCCAAATGGCATATACACATATTTCTTACAGCTTTTGAATTGCTAATTTCAGTTAAGTCCAATAAATGGAAGGTCTTATCAACTCATATGCGTAAATGAGTCGACAATATGTGTAAATTCATGGTATCTTTGTAGACTCAACTCATGGACCCGCGTGAGTTTACTCAATGCGAACATAATGTTCAAAACATTTATCATACTATATAAATAAACACAATTGAATCCTAACGGGGTTGCAGTAGTTCTTAATGGTTTGACTTGCAGTGCTGCTTTAACTAAAGGAGAATCCTCCATGTGATCTACCTCCTAAATGATGCTCGCATGGGTTTTCATTTTCTCCACACATGCCCAAACTACTTTAGAAGAAACTCTACTGTCTCTTCTGCAACGTAAGATGCCTTTACTTTTTTCTCTAAAAATTACATTTTCTCTAAAATTGACACTGACAAAGCCACATTCTACTAAAATGACACTGCTTCATCTTTGTGCTATCCTTAAAAGGTCTACTTGATACCTTAATACTGTGGAAGGCCAAACAATACGCCATATAAACACGGCACGGTGGACTTTGGCACCGTCATGGCAGGGCATCCCTTCACAAATTGGCTATGGATGTTGTCAAAAAATCTGCCATGTCATTCCTCTAGGCAGTGCCAGGGCGGCAATCAGTTAACAACACTAGTCGAAGGGGACACTATAATAAATAGGGATCATCAATCTAGGTTCATTTCGCTCATTCCTATTCAATGTAAAACTAACCAATCACACTTGAATTCCAATAATTTGCTAGGTTTTAAATTTAAATGTGGAAATGAAATCAATTTTTAACCACAATTATCTAGAAAGCTAGTTTCACTACAATTTCTAGTATTCTACACAACCAAGTACACCTAATGAAATAAAAAATGTAATCCTCAATTTTTACTAATGTGACATCAATAAGCTATATTGCAGAGCTTAACAAAATAAACTGAAAACAACTTATGGACATGTCATATCAAGTTGTTTGCATAAGCTCTTCCAAACAATCTCATAAGTCCTTATGCCAGTAGATAAACTCGAATAAGTCAATCTAACTAAACCCTTGGTCTAATATTCTAGAAATTACTGAAACCTCAAACTATTAATTATTAAAAAAAGACAAATATAAGCTTAAATTTCACATAAACTCAATAACTTCACAACACAGATTCCAATTCCCCAAAAACCAAACACGACCCATAAAAATTACCACTGAAACGAATCAAAACAAACAAAAAATTGCATAACCCATTTTAAAAAATAAAAGTAAAAATCAAACCTTGCGCGCTAATTTCCGGTAGGAGGTCTTGATTTCTTGCAAAGAAGCATTGTTGCTAAGATTCAAAGTTGAGTAGTAATCATTTCCAGCTTTGGCTATGACAAGTGAGTTAAAACGAGAGCGGTTTGTGGTGGAGGAGAAAGGGAAACGAATTGAAGAGGTGGGAACTGTGAAAAGGGAGGAAGATGGCATTGATAATGGGATTTGGTTTTGGAATGTAGAGGAAGAAATTTGATACATACTGTACTGAATTGATGATGATGATGATGATGATGATGATGATGATGATGATGTGTTTTTGTTCAAACTAAGAAGATATATCACAAGTTTTGTGTATCAGTGTAACACCTAGGAGCAGTAAGTAGTAACTATTCTCTCAGTATCAAATTATAAGTTAAAAGTAACGATTATATTGTCTTACGGATGGAGTAACATTTTTCTTTTCGAGAAGAGGTGCTTAAATGAACCAGGATTCCATGCAGTTATGGATTCCTTGTAGACTGCAGTCATGCAATTAGTATGTTTTAATGGTCCAGATTTAAAGATTGCTAAATAAATAAAAGGCATAAAAAAAATAGATTGTCAAGATTCACCTGCAGTCAAGTAGGGAATCCATTTCCGTGCTTAAATACATCGCAACTCAGGGGTGGTGATTAATTTTACACTTTCTAAATCGAAACAAGAAATTCAAACTCATATTTGACGGGATTCGGATTTGAGCATCTTTTGTCCCAGGCCGATATGTTTTTTGGTTTTTTTCTTTAATTAAAAAAAAAACAATGTTAAAAGTCCACAATATTAGTTATAAAATTCACTAGTTAGGATATGTTATAATTTATTTTAATTAGTCGTTATTGAATCTATGGGACACTATGAAGCTCCGATGTGGGAAGCGATATTGATACGTCGATACGTGAAAATTTTTAAAATTCTCAATCTGATACTGCCGTGATACGTTATTTAAAAATTAAATTTAAAATTAAATATATAAATATACAATATATAAACATGACTAAAATCAATAATAATAATAATAATTAAAAGCAGAAAACATCTAGTCTTATACCAGAATTTTGGAACAAGCTCAAATGTTTAACAACCTATTATATTATATGACACTATAGTTTTTCTTTTGAAAAGTAAAAAAATATATTGACAAAGGAAAACCACAAAAAGTGCAAAAGATACAAACAAACATCGGGTATCGGGACGTGTCAAACATGTATCGGGTATTACTTTTTTATTTAAAAATAATGATTTAACCGATACTTTTCCGATACGAGTATCGGGACGTATCAGAAGAGTATCGGTTTTATTTTTTTATTTAAAAATAATTATTTAATCGATACTTTTCCGATATGAGTATCAAGACGTATTAAAAGAGTATCGATATCGAGTACGTATCGGACATGATACGTCACTATTTTTTGAATATCGGGCTTCAGAGATGGGACATAGTAATTATTTTAGTCTTCCTTCCATGATTGATCGTGATAAAAAGTCTATTTTATTCTTTTATTAAGGATTGCAATTGAAAAAAAAAAATTCAAATTTGGAATTCTAGATCTCTCTCATGTGCTGGCAAAGAAGTGCTTAACAAGATGGTAGCACAAGTGATTCCTTCTTATTGTATGACGGATTACCCACTACCTATGAAGCTCCGATACGCGACACGATACGAATACGATACGATACCGATACGCCGATACGTGAAAATTTTAAAAAATTCATATCCGATACTGGCGCGATACGTTATTTAAAAATTAATTTTAAAATTAAATATATAAATGCACAATATATAAACATGACTAAAATAAATAATATTAATAATGATAATTGTTTTTTGAAAGACAAAAAAAATTATTATTATTATTATTCTTATTATTATAAACGTCAATAGTTTATTGTACAATGAGTACAAACAAACCAATAAGCTTGCACAAGAGCAAAACAGTTTGAGGTTCAATATACGAGGGCTCCTCAGTCCTAACTAAAGACATATAATAGCTCAAAAAACATATAATAGTCATGACATCAAGCATCTTTAACAAACTCATCTTGTAGCAATAGCAGACAATTATATAGGTCCTGCAGCTGACCAATTAAAAACATAAAGCATCCATTCTTAAACTAGAATTTTGGGACAAACCCAAATACTTAACAACTTGTTATATAGTGGGACACCATAGTGACTTTAGAACAGTGACAAAGACAAAAAATACTAATTATAATAAATTAACATCATTAATACTAAGTTAAGTATTTGTGTCTCATTAATATTGTCCTAAAAAATAATGATCAACAGTACATTTTAATTTATACATCTTAAGTTAAGTATTATACAAAAAGAACATCATTAGTACTATCCCAAAAAACATCACTAGTACTATCCAAAAAAAGACATAGTTAGTTACTCGTGTAACAACATAATAGTTTGACATTCACTAGGAAACACGGATTGTATCGGATATTATTTTTTTATTTAAAAATAAAGATTTAACCAATACTTTTCCGATACGAGTATCGGAAAGTATCGGACGCGTATCGGATATTATTATTTTATTTAAAAATAAAGATTTAACCGATACTCTTCCGATACGAGTATCGGGACGTATCGGACGAGTATCGGTATCGAGGACGTATCGGACACGATACTTCACCATTTTTAGAGTATCGGGGCTTCATAGCCCACTACTCTTGTGAGGAAATAGAACACATGATAAACTCATTTTATTGAAGTTCAAAGAAAAATGGTGGTCGTAGATTAAATTGGTTAAGATGAGACAAAATGAGGGTTGGTAAGGATAATGGTGTTGGAGTAATTGAGAGAATGAGAGAAAAGGAATTGAATCGAAAGAAAGAATAGAGAAAAAGATAAGTTGTTATTCATCCACTAGGGGCAAAGATAATTATATACAAGTGGAGGCTTGCTTCACTACCAAGCAATTGTAACTAACTACCTAAGACAAAACAAAAATCTCTAACTAACTAACTAACTAAGTCTCAGCGTTCAGAACCTACATGTTCAGAACCTGTATGATCAGAGCCTGAGAACAAGAGCTTCTCAGCTTCTGAACCTCTTGACCTGTTAGAGCTTCTGAGCCTAAAGCTCAGCTTCTGACTTCTTGAGCTTCTGGAGCTCAGCTTCTGAGGACCTGAGAACTTGGATTACAAACATCATACCTCCTAATTCATGTTCTCCAACGATCCCATTCCTATCAGTTTCTTCAAAGCATCAAACCTAGCCTTAGCCATAGGTTTAGTTAGAATATCTGCAAGTTGAATCTCAGTGTTGCAATATTCCAACTCAAGCTTCTCCTTGTTCACTTGATCTCTCAAAAAGTGAAACCTTCTTTCAATATGCTTGCTCCTGCCATGACTCACAGGATTATTAGCCAAGTCAATTGCTGACTTGTTATCCACAAGCACCTTCATCTTTGTTACTTCAACTGCTTTCAGTTCTGATAGTAACATCTCAATCCAATTTGCCTGACAAGCTGCAAATGAAGCTTCAACATACTCAGCTTCACATGATGATAATGCAACTATTCCTTGTTTCTTCGAACACCAGGAAATTGGTGCATTGCCAATCATGAACAAGTAACCTGCAGTGCTCTTTCTGTCATCTTGATCTCCTCCCCAGTCAGAGTCTGAGTAGCCGTAGGCCTCTAACTTCTTACTACTGTTCGTTTGGTTTGGAATCAAGATGCCATGATCATTAGTACCCTTTACATATCTGAGCACTCTCTTTGCAGCAGTCAAGTGACTCATCCTTGGTTGATCCATGAATCTGCTCAACAGACCAACACTATGACATAGATCAATTCTAGTGTTGCACAAGTACCTCAATGAACCAATTATCTGCTTGTACAAGGTTGAATCAACCAATTCATCATCTGTATACTTGCTCAGCTTCAAACCAGTCTCCATAGGAGTAATTGCTGGGTTGCAATTGCTCATATGAAACCTTTTCAATATGTCAGCAACATATTTCTTATGATGCAAGAAACAGCCTCTGCTTATCTTAGCAAACTCCATGCCAAGAAAATATGATAGCTCACCTAAGTCAGTCATTTCAAACTCTTTCATAATGTCTGTTTTAAACTTCTCTAACACAGCTTTGTGTGATCCAGTGATCAACAAATCATCAACATACAGACATAGTATTATCATTTCTTCATGATTTGAACCCTTCACATATACACCATGTTCTGTTGTGCATCTGGTGAATTTCAAATCAATTAGGAAGCTATCAATTCTCTTATTCCAAGCTCTTGGAGCTTGTTTCAAACCATAGAGGGCTTTCTTCAGTTTGAACACCTTGTTCTCTTGACCTTTAATCTCAAAACCTGGTGGCTGCTTCACATAGACTTCTTCATCTAGAGGTCCATTTAAGAAGGCAGATTTCACGTCTAGCTGATGCATAGACCAATTTTTGTAAGTGGCTATTGCAACAACTAATCTAATGGTCTCTATCCTGGCCACAGGTGCAAACACTTCATTAAAGTCAAGTCCTTGCTTTTGAAGAAACCCTTTTGCCACTAGTCTTGCTTTGTACTTAGCAATTTCACCATTAGGTTTCATCTTCAACTTGAAGACCCATTTCACATCAATTGGTCTCTTGTTGACTGTTTTGTGCATTAACTCCCAAGTGTTGTTCTTCTCAATAGACTTTAACTCTTCTTTCATGGTTGCTTTCCATTTAGAGTCATTTAGAGCTTGTTCTAATGTAACTGGCTCCAATTCAGCTATCATAGCTTCATTGATCAGTTCACCATCTTCTGTTATTGCTTGATCTGGAAATACATCATACTCATTCAACCTAACTGACTGCACTCTATCTCTTGTAGATCTTCTCAGAGGCTGATTAGGTTGATCATTAGGAATATGAGCGTGATTACCATCTGCATCATCTTCTGGTTGATCAGCTTCTGGTTGATCATCTATTTCCTCAAGCACAAGCTTTCTATTGAGCAATGAACTGGTGTTCTCAGCACTAGTACTTTCAATCCAGTCCCAACCCTTTGATTCATCAAACTTTATGTCTCTGCTTATCACAACTTTATTCTCTTTTGGAGCATAAAGCTTGTAAGCACCAGTGGGGGTGATATCCCAATAGAATCATCTGCTGACTTCTATCATCAAGCTTTCTTCTCACTTGATCAGGAACATGTCTAAAACAAAGTGAGCCAAAGATTCTGAAATGACTTACACTTGGTTTGAGACCTGTCCAAGCTTCATAAGGAGTTTTGTTCTTCAGCTTCTTGGTTGGACTTCTATTGATGATATGTACTGCTGTTGAGGTTGCTTCTCCCCAGAATTTATGAGGCATGTTTTTTCCCTTTAGCATGCTTCTTGCCATGTTCATTATACTCCTGTTCTTCCTTTCAGCAACACCATTGTGTTGAGGAGTGTAAGGAGCAGTAACTTCATGCACTATACCTTCTTCTTCACAGAATTTTGCAAATTCTATTGAAGTGTATTCACCACCTCCATCTGTTCTCAATTTCTTAACACTACAGCCACTTTGCTTTTCAACTAGTGTCTTAAATTTCTTGAACTTAGTGAATACCTCACTCTTCTTCTCAATAAGATAGAGCCACACATGTCTGGTATAGTCATCTATGAAAGTTAAGAAATAGCTGTTACCTCCAATGGACTTTACTTCAAAAGGTCCACACACATCTGAGTACACCATTTCTAACTTCTGAGTTGATCTCATAGGCAATTCATTTTTGAATGAATTTCTGGTTTGCTTGGCTGCACAACACTCTTCACACACTGTACTTGGTGTTCTGATCAGAGGCAAGCCATGTACCATCTCTTTTGACTTCAACAAGCTCAAACTTTTGAAGTTCAAGTGCCCAAATCTATGATGCCACATCCAATCTCCTTCAGAGTTTGTAATTGAAGCAAGGCAGTGATGATCAATTACATTGATTTCAATTTTGAAAGTCCTATTGTTCGACAGTGGAGCTTTCAAAATTAATCTACTTTTAGCATCATAAATTCTCAACTCTCTATTAGCCATCTTCATTGTATAACCTTTCTCAAGTAATTGACCTAAGCTTATCAAATTACTTGCCATAGAAGGAACATACAATACCTCATTGATGGTTGATTCTTGACCATCTTTTCTTTTCACAAGAACAGTTCCCACGCCAGCACTAGTAACTTGACTGTTGTCTGCAAACTTGATGTTTCTCTTCACTGAATAATCAAGCTTCAAGAACCACTTCTTGTTACCAGTCATATGATTGCTACACCCTGTATCAAGATACCACAAATTTGACTTGTCTGCTTTTGAATTTGTGATTGCCATCAGGAGTGAATCATCAGAATCACTATCACCTCCATTAGCATATTGGGCTTCATCTTTGTCTTCTCTGGCTACCTTCTTAGAGCGACATTCTCTTGCATAATGCCCAAATTTTTGACAGTTGTAACATTGAATTTCTTTCTTATCAATCTTCTTCTTGGAACTCTTCTTGTTCTGATTTGCATCTTTAGTGGAATCTACATTCTGATTCTTTGAATTCTTGGTTGAATTCTCTGAATCCTCTTTCTTTTTCTTCCACTTATCTTTTCCTTTCTTGTTCTGAGTCTTGGCCTGTAATGCTTGTTCCACTGCCTTGTTTGAACTCCTCTGCTTAACCCTTAGCTCATGAGCTTCTAAAGATGCTTGCAGCTCTTCAATCTTCATAGTTGCCAAATCCTTTGATTCTTCAATAGCAACCACTATATGATCAAATTTTTCAGTCAAGGTCCTCAAGATTTTCTCAATCTTGACCTTATCAGTCATTGCTTCTCTACAAGACTTCATCAAATTTGTCAAGGCCAGCATTCTCGCCAAATACTCAGAGATCGTTTCTTGTTCATTCATCTGCATCATCTCATATTGCCTTCTCAAAGCTTGAAGCTTGATACCCTTCAATTTCTCATCACCACCATAGATTTTCTTCAATGTATCCCAAGCTCCCTTTGAGGTTTCTTCTTCTATTATCTTCTCAAAGATATTAAAATCCACGCATTGATGAATGATGAACAAGCCTTTAACATCTTTCTTTTTCAATTCTTTGTGTCGAGTTCTTGCTGCTTCATCAGCATTTGCAGCCAATTCTTCTACTCCATCAGTTACAATTTCAAGAACATCTTGAAATCTGAAAATTACTTTCATTTGTGCACACCAACGATCATAGTTTTCGCCTTTGAAAACTGGAAGATTTGCTGGGAATTGCGTGGAGGTTGTACCATTATTTGCCATGATTCTTGATCAAGGAATCAAACGAAAACGATGAATACGAACCGGGCTCTGTTATACCAATTTGTTGGAGTAATTGAGAGAATGAGAGAAAAGGAATTGAATCGAAAGAAAGAATAGAGAAAAAGATAAGTTGTTATTCATCCACTAGGGGCAAAGGTAATTATATACAAGTGGAGACTTGCTTCACTACCAAGCAATTGTAACTAACTACCTAAGACAAAACAAAAATCTCTAACTAACTAACTAACTAACTAAGTCTCAGCGTTCAGAACCTACATGTTCAGAACCTGTGTGATCAGAGCCTGAGAACAAGAGCTTCCCAGCTTCTGAACCTCTTGACCTGTTAGAGCTTCTGAGCCTAAAGCTCAGCTTCTGACTTCTTGAGCTTCTGGAGCTCAGCTTCTGAGGACCTGAGAACTTGGATTACAAACATCAAATGGGAGACCTCAATTTCCGTGACCTTCAAGATTTCAAATTAGTCATGCTAGGTAAATAAGGATGGAACTTCATCACCAACTCTTCCTCTTTTTTCACCTTACATTTTTCCATGGCATCTATTGTCACACCGAACATTCTCACACCTCTGCAATTTTAAAAGGATATAAATATGTTTCACTCTTGAGAAGTGGATGCCAAAATAACACATGGATGATATCTAAGCATCTACCATAGTACCATTCCAAGAGTAAATTTTAACAATCATGTGTCTCGGGAAATGAGAGGGTTAGTTTAGTTTATAAGAGTCTAAATCTATTTTTAAATTTTGTTAGAATAATTATATAATTTATTTTAACACATACAGACACACGCATGTATGCACATGTTAGGAGGTTGATCCTTTAGAACACCATAAGAACCCTCATGTCTAAAAGAAATGTAAATTTCTTCATCAACTATATATATAGGAAGAAATCAAATTATAGATATTGTTTGGCAAAGATATAGAAGCACGTAAGCCTTTAAATTCCCACCGATAGCCTTCCAAATTTTCCAATGCCATAATTTTTCAAACAAACCAAGTCAAATTGAAGAGAACCAATATATCATTACTCGTTGCAACAAACGGGAAGAAAACTAGCCAAAATTGACTTCTCTAACAATTTGCCCTTAACAAAATTCCAATATTGCATTCGATAGCAGTAGAAGAACACCAACTTATAAATAAACCAACTCCCAAACTATTTTGGGAGTTTGACTGCCGAAGCGTGAATTATTCAAGGCGGATCAAACCATGCTCTGATACCATGTTAGAATCAGAGATACCAAAATAGAGAAACATAAATTGACGGCTATGTTTCAATAATATCATAATGACATTGCTTGATAAAATAATGATTACACGAGAATTTATACTAATATCTAATGAACTACTATACTACTTACTAACATGTAAAGCCCAATACTAAAAGTCCTAATATATCTAATAATCTAAGCATCTACCATAGTACCATTCCAAGAGTACATTTCAACAATCACGTGTCTCAGGAAATGAGAGGGTTAGTTTAGTTTTATTAGAGTCTAAATCTATTTTGAAATTTTGTTAGAATAATTATATAATTTATTTTAACACATACAGACACACGCACGTATGCACATGCTAGGAGGTCGATCCTTTAGAACATCATCTAGAACCCTCATGTCTAAAAGAAATGTAACTTTCTTCATCAACTATATATATATATATATATATAGGGGACGACTCCGGTGAGAACACTTGGTTATTATGATAAATAAGAACAATTAATATTAACCGTGTGATTAAAATCAGTGGCTTCTGTTTAAAATACACTCGGTGCGCCACACGTATCTTATTTATTTCTTTTCTTTTTTGGCACAAATATTATTTCTTTCTTTGTTTTGATAAAATATTTTTTTCTTTATTTGGAACTTACAAATGAGAGTAATTTGAAAGTTAAAAGAGTGAAGAAAATGGAGGGACATCACATGGACACTACAAGAAAATGGCGTTTTAATGGCGAAATTTTTTAAGGGGTATTGGCGGCCTGGGCTTTCAGAAAGTTAGTGACGGCCTGGGCCGTCGCAACGTAAACAAAATCCGTCAAAAAATTAAAACAATATTAAAATTTGTGAGCAATTCCGTCGAAAAGTTACTGACGGCCATTTCCGTCACAAAATGGAGCGTTGCTGACGGCTGGAACCGTCACAAATTTTGGACGGACTTAGTGACGGTCTAAGCCGTCGCTAAATATTGACGAATTTTTTTTAAAAAAAGTTGTTCAGTCTTGGTCCACGCGCAACATTTAGTGACGGCCTGGGCCCCTGCAAAGTCATGGCACAAATTATTTTAAAAATTTTGAGAGGATTGCAATGGTTATAACCATTCTTCCTTCCCTTTCATTTCATTACACCATTCTCTTTGAAAAATTCTCCTCCATCTCTCTAAAAACTCTTCTACACCTTTCTATAAAATCTTCATCATATATATTGTTTTTGTTCTTCAAAGCTTTGATTTCTTAATTAAACTATGTTCTTCTTCATACAATATATATATATATATATATATATATATATATATATATATATATTCTTCCTTCCCTTTCAATTTCATTTACACCATTCTTTTTGAAAATTATTACTATTTAATACATCCTATTTTCTTCCCAAGAAATCCTATTTTTAATTTTAATTATTATTATATTTTATGTGTTAATATGTATTAAAAATTATGTTATGTTGATTTTTATTTTACAAAATAATAAATAAGTTTGTTTTTAAGAAATAATAAGTAAGTTTGTTTTTTTAAAAAAATTAAAGATTTAATTTTTTTTTAAAAATTAACTTTTTAATTTTTTTGAAAAAAAATAAATATTTTTTTTAAAAAAATTCGCTCAGATTTAGCGACGGCCTAAGCCGTTGCTACCTAAAATTCCCAGATTTGACCGTTACCCATTAGCAACGACCTAAAGCCGTCGCAAAATCCGTCTGGTCCATTACTGACGGCCTGAGTCGTTGTAAAACTTACTGACGCCTGTTTTAGCGACGACCAATGGCCGCCAGCTAGCCGCCAATAACATATCACTTAGCGGCGGCTTTTAGCCATTAGCGAGGGCTTTTGGTCGTCGCAAAAATGCATTTTTCTTGTAGTGGGAAGATGTTATTACCAAATAAACAATAACATTGTTAATAAACGAATTCAAACAATCTCCCTCTCCGAGATCGAGTGAACAAAATCATTCTCATTACATATGGGTTATTTATATGGATGCCCCTCTCTTGAAGGAAATCATTCTTAAACACCTAGCAATTAGTCAATTTGTGTGTATGTGTGATTGTTGATTTTTCTTTTTATGTTAAAAAATGAGCCACACACTAATTCTTCACTAAATGGTCTGGTATTATTTGAAGGTGCAGGTTATGGTGGGAATGACAATTAATTTTCCCATGATGGGAAGTGTCAAATCTCACCGTTGAAATACTATTTGTATATTAGATACTTTAGATTGAGAACATTTGCCTTTTCATGATCGAAACAAAGCAGGGGTTCACTTTGTATTATAAAATTTTATACTTCAATCTAATTTAAGATTTTTGTCCTGAAACTTTATCCCCAAAATTGGTACAAACAAACTAGGGGGAGTTTAATTTTTGGTCTATAAGATATTGTCCTGAAGATTTAATGCCTAAGAAAAAATTACTATATCTATAATATAGTTTATCTAAAGTGCTGGGAATTAATTTAATTGTGAAATTATAAAATAAACTTTTTTTAAAAATTAATTTTTAAAAGACTAGAGTCTGAAATGCAGTTCTCATCGACCATTGATATTTACTAAGTCGTCTCTTATATTTATATTGAGAAAATATTTTCTTGTAGAAAAAGAATTAAATATTAAAGCATAGTCCACTTTCGCGTGACCAATACTATATTTTAGCTATGTAATCTAACTGTCCGTTTTCGCATGTCCTACGTGTTGTTAGATCACAAGCGCAGTGGAAGTTTATCACACAATCAAGACTTAACTTGATAATGCAAGCAAGATGAAGATGATGAAATGAATAAGAAAAAACAAGCTAGTTTTATTCATCCACCAAGGGGTAATGGAACTTAGAAAAATTTACAATCACTAATGCAAGTATTTATAATACTTGAAACCCTTAACAAACTAAAACAAACTACTAACTAACTAGTAACTTGTTACACAAGTTAACTAATCAACTAACTAAAATATCCTAACTAACTAATGGATATTTACAAAACTATGCTAAACAAGCTTGAATTACTCATTTCTAACACTCCACCATAATTCAAACTTGTTTCAAACTAAAAATGCCAAGTTGCCTCCTCAAAAATTCAAATCTCTCAAGTTTGAGAGCTTTTGTAAAACCATCTGCTAGCTGCAGCTCTGTTGGGCAATATTGGATTTCAATCACACCATTTGAAACTTGTTCTCTGATGAAATGATACTTGGTCTCTATATGCTTGCTTCTTCCATGAGAAATTGGATTCTTTGCTAAGCTTATAGCAGATTTGTTATCAATTCTGAGTAGTAGTGGCTTGCTTGCTTCACACCTTAGTTCTTTCATCACTGAATCAAGCCACAAAGCCTGACATGCTGCAAATGTGTCTACTATGTACTCTGCCTCACATGATGAAAGAGCAGTCACAGCTTGCTTCTTTGTGCACCATGATATTGCAGCATTGTTGAACTTGAAAACATAACCTGATGTGCTCTTTCTATTAGTTATGTCTCCACTCCAATCACTATCTGAATAGCCAATTAGGATACTATCCTTATTGCTTGTACCATTTGGAAAGTGTAGACCAAAATCAAGAGTACCTCTAATATACCTAAAAATCCTCTTTGCAGCAATCAAATGAGGTTTTCTAGGATCATGCATGTATCTACTAATCATGCTCACTGAGTAACAGATATCAAGCCTACTATTGCATACATACCTCAATGAACCAACCATTTGTCTGAATAAAGTTGGATCAACCTTCTCCATTTCACTGCATTCACTTAGCTTGGAGTTAGTTTCTGAGGGATTTGTCACTGAGTTGCAATTTTCCAGTTCAAACTTTTCAAGTAACTCAGTTATGTACTTCTATTGATGCATCACAATACCATCCTTGATCTTCACAAATTCAATTCCTAAGAAGAATGAAAGTTCACCTAGATCTGTCATTTCAAATTCAGCCTTCAATTTGTACTTTAGCTTCTCAATTTCTGATTTCTTGCTACCAGTTATGAGAAGATCATCAACATACAAGCAAATGATGACTAACTCTTCCTTTGAGCTCTGAACATACACACCAAACTCTGATGCACATTTCTTAAATCCAATTTGGATAAGAAATTGATCAATTCTTTTATTCCAAACTCTAGGTGCTTGCTTCAAGCCATATAGTGCTTTATACAATCTAAACACCATATTTTCCTTGCCCTTAATTTCAAAACCTGGTGGCTGTGACACATACACCTCCTCATCTAAGGGACCATTCAGAAATGCTGATTTAACATCTAAGTGATACATCAACCAATTATTTTTACAAGCTAATGCTACAACTAGCCTGACAGTCTCTATTCTAGCAAATGGGGCAAACACTTCATTGTAATCAATACCATGTTTCTGTAAGAAACCTCTAGCTACTAACCTTGCTTTGTATTTTGAAATTGTGCCATCAGGGTTTAACTTGACTTTGAACACCCATTTCACATCAATTTTCCTTTTCTTGTCTGGCAAGTTAACTAGCTTCCAGGTTTGATTTTTCTCTATAGAGTGAAGTTCATCCTCCATTGCTTTTCTCCACACTCTATTCTTCAAGGTTTCTTTGTAGTCAATAGGCTCAGAACCTGCTAAGAGGGCAAAATGAATTAGATCACCATCATCATTCACTGCACTGTCAGAAGTGACTATGTGGTCATTCAATCTGCTTGATACACTTCTATTTCTTTGAGGTAATTGCCTTATTACTGGTGGAGATGTGACTTCCTCATTCTCATCATTATCAGTATCAGGAATCACATCATTTTGATTACCATCATTCAATTCTCCAGATGCTTCATTCTCAGAATCATCACTTGAATCAGGAAATATGTAGCTGCTTTCACTATTGTAGGTAGTCTCAACTTCCCACTTCCATTGTTCAGCTTCATTCACAATCACATCTCTGCTAATATGTACTTTATTAGTCAGAGGATCAAGTAGTTTGTATGCACCAGTTGGGTGATAACCAATCAGAATCATAATTTCACTCTTGTCTTCAAGTTTGGTTCTTCTAGCATTTGGCACATGCTTGTAGCATAATGAACCAAACACTCTTAGATGCTTCACACTAGGCTTTCTTCCACACCAAGCTTCTTCTGGTACCATTCTTAATTTTTTTGTAGGGCATTTGTTAAGAATATAAGCAGCTGTAGTAACTGCTTCTCCCCAGAATTTGTGAGGGAGAGATATCTGTTTGATCATACTCCTAGCCATGTTCAATAAGGTCCTGTTTCTTCTCTCAGCTAGACCATTATGTTGTGGAGTATAGGGTGGTGTAACTTCATGAGTTATGCCTTCATTTTTGCAGAAATCTTCAAAATCCTTTGAGGTATATTCTCCTCCACCATCAGTTCTTAAGATCTTAATTGAATTTTCACTCTCCTTCTCAATTAAGATTTTAAGACTTTTAAACACTAATAAAGCTTCACACTTAAGTTTTATAGTGAATAACCAGATCATCCTAGTAAATTCATCAACAAAAGTGATGAAGTACTTGCTTCCACCAAGTGATGGTACCTCAAAGGGGCCACATACATCAGAATGTATCACCTCTAGAGCAGCACAAGCTCTTTTACTAGTCTCCTTCACAAATGGTAACCTAATCTGCTTGCCCTTCATACATATATCACACAATGCATGCTTGACTCTAATCTTAGGTATACCATATACTAGTTCCTTAGAATTCAAGTCACTTAGATTTCTAAAGTTCAAGTGACCATACCTTTTGTGCCATAGTGCTTCAATATCATCAGTTATTGTTGTAGACATGCACATCATATCCACACTAGAGATTTTACACTTGTAAGTTCTGTTCTTTGACAAATTACACATCAACACCAAGTTCTTCATTTTGTTAAACAGCTTCAGTGCACTATCTTCCATGTTAACTGAGAAGCCTTTCTCCACCAATTGACCTAAACTGAGTAGATTACAACTCATATCAGGTACATAGAAGACTTCAGAGATGATTACTTTACCTCATTTCTTGCTCTTGATCACTATGTTACCAATACCTTCAGCAGCAAGTTTTCTGCCATCAGCTAGCTTGATGCTTGATTTCTGGCTTGCATCAAAACTAGTTAACCATTCTCTATGTGATGTCATATGATTAGAACAACCTGAGTCTAAATACCAATCTTCATTTTGAGCATTGTCATCACAGGTTGTGGCCATCATGAGCACAGCATTAGCATCATTGCTATCTTCTGTCAAATTTGCATCCTGTTGATCTTTGAATCTACATTCATTTGCAAAATGGCCAAGCTTTCCACAGTTATAACACTTGATCTTGCTCTTATCAAACTTCTTCTTGCCTTGATTCTTGTCATAACCTCCTTTAGATGATTCAGTTTTGTCTTCAGTCTTGATCTTTGAATCTTTTGACCAATTTGATTTGCCTTTGCCCTTGTTCTTGTGGTTCTTGCTTTCTTTGCTACCAGATTGAGCCTGCAATGCTTGTTGGCTTGTTCTTTCAGAGCTTCTATTGATCACCATCAACTCATGTGCTTCTAAAGAACTTTGTAATGCTTCAATCTTCATGTCACTTATGTCATGTGATTCTTGAATAGCCACCACAATGAAATCAAATTTTGGATTCAAGGATCTCAGAACCTTCTCTACAACCATCTTATCTGTGATGTTTTCTCCACAAGTTTGCATTTGATGAACAACTGCAAGTAGTTTAGAGAAATAATCACTCACCTTTTGATCATCTTCCATCTGCATCATCTCATAACTTTTCCTGTAAGATTGCAGCTTCACTTGCTTAACCTTTTCACCACCATCATGATATGATTGCAGAATATCCCATGCTTCTTTGGATTTTGTAGCTTTTGCAATCTTCTCAAAGTGTTGACAATCAACATTTTGTTGAATGTAGAACAAAGCCTTATAATCTTTCTTCTTGGTTTCTTTGAAAACATTTCTCTGTGCATCAGTTGGATTCTCACCTAGTTCTTCATAGCCATTCATCACCACTTCATAGCAATCTTGAGCTCCAAACAATGACTTCATGACAGCACTCCATCTATCACAGTTCTTTCCATCAAGAACCAAGATATTCGTACCAAAACCATTTGTATTCATCCTTGCTTGCAGAAAAATCACTCACTTTCTTTGAAGAAATTCACACAATCTCTTAAAGAAATTCACACTCCTCACTCAAGTGTTTCCCAATGATGATTTTCCCCTCACACTCACTCGTGTTTCCCTAATTCCCTTAGGATTGAAACCGGTGCTCTAGATACCACTTGTTAGATCACAAGCGCAATGGAAGCTTATCACACAATCAAGACTTAACTTGATAATGCAAGCAAGATGAAGATGATGAAATGAATAAGAAAAAACAAGCTAGTTTTATTCATCCACCAAGGGGTAATGGAACTTAGAAAAATTTACAATCACTAATGCAAGTATTTATAATACTTGAAACCCTTAACAAACTAAAACAAACTACTAACTAACTAGTAACTTGTTACACAAGTTAACTAACCAACTAACTAAAATATCCTAACTAACTAATGGATATTTACAAAACTATGCTAAACAAGCTTGAATTACTCATTTCTAACACGTGTTACAGTGCAAAATCTCTTTTGGGAAATAATTAATTTTAATTACTCAAAAAGTTGCTCAAGATAGAAAAATAAATTTTAAGGTGCCGTCCACTTTCACGTGACCGGTACCGGATTTTACGCGTATAAAGGTCCGCTTTCGCATGTCCGCTTATACTCTTAAAATCACCTTTTTGAAAACTGAATTTTTCCTAATTGATAAAAAATTGTTTTCGCGATATTTAGAATCAAAAAACTGGATTTTTCTAAAAGTCGGATAAAAGTTTCATTTTTTCAAATTGAACTAGTATCTTTACTTTTCTACTTTCACAGCAAACTTTAATATTAAAAGGATCAGTTAATTTTTTTATAGATAAAAATGTTATATTTATATTATTATTTTTGGGAAACTTAATTGAACCGTAAAGAAATTTTAAGAGGCTAAAATAGATCTTTAGTCAAAATAAATATAAACGAACATAAAAATTCTTAATATATTAGTACTACAAAAGTTGGTATACTGCAAAGTAAACTCCCTCCGGTTTGATTTGGTCAAGAAAAAACAATGCTTCTCAATCCAAACTATTCAATATATAACTAACAATTTAATGGTAAGATTTGACACTTTCCCATGATGGGAAAATTAATTGTCTTTCCCGCCCTAACCTGCACCTTATTTGAATTCAACTTTTTACTTGCATTAGTCAATTAATTCTGTCAAGGGAGATTTGTTTTTGAAGAAGATATATAAATTGAAGATTTGCTTATTAGCGGAACAAGAAAACACTAAATAAAGAAAGAAATAATTGTGCCAAAAAAGAAAAGACATAAATAAGATGCTTATGGCACATCAAGCCTATTTTAAATAGAAGCCATTGATATTGATTTTAATCTTACGGTTAATATTAATTGTTCTCATTTCTCATAATAACCAAGTGTTCTCACCGGAGTCGTCCCATATATATATATATATATATAGGGAGGAATCAAATTATAGATGTTGTTTGGCGAAGGTATAGTAGCATGTAAGGCTTAAATATGAAACCGGCCCTGCAAATATGTTTTGTTTTGATTTGATTTTAGCCCCTGTAAAAAAAAAATTGATTTTAGTCCCTGTAAAATTTCAAAACTTTTAAAATAGACTCTAAGCTGGATTTGTTGATGACATGTCCCATTTTTTATGAACTGGCATATGTTGACTAGGATTTATTGATGACATATCCCATTTTTTACGACATGGATTAATACAGTGGTTTTTCATTGTCAGAAAAATAAATTAAAACTTTAAAAAGAAAGTAAAAAGGGGAAACAAAATACGCAGAAACATGAAAGAAAGAAGAACGGGGAATTAGGGTTCGATTGAAGGAAGGTTGTGATTGAAAGAAGGTTGTGATTGAAGGGCTTGATATGAAAAAGACAAAACACGCAAAGGAGAAAGAAGATGTCGAGTAGCAGAGATTATTCATCTTCTTCAAATGGTCGTTGCGAAAAACTTCATCTGTGTGGGTGTCAAATACCCATAATAATGTTCAAAGCCAAGACGATTGAGAATTAAGGAAGACGATTTTGAAAGTGTCGATACTGGAATTTAAGTTTTCATCTTATTTAAAACGCTTTATAAACCATCTTGTCTTTTGTCTCATCTAATTCATGTGTTAACTGTGATTTGATTTAGAAGAGAAATACATGTGAGTTACAAATTATTTATTTATTATCCGGTTTATTATTATTATTTTATTTTTCTCCTCTACCTATTTTGATGTCTAACAAACTATTGAAATTGAATGGGCTATTTTTACACTTAACAATTAGAAACAATATTGCACACTCCTTCTACATTTATGGGTTACATTTATAGAAAGTGCTTCGTATATACTTTTTATCATTCAACTTTCTTATGCTTAATTATATATTTTTTTACAAAAGAAAAACAATATTCATTCCTTCATATTTATAGAAAATACATTGATCGAAACCAATACATATCCAATTTTGCTAAAAACTAATAAGGAGAATCTGCGAACAAACTCACAGCCTCCGAGTTAATAGCATAAAACGATCTAATGTCTAAGACAAAACCTACAATTGATATGACAAAATTTAGATGTCCGGAATAGTTATGCATCCGGATCTGCAACGTTGACGACGCTAAAGTCATTGAATCTGCACTGAAGTTGGATTGAAGCAAATCTGCAAATCTAAACAAACAAACACCGTACCAAGACGGAAAATAAAAAACAAACACCGTACCAAGACGGGAAATCAAAAACACTGCACTAAGATGGGATTAAAACAACACCAAAAGAAAGAAGAAAAAAACCAGAATGAAACTTAAACATATGTGATACCACTTATTTAAATAAAACGAAATAAAAAAAGATCAAGAGGGGTGATTTTGGATCAAAATTGTACAATATACTATTAAATTGGTTAAGATGAGACAAAATGACAGTTGGTAAGGATAATGGGAGACCTCAATTTAGGACCGAAAATACGATTAAAGTGAGAGAGATAATAATAATAATAATAATAATAATAATAATAATAATAATAATAATAATAATAATAATAAGTTATTAACAACCCACAAAACTTGTAGTGATAATGAACACACTTAAATGTTTCTTAGAATCTCTTTTTGTTTGGAGACTAATGAAATTAAAGGAGATTGATATACATCTTAACTACAAGGACTATATCCCTAATTCAGTCTTCTATATAAATTTAACACACTTAAATGTTCCTTAGAATCTCTTCTACTTTGGAGACTAATGAGATTAAAGGAGATTGACATATTGTTAGCCTGTATTTTCGACAGGCATTAATGAATTGGAATAAGATGTTGAAATCTCATTTAATGAGTATTATTGCCTTTTAATATTTTCTTGGAAAATGATTCTGGCAATAAATCAAGAGAAAATCAAGGCATTTGACATCAAAGACTTTTAATGTGCAAAGTTAATTGTCAAAGCCTAGAGTTCTGTCGAATTCGACAGAACGATTGTTGTCTGAATAAGCTTGTCGAGTTCGACAGAACCATGTTTATCTAAATAAACATGCTGGTTCGACATTACTCTAATTGTCGAAAATATTATATATATATGTGTGAATATATGTATTTGTTTGGTTGTCTAACGTACTATGCAGAACGAAAGAAGCGTACTCTGGACTTAGCAAAATATTCAAAATTGAGTAACGTTGAAGGGTTCGCCAGGTGTCAAAGGGAATTCAAATTGTCAAGACACGTGGAGCATAGTTAGACGTATTGTAGGTTTATAGCAGTTATGTTAGTTTGTCTATAAATACAAGTTTCTGATAGAAGAAACGGGTCCACAATTCAATACACATGCAAATTCCTAAAATATTCAGAGTACCCATGTCAACGAGCGAAATGAATGACAGGAACATGTACGAATCTGTGTACCATCCTTTGTAAACATTTTACATTTGTTAAATGCAATTTACATTCTGCAAGTCTTGATTACTTGTTTGTCATTTAAGTTTTATGCAATTTAAAGCTTTCTGCAACTTTATCATTCTGCAATTTATTTTCATTGCATTGCCTTTACATTTCAAAGTTTTTCTTTAAACTTTATTTGCAATTCATTTACAAGTTTTCTGCAAATTTAACTTTGAAGCATTTTACTTTAAACAAACCATTTGACTGCGTCGAATGCTTTTACTTTTATTCGAATTGTCCGATTTAACCCAAAGATATGAATATGTTTTCATCATCTTCCACACAATCCATATGTCCCGAGATTTACTAGTTGATCTCTCTTGTAATAATTAAACTAGCGGTTGTTTACTAAAAATCGGGGTAAACAAATTGGCACGCCCAGTGGGACCTCTGGATTGTGTAATTTTTACTTAGTGAATTTTTGAAAATTTTTCATACAAAATTTGTTGTTTGGTGTTTGTGCTTTGATTGTGTCTATATTTGTATATGCATTTGAGAAGTGGTAAATCTCTTCCAGTATTTTCAAACATACCAAAGCGTCCTCGTTCCAGAATGGTGAGACCACCAAACAATCCTAATCCTAATAATATTAATAATAATAATAATAATGGGGCAGAAACCAATCCTGTTCTGAATCCGACAGGACCACCAAATCAACCAGTAACGGGCAATCCTGGCGCCAATCCTACTGGCGGATCAACAAATCCTGCCCTAAACTTTACAACTTCTGAAAGTATCCCAAGCAATAATCCTAATGGTGGGGGTACAAATCCTGTGATAAGTTCTGGAACCATTGGCGCAAGTGCCAGTGGATCAACAATGTCTGCCACTACTTCAAGTATGGCAGTAGGGTTTGTTCCTCCAAATACGAATGGTGCAATGATGACACAAATGAATGTATCATCCATGCCAACGAATGTATCACACATGTATGGGTACACAGACGGTAGTCAAGTTGGTGGAACACCGTCAAGACCCCCATGGTTGCCCAGAAACCCACAATTTGGAATGCCAACAACGACGATGGCAAGCCTGTATAATTGGCCTTCGATAGAAAATTCTCCCTCGTCTTCTGCGATGGGAAATAGAGGAAATTCTCTGAACTTGACTAATAATTCTATGAATGTACTTAGGCAACAAATGGACGAAAGTAACCATGACATGGTGAACGCGTTGACCCAACAGATTGGCACAATCTTCAATCCTGTGTTACAAACAGCCAATGACAATTATTTATTGTTAGCCAATCAAATGGGAAGGATGGCAGACTTTTTTGGTGCCCCTGATGCTCCAAATAATCAAAGAATTCCCCGTGTAAACCCGGAGATTCAAACAGGAGTACAAGCCCAACCAGTGCGCATCGAGAGAGAACAACAAGAACCAGAAGTAGTTTTGGTTAATAGAAACCAAGATGCTGATAATGTTCTTAGGCAAGTTCGACAAGAAAATGTTGCAGGGCAAAATAACTTGGCCAATTTAGTAGAAAATATTTTGGCCCAAAATGGTTTGAATACAGGGTTGCATAGACCAAATTTTGTGTCACCCTTGTCTGAATATGTATTACAGGCAGAATTGCCAAGGGGATGGAAGATTCCCAAATTCACAAAATTTGCTGGTGATACTAATGAATCTACTGTCGAACATATTGCCAGATATTTGGCAGAAGCAGGGAATTTGGCAAATAATGAAGATTTAAAAATGAAATTTTTTCCCAATTCCCTCACTAAAAATGCCTTTACATGGTTTACCACACTTCCCCCTCATTCAATTCATACTTGGACTCAATTGGAAAGGCTATTTCATGAACAATTCTACATGGGACAATCTAGGATTAGTCTCAAAGAATTAGCCAGTATGAAGCGCAAAACCTCAGAAGCCATTGATGACTATCTAAACAGGTTTCGCCTCCTTAAGGCAAGGTGCTTTACCCAAGTGCCTGAACATGAATTGGTTGAGATGGCTGCTGGTGGCCTCGACTATTCCATTAGGAAAAAGTTAGATACTCAACATTTGAGAGACATGGCCCAATTAGCAGATCGTGTTCGACAGGTTGAACGCCTCAGGGCTGAAAAAGTCAGAAATTCTAAGTTTCACAAAAAAGAAAAAGTGGCATACATAGAAACTTATGAAAGTGAAAATGAGTTCGACGATGGTCAGGATTACATAGAAAATAATGAGGTTAACGTGGCTGAGTTAAAACCAGGCCCTCCTTATACTTGTAAAATGTTGAAACCATCAAATGGGAATAATCCTGTCGAACCAAAAAATGATAGATTTGTTTCTAAGACATACACTTTCGACATTACTAAATGTGATGAAATTTTTGACTTATTGGTCGCTGATGGCCAAATAATTGTGCCAAAGGGTTTAAAATTACCACCTTTGGACCAACGGAAGAAAAGAGGGTTTTGTAAATACCATAATTTCTTGGGTCATAGAACCTCACAATGTGTTCTTTTCAGGGATCTGGTCCAGAAAGCCCTACAGGAGGGAAGACTCAAATTTGGCGAAAAGCCAAAATCCAAACAACAGGTGGATGAAGATCCATTGCAGATTGCTGATGCTGCATACACGGAGCCATTCGAGTGCCTGATGTTGGAAGCATTGAACCTCACTGAAGGGGGGCAATTAATTTCCATTCCTGAGGAGGAGTACGAAAACAAAGTGGAAGAGGTGTATCCACAAGCAGGGGAGACTTTATTGGATTTCCTTCAACGCTGCAAAGAAAATGATGGCGAAGCTACATTATGTCCTCATTGTAGTGCCATGTTCGACAAGAAGGCTGCTGCAGGCCTCAACAAGTTTCTGCCTCATAGTCAAAACAGAAACAATTGGCCAAATCAAAAGCCAACTTATTCCAATATTCTGAATAGCCAGCAGGCACCTGTACACCAGAGGTTGGGACCACAAAAATCATTTGTCCCCTCAAACAGGACACCTGTCAACCAATGGGTTCATGGAAGAAGCATGAACTATGGTCAAAGGAATATGGAGAGAGGGAACTCCAGTAACAGCAATCCCAAAAAGGATCCTGAGTCAAGGAAATATGATTACAGGAATAATTACAAAGGGAAAAATCCCATGACAAGGTCCCAATGGCGTAGATATCAACGCCAGAAAAAAGTGGCTGCTCAACAATCCCCATTAACTACTGATGGTAATGGAAGAAGGCCTTTGGAATTGGCAAAGAAGCCAATGAAAGAAAGGTTAGGCGAATCGAAAATAGAGTCTTCAGTTGCTGATAATGTCGAAGATGACCACATGGAAGCAGATGACTTTTTGGATTCAGAGCCTGATCTCGACATAATCGTCAATGTTGTGTCAATCTTACCAAGGGAATTCGACGTTTGCTCTGAAGTGACAGATGACGAAGAGGAATCTGGAATGCAAATGGCCCTTCATAGGCCAGTATGTTACTATGTGACGAACAATGGTGCTCTAGAAGATCAAATGGCTACATTTGAAAGGCCAGATGAAGGCATGAAGAGTCACTTGAAGCCTCTCTTCATACAGGCTAAAGTGAACAATGTGGGGATCAACAAAGTGCTAATTGATGGTGGTGCTGCTGTTAATCTCATGCCAGAATTTTTGCTCAGAAAGATTGGCAAATCTTTGGTGGATCTTCATCCTCACAACATAGTTCTTTCAAACTATGAGGGTGAAACTGGTTTCTCTTTGGGAGCAATCCAGTTAGAAGTGGTTGTTGGAAGCACTGTAAGGCCAACCTTGTTCTTGGTTGTGGCCTCTAAGGCAAATTACAATCTACTTCTAGGTCGAGAGTGGATTCATGGAGTAGGGGCAGTTCCTTCTACCCTGCACCAACGCCTCATTATCTGGCGAGAGGATGGAATAGTGGAAAATATTGAAGCAGATCAAAGCTACTTCAAAACTGAAGTCCATCATTTGACAAAGCACTCCTTCGACAAGAAATTGGCAACAATTTCACCATGCACTGAGAAGGACTTTGCATATCGTCTAGCAAGAAATGGTCACCATGCAATCAAACTGGATCCCACACATGGTTTCTTGTGGGAGAGAGAGGATGGAAACAGCGAGGATGGCGATTATGAAAGCCACAAATGCCCAACTGGTTGGGATGTCAAAGAAAATTACTATGTCTGAGTCCCAAACTTGGGCAAGGATTACGGCCTACATGGCTGAAAACAGAATCAAGATGGCTTTGGAAGCCAATTCATTTTCAGAAAATATGGCTGATATAGCCAATGGTGAAAAGATTGGCAAACAAGAGCCAGAATTGCAAAAACTGGACTGCATCTATGACGACGAACCCTTAGGATTTGAAAAAGATCCAATTAGTCAAGGTCATAAGATGCAAGCACAGGATCCTTTGCAAGAAATTGACCTTGGAGATGGTCTGATGAAAAGACCAACATATATTAGTGCAAACATTCCTCCAGATCTGAAGGCGAAAGTAGTGCAACTTCTAGTGGAATACAAAGATTGTTTTGCTTGGGATTACAATGAAATGCCAGGTTTGAGCAGAAAATTGGTGGAACATGAACTTCCAGTTCGACCAGACAAAAAACCAGTAAAACAATTGCCTAGAAAGTTTGCACCAGAAATTATGTCAAAGATCAAGGAAGAAATTGAGAGGCTGCTGAGGAGCAAATTCATCAGAACAGCCAGGTATGTCGAATGGTTAGCAAATATAGTGCCTGTGATTAAGAAAAATGGTTCTCTTAGAGTATGTATAGACTTTAGAGATTTGAATAATGCTACACCAAAAGACGAATATCCTATGCCTGTAGCAGAAATGCTAATTGATTCAGCAGCAGGATTTGAATATTTAAGTATGCTAGATGGTTATTCTAGCTACAACCAAATTTTCATTGCTGAAAATGATGTACCCAAAACTGCTTTTAGATGCCCAGGGGCATTAGGCACGTATGAATGGGTAGTGATGCCCTTCGGTTTGAAAAATGCTGGGGCCACTTATCAAAGAGCAATGAATCTAATTTTCCATGAATACATAGACACTTTTATGCAAGTGTATATTGACGACATAGTTGTCAAATCCTCGTCAAAGGTTGATCATTTAGATCATTTGAAAAAGTCTTTTGAAAAGATGAGGAAATATGGATTAAAAATGAATCCATTAAAGTGTGCTTTTTGTGTTAATGCAGGAGATTTCCTTGGGTTTGTTGTGCACAAAAAGGGCATTGAAATAAATCAAAACAAAACGAAGGCTATCATGGAGACAAAATCTCCAACTACTAAAAAGCAACTTCAGTCCCTACTTGGGAAGATCAATTTCTTGAGGAGATTCATCTCAAATTTAAGCGGTAAAGCTCAGCCTTTCTCGCCACTACTTCGTCTCAAGAAAGAAGATATTTTCACTTGGGGGCAAGATCAACAACGAGCTTTTGACGAAATCAAGAGTTATTTGTCGAAGCCACCAATGTTGATGCCTCCAATAAGGAACAAGTTCATGAAGTTGTATATATCAGCATCAGATTCGACACTGGGTAGTATGCTTGCCCAGGAAGATGAAAATGGTGAAGAAAAAGCCATCTATTACTTAAGTAGGGTATTAAATGATGCTGAAACTAGATATAGTAGTATTGAAAAACTATGCTTATGTTTGTATTTCTCTTGTATAAAACTCAAGCATTATATAAAGCCTGTTGATGTTTTTGTTTATTCTCACTGTGATATCATTAAGCATATGTTGTCTAAACCAATTTTGCATAGTCGAATTGGAAAATGGGCCTTAGCCTTAACAGAGTATTCATTAACATATAAACCTCTAAAGGCAGTCAAAGGCCAAATTGTAGCTGATTTTATAGCAGATCATTCTGTAATAGAAACTCCACAAAATTATGTAGAATCACGACCCTGGAAATTGTATTTTGATGGTTCTAAACGTAAACATGGAGTTGGAATTGGGATTCTAATTATTTCCCCTTCCAAAATACCCACTAAGTTCAAATATAAAATTAATGGATTCTGCTCAAATAATGAAGCAGAGTATGAAGCTTTGATAACAGGCTTAGAAATTTTACTGGACTTGGGGGCAAGAAATATTTTGATCAGAGGCGATTCAGAATTGGTGTTGAAACAATTGACAAAGGAATATAAGTGTATAAAAGAACACTTGATGAAATATTTTGTCATAGCAATTTCTTTGTTAAAACGTTTCGACCAAGTTATTTTTGAACATGTACCTCGCATAGAAAATCAAGAAGCCAATGATTTGGCTCAAATAGCTTCTGGTTATAAAATTTCCAATGAGAAACTAGAGGAGTTGATTGAAATTAAAGATAAACTCATTGTTGATCAACCTCCTTCTATGGAATTGTCAATGCCAAAACTTGTGGGGGCAGATGTACCACAAGACAATGGTCAAGATACCACATGCAGAATTGGAAAAGGTGAATATCTTCAAAACTGCCATTTCTCCCTTTCGTATTCGACATGCAGTCGAAACTGGCATTTTTGAGGGGGCAATTTGTTAGCCTGTATTTTCGACAGGCATTAATGAATTGGAATAAGATGTTGAAATCTCATTTAATGAGTATTGTTGCCTTTTAATATTTTCTTGGAAAATGATTCTGGCAATAAATCAAGAGAAAATCAAGGCATTTGACATCAAAGACTTTTAATGTGCAAAGTTAATTGTCAAAGCCTAGAGTTCTGTCGAATTCGACAGAACGATTGTTGTCTGAATAAGCTTGTCGAGTTCGACAGAACCATGTTTATCTAAATAAACATGCTGGTTCGACATTACTCTAATTGTCGAAAATATTATATATATATGTGTGAATATATGTATTTGTTTGGTTGTCTAACGTACTATGCAGAACGAAAGAAGCGTACTCTGGACTTAGCAAAATATTCAAAATTGAGTAACGTTGAAGGGTTCGCCAGGTGTCAAAGGGAATTCAAATTGTCAAGACACGTGGAGCATAGTTAGACGTATTGTAGGTTTATAGCAGTTATGTTAGTTTGTCTATAAATACAAGTTTCTGATAGAAGAAACGGGTCCACAATTCAATACACATGCAAATTCCTAAAATATTCAGAGTACCCATGTCAACGAGCGAAATGAATGACAGGAACATGTACGAATCTGTGTACCATCCTTTGTAAACATTTTACATTTGTTAAATGCAATTTACATTCTGCAAGTCTTGATTACTTGTTTGTCATTTAAGTTTTATGCAATTTAAAGCTTTCTGCAACTTTATCATTCTGCAATTTATTTTCATTGCATTGCCTTTACATTTCAAAGTTTTTCTTTAAACTTTATTTGCAATTCATTTACAAGTTTTCTGCAAATTTAACTTTGAAGCATTTTACTTTAAACAAACCATTTGACTGCGTCGAATGCTTTTACTTTTATTCGAATTGTCCGATTTAACCCAAAGATATGAATATGTTTTCATCATCTTCCACACAATCCATATGTCCCGAGATTTACTAGTTGATCTCTCTTGTAATAATTAAACTAGCGGTTGTTTACTAAAAATCGGGGTAAACACATATATCTTAACTACAAGGACTATATCCCTAATTTAGTCTTCTATATAAATTTTGTATCCTTACACCACATGATACAGTGGAGGATATAAATGCAATAAATATACCATAATATATGTATCTATACATCTTCCAAGCAACGAAAGCTACCATGGCTACCGAGGCTAATTAACCCCCCAAAATATTGTTGTATCATCTGTTAAAAGAAACATAGTGTTAGACAATTATTAGGATACATAATGTTCACACATTAAGTAAAGGAAATATTAGAAAAACTTACTATAGACTTGTAGTTGAAGCTGAAAACTTAAGTTAAATTATCCAAGTTTGGATGTCGGACAACCAAATTCCAATAAAAGTAAGTTACTCCAATTGAAATTTGTTACTAGTATTGTCAGCTTCAACTGCCAATAGTCCTCATAGTTATATTTTATGTGCCAATGGATTTTGATTGGACACATATGGTTATCGAACCGAATGTGATGCACTTGAACTGTAACCAATCATAAAAATAAAAGGTGTTAGCATAAAATCTATATTCTAAGATCGTTAAAAATGATAAAACTATTACTATTGCGTTAGGTTTTGTTACTAAAAATTTAACAAACATTAGCTAGCTACAACTAACGGAAAAAAATTTGGTTGGAGCAATAAGTGGAAAGTAAAAAATTGAGTAACTTACATAAAGTTTGATTAACTCTTTTTTGGTCCAATGATCTGAATGTAGAAGGTTTCACAATTTTTTCAGTCCACACGTATACCCTGGACGGGGTGTTTTTAAGGTGAAATTGTTTGACATTTTAACCGTTTTGGTTGAGGTGTTAGTTTGACCGATGAACACTTGAAATGTGGAAATCGCATTTGTTGGTTCAATTGTGCATGCACTAAGCATACCCTCTTTGCAGATTTAGAATAGAAAGAGAGATACAATATTAGCATACACAAATCGCATGCATGAGAAGTATGAAAAGGAAAAACCTAAATAACAATTCCTAGGAAAATAGGTATCTAACTTAAACACCACACAGGTACTCAATTTTGTGGAAGGAAGGAAATTAAGTTGAGATATAAAGAAAAGAAATAGCTGCAATTTTGAGATGGGAGAAATAGGTGCAATTGTTTAAGAAGTGGGAAAGGAAGGAAGGAAGGAAGCTATTAGTTTGTTTTAGTGTTTGGTAGTTTAAGGTGTTCTGTTCTAGTGGCAGTGACAGTGTGGCACTCTATTTATAAAGAAATATCACATCATGAATTACATGTTTTTCACACATCATGAGAATTCGACACGCGTCGCACTATAAAAATAATAATCCTATCACCATGTGCTAGCCCAAGTATAAACCATTGCCTTGTACATGCTTTAATTTGGAAGTGAGAATTGCTTTCAAAAATCAAATATATTAGATTTAATTGTAGTCTTGGTTTTTATATTTTTACCATTTTATTAATTGGCCCCTCTATTTTAAAATTTGACAATTTTGATCTCTCTAACACATATTGTGTCTAAAATATGATATTAATACAATATATTTTAAATTAACTTTATAAAAAGAAATCTTTCAAATTATAGGAAGATTTTTAAATGTAATATTTGTTTCTTGAAGTAATTTCTAAGTGTAATATGCCACTCTCTTAATATATGCCTTTATATGTGTAATATTATACAAAACTATATCCTGTGGATGTGGTGAACAAAGCAATCAGCTTCTTCGAATAGTATAAGAAGGAAAATCTACAAATTGTGCAAACACCTTTTTTTTTTCGAAAGCAATTGTGCAAACACCTATTGGCAGGCAGATAACACGCCACTTTCTTAATTACTACTTTATCTCTTTCCTTTATCTTTTTTCAAAGTTTAAAAAGAATGGGTGAAGTAAAAAGGAAAACAATATATGTATATATTGGTGATGAAGAAGGAAAGAAAGAAGAGTAGGTTTGTCTCATAAAGGCAAACTTTGGCTTTTTATTGAAGAAATAATATTTTTTTTTTATATTAATCCATGATTTAGAATCGAATTTGGATTCTTTCAGAAAATTCATCTTAAAAAGAACTCATAATTAATTACTTGAATTCAATGTCTTGATAGAATATTTTTTTTAATATATTCGTTATTCTATTACAAATTTACTCTATAATTCATGTTCGGTTAAGAAAAGAAAGAATAACAACAGATTCCTTCCATCCTTTATTCTTTCTTTAATAAAAGCCAAAATTATTGTCAAAAAATAAAATAAAAGCCAAAGTTTGCTATTTTGAGACAAACTTACTCATCTTTCTTTTTTTCTCCATCACCTATATATAGATATATTCCGTTCAATGAATTAACACCATTTAGCTGATGCATTGAACCTCTATATTATTAATTAGTATGATTTGAATGTATAAAAGCATGAACACAGACACATTGATAGATCAATATTGATATTAATTTGAGACATAATTTAATGGTATTGTGTGTCGGTGTGACACTGGAGTATGTCATCCGATAGTATCAGCGTTAATGAAATATTAATATCCAATTTTCTCATAATAAGCTTCGATGTGCTGTTTATGATTTAAGGTCCATTTGGATTTAACTTATTTTTGAGTTTATGAAAATAGTTTATAGAAATAAATAAAGTTTTATATTAATCCATAAGTTTTCGTTAACAAAAATTATATTTTTATAAACTATTTTATTATAAACTACCTTAAAGGGGTTATTAAATAATACATAAAAACTTATTTATTTTCATAAGTTATTTTACATAAGCTAAAAAATAAGTCGATCCAAACATACCCATATTGTTTCTCATATTAAGTGGATTTTTTTTTTTTGGTAAGTAGCCGAATGACTTTAAAATTTTACCTTAAAGGTGAATAAGTGGAGTGTCTCGGTTCGAAATCGGCTCCTGCACATAAATTGCGATGTCCCAACCAATTGAGCTAAGCTCATGGACCATATTAAGTGGACTTTATTTAACACTTACTAAGTGGAACTTTACTTTGGAATATAGGACTTGATGAATATTGTATTGTATTAATCAAGTCTTCATTCATTCATTTATATTGTATCCAACTTATCAAAGAAGCATCATATACTTTAATGAAAGTGCCAAATTTTGACTTTGTGAGATGAGTTTCATGTCCTCTTCTTTCTTTTCTTCTTTATTCACAATTAAGGAAAGAAATTAATTGATTCTCGCGAAAAGAATTAACATTAGTGGAAAGGCCGGCCGGTGAATACAAATGTATAGGTTAAAAATAAGGAAAATATTAAATAGTGCATTTGAGATACTCTTTAAGCTTTTAAATAGTAAGATTTTATAAAAAAAATTATGAAAATGTGTGATATCAATGCATTGAAAATTGAAATGTTCAACTTTTTAAATAAATTATTTTCTTAAATAGAATCCTTAAGTGCTCCGATGACACCGTTTAACAAGACCCTAAAAATAAAAACAGCCAGCTACCTTTAAATCCTTTGTGCCCTTTAGTATCAATTCTCAACGACTTCAAAATAATAAGGCTAAATAAAACTCACCAATGATTCAGTTTATTATAAAGAGCAGATCCAATGTAGTGCATGATATTCAAAGTTCAAATATCAAGACTAAGGTATTTCTAAGCAAAAATTGATAAACATTACTTCAAAATTCAGATAAACTTTCTTTAAACAAAAATAACATATCCAAATTCCAATCTGTAAAGGATAGTTGAAATTCTTTATTCTTTCTTTAATAAAAGATGGTGGAATATTGGCTGTGACTTGTGAATTGAGTTTCCAATCCAATCCAAATATTTTCCAAACGTGTGGAAATTAAATTCTAATTCCAGTTGGTTGTGAACTCACGTTTAGTGTTTTCAAAAGCCAAACTAAACAATAGTGGAAATCCTTTATTCTTTCTTTAATAAAAGGCCAAAGTTTGCCATTTTGAGACAAACTTACTCTTATCTCTTTTCTTCTTTTCAATGAATTGTTACCATATAATTGATGCTTTGAATTGGTTGGACCTCTTTATATTATTAGTAGTATGATTTCAGACTATGAAACATGGATACCGACACCGACAAGTCGACATCGATAATAATTTGAGGTATAATTCAATGCTACAGTTAGTGGCGGAGCTCGGATCCTGACTCAAGGGGTGCAAATTTTTAAAATTTATAACTATTGTATTTAAACACCCTTCATTTCTCTATTATTTATTCAATACATAATTTTATCTCTATTTATATTTCTTCCTATTATATCACCTATTCACAGTTAAATATGCTTGTATCTCAACCCCAAAAGCTAGCTCAAAGGGTGAGGTTGCCCTCACATATTTATACACTCACACTCACACCAAGCGTGGTCCTGGGCCAAACGCCCACATTGCAGTCCTTAACCCGGCTCTGATACCAAGTTAAATATGATTGGATCTCAACCCCAAAAGGTAGCTCAAAGGGTGAGGTTGCTCTCACATATTTATACACTCAACAGCCCAGGAACCTAAGCAATGTGAGACTTCAAACACACTTCAACATTCACGTCTATCACATCACTCTATCTTATTTCAACCTTTCTCAAATGGGTATATATTGAGAGCAGATTTTCTGCAATACATTTCTCTCTCTTGTGACATTTGAACCACACATTTTATTTTTATACATGTAATTTTAATTTTTAAAAATAAGTCAATGACATAGATTGCACAGGACCTCTCAATTACTGGAGAGGATCCTTTCTCGTATATACCAAACTTTATCTTAAAATTTAATTAATTTTAATATATAAAATGAGTAATTGAAAATGGCTTGGATTAGGGTGGAATAAGTTAGTTTAGTTTGACTTTTTGAAAAGAAAAAAAAATGAACTAATAAACAATAATCAGTTTAGTTTTTATGATTTTTAATACTAAATTTGAACCAAACTAATAAAAACACATGTTAGTTTGATTCAATTCGGGTTGAAATTTTTTCAAACTAATAATGTATTATTTAAATTATACAATTCAAAACTAAAATTACATATTTATGCAATATATTTTCAAAATTAAAAACCATTAATTTAATTTCTAATGGATTAATTAGTTTTAGCAGACTTTCAAGATTTAAAATTCATTCAAATATCAATGTCATCATTTTTGTAATTTAATATATAAAAAAAGAATAGGATTATAGGACAATAGAAAGTGAAATGAGTAAATAAATAAAAACAATACTTTTCATTTTGGCCTAACTATAGAGAACTGAAAAAGTATGGAGGAACTGAAAAAGTGGCCTAACTAGTCCTCTGCATATTAATTGAAAGGGAAAATAGTAATCATGTGATGCAATATGCTAAAGTGATCTAATATGCTAAAGTGGCCTAACTAGACCTTTATACTAATCAACCTTAATGAAGTTCAAAAAATGAATTAATTTTCTATGCTAATTGATCAACTTTTTTAATCTCTAATTATACAATGAAATTAATATATTTTGCTTCAATGATCTAATCCATTCATCCTTCAAGCTTGATAATGAAAAAAATTAAAAAAGGGAAGAAAAAAAAAATCAAAGAAATTAGCAGAAAAGATAAATAAACACTTTTAACATCTAACGTAATAGGTTCACAATATTACTTGGTGTGACTAGCTTCTCATTGCCCCAATAAAAATGTCCACTAGTGTTAAATCTTTTAATTCAACAAGAATCAATTAATTTCTTTCCTCAATTGTGATTGATGTATTTGAATGAAGAAGAAAAGAAAGAAGAGGACATAAAACTCAGTTTGTCTCACAAAGGCAAAATTTGGCACTTTCATTAAAGAAATGAATAATTTATTTCGTACTATTATTTTGGTTTGGCTTTTAAAAACACCAAACCTGATTTCACAATTGCCAAACTCAATTCACAACCACATGTTTGGATATTTAATATATTTTGATGTGCTTTTGACTTCATACTCACACGTTACACTTAAAACAGGTTTATATTATTGGTGTGTTTAGTATTTTTTAATTCTATATCATCGGAGTTATATATGCGGTACATTTAATTTACTTTTATTTCTGTTAGGTAGTTAATAGCTTAAAATTCCATCTTTAAAGTTGATAAGTGGTGTGTTGGGATTTGAACTCCGACACTTGCATATAAATTGCGGTGTTCCTATCAAATTACCTAGCTTCTTAGAGATACATTTAATATACTTTTAACTAGAGGTAAACCCGTGCGTTGCACGGGTTCGATTAAACTATAGAATTAAATATTTTTTAATTTTAGTAAAAATATTTTTATAAATGAAAAATAATAATTATGATAAGTATAATTATATTGTTAAATGATATAGACTATTTATTTTGTACAAATGATATAGACTATTTTAAAATATGATTATATTTAATATTAATATATGTTTAGAAATATGTAATTTTTTATTGATTTATATCCTAATTTTGTTTATATTTTAATGTTATAAACGTCATATAAGATTTTAATTTTCTTTAAATGAGTTGCAATTGTACAGTCACATGTCACTTTGCTTTTTATATTTTATGTATTCCTTATTTGTTATGTTTTTTCAATAATAGTTTGAGGCATACTTGTTGACAATATTGCTCTTGAGAAATGTTGAAATAAGTTTTGGTTATAGAATATGATTCATATATGATGGCTCTGATTTTTTTTTATCACAAAATCTCGTTTTTTGAAAATCATGTTTCAGACAGTGTAACTGCTTACACCCTTCTATGCAATTTAAATAGGAAATCGTTTATCTACTTACTCTCCTACCGTTCTTTTGAAGTTTCTTCTCATATATTTACTCGGTGGAATTTATCCCGACTTTATTGGTCCCGAATTTTTTAGTCTATTGTTTGGTTTACATTTTTTTTGGTCCATTTATTTTTTGTTTTTGTTTTTCTTGGCGAGGTTTGTGTCTCTTCAAATTTATTGTTAGTTTTTGTCTCTCTTATTTAATTATGTTAGGCTTTGGTATGTTAGAGATAGTTATGCTTTGGTATGTTAGAGGTAATCATGCATGCTCTGTGAGGCTTATTGTCCTCCGAAAGTTTTTAGTTATTTTTATTTCTCTTAATTATTTAAGAATATTTTCATTAATTTAAATTACAACTAATAATTTATTAAAAACAAATTTGAAAGGCCAAATAAAATATTATTAAATTTTGTATTAATATCATGAGTGAGTGAATACTCATTTTTTTTTTTTGACAAATGAATGGTAATAGTTCTTTTTTTTTACAGAAATGAATGATAATAGTTAAGGAGTAGAACTTAAGGGATTTTTTATGCAATAAAATAGTAGTATCTTTATTTTGAATTTAGTTGTTTTTATGAGCCGATAAGACATAATATTAACTTGTACTATTTACTTGATCCATTTATAATTAATATGTTTCATTATTGATTTATTATTTTTTTGGAGAAGCTATTCACCGTAGTTGTTATGAAACCTTTTGGGTTCCAATTCACAATTCATGAACTTAAAATTTAGAGTAATTATTATTCATAAAATATAAAAAGATTAAATATTTTGATAATTTTGGAGATACAAAAGCTCAATTAGCTTACATTACATATATATATCCACAATTTTTTTTTGTCTTAATCACTTTGTTTCTCAAGTTTCTCCCCTTGTTGTCTAACCCACTTCCTTTTTTCTTTGTGACTTTTGTGAGTATCTCTGTTCATAGGTCTGAGATTCACATGTATGAATTTAAAACGGCCGAACAATCCACTCAAAATTGACTTGGTTGCTATTTGTTATCAGAATGGAAAGAATTAACACGACCTTACTTTGATGCTTGCGATGCATGAATAAAGTTAATTGCTACCTTTTATAAGAAGATAAGAAACTTGTTATTTTTTATAAACATATAAAAGCAATGAATTGAATCAAAAGAATCCAAAATTCTAATATTCTAAAAATCATAAGAAAGAAAATAAGAAAAAAAAGAATAGATTCTCAAATTCAACGTAGAGTTGAAATATTTGGCTAATTCATATAATAGAGTAGCTTGAGTATCTATCAAGTCACATAAATCGTTGATGAATAGTCAAGGCATATGTGAGAAGGAAGAAAGACAAACAAAAGTAACAATACAACTACCACTCAAAAGTTTCTTGGAGAAATAGTATATATATATGGAGCAAAAAGAAAGACTCAAAAGAAAAACTTAAACATTACATACTACCTTTTTATTCTTCTCTAGTAGGATTGAAACAATATATTTTCAATTGTAAAACACACTAAACCAATCAAGCCTAAAATATGAACATCTAACATGTGTCATTCCTCTTGTCAAAGGCACACTATATATAATGAAATTGAAGGTTATTTTTTATGAGAAAATGAATATATAGAGTCTCTTTAATTTAAATGCTATGATTCATGGCATTCCATCTACCATAACAGCCTAATAAATAATATATGTTATACACTTATACTTTTTTTTTTCTTTATGCATTATTACGTTATCTTGATGATAATAATAACATTTGGCATGTTTTTATTTTTATTTTTTATATGTTTGGAATTTCTAGAGTTGTAGAGATTAAACTTATATATATAACTTATATATTACTTTGTTATTATATATTATTATGACCATCATTATTATTATTTACATTTATTTATTTATTTATTTATTTATTTACGTATACTTAGTTTAAGAAGTTGCATGCAAGTGTTTTAGAGGTGCCACATCATCACAATGCTTGCATATGAGCTCATGTGGAGCTTCCTTTTATAAGTAAAAGATAGAATGATGTATTTTTTATTTTTTTTTTTACAAGAGGAATGAGCATTTTATTCAATACACTTTAATATAGATTAACATTTACGTTAGGCTAATAATTATTTTACGATAGATTGTGAACAAGAAACACAGTAATTTTATATGGTATTAGACCATGTGCAATGGTGTTGAAGGTATGTGTTGAATGGGTGTTGAATGGGTGTTGAAATGATTGGAGAAAGTGTGTTGAATTGGTGTGTTGAATGATGTGGAGGAGAGAGGTGTTGAAACCTTTCAACTGTGTTGAATGCAAACCGGTGGGACGCGTGGCAATTTTTGATTCGCCCAGAATCGCGCGTGAGGAACACTGCCCGACAGGGAGCGTGTAGGAGCAGGAAAACAGAGAGAGAGAGAGAGAGAGAGAGAGAGAGAGAGAGAAAGATGAAGCTGACATGTGGCTTCACGCGATTGGCTGGGTGAATTTTTATCTCAATAATACTTTGAACTCAATTATTTCATTGCAAATTAATTTTTTATTTTTTTATTTTTATACCAAAATTCATGATTTTTTTTTTTGTCTATCAATAGAGACTTGATTCATTTGATTTGGACACAGAAAAAAAACCAAATTTTTCACTCTCTTAATCTTATTATTATCTTTCTATTAGTGTTTATTTTTAAGTTTTAGTCTTTTTTTTTTGAAAGAAGGTGCTTATAGCATTTCATTAGTAATAATTTGTTCAATACAATGGGGTACATCAATATAAATAGTGGGACTAGCAGAAAAAGGAGCAACCCGCGCGAGCACGTGAGCTGCCTCATTAGCTTGTCGCCTGTTAAACTCAACCCGAGAGTTTGTAAAAGATGACGCGAAGAGACTCCGAGCAGTCGACATAACATGGCCAAATTCCGTAACATCCGGCAACTGCTTGTGGAAGGCATTCGTTACAATCTTGGAGTCTAGAGCAATATCAACGTGATCAATGGCCATGTCACTAAGCCATTGAATGACAAATAACAACCACATAGCCTCGCCAAGGGGAACCGCACATCTAGGGGAGAAATTGAAGGTTTTGGCCAAAACAAAAGTACCTTCAGCGTCCCGAATACACATGCCGATGCCAGTTCTATTAAGAGAATCTGAGAAGGAAGCATCGACATTACACTTCAATCTACTTTGTAATGGTGATTTTTAAATAAATTTTGTTTTTATTATAATTGCAATCAGAAGTTTAATTTAATTTTTATCGATAATTTTTATTATAATTTTAATCGATGATTTGTATCGTATAATTTAAATTTAAATTTTAATCGATAATTATATTTTTATGTAATCATAAAAATTTAAATTTAAATAAGAATATGAAATAGAAAGTGGTTCATAAAAAGTGGTGTGGTAGAGTGTAAGTGTTGAATGAAAAAACCATTGGAAAGGGTAGAGTAGGGGTGAGCATCGGTCGGGTTCGGGCCGAAAATCGTAAAACCGATAAAAACTGCGGCCTCTTAATTTGGAATCAATTCCGACCGTCTATATCTTCGGTTTGTTCGGGTTCGGGTAATACGGGTGGCGGGTATAGCGGATCGGTTTTAACGGGTTACATAAACTTTGTTGTTACATCTAAAATTTCATTGATCAAAAAAATATTATTCTTCAAATAGTTCAATATTTCGTACACACTACAACAAATGATACAATAAAAATGATGAGATGCAATTATTTTGTTTCAAATTTGTTAAATCCAACGACAATAATAGATAGTAGATGAGAAGTAAAAATTAATATAAATCTAGAATATTATCTTTCACATCTCCTTTATCAACCTATTACAAACATAAACTTGTAAAATATAACATTTTTCTTCTCTATCAAAGATAGACAAAATTAACAAACGAAGAGTATAAGAGATTAAGAGGTGCTCAAAACTGAAAAAAAAATTAATTTATATTTTAGTAATTGTTCGGTCGGTTTCGATTATGAAGAGATAAATTTTAGAGACCCGCACCCGCCCGTATACAACCGTTCATGACCGATTTTTCACAATTGTTAACCCGAGACCCGACCCACACCCGACTGAGTGCTTCCATATGTTGGCGGTTATGTCGGTTTCGAATCGGGTTGCGGGTTCGTGCTCACCCCTAGGGTAGAGTGTTGAATAAGTAGGTGGAAGAAAGAGAAGATGATGTGAAATGTAAAAAGTGAATAAAGTGGGTGTTGAGTTTTGTGACCATTGTAGATGGTCTTATGTAACTCTTGCAAATGATAACCATCCACTACACCACATATTGTAAGACCCAAGATTTTACTGTACAGTTTTTCTAAGGAACTCTAGTGATGGCTACGAGTTTTAGGGTTTTTGGTGAGACGGTTTTGTGAATATCGTCACATTAATGAGATTTTTGCTGAAACGGAGCCTGTTTTGTGCTCGTGCGCTGGAAAGGCACAGACTTTCGGGTCGTGATACTCTTTTAAGTATGAGGAGATTTCTGTGGTCTTAGAATAACGAGTTTTGGATTATTCTTGTTTTTGGAAAAACGAGTAAGATTTTACCCGCGGATGGAAAATCTTACTGCGTCTGTTTTAAGTGAGGTTTCGGATGTGAGTTTTATATATCTGCGCGAGTTAGGATATCTACTGAGAATAATTTTCTAAGGTATGGAAGAAAATTACAGTCGCGGAAAAAGATTCGGCGATAAGTTTTGGAAATGTTAAACGTTAGACGTTCTTTCCGTAGGTTTTACGTTTTTGTGATTTACGTTCGTCGCGATGCGCGAGAACTGAGCGTACGTGGTGTTGTAAGAGGTTGTGAGAAATATCTTGGGAGGATAGACTCGGATTGATCCAAGGGCTAGGATTTTGTCTTGAAGCTTTATCCTATTTGATCCAATGGTTCTCATGAAACATGACCATGACCTTGAGGGTGACTTAAGGAGACTTTATGGACTTAGTAAAATCACAATTCATTCACTCTTTCTCTTCTCCTTGCCGTGGCTTCTTTCTCTTTCAACCTTGAGGAACAAAATTCAATCCTTCACCATTTGTCTTGATCTTAAGCTTGTTGGAAAGCTTGGAGTTGTGAGATTCTTCTTCCTAAGGTAACTAGACCTTCTTTCATCTCTTAGTTGGCTAAACTCTTAGAGATTCATGAGATTTTATGATTATGTTCTTGGGAGAAATTTCATAAGAATTGGTTGTGAAGGGTTTTTATTCCATGAAAGTTGTCCATGAGGGTTTAGTAAGCATGTGTAGGCTTTGTTATTTCAATTTTTCCATGAGTTTGTGAGAATCTCATGAGAAAAGTTAGGGTTTTGAAAGTTTAGAGTATTGATCAATTACATGAGGTTATGTTGTAAGGTTTTGAAAAGAAAAGTTGTCTTTGAACCTTTGGGCGAAAGGGAAACGCGTTGTATGGTTTTGTTTTGGAAAACCCGATGAAAAATATTTTGAGGTTTATGAAAATATTTTCCTAAGTGTTTTTGGGTAGTGTTTTGGGGTCAAAGTGGTTTAAAACTCTTGTGACATGTGGTGTCGCTTTTTACCTTGAAAACATGTTTGAAAATGATTACCAGGCGGTTAAGGCCCGTAATAAAACTCGTGCTTGGATTTGGTTTTGATTTTGGAAATGAAAATCAAATAACTTGCACTCGAAGCAACCAACATGCTTTCGGAAATGTGTTGCTTGCTTATGAAAATGGTTTGCTTTTGTGCCTTGAAAAAGTGTTGGGAACTATTAGAATCAAACTAGGCTTGGGGTGGAAAAAGGTGGTGTGAGTTGCTGTCTTGTGCTGTCATGACAGGTGCAACTCGCCGAGCGAGTGGTTACTCGCCAGGGCGAGTGTCACAGGTCCTGACAACACGTCAGGGCGAGCTCCAGAGCGAGTAAGACCAGTACTCTCTGCCTTCACTCGCCACCAACTCGCCAGGGCGAGCTCTGGGAGTTGAGATTTTGGATTCTGATGTCCTAACTTGGTTTTTAACTTTCTAATCCCTTTTTATTAATTTATGGAAGTGGTGGGGATTGGAAACGAGTTTTTCGGGTACTCGAAAAGTACGTAGCTTATAACGCAAGAAAACGGCCATTTTGCATTTCAAATTATTTAAGACTTTTGGCAATTGTTTTGGGTCCTAAAAATAGTACAAATAACTCATGGGGGTTGATCAATATGGTGGAATTTGGTAAGGTATCCTAAAGAGTGGATTTACCTTAGAAAACCTTTAGGTTTTTGAGGTTTTTGGTTTAGTTTCAATACTATTGGTTGGAGAACAATGTATTGATGGTACGCTGCTTGTTTTAGGAAGCGCGTTGTGTTGTTGGTCGAGTGGTAATAATCGGAAGCTTGCCGAGGTAAGGGCATCACTTTATTTCTGTCTTTTCACTGAGTTATAACATGTTTGTTGGTTATTTTCGGTGATGCGTGTTTGTGTGTTTGGCATGTATGTGTTATGTATTCTCGTGATGAGAAAGTGTTTACAATACGTGCGTTGTTTTACATATGATTGGAGATGTATGTATGAACATGTGGGTGAATACATATGATTGGAAATGTATGTATGTTTGTCGTGGTTTGTTACATATGATTGGATATGTATGTATGTTGTTGGGATGATTTACATATGCTAGGGAGGTATGTATTTGTTGCATTAGTATACATGGGGAATCGTATGCTCATGCATTGTTAGCGCGTAGTTGCGGGAGTGGACTACGAGGTGTAGTTGCGGGAGTGGACTACGAGGTGTGGTTGTGGGAGTGGACCCACCTGATTCTTATAGGGTTTTATTGAGTTCAACACATGGTTGCGGGAGTGGACCATGGGGTGTGATTGCGGGAGTGGATCCACCTAAATCTTGTGTGATTTAGTTGAGTTCGATACATGGTTGCGGGAGTGGACCATGGGGTGTGATTGCGGGAGTGGATCCACCTTAACCTTTGTGACTTTGTTGAGTTTGATACATGGTTGCGGGAGTGGACCATGAGGTGTGATTGCGGGAGTGGATCCACCCTAACCTTGTGATTTCATTGGTGTTTTAGTAGGGGTTGAACCTACAGTTCTGGAGCTCATGCATTGTGGTAGCTAGGGTTAGTACCACGCATTGTAGAGGTTGCATTATAGGCTATGTGTGCATTGCTTATATGAACCCGTTGGTGGGAATTGCTTTGTTGGTTAAGAGCTTTCTCTTGTGTTTTGTGGAATTATTGTTATGTGTACAATCTTTCGCACCGGTTATATATATACATACTATATATTTTGTGGTGACCCTTTCTTTCATTTGCGGGCTCATCCCACCCAGATGATGGGTTAGGTCGTGGTGACGACGGTGGCTGTTCCAGGCCCCAGTGAGCGGCTGGAGTTTTAGCTTAGTTAGACTATGCTCCGGTGTGGGTTGTACACCGTGCTTTTTGGTTAGCATAGGGTTCTCTAACTTGTTTTGTTGTAAGTATTTGAATACTTAGACTTGGGTTGTAATTATTCAGGGATACACTTTGCTTGTCGAAGCACCTTATGGTAATGAGTCTTTTTGTATATTTGAATGCCGGCTCATTGAAAAATATTCTATGCGCACTCTGAGTGTTAGTTAAAAAAAAAAAATATACTGCCTTTTCTGGCCCTGGAAAAACGGGCTGTTACAATTGGTATCAGAGCACGGCTTTAAATCTTCAAAGGGAAAGTGTATACTTGAGTCGTTAGTCCAGAGTCGGTTAGAACATAACTAGAGTCGTGTTAGTTCTAGTGTATGTTTGGTGTCGGGTCTTGTGTTAGTAATCCGTTGAGTGAGTTTTCTGTTGAGATTCAGAATTGTTGATTAAGGATCTAATCAAAAGGATTGGTATGTACAGGGAATCATGCCGCCAAGAAGGGCGAATCCAGTTCCTGTAGTACCAGAGGTTGATGTGAATCAGATGGCTTATGCCATGCATACCATGGCAGCTGCTGTGACTGCGCAAACTCATGCTAAGGCGCAGAGGGATGCAGAGAAGCGTGAGAGGGAGATTATAGCTGCTGCATCTCGGGTTCTTACGAGTTTCAATCAGCAGACTCCTCCAAAGTTTAATGGGGAGGGAGGTTCGGAAACTGCTGACTTGTGGCTCCAAGCTGTGGAGAGAATATTCGGGGCAATTCATTGTCCAGAAGGAGAGAAAGTGGTGTTAGCTACCTATCAGTTGCAGGGTAGTTCTGAATATTGGTGGGGGAACACCAGGCTCCTTATGGGAAATGTTGATGAGGAGGTAAATTGGGAGAACTTCAAGAGGAGGTTCTTAGCTAAGTACTTTCCCGAGACTGCGAGGGAAAGGTACGGAGAGGAGTTCCTGCAGCTGCGGCAGGGGGGCATTAAAGTGGAAGCTTATGCCAAAAAGTTTGAGTCACTATCCCGTTACTTCCGTTTCTTTAGAGACGGGATAGATGAGGCCTATATGTGTCGTCGCTTCCAGGATGGTTTGAGGTATGAACTGCAAGATGCAGTGGTGCCGTTGGGTATTCGTCAGTTTCAAGTCTTGGTAGAGAAGTGCCAAGAGGTGGAGGATATGAGGAAGAAGCGGGAGAACCGCCAAGGTGATTTTAGTGTTGGAGGACCTAGTAATTCAAGTGGTCAGAATCCGAGTTCGGGCCAAAATAAGAGGAAGCAAGGGGATATGTCTGGTAACCGTTCCCAAAATAATAGAGGACCAGGTCACTCTGAGAATCAAGAGACTCGGGGAAGTCGGGGTGGAGAGAAGCAAGGTTGCTTCAGATGTGGACAAGCGGGGCATTATGCAAACGAATGTCCGAGTCCGGGGAATATTTGTTTCAACTGTCGGAAACCGGGTCATTTTGCTAGGGATTGCAAAACCCCAAAGGCCGGGACGTCGGCAGATGTGGCCCAAGGAGTTCGACCCGCTGCTAGAGGAGGTGCTTACTGTATGGGCACTGGAGTGAACGGTCAGACCGGTAATGCCATGCATGAGGATTACTAGTTGCAGGTAACACTTTACTGCATTGATTATTGCTTGAGGGCAACCCACTCTTGTATGTTTGGATGTATGCTGTTTGTTTGGGTTTTGTTTATAAGTCGTGTTGTTTGGAATTGACTGGTTTTGCTAACCTTAGTGGTGCACAGGGGGTGCTGTGTTTCTTTTTGGAGGGTAGCTAGTCACTGCTTCGCGTGAACCTAGTGGTTTAGGCTACGTCGCGGAGGCAAAAGAATGGATTTTTGGAAAATTTTTGTATGAACCTTTGGACTTTTGAGGAACTAGAGGTTGTGAACCTCTGTTGTGAGGTTAATTTTTGAGTGGTGAACTCGTTGAGAGTTGCGGTTGGTGCACGGTTGTGCCAGTGTGTTGGTGAGAGTATCTGTGTGACTTCACCCGGTGTTAGCATCTGTGTGGCTACACCTAATCCTGTGGGATTTTGTTGTGTTGGTAATGGTAAAGACTGGTTGAGTCGTTATCCTTAACTTTAGTTTCGAGGACGAAACTTCTTTTTGGAGGGTAGTAATGTAAGACCCAAGATTTTACTGTACAGTTTTTCTAAGGAACTCTAGTGATGGCTACGAGTTTTAGGGTTTTTGGTGAGGCGGTTTTGTGAATATCGTCACATTAATGAGATTTTTGCTGAAACGGAGCCTGTTTTGTGCTCGTGCGCTGGAAAGGCACAGACTTTCGGGTCGTGATACTCTTTTAAGTATGAGGAGATTTCTGTGGTCTTAGAATAACGAGTTTTGGATTATTCTTGTTTTTGGAAAAACGAGTAAGATTTTACCCGCGGATGGAAAATCTTACTGCGTCTGTTTTAAGTGAGGTTTCGGATGTGAGTTTTATATATCTGCGCGAGTTAGGATATCTACTGAGAATAATTTTCTAAGGTATGGAAGAAAATTACAGTCGCGGAAAAAGATTCGGCGATAAGTTTTGGAAATGTTAAACGTTAGACGTTCTTTCCATAGGTTTTACGTTTTTGTGATTTACGTTCGTCGCGATGCGCGAGAACTGAGCGTACGTGGTGTTGTAAGAGGTTGTGAGAAATATCTTGGGAGGATAGACTCGGATTGATCCAAGGGCTAGGATTTTGTCTTGAAGCTTTATCCTATTTGATCCAATGGTTCTCATGAAACATGACCATGACCTTGAGGGTGACTTAAGGAGACTTTATGGACTTAGTAAAATCACAATTCATTCACTCTTTCTCTTCTCCTTGCCGTGGCTTCTTTCTCTTTCAACCTTGAGGAACAAAATTCAATCCTTCACCATTTGTCTTGATCTTAAGCTTGTTGGAAAGCTTGGAGTTGTGAGATTCTTCTTCCTAAGGTAACTAGACCTTCTTTCATCTCTTAGTTGGCTAAACTCTTAGAGATTCATGAGATTTTATGATTATGTTCTTGGGAGAAATTTCATAAGAATTGGTTGTGAAGGGTTTTTATTCCATGAAAGTTGTCCATGAGGGTTTAGTAAGCATGTGTAGGCTTTGTTATTTCAATTTTTCCATGAGTTTGTGAGAATCTCATGAGAAAAGTTAGGGTTTTGAAAGTTTAGAGTATTGATCAATTACATGAGGTTATGTTGTAAGGTTTTGAAAAGAAAAGTTGTCTTTGAACCTTTGGGCGAAAGGGAAACGCGTTGTATGGTTTTGTTTTGGAAAACCCGATGAAAAATATTTTGAGGTTTATGAAAATATTTTCCTAAGTGTTTTTGGGTAGTGTTTTGGGGTCAAAGTGGTTTAAAACTCTTGTGACATGTGGTGTCGCTTTTTACCTTGAAAACATGTTTGAAAATGATTACCGGGCGGTTAAGGCCCGTAATAAAACTCGTGCTTGGATTTGGTTTTGATTTTGGAAATGAAAATCAAATAACTTGCACTCGAAGCAACCAACATGCTTTCGGAAATGTGTTGCTTGCTTATGAAAATGGTTTGCTTTTGTGCCTTGAAAAAGTGTTGGGAACTATTAGAATCAAACTAGGCTTGGGGTGGAAAAAGGTGGTGTGAGTTGCTGTCTTGTGCTGTCATGACAGGTGCAACTCGCCGAGCGAGTGGTTACTCGCCAGGGCGAGTGTCACAGGTCCTGACAACACGCCAGGGCGAGCTCCAGAGCGAGTAAGACCAGTACTCTCTGCCTTCACTCGCCACCAACTCGCCAGGGCGAGCTCTGGGAGTTGAGATTTTGGATTCTGATGTCCTAACTTGGTTTTTAACTTTCTAATCCCTTTTTATTAATTTATGGAAGTGGTGGGGATTGGAAACGAGTTTTTCGGGTACTCGAAAAGTACGTAGCTTATAACGCAAGAAAACGGCCATTTTGCATTTCAAATTATTTAAGACTTTTGGCAATTGTTTTGGGTCCTAAAAATAGTACAAATAACTCATGGGGGTTGATCAATATGGTGGAATTTGGTAAGGTATCCTAAAGAGTGGATTTACCTTAGAAAACCTTTAGGTTTTTGAGGTTTTTGGTTTAGTTTCAATACTATTGGTTGGAGAACAATGTATTGATGGTACGCTGCTTGTTTTAGGAAGCGCGTTGTGTTGTTGGTCGAGTGGTAATAATCGGAAGCTTGCCGAGGTAAGGGCATCACTTTATTTCTGTCTTTTCACTGAGTTATAACATGTTTGTTGGTTATTTTCGGTGATGCGTGTTTGTGTGTTTGGCATGTATGTGTTATGTATTCTCGTGATGAGAAAGTGTTTACAATACGTGCGTTGTTTTACATATGATTGGAGATGTATGTATGAACATGTGGGTGAATACATATGATTGGAAATGTATGTATGTTTGTCGTGGTTTGTTACATATGATTGGATATGTATGTATGTTGTTGGGATGATTTACATATGCTAGGGAGGTATGTATTTGTTGCATTAGTATACATGGGGAATCGTATGCTCATGCATTGTTAGCGCGTAGTTGCGGGAGTGGACTACGAGGTGTAGTTGCGGGAGTGGACTACGAGGTGTGGTTGTGGGAGTGGACCCACCTGATTCTTATAGGGTTTTATTGAGTTCAACACATGGTTGCGGGAGTGGACCATGGGGTGTGATTGCGGGAGTGGATCCACCTAAATCTTGTGTGATTTAGTTGAGTTCGATACATGGTTGCGGGAGTGGACCATGGGGTGTGATTGCGGGAGTGGATCCACCTTAACCTTTGTGACTTTGTTGAGTTTGATACATGGTTGCGGGAGTGGACCATGGGGTGTGATTGCGGGAGTGGATCCACCCTAACCTTGTGATTTCATTGGTGTTTTAGTAGGGGTTGAACCTACAGTTCTGGAGCTCATGCATTGTGGTAGCTAGGGTTAGTACCACGCATTGTAGAGGTTGCATTATAGGCTATGTGTGCATTGCTTATATGAACCCGTTGGTGGGAATTGCTTTGTTGGTTAAGAGCTTTCTCTTGTGTTTTGTGGAATTATTGTTATGTGTACAATCTTTCGCACCGGTTATATATATACATACTATATATTTTGTGGTGACCCTTTCTTTCATTTGCGGGCTCATCCCACCCAGATGATGGGTTAGGTCGTGGTGACGACGGTGGCTGTTCCAGGCCCCAGTGAGCGGCTGGAGTTTTAGCTTAGTTAGACTATGCTCCGGTGTGGGTTGTACACCGTGCTTTTTGGTTAGCATAGGGTTCTCTAACTTGTTTTGTTGTAAGTATTTGAATACTTAGACTTGAGTTGTAATTATTCAGGGATACACTTTGCTTGTCGAAGCACCTTATGGTAATGAGTCTTTTTGTATATTTGAATGCCGGCTCATTGAAAAATATTCTATGCGCACTCTGAGTGTTAGTTAAAAAAAAAAAAAATATACTGCCTTTTCTGGCCCTGGAAAAACGGGCTGTTACAATTGGTATCAGAGCACGGCTTTAAATCTTCAAAGGGAAAGTGTATACTTGAGTCGTTAGTCCAGAGTCGGTTAGAACATAACTAGAGTCGTGTTAGTTCTAGTGTATGTTTGGTGTCGGGTCTTGTGTTAGTAATCCGTTGAGTGAGTTTTCTGTTGAGATTCAGAATTGTTGATTAAGGATCTAATCAAAAGGATTGGTATGTACAGGGAATCATGCCGCCAAGAAGGGCGAATCCAGTTCCTGTAGTACCAGAGGTTGATGTGAATCAGATGGCTTATGCCATGCATACCATGGCAGCTGCTGTGACTGCGCAAACTCATGCTAAGGCGCAGAGGGATGCAGAGAAGCGTGAGAGGGAGATTATAGCTGCTGCATCTCGGGTTCTTACGAGTTTCAATCAGCAGACTCCTCCAAAGTTTAATGGGGAGGGAGGTTCGGAAACTGCTGACTTGTGGCTCCAAGCTGTGGAGAGAATATTCGGGGCAATTCATTGTCCAAAAGGAGAGAAACTGGTGTTAGCTACCTATCAGTTGCAGGGTAGTTCTGAATATTGGTGGGGGAACACCAGGCTCCTTATGGGAAATGTTGATGAGGAGGTAAATTGGGAGAACTTCAAGAGGAGGTTCTTAGCTAAGTACTTTCCCGAGACTGCGAGGGAAAGGTACGGAGAGGAGTTCCTGCAGCTGCGGCAGGGGGGCATTAAAGTGGAAGCTTATGCCAAAACGTTTGAGTCACTATCCCGTTACTTCCGTTTCTTTAGAGACGGGATAGATGAGGCCTATATGTGTCGTCGCTTCCAGGATGGTTTGAGGTATGAACTGCAAGATGCAGTGGTGCCGTTGGGTATTCGTTAGTTTCAAGTCTTGGTAGAGAAGTGCCAAGAGGTGGAGGATATGAGGAAGAAGCGGGAGAACCGCCAGGGTGATTTTAGTGTTGGAGGACCTAGTAATTCAAGTGGTCAGAATCCGAGTTCGGGCCAAAATAAGAGGAAGCAAGGGGATATGTCTGGTAACCGTTCCCAAAATAATAGAGGACCAGGTCACTCTGAGAATCAAGAGACTCGGGGAAGTCGGGGTGGAGAGAAGCAAGGTTGCTTCAGATGTGGACAAGCGGGGCATTATGCAAACGAATGTCCGAGTCCGGGGAATATTTGTTTCAACTGTCGGAAACCGGGTCATTTTGCTAGGGATTGCAAAGCCCCAAAGGCCGGGACGTCGGCAGATGTGGCCCAAGGAGTTCGACCCGCTGCTAGAGGAGGTGCTTACTGTATGGGCACTGGAGTGAACGGTCAGACCGGTAATGCCATGCATGAGGATTACTAGTTGCAGGTAACACTTTACTGCATTGATTATTGCTTGAGGGCAACCCACTCTTGTATGTTTGGATGTATGCTGTTTGTTTGGGTTTTGTTTATAAGTCGTGTTGTTTGGAATTGACTGGTTTTGCTAACCTTAGTGGTGCACAGGGGGTGCTGTGTTTCTTTTTGGAGGGTAGCTAGTCACTGCTTCGCGTGAACCTAGTGGTTTAGGCTACGTCGCGGAGGCAAAAGAATGGATTTTTGGAAAATTTTTGTATGAACCTTTGGACTTTTGAGGAACTAGAGGTTGTGAACCTCTGTTGTGAGGTTAATTTTTGAGTGGTGAACTCGTTGAGAGTTGCGGTTGGTGCACGGTTGTGCCAGTGTGTTGGTGAGAGTATCTGTGTGACTTCACCCGGTGTTAGCATCTGTGTGGCTACACCTAATCCTGTGGGATTTTGTTGTGTTGGTAATGGTAAAGACTGGTTGAGTCGTTATCCTTAACTTTAGTTTCGAGGACGAAACTTCTTTTTGGAGGGTAGTAATGTAAGACCCAAGATTTTACTGTACAGTTTTTCTAAGGAACTCTAGTGATGGCTACGAGTTTTAGGGTTTTTGGTGAGGCGGTTTTGTGAATATCGTCACATTAATGAGATTTTTGCTGAAACGGAGCCTGTTTTGTGCTCGTGCGCTGGAAAGGCACAGACTTTCGGGTCGTGATACTCTTTTAAGTATGAGGAGATTTCTGTGGTCTTAGAATAACGAGTTTTGGATTATTCTTGTTTTTGAAAAAACGAGTAAGATTTTACCCGCGGATGGAAAATCTTACTGCGTCTGTTTTAAGTGAGGTTTCGGATGTGAGTTTTATATATCTGCGCGAGTTAGGATATCTACTGAGAATAATTTTCTAAGGTATGGAAGAAAATTACAGTCGCGGAAAAAGATTCGGCGATAAGTTTTGGAAATGTTAAACGTTAGACGTTCTTTCCATAGGTTTTACGTTTTTGTGATTTACGTTCGTCGCGATGCGCGAGAACTGAGCGTACGTGGTGTTGTAAGAGGTTGTGAGAAATATCTTGGGAGGATAGACTCGGATTGATCCAAGGGCTAGGATTTTGTCTTGAAGCTTTATCCTATTTGATCCAATGGTTCTCATGAAACATGACCATGACCTTGAGGGTGACTTAAGGAGACTTTATGGACTTAGTAAAATCACAATTCATTCACTCTTTCTCTTCTCCTTGCCGTGGCTTCTTTCTCTTTCAACCTTGAGGAACAAAATTCAATCCTTCACCATTTGTCTTGATCTTAAGCTTGTTGGAAAGCTTGGAGTTGTGAGATTCTTCTTCCTAAGGTAACTAGACCTTCTTTCATCTATTAGTTGGCTAAACTCTTAGAGATTCATGAGATTTTATGATTATGTTCTTGGGAGAAATTTCATAAGAATTGGTTGTGAAGGGTTTTTATTCCATGAAAGTTGTCCATGAGGGTTTAGTAAGCATGTGTAGGCTTTGTTATTTCAATTTTTCCATGAGTTTGTGAGAATCTCATGAGAAAAGTTAGGGTTTTGAAAGTTTAGAGTATTGATCAATTACATGAGGTTATGTTGTAAGGTTTTGAAAAGAAAAGTTGTCTTTGAACCTTTGGGCGAAAGGGAAACGCGTTGTATGGTTTTGTTTTGGAAAACCCGATGAAAAATATTTTGAGGTTTATGAAAATATTTTCCTAAGTGTTTTTGGGTAGTGTTTTGGGGTCAAAGTGGTTTAAAACTCTTGTGACATGTGGTGTCGCTTTTTACCTTGAAAACATGTTTGAAAATGATTACCGGGCGGTTAAGGCCCGTAATAAAACTCGTGCTTGGATTTGGTTTTGATTTTGGAAATGAAAATCAAATAACTTGCACTCGAAGCAACCAACATGCTTTCGGAAATGTGTTGCTTGCTTATGAAAATGGTTTGCTTTTGTGCCTTGAAAAAGTGTTGGGAACTATTAGAATCAAACTAGGCTTGGGGTGGAAAAAGGTGGTGTGAGTTGCTGTCTTGTGCTGTCATGACAGGTGCAACTCGCCGAGCGAGTGGTTACTCGCCAGGGCGAGTGTCACAGGTCCTGACAACACGCCAGGGCGAGCTCCAGAGCGAGTAAGACCAGAACTCTCTGCCTTCACTCGCCACCAACTCGCCAGGGCGAGCTCTGGGAGTTGAGATTTTGGATTCTGATGTCCTAACTTGGTTTTTAACTTTCTAATCCCTTTTTATTAATTTATGGAAGTGGTGGGGATTGGAAACGAGTTTTTCGGGTACTCGAAAAGTACGTAGCTTATAACGCAAGAAAACGGCCATTTTGCATTTCAAATTATTTAAGACTTTTGGCAATTGTTTTGGGTCCTAAAAATAGTACAAATAACTCATGGGGGTTGATCAATATGGTGGAATTTGGTAAGGTATCCTAAAGAGTGGATTTACCTTAGAAAACCTTTAGGTTTTTGAGGTTTTTGGTTTAGTTTCAATACTATTGGTTGGAGAACAATGTATTGATGGTACGCTGCTTGTTTTAGGAAGCGCGTTGTGTTGTTGGTCGAGTGGTAATAATCGGAAGCTTGCCGAGGTAAGGGCATCACTTTATTTCTGTCTTTTCACTGAGTTATAACATGTTTGTTGGTTATTTTCGGTGATGCGTGTTTGTGTGTTTGGCATGTATGTGTTATGTATTCTCGTGATGAGAAAGTGTTTACAATACGTGCGTTGTGTTACATATGATTGGAGATGTATGTATGAACATGTGGGTGAATACATATGATTGGAAATGTATGTATGTTTGTCGTGGTTTGTTACATATGATTGGATATGTATGTATGTTGTTGGGATGATTTACATATGCTAGGGAGGTATGTATTTGTTGCATTAGTATACATGGGGAATCGTATGCTCATGCATTGTTAGCGCGTAGTTGCGGGAGTGGACTACGAGGTGTAGTTGCGGGAGTGGACTACGAGGTGTGGTTGTGGGAGTGGACCCACCTGATTCTTATAGGGTTTTATTGAGTTCAACACATGGTTGCGGGAGTGGACCATGGGGTGTGATTGCGGGAGTGGATCCACCTAAATCTTGTGTGATTTAGTTGAGTTCGATACATGGTTGCGGGAGTGGACCATGGGGTGTGATTGCGGGAGTGGATCCACCTTAACCTTTGTGACTTTGTTGAGTTTGATACATGGTTGCGGGAGTGGACCATGGGGTGTGATTGCGGGAGTGGATCCACCCTAACCTTGTGATTTCATTGGTGTTTTAGTAGGGGTTGAACCTACAGTTCTGGAGCTCATGCATTGTGGTAGCTAGGGTTAGTACCACGCATTGTAGAGGTTGCATTATAGGCTATGTGTGCATTGCTTATATGAACCCGTTGGTGGGAATTGCTTTGTTGGTTAAGAGCTTTCTCTTGTGTTTTGTGGAATTATTGTTATGTGTACAATCTTTCGCACCGGTTATATATATACATACTATATATTTTGTGGTGACCCTTTCTTTCATTTGCGGGCTCATCCCACCCAGATGATGGGTTAGGTCGTGGTGACGACGGTGGCTGTTCCAGGCCCCAGTGAGCGGCTGGAGTTTTAGCTTAGTTAGACTATGCTCCGGTGTGGGTTGTACACCGTGCTTTTTGGTTAGCATAGGGTTCTCTAACTTGTTTTGTTGTAAGTATTTGAATACTTAGACTTGAGTTGTAATTATTCAGGGATACACTTTGCTTGTCGAAGCACCTTATGGTAATGAGTCTTTTTGTATATTTGAATGCCGGCTCATTGAAAAATATTCTATGCGCACTCTGAGTGTTAGTTAAAAAAAAAAAAAATATACTGCCTTTTCTGGCCCTGGAAAAACGGGCTGTTACAATTGGTATCAGAGCACGGCTTTAAATCTTCAAAGGGAAAGTGTATACTTGAGTCGTTAGTCCAGAGTCGGTTAGAACATAACTAGAGTCGTGTTAGTTCTAGTGTATGTTTGGTGTCGGGTCTTGTGTTAGTAATCCGTTGAGTGAGTTTTCTGTTGAGATTCAGAATTGTTGATTAAGGATCTAATCAAAAGGATTGGTATGTACAGGGAATCATGCCGCCAAGAAGGGCGAATCCAGTTCCTGTAGTACCAGAGGTTGATGTGAATCAGATGGCTTATGCCATGCATACCATGGCAGCTGCTGTGACTGCGCAAACTCATGCTAAGGCGCAGAGGGATGCAGAGAAGCGTGAGAGGGAGATTATAGCTGCTGCATCTCGGGTTCTTACGAGTTTCAATCAGCAGACTCCTCCAAAGTTTAATGGGGAGGGAGGTTCGGAAACTGCTGACTTGTGGCTCCAAGCTGTGGAGAGAATATTCGGGGCAATTCATTGTCCAAAAGGAGAGAAAGTGGTGTTAGCTACCTATCAGTTGCAGGGTAGTTCTGAATATTGGTGGGGGAACACCAGGCTCCTTATGGGAAATGTTGATGAGGAGGTAAATTGGGAGAACTTCAAGAGGAGGTTCTTAGCTAAGTACTTTCCCGAGACTGCGAGGGAAAGGTACGGAGAGGAGTTCCTGCAGCTGCGGCAGGGGGGCATTAAAGTGGAAGCTTATGCCAAAAAGTTTGAGTCACTATCCCGTTACTTCCGTTTCTTTAGAGACGGGATAGATGAGGCCTATATGTGTCGTCGCTTCCAGGATGGTTTGAGGTATGAACTGCAAGATGCAGTGGTGCCGTTGGGTATTCGTCAGTTTCAAGTCTTGGTAGAGAAGTGCCAAGAGGTGGAGGATATGAGGAAGAAGCGGGAGAACCGCCAGGGTGATTTTAGTGTTGGAGGACCTAGTAATTCAAGTGGTCAGAATCCGAGTTCGGGCCAAAATAAGAGGAAGCAAGGGGATATGTCTGGTAACCGTTCCCAAAATAATAGAGGACCAGGTCACTCTGAGAATCAAGAGACTCGGGGAAGTCGGGGTGGAGAGAAGCAAGGTTGCTTCAGATGTGGACAAGCGGGGCATTATGCAAACGAATGTCCGAGTCCGGGGAATATTTGTTTCAACTGTCGGAAACCGGGTCATTTTGCTAGGGATTGCAAAGCCCCAAAGGCCGGGACGTCGGCAGATGTGGCCCAAGGAGTTCGACCCGCTGCTAGAGGAGGTGCTTACTGTATGGGCACTGGAGTGAACGGTCAGACCGGTAATGCCATGCATGAGGATTACTAGTTGCAGGTAACACTTTACTGCATTGATTATTGCTTGAGGGCAACCCACTCTTGTATGTTTGGATGTATGCTGTTTGTTTGGGTTTTGTTTATAAGTCGTGTTGTTTGGAATTGACTGGTTTTGCTAACCTTAGTGGTGCACAGGGGGTGCTGTGTTTCTTTTTGGAGGGTAGCTAGTCACTGCTTCGCGTGAACCTAGTGGTTTAGGCTACGTCGCGGAGGCAAAAGAATGGATTTTTGGAAAATTTTTGTATGAACCTTTGGACTTTTGAGGAACTAGAGGTTGTGAACCTCTGTTGTGAGGTTAATTTTTGAGTGGTGAACTCGTTGAGAGTTGCGGTTGGTGCACGGTTGTGCCAGTGTGTTGGTGAGAGTATCTGTGTGACTTCACCCGGTGTTAGCATCTGTGTGGCTACACCTAATCCTGTGGGATTTTGTTGTGTTGGTAATGGTAAAGAATGGTTGAGTCGTTATCCTTAACTTTAGTTTCGAGGACGAAACTTCTTTTTGGAGGGTAGTAATGTAAGACCCAAGATTTTACTGTACAGTTTTTCTAAGGAACTCTAGTGATGGCTACGAGTTTTAGGGTTTTTGGTGAGGCGGTTTTGTGAATATCGTCACATTAATGAGATTTTTGCTGAAACGGAGCCTGTTTTGTGCTCGTGCGCTGGAAAGGCACAGACTTTCGGGTCGTGATACTCTTTTAAGTATGAGGAGATTTCTGTGGTCTTAGAATAACGAGTTTTGGATTATTCTTGTTTTTGGAAAAACGAGTAAGATTTTACCCGCGGATGGAAAATCTTACTGCGTCTGTTTTAAGTGAGGTTTCGGATGTGAGTTTTATATATCTGCGCGAGTTAGGATATCTACTGAGAATAATTTTCTAAGGTATGGAAGAAAATTACAGTCGCGGAAAAAGATTCGGCGATAAGTTTTGGAAATGTTAAACGTTAGACGTTCTTTCCATAGGTTTTACGTTTTTGTGATTTACGTTCGTCGCGATGCGCGAGAACTGAGCGTACGTGGTGTTGTAAGAGGTTGTGAGAAATATCTTGGGAGGATAGACTCGGATTGATCCAAGGGCTAGGATTTTGTCTTGAAGCTTTATCCTATTTGATCCAATGGTTCTCATGAAACATGACCATGACCTTGAGGGTGACTTAAGGAGACTTTATGGACTTAGTAAAATCACAATTCATTCACTCTTTCTCTTCTCCTTGCCGTGGCTTCTTTCTCTTTCAACCTTGAGGAACAAAATTCAATCCTTCACCATTTGTCTTGATCTTAAGCTTGTTGGAAAGCTTGGAGTTGTGAGATTCTTCTTCCTAAGGTAACTAGACCTTCTTTCATCTATTAGTTGGCTAAACTCTTAGAGATTCATGAGATTTTATGATTATGTTCTTGGGAGAAATTTCATAAGAATTGGTTGTGAAGGGTTTTTATTCCATGAAAGTTGTCCATGAGGGTTTAGTAAGCATGTGTAGGCTTTGTTATTTCAATTTTTCCATGAGTTTGTGAGAATCTCATGAGAAAAGTTAGGGTTTTGAAAGTTTAGAGTATTGATCAATTACATGAGGTTATGTTGTAAGGTTTTGAAAAGAAAAGTTGTCTTTGAACCTTTGGGCGAAAGGGAAACGCGTTGTATGGTTTTGTTTTGGAAAACCCGATGAAAAATATTTTGAGGTTTATGAAAATATTTTCCTAAGTGTTTTTGGGTAGTGTTTTGGGGTCAAAGTGGTTTAAAACTCTTGTGACATGTGGTGTCGCTTTTTACCTTGAAAACATGTTTGAAAATGATTACCGGGCGGTTAAGGCCCGTAATAAAACTCGTGCTTGGATTTGGTTTTGATTTTGGAAATGAAAATCAAATAACTTGCACTCGAAGCAACCAACATGCTTTCGGAAATGTGTTGCTTGCTTATGAAAATGGTTTGCTTTTGTGCCTTGAAAAAGTGTTGGGAACTATTAGAATCAAACTAGGCTTGGGGTGGAAAAAGGTGGTGTGAGTTGCTGTCTTGTGCTGTCATGACAGGTGCAACTCGCCGAGCGAGTGGTTACTCGCCAGGGCGAGTGTCACAGGTCCTGACAACACGCCAGGGCGAGCTCCAGAGCGAGTAAGACCAGTACTCTCTGCCTTCACTCGCCACCAACTCGCCAGGGCGAGCTCTGGGAGTTGAGATTTTGGATTCTGATGTCCTAACTTGGTTTTTAACTTTTTAATCCCTTTTTATTAATTTATGGAAGTGGTGGGGATTGGAAACGAGTTTTTCGGGTACTCGAAAAGTACGTAGCTTATAACGCAAGAAAACGGCCATTTTGCATTTCAAATTATTTAAGACTTTTGGCAATTGTTTTGGGTCCTAAAAATAGTACAAATAACTCATGGGGGTTGATCAATATGGTGGAATTTGGTAAGGTATCCTAAAGAGTGGATTTACCTTAGAAAACCTTTAGGTTTTTGAGGTTTTTGGTTTAGTTTCAATACTATTGGTTGGAGAACAATGTATTGATGGTACGCTGCTTGTTTTAGGAAGCGCGTTGTGTTGTTGGTCGAGTGGTAATAATCGGAAGCTTGCCGAGGTAAGGGCATCACTTTATTTCTGTCTTTTCACTGAGTTATAACATGTTTGTTGGTTATTTTTGGTGATGCGTGTTTGTGTGTTTGGCATGTATGTGTTATGTATTCTCGTGATGAGAAAGTGTTTACAATACGTGCGTTGTTTTACATATGATTGGAGATGTATGTATGAACATGTGGGTGAATACATATGATTGGAAATGTATGTATGTTTGTCGTGGTTTGTTACATATGATTGGATATGTATGTATGTTGTTGGGATGATTTACATATGCTAGGGAGGTATGTATTTGTTGCATTAGTATACATGGGGAATCGTATGCTCATGCATTGTTAGCGCGTAGTTGCGGGAGTGGACTACGAGGTGTAGTTGCGGGAGTGGACTACGAGGTGTGGTTGTGGGAGTGGACCCACCTGATTCTTATAGGGTTTTATTGAGTTCAACACATGGTTGCGGGAGTGGACCATGGGGTGTGATTGCGGGAGTGGATCCACCTAAATCTTGTGTGATTTAGTTGAGTTCGATACATGGTTGCGGGAGTGGACCATGGGGTGTGATTGCGGGAGTGGATCCACCTTAACCTTTGTGACTTTGTTGAGTTTGATACATGGTTGCGGGAGTGGACCATGGGGTGTGATTGCGGGAGTGGATCCACCCTAACCTTGTGATTTCATTGGTGTTTTAGTAGGGGTTGAACCTACAGTTCTGGAGCTCATGCATTGTGGTAGCTAGGGTTAGTACCACGCATTGTAGAGGTTGCATTATAGGCTATGTGTGCATTGCTTATATGAACCCGTTGGTGGGAATTGCTTTGTTGGTTAAGAGCTTTCTCTTGTGTTTTGTGGAATTATTGTTATGTGTACAATCTTTCGCACCGGTTATATATATACATACTATATATTTTGTGGTGACCCTTTCTTTCATTTGCGGGCTCATCCCACCCAGATGATGGGTTAGGTCGTGGTGACGACGGTGGCTGTTCCAGGCCCCAGTGAGCGGCTGGAGTTTTAGCTTAGTTAGACTATGCTCCGGTGTGGGTTGTACACCGTGCTTTTTGGTTAGCATAGGGTTCTCTAACTTGTTTTGTTGTAAGTATTTGAATACTTAGACTTGGGTTGTAATTATTCAGGGATACACTTTGCTTGTCGAAGCACCTTATGGTAATGAGTCTTTTTGTATATTTGAATGCCGGCTCATTGAAAAATATTCTATGCGCACTCTGAGTGTTAGTTAAAAAAAAAAATATATACTGCCTTTTCTGGCCCTGGAAAAACGGGCTGTTACACATATGGTAAGCCAAAATTTAATTGGTTAAATTTTTTATTTTTGTGGATGTTTCTCTTTCTTGTTTAAACTATTCTTACTAAATTAAATAACATTGTTCCTTACGTTATTTCGCTACTAGAAATTTCACTTTTAGCAACCGATTTAGAGACCGATATTTTGAGTTGCTAAATTGGTCGCTACGTAATTTTAGAGACCGAATTAAAGACCGATATTTAGACAAATTTGTTTTTTAGTAATCCTTACATTATTTTTTCTTTTGAAATGATTGCTTTTTTTTTTTTTGTTAAAATGAACTTTTTTTAAGTGATTGCTTTAAATTGTTGTATGTATTTTTTTAAAAGATTATTAATTACGTCATTTTCTGAAAATAAATTATTATTTTAATATCACACAATTATATTAAAATATAGTTTTAAGCCTATTAAATGGAAATCGACTCTTTCATGGATGAATTGAAGAATATAAAGGTGTAAAAATAGATTTAAACCTATTAGAATGAAGATCAACCTTTTTTGAACTAATAAAAGGATATAAAAATCAAAATATAGTTTCAAATCTATAAGAAGAAATATCGTCCCATTTTTAGACCTGTAGAAACTTTGATCAAACTAGGTTGACTAAGAACTAACCAAAGTTCACTAGATTAGTATGAATGTCAAAATATAGCTTTAAATATATTAGAATAGAGATTTATGAAGCACAAACATTTTTAGGAGGTGGTGTAACGCACCAAAAATAAAAATTAGAATTTATTTTATTTAATTATCTGGTTGTTGTGGTGTTGATTGACGATGTTTATTTTATAATTTTTTGTGACGAATAATTAAATAATTGATAAATAAAATAAAGAGGTGTTAAGAGAATAGAGGGGGGTGTAGATGGGAAAATAGTAGAGATGAGATTAATTGGGAATAATTATAATTTTAATTTGTTTGATTGAACATTAATCTCCCACTTTATTACAATCCTTTTGACCAAAGAAGACAAGACTGCATTTTTGAAATTGATCACAAATTATGTCAATTGATTATTTTACTTTATTACTCCTTAATGCTTATCAATGGGTGTCTTGCTCTATTTATTCTACACAGATTTATGTTCTCAATTGAGTTTTTATTGCAAAAACAATTCAACACCAAAAAAATAGATAGACCACTTATAGCTTTGAGATATTGGTTGTACGTGATTGGAGATTGCTAGTGAATCCTTTTAATCGTGATGTTTGATGAGGAGGATATATTGGTTCGTTTAAACCGTTATATTATTTTGCCGTCTTTGAGTGTATTAGGTGGTGTGAAAGGTTCAATTCAGGTAAGGGCTTTTTTCCCATACACTCGTACTACGTAGGATTATATTATGAGATAGTAGTAGGACTTTCGTCATTTGGAGGATATTAAAATGAAATAATTTAAAGAAATTAATTTGATTGTTTTGTGTGATTATTGTGTTTTTTTTTTGTTGTCGAGGACTATTTGATTATTTTATGATGTTGTCGTTGACAATCTAACTTGATATTGTTGGTTGATGTTTTTATTAAGTCGTTGCTAATGATGTTGATAAAATGACGCTATTAATGTTGTTGTTGTTGAGTCTATTATATGCTCATGCATGCATTCATGTGTTCAATGACGTTGTTTATCGGTGTTGTATAAATGATGTTGAGAATGACGTTGCTTATCAGTGTTGAGAATGACGTTGTTTACCGGTGTTGTATAAATGACGTTGTGTCCTTCATGACATAAAACTGAATATGATGTTGCTGTACTACATGCATTTAGCGAGTCTAAGCGCATTGCATGCACTTTAGTGAAGTTGTGTTTTATTAAAATTAATGAAGTTGTGTTTTATCTATTGGGTGTGCTCATGTGTATAATTTGTTAATTGTGAGTTGTGATATTGTATCCCTTTGGTGATGTTCTAATGTGTTTCTGTATATGATTGATTATGTGACGTCCGCCTACATTTTGGAAAATAAATAATTATATACTTTTCTAAAATCTTTTGATTGGTGAAGTGTTTTGTTATTATTTTATGACATTTTTCTTACGGTGAGTATGATTCAATTTGAATAAGGAAATTGACCCTTTACGATTAACATTTTAGGTACTGAAGAAGATGCTTGTTTGATGATTTGATTCGAAGCGTGTACGGGGCAAAAATGGATTTTTATAAATCGAGAATTTTATGTAATGTAATAGTCCGTTGAGACTCTTATCCTATTTTAAACTATTTTGTAAATAAAGTTTTTTTTAAAATAATTTATTTATTTAAAAATTCGGGCTGTTACACGTGGCGTGTCGCGGTGTCCGATACTTGTATGACACCCGTACGATACCTGTCGGAATAGTCAAACAAGTTTCACAAAAAAAAAAAAAGTTTATTTTCTTTGCTTTGACACTCTAAAAAAGTTAAATATGTATTGAAATAACATTATCAATGAATAGTTAAAGATATTAATTTTTATTAGAATATTTTTAATTTTTTAAATAATAAATCGATAAATAAAATCAAATTTTATCATATATAGCGGTGTCAGTGTCCTATGTTTTTTACATTATTGGTGTCGGAGTGTCTGTGTCGTGTCGCAATATCCATATCAAAAAATTTGTGCTTCATAAATAGAGATCGACCCCCCTTTTTTGGACCAATAGAAGGATATAAAAGTCTAAATATAGTTTTAAACTTATTAGAAGAAAGATCATCCCATTTTTGTACCAATGGAAACTTTGGTCAAACTATTTAAATATAGCTTTAAACCTATTGGAATGGATGTTTGCCCCTTTTTTGGAAAAATGGAAGGATGTAAAAGTCTAAATATAGTTTTAAACATGTAAGAAGAAAGATGGTTCTATTTTTAGATCAATTAAAACTATTAGAATGGAAACTAAATATAAATTTAAATAACTCAACGATTGTATTTTTTTAATAAAAAATAGTACAACTTATTTGCACTATGAAAAATAATTATTCATTTTGGTCGGGTAAATCTACTAATTTTCAGATTGGTTAGTGAGTTACCTGAATAATTTTTCTGTTTCTATAATATTAAATGACTAAACGATGAATCACTACATTTGTTTTATAAAAATTACTTATTTTTTTTATTTTCTTAAAAAATTATGTAATCTATTTTCACAATGAAAAATATTTAACTATCAAACAACAAAATATTTAGTATTTTGATAAAATAATATTTAAAAAACTAAAACACTATTGAGTCGGTGAGTTTTTTGAGTTAGATCCGGTACCTCTTTAACTGATGTAAAACCATTATTAATAAGTCAAATTTGTACAAGTGGGTTATAATCAAAACCCAAATTTTTATACGGGTTTTTCATGATCCGACCGACTCAATTTTTTAGGTTGGAGTGGGCGGGTTTGGCCGAATGAATTGGATTTGCACAATCCATATACATCTAAAATGTTAAGTTTTATATGTAAAATAAATATGTTAACGAATACAAATAAACTGACCCCAATTGTCTAACAGAAAAATTGTAAGACCCGTAATTTCACTGTACAGATTTTCTAAGGAACTCTAGTGATGGATATGAGTTTTAGGGTTTTTGGCGAAGCGGTTTTGTGAGTATCGTCGCATGAATGGAATTTTTGCTGAAATGGAGCCTGTTTTGTGCTCGTGCGCTGTAAAGGCACAAACTTTTGTCTTGTAATCCTCTTTTGTGAATAAGAAGGTTGATGGGGATTCAGAATAACGAGTTTTAGATTATTCTTATTTTTGGAAAAACGAGTAGGATTTTACCCGCGGATGGAAAATCTTACTGCGTCTGTTTTAAGTGAGGTTTCGGATGGGAGTTTTATATATCTGCGCGAGTTAGGATATATTCTGAGATTAATTTTCTGAGGTATGGAAGAAAATTACAGTCGCGGAAAAAGATTCGGCGATAAGTTTTGGAAATGTAAAACGTTAGACGTTCTTTCCGTAGGTTTTAAGTTTTTGGTGATTTACGTTCGTCGCGACGCGCGAGAGCTGAGTACGTGTCTTGTTTTGGAAGATTGGATTTAATCTTGTGTTGATTCATAAAGCAATTTGATCCAATGGCTAGGGATTAAGCTTGGACTTTTGTTTTTGATCCAAGGGTGGTGAGTTAGCAAGAGCTTTGCATAGTAAGGAGGTTTGGTCACTTGGTGGACTTAGGAAATTCTCACAATTCACTCCTTTCTTTCTCTCTTTCACGTGGACTCCATTTCTTTCTTAACCTTCATCACAAATTTTCATTTCTTCACCATTTCACTCCATTTCAAGCTTGGAAGCTTTGAGGAAGATTGTAAAGAATCACTTTCTTAAGGTAACCACTCTTTTCCTTCTCATTTTTGGTTGGTTAAAACTCTTGGAGTGATGAGTTTTAGTTTATGTTCATGAGATGGAAAGGTTAGGAATTGATTCTTGTTTCATGAAAGTTGTTCATGAAAGCTTAGGAAGCATGCTAGGCTTTGTTGTTTTTGTTTTCCATGAGTTGGTGAAAAATCTCATGAGAAAAGTTAGGGTTTTGGTTGGTTTATGTATTGATCAATAACATGTGGTTAGGTTGTAAGGTTTTGAAAAGAAAAGTTGTCTTTGAACCTTTGGGCGAAAGGGAAATGCGTTGTATGGTTTTGTTTTAGAAAATCCGATGAAAAATATTTTGGAGTTTATGAAAATATTTACTAAGTGTTTTGAGTGAAGTTTTTGGGGTCAAAGTGGTTTAAAACTCTTGTGACATGTGGTGTCGCTTTTTACCTTGAAAACATGTTTGAAAATGATTACCGGACGGTTGAGGCCCGTAATAAAACTTGTGCTTGGATTTGGTTTTGATTTTGGAAATGAAAATCAAATAACTTGCACTCGAAGCAACCAACATGCTTTCGGAAATGTGTTGCTTGCTTATAAAAATGGTTTGCTTTTATGCCTTGAAAAAGTGTTGGGAACTAATAGAATCAAACTAGGCTTGGGGTGGAATAAGGAGTGGTGAGTTGCTGTCTTGTGCTGTCATGACAGGTGCAACTCGCTGAGCGAGTGGTTACTCGCCAGGGCGAGTGTCACAGGTCCTGACAACTCGCCAGGGCGAGCTCCAGAGCGAGTAAGACCAGTACTCTCTGCCTTCACTCGCCACCAACTCGCCAGGGCGAGCTCTGGAACCTTAAATTTTGGATTCTGATTTCTAAACTTGGTTTTTAGCCTTCTAATCCCTTTTTATTAAATTATGAAAGTGGTGGGGTTAGGAAACGAGTTTTTCGGGTACTCGGAAAGTACGTAGCTTATAACGCAAGAAAACGGCCATTTTGCATTTCAAATTATTTAAGACTTTTGGCTTTTGTTTTGAGTCCTAAAAATAGTACAAATAACTCATGGTGGTTGATCAATACGATAGATTTTGGTATGGTATCCGAAAGAGTGAATTTTCCTTAGAAACCTTTAGAGTTTTTGGGGTTTTGATGTAGTTTCAATACATTGGGTTTGGAAACGATGTATTGATTGTCCGTTGCTTGTTTTAGGGAGCAGGTAGTGTTGTGTGAACGTTTTGTTGACGGAAGCTTGCCGAGGTAAGGGCTCCACTTTATTTCCGTCTTTTCAAACAGTTTTGTTGAACATGCTTTAGATTTTGCTGTGTTGCAATTGGTGGTGTGTTTGGCATGTTTTTGTGATGTATTCTCGATATGAGATCGTGGTAAATACATGATTCGTTGTTTTACATATGATTGGAGATGTATGTATGAACATGTGATTAAATACATATGACTAGATGTATATGCATGTGTTGTTGTAGTGTGATTACATATGCGTGTACGATATGTATGTGTTGCATTAGCATATAAGGGGAATCGTGTGCTCATGCATTCATAGTACGTGGTTATCGGGAATGGATCACGGGGTGCGATTATCGGGAATGGATCCACCTGACTCCTACGGGAATTATTGAGTCCAATAAGCGGTTATCGGGAATGGACTGCGGGGTGCGATTATCGGGAATGGATCCATCCTAACCCTTTGTGGTTTTATTGATTATGATTACTCTTCCGGAATTCATATGCATGTGGTAATGGGGAATCTACCACACTCATTGTAGAAGTCTGCATTAGGCTTGGTGTGCATTATATATATAAGCCCGTTGGTGGGAATTGCTTTTGTGTTAAAGAGCTTTCTCTTGTGTATGTGGAATTATTGTTATGTGTACAATCTTTCGCACCGGTTATATATATATATATACTTGTATTTTGTGGTGACCCTTTCTTTCATTTGCGGGCTCATCCCACCCAGATGATGGGTTAGGTCGTGGCGACGACGGTGGCTGTTCCAGGCCCCAGTGAGCGGTTGGAGCTTTAGCCTAGAATAGTTAGACTATGCGCCGGTGTGTTTTGTGCACCGTGCTTTTTGGATAGCATAGGGTCTCTAACTTGTTTTGTTGTAAGTATTCGAATACTTAGACTTGGGTTGTAATTATTCAGGAATACACTTTGCTTGTCGAAGCACCTTTTGGTAATGAGTTCTTTTGTATATTTGAATGCCGGTTCATTTAAAATATTTTATGCGCACTCTGAGTGTTAGTTGAAAAAAAAAAAAAATAATGCTCTTTTTGGCTTGTGAAAAATGGGGTGTTACAAAAATTCTAAAATATGCACAAATACAAATAATTTTATGTTAGTCACACTCACATTAAAGATAAATAATTAAAGAAAAAATAATTAAAGTGATTATTTTATTTTTTCTTTTAATTTTGTAACTTTATGTATGCCTAGTGCCTATATCTTTTGTGTCTATATTTTTTTTTTCATGCACACTCAACTTTTGGCACATGGAGAGTTTCTGTTGCCATTATTACATAAATTTCATCTACAGAATTTATGTGGGATTTTTATTAAAAAAATCCTTTGATATTACTTTTATTTTAAATTGGGCAAATGCTAAATAGTTCTCCAGGGGTACTACTTGTTAAGGTTTCAAATTTAGTAAGTTTTTCTTGGAAATAGTGTAGTCAATGCAACAAAAGTTTAAATTTTGGTGTTTTCAATGCAAAAACTTTTATTTTCTTTCTCTTTTTAATTCCTTAACTAATGCTCCAATGACACTAGTTAGCAAAACCGTTTAAATTAAATGATATCTTTTCAGTTTATGTATCATAATGAAGTTCAAACTTCAAAAGCTGAATTAATTTTCTATGTTAATTAATACTCCATCCGTCTCATATTATAAGCAAAAAATTCACTTTTTCTTGTCCCAAATTATAAACAAAAACAACTCACTTTCACCATTTTCAAGATTTACTTTTACTTACTCTCATAAAATTTAATACAAATTGCAATTAATTTACTCTTGATTATTTTCTCCATAATCGATAACCAATAAAAATTCTTCTTACATCTTTCCATAAAACTTATTTCAAGGAAAACACAAAAAATTATACTTTAAATTATCACCTTTTACTTTTCTTAATAAGTGTGAAATATATTTTTTTGTTTACAATATGCGACGGAGGGAGTAAACTTTTAATCTCTAATTAAACAATGAAATCAATATTTTGCTTCAATTCTAATCCAACAATCATTCCTGCTTGATAATGAAACAAATTAACAAGTCCACAATATATTACTCACAATATTAGGGTGATGCAAAATTGAATTCAGTTTTTATAACGAGAATCAATTAATTTATTTCCTTAATTGTGAATAAAGAAGAAAAGAAAGAAGATGACATGAAACTCAGCTTGTCTCACAAAGGCAAAATTTGGCACTTTCATTAAAGTATACTCCATGATACAATAAATGAATGAATGAAGTGGTAAAAATTGATCGGTTAATACTTCAACCATTCAACATTGCTCGTTGAAGAACAAACCATGGCTTCACCACATATCTCTCACTTCAGTTCAGATATTTCTATGTTTTTGTGTTTGGAGCAGAACCCACTCTGTTTTTTAGTTCAGTTTGTTCTTAGCATTTTTCAGTTTAGAATTCCAAATTCCTTGAAAACCAAATAAATGTGTTTCATGTTAGAATTAGAAAACAAACAAAGATCACTGTCTAACACATTTTCATCATTTTTTCTGTCATTATTTCAAATTGAGACACATAAGTCATCACTGCCGGCAAAGGATTTGGATGTGTTGTTGCAGGTTACTGAACATGATTGCCCCATCAGACGCTGCTGGCATGAAGACACTGATCATGGTTTTTCTTTTAAAGCCCTTTGTTGTTTTATCACTCTTTATAGTGTTTATTTTCACTTATTATTGTTTAAAGAATATTTTCACCCTTTGTTGTGATGTGAGTACCAAGTGTAAAAGTAATTTGAGATCACATTAAATTAATTTTTATTAACTTGTTTTGTCATGAACTTTGAATATATATACTGATCTTGTAACATATCCCATTCTATAAGTTGAATGTTCATCTTTATTGAATCTTTTGAAATCCATGTGGCAGATAAATTGGTTTTGCGCACCTGTTTTAAATATAGGACACGACTCAAAATGAATGCCTTCAATTTAGTAAACCAAACATTTATTATCTATTTTTTGCTTAGAAATACCTTAGTTTTGATATTTGAAATTTCAATATCATGTGCACTATATTAGTAAATCAATATCATGTGTGTTTTATTCAGCCATTTATTATTATTTTGAAGTACTTGGAAATTGGTTTCAGGCTGGGAGTAGATCTATTGATTTAGAGCTGACAACATTATCAAGTGCGAATCACATCGAAATGACTCCAACTGATGCAGGCTTTCAGGACAGATACATTGTACAAGAAATAATCAAAGAAATGACTAAGAATAGACCCATTGATACTAAAGGGAAGAAAGGATTTAAAGGTAACTCACTGTTTTTATTGTCAACCTATACATGTGTGTTATTATTTTGCAGTGAATGGTGTTCTATCAGGTGGCTGGCTGCTATTGCAAGATGATAATAGCTTAAATCCATGCTTCATAATTTTAAAATTTTGTTTAAAACAAGTGAAGGCGTAAGCCCAAAACATGAAAATATAATGAAACTAAACGGGGAGTATCAATAGCCGAAACATCAAACTTCAAGAACTGAACTAAGAAAGTTGGGGGGTTATCATAGACTACCAACGTGATAGTTTATTCACAACCAAAGTTAGCAAAACAGTTTGCATACTTATTGGCTTCCCTGAGAACAGGCTTGATCATCACCCTCCCAATCCTTCCTGAGATTCCTTATGCGCTTCACCAGCTGACACCCTTTAGCACTTCCAGCGCCATTTCCCCAAAGGGCGAAGACTCTTGATGATGACAGACAATCCATGCACAGTTCAACTTTCTAATATTCTCTCTCTAGGATAAGGCCTTCAAAGCCCCCCACAAGGCCAAAACTCAGCATCATAGTCCAAAGCAATTCCCAAATGCTTTGAGAATCCACAAAGCCAATGTTAGGTATTATTCTTTGTCAGGACCTGATATATACTGAAGGCCAGCAGTGATGTTACTTTCTGGGATTTGGTCAAATGTTCTCTGCTAAGGATTATACTTGCTTAATTTTTGAATTTTTTTTGTTAATTACCATTCACATTAGATTAGGTGCTTCCGGGATGTGGAATCACACATTTTTCGCCATTGAAGTAGATTGTCTTTGGAAAGACTCAACCATTTTTTAGAGTAAATATCGATTTGTCCTTTCGGAAAATTAACTCGGCTTGGGCATAACCAGGAGGGTCTGACTTGTAGCAATAAATAATTGTAGGATTTAACTTACCAAAACATTGAAGTATCATATGTTAAATGAAACATAATGTTACACAATAATTAGGATACATATTGTTGACATTTGATCTAAAACTACGCACTATATTACATTAAGTAAAAGAAATATAACAAAAACTTATTTATGGAAGACTCGTAGGAAAAAATTGACTTGTAATTGAAGTTGAATACTTGACTTAAATTGTCCAAGTTTAGATGTCGGACAACCAAATCCAATTAGAGTAATTAATCTAATTGAAATTTGTTATTGTCAGCTTCAACTGCCAATAGTCCTTGTAGTTATATTTTATGTGCCAATGGATTTTGATTGGACACATATGGTTAGTGCATCGAACCAAATGTGATGCACTAGAATTGTAACCAATCAGAAAAATAACATGTGTTAGTATACAATAATAATATATGCTTAGAATGAAATTAAAGTATATAGTTTAATGAAATTTTACTCTGCACAACTACTGGATTGATCTTGGCAGCCGCAAGGACATGTTTGGCAGGGAACAATGTTCTTGCTGTAAAAGGCAGAAAGAGCGACACAGCATTTAGGAGTGTTTGCTGCTAGAAATTGAGAATAAGTGCAGATAACACTCCATGTCACAGCAACAAATAAGATAATTTCAATGTCTAAGTAAATGACATTATCTGAATGATATGAAGTAAAAACTAAGACCTAAAAAACTATTCTCTAAAACCAGTTTTAAATTCAATCATTAAAAAATGATAAAACTATTACTATGAATTAGGTTTTGTTACTAACAATTTAAGAAACATTAGCTGCAACTAATAGAAACTTTTTGGTTGAAGTAATAGTATGAAACGAAAGAAATGAGGAACTCACACAATGCTTGATTAACTCACCTTTGGTACGGTGGTCTCAATGTAGAAGGCTCCACAATTTTTTCTGGTACACATATATACCCTGGACCAGGTGCTTTCAAAGTGAAATTGTTATGCAGTTTAACTGTTTTGATAGAGTTTTAGCTCTACCGACGATCACTTCAAATGTCGAAACCACATATTTTTTATCAATCCTCGATGCACTAAGCATAATCCCTTTGCAACAGTTAGTATACTGTTTATTGTAGGGGGCGTCAGACATTAAGTCTACCACTATTGGTTGTTCCTTGCCTGAGTATGAGATGATTCCCTTAAAAGCTGAACAATCTCCTTGTGCAGTTATCACCCCTCCTGACATATCCCATTTGACCTTCTTTGCCCACATCCATCTCAATGACCATCATTTTGGTGGCGTCGTTATGTACCGTTATAGCGGCGTCACCAGGAAGATAGTTATTGAGATGAATGTGGACAAAAAAGGAGGTCATATGGACATGTTAGTAGGGATAACAATTGAACAAGAAGATTGTTCAACATTTAAGAGAATCACCCCACATTCATGCAAGGAACAACAATTAATAGTGATAGACTTACTTTCCGGCACCCATTACAATAATCAGTATATTAACCGCTGCAAAAGGGTATGCCTAGTGCATAAGGGATTGATAAAAAAAGATGCAGTTTCGACGTTTGGAGTGATCGTCGGTAGAGCTGACACCCCTATCAAAACAGTTAAATTGCCAAACAATTTCACGTTGAAAGTATTGGTCTAGAGTATATGTGTGGACCAAAAAATTTGTGGAGCCTTCTACATTTAGATCACCGGACCAAAGGCGAGTTAATTAAGCATTGTGTAAGTTTCTCGGTTCTTTCCTTTCCTCCTATTACTTCAACCAAATTTTTTCCATTAGTTGTAGCTAATGTGTGTTAAATTGTTAGTACCAAAACCTAATATTATAGTAATAGTTGTATCATTTTCTTATGATCAAGTTTAAAACTGGTCTTAGAGAATAGTTTTTTTTTGTCTCAGTTTCTACTTCATATCAGCCAAATAATATCATTTATTTAGACATTGAAATTATCTTATTTGTTGCATTAACATGGAGTGTTATCTGCACATATTCACAATTTCTAGCAGAGAACACTCCAAAATGTTGTGTCGCTCTTTCAGCTTTTTACAGCAAGAACATTGTTCCCAGCCCAACATGTTCTTGCGGCTGCCAAGATTAATCTAGAAGCTGTGCATAGTAAAATTTCATCAAACTTTACACTTTAATTTCATTTTAAGCATATATTATTATTGTATACTAACACATGTTATTTTCTTGATTGGTTACGGTTCTAGTGCATCACATTTGGTTCGATGTGCTAACCATTTGTATCCCATCAAAATCCATTGACACATAAAATATAACTACAAGGATTATTGGCGGTTGGAGCTGACAATAATAAATTTCAATTGGATTAATTACTCTAATTGGAATTTGGTTGTCCGACATCTAAACTTGGACAATGTCAATTTTTTCCTACGAGTCTTCCATAACTAAGTTTTTGTAATATTTCTTTTACTTAATGTAATACAAAGCATAGTTTTAGATGTAGTGTGAACATTATGTATCCTAATCACTGTATGACATTATGTTTCTTTTAAAAGATGATACCACAATGTTTTGGGGAGTTAAATCCTACAATGATCTACTTATGCAAGCCGATCCTACTGGTTATGCTCAAACCGAGTTGTTTTTTTCAAAAGGACAAATCGATGTTTACTTTCAGAAGCGGCTGAGCCTTCCGAGGACAATCTACTTCAATGGCGACAGTTGTGTAATGCCACCACCCAATGATTCTCTAGTGTTACCGAATGCGGGTACAAAACTCCAAGCTCACTTTTTTGCTTGGATGATGGTTTTGGACTTTTGGTGGTAGCCTCCATAGCCTTGGTTGCTTTCATTGCTTAGAGCACTCCCGACACCTCCATTAGGAAGAAGAGGTCTTGCAGCAGCGGTAGCATATGTCGGAGGTTTGGAATAAAGTATGAACGGGCTTTGCCCCCCTATTGGGGAACCTTCTAATCCCGATTATGCCTTTGGAGCTATCTGAAAAGGTCATTTTCAAGTTTCGTTTTCTTACTGATTTCGGCTCGCTACCTATAGAGCTTGGTGTCTTGATAGAGCAGCATCGTTACCAGATTGTTTTATATAAGGGGAATTGGCTTGAAGAGAAAGAACGAAAGGAAAATGGAGTACTTGCCTTGGTTGTCGGAAGGAAAGTCCTGTCCAGTCTTGAACTAATCAACTACTCTACTCAACTCAGCAAGCAAAATACAAAGAAATCAATTAAACAAACCCTCTAGTATAGTAAATACAGTACATTCCAAAAAGGCTAAAGCCCTCTAACCGAGAAGTCAGTGCCGAAGTATTTAAGTTCCAACCGAAGTAAGAAGACCTCGAGGCGGGGAAGAGGAGTGAAAGCCACTCGCCCTACTAATACAAGTCAAGGAGAGGAGCGATGTAATTGAGCTCGTATTTCTATATAAATATCAGCTTAACCGGGCAAATGCAGAATCATCATAGGTAAGAAGCACAACACCATGTTCCCTCTTTCCTGTCGCAACTAGTCCCGTGAGCTAGGTCCACGGTTGCTACTTCTCTCGTCAGATAATACCAATGTAATGATATATTTATTGCTTTTATATCCTCCACCGTATTCCGTGGTGTAAGGATAAGAAATTTATATATATATATATATATATATATATATATATATATATATATATATAATATATGTAGAATTAGGGAGAAGTATTTGTTAGTTAATAAAATAACATTCCAATGCCACTGTATGTTAAAATAACAAAGGAAACTCTGTGAATTGTCTTAAAACAACATTCCATGTACTGGAGATAGTTTTAGATTTGGAACAATTCGAATAATAATTGTTCTGCATCTTTGGAGAGTTTTTTGTTCTTTCGCATTGGAATGTTTGCTGGATTGGATGGTAGGAGACCGGCTACTTGTAGCATATCCCGAGTATATTTGTGCTGTGAAATGTGTAGTCCAGTGTTGGAACGTGCCACTACTAATCCCAAAATATATTTGAGGTATATCCTAGGTCTTTAATTTTCAAAGTCCTGTGTAGATAATGTTTTATGGATTGAATTTGAGATATATCAGTTCCTGCAATAATAACATCATCGACGAAAATTACTAATGCAGTAAAATTGTTATTGGAAGATTAGATTTAGTACATAGGGAGTGATCTGAGTGACTGAGTCAGATTGAGGGTTTGCCAGCAGAAGTTAACTTAGAAAATCATTGACGATTTGATTGATTTAAACCATATAAAGACTTCCTCATCTAAATTACCATGCAAAAAAGCATTATGTACAGATGAAATAGCAGCATTAAAACCCTAATGTGCAGGGGATAAATTTTGATAAGACAAAACAGAAGAAAGGAAGGACTGGATTTTGCGTCTGCTATAGCCGCAACATAACATTTAATATCCTGCAAATAGGCAGGTCTTTTCTTATGTTTGATGCAGGGTTGCCAGATGAATTTGCACCATCTTTAGGGTGGTGGAAATGTAATGTTTATGCAAGATTTTATGAAAACACGGGACATACAAGTTGGGGTCGATGTATCCACAATGATCAAGGAGGGAAGGTGAAACTTTGGCATTGTGGGAGGTACTAAGTGAAGCTTCCAGCAGAGGATGGTTCAACATCATGTTTGAAAGTGACTATAAAATTTTGGTGGATGCTGTTCATGCCAACCAAAATGACATTCACTCCAGCCGTTTCTATTTTCCATTTTTTTGGTGTTATGTTGAAATGTGTCGGTATAGGAATATGTATTGTTTTCATTATTAGTATCGTTAATTAAATTAATTCAATTTTATATACCTCGAGTTATATAGGAATTTAAGAGGTGACGCCAAGGCTGTTCCGTATAACTATGTCGGGCCTTTGGTACTCCATGATGAAGTCCTCAGGTGCAATTTTATATAACTTATAAATTTATGCAACTGCAATTTTATTTTTACAATTTTATATTATGGTTATTTTGAAAAAAAATTCCACTTATAATTTTTTCCCCCGTATGTGACATTATATGTTGTCTAGTGTATAATTTATTTAGTACATTATAGTTAAATATTTTATGTATTAGTTAAATGTTTCCCGTATATGATAGTATATTTTGTCTAAAGTATAATTTATGTAGTACATTTAAGTTAAATGTTTTTCGTAGAAGTTAAATGTTTTTCGTATGTGATAGTATATTTTGTCTAGTGTATAACTTATTTAGTACATTATATATAGTTAAATGTTTCCCGTATGTGATAATATATTTTGTCTAGTGTACAATTTGTCCCCCGTATGCAATAAGGTTTTTTTTACTAAACCCACTAACATTCGCCCCTTTTAATAATATGTACTAACAACTAACATTTGACAATAAAATATATGATAGTTATTTTTAAATTGTTATGAGTTATATGAATCAATAGCATAATTTTTCCCATGTATAATTATTTAATATATATGATAGTTATTTTTAAATTGTTATGAATTATATGAATCAATAACATAATTTTTCCCATGTATAATTGTTTAATATATATGATAGTTATTTTAAAATGAGTTCTATGAATCAGTAGTGTCAATTTGGGCTTAATGGTCCAACCCATAAAATAAATGAAAATCTAACAACACCCAAACATATATTCAACTCAGTTTTTTCTAACTCTAGCCGATGCTCAAGCATCTCCCTCTATCTCTGCATTTTTTCATAGATCATGTCTATAAAATAGAATATTAATTGGGAATCATTTGATATGTCAATAAAATACATCAAAATGATTTATTTTTTGAAAGTTCGTAAAACATAAATTTGATTAGACGTTAATAAGATACATCATCCAGATTTTTCAACTTCAAAAACTAATACAAAACAATTTACCAGAGCTTAAAGAAAATCAATCTAACATAATATCGTAGTATATATCATGAGGTAATTTGATTAGACGTGTGTATAAAAAATTTGAGTGCAGCTATTCTCCTTTTTCTAAGGCTCCTTTTCTTCCTTTTCCTTTTATAGATTGAAGACATGTGGCAATAATAGATCCGATGGCTAGAAATTAAAGACAATAATTAAGTAATTAAAAATTAAAAACATATCAAATTAAAAAAGGAAAGCGCACGATCAGTGTTTGTATTTATCTCTCCATCTTCTTCATTCATCACCCTCAGCCGCAACCACCACCGGCGACGGTGCTTTCCGGCCATCACAGGGCGGCAGTTTCCTCCTCTTTTCCCCTTTCCAACCGATTGCTATTTTGTGATGTATGTGTTTTGGATTGTGATTTTGTCTCAGGAAACAATAGCTTTTCTACATCAGTGTGATATTATATGTAAAAAATAGTGAAAAACCATAACAATTGTTGTGATATCACATATAAAAACAATGATAATAATAGGATGAAGATAAGAGGATGAAGATGCAGCCATGAGTCGGCGTAGATATGCCATGGTTGTTGACGGAGGAGATGTGTCGGGAGAAAGAAGATTTCACAAAATAGCAATCGGTCGAAAAGGGGAGGAAACCGCCGCCCTGTGACGGCCGGAAAGCACCGTCGCCGGCGGTGGCTGCGGCGGAGGGTGATGAATGAAGAAGATGGAGAGACAAACAAAAACACTGATGGCGTTTTCCTTTAATTTGAAACGGACTAGTATGTTTTTCATTTTTAATTACTTACTTATTGTCTTTAATTTCTAGCCATTAGATCTATTATTGCCACATGTCTTCAATCTAAAAAAGAAAAAAGAAAATGAGCCTTAGGAAAAGGAGCATTGCTACACTCAAAAAATTTACTACAGTAAACAATACATAAGCATAACAATTAATCTCTCTTAATACCCCTCCATCTTACACCCCCCATTAGGGTGACCTTGACGACAAAAATCACATTCGTGTTCTTGTGCTTGTTTCACTTGAGCTTGAGATTGGTGCTGAGAAGTGGAGAAGTTTGTTAAGTGTTTAATTAATGACTCCATTTGGGTGTTCATTAGCTTAGACTGAGGTAAGAGTGTCGTTTGAGTGTCAAGCTCTAATATGTTGGCCTTCTTCTTTAAACCTCTATCATTGAGCAAAGAGAGCTGCTATATACAGTGAATCTTTTTTTCACGAATTATCACGAAATGAGTAAACTACACTTTTACTATCTTAAGAAACCAATATACTTAGAAAAAAATTGCTATGCTGACTTACGTTGTTCCACTCTAATCTTTAACCGACATTTGCCACTGTTTCTTTATGTGTGAAGGAAGGTGTGATAACAGAGGAAAAGTGTATACAAAGTGAAATACTGACTCCTTAATTATCTAGCTTCACTATTAAAATAAGTGAATAACTATAAGCATAAACTTGAATTGAAAACAATGCAATCTAGTAACAAAACAACTTAAAAACCACAAATCAATTCAATTAGCAATAGAAAATTACTCAATTTGCACGGAAAATCGATGAAGGATGGTAAAGGAATGACGGCAAAGAAATGGCGACGACAAATGAAAGCAAGGAAAAATAAAGGAATCTTCGTTGTTCAATGTCAGAGAGAGCATTTCTTCTTATGTTATTCTCATGATTCTAAGGCTAACTTTCTAACCCTTTTTCTTCAAAATTTTAATATTTTTTTTCATTCATTTCCATCACAATTTAGTGAGAACAGATGCCCTTCACTTCAACTGATGAAAAATCCATGTTCTACTTTGGATATACAGTATACTTCTCAAGTTGGGTCCAAAATTCTTCTCATAATTATGACATGTGTGCTACAAATATGCATAATTAAGAGGTGTGAAAACATACACAACGAGCTGAGGCAAGTCCACTTTTGTCTACAAGGATAGATGTGATGGAAGGTGTGTGCGGTTGTGCTAGAAGAACTATGTCATAGATAAAAGGGGGAAGCAAAAGAATGAAACACATGAGAGAGAAACGTGTTTGACACGAAATTCGCTACATTTAGCATTTTTTTTGGGACAAACTAGGCATATCATGAAGAAGAGCAACATCAAGTGTGAATAAATAGGGAAACCTCTTGCTTAGACCCGATATCAATTAATGGATTATCATGAGGATAAACACCAGGTGGTGGCATCGCACAATTATCACCATTGAAATAGACCCTCCAAGGAAACGGCCAACCATTTGACAAAGAAAAAGATTTATGCTTGTGAAATAGTAACTCCGCTTGTACATCGCCGCTATTACGACCGGCTTCCATTAGTAAATTATCGTAGGATTTAACTCCCCACAACAATGTTGTATCATCTGTTAAAATAAATATAATGTTCACACATTGATTAGGATGCAAACTTTAGAATGTCATAAAGTAATATACAACTCGAGAAAATAGAAAATCCTTGAAAAATATTACACAAACTTACTTAACAACTCGTTAGTGGATATTGATTTGTAATTGAAACCGAAAGATTGAGTCAGATTGTCAAAATTTGGATGTTGAACAATTAAACTCCAATCCGTATAATTCACCAAACGATTATAGTTCGTAATTGTGATCTCTACTCGCCAATACTCCTTGTAGTTTTCCTTAATATGCCAGTTTACTTGTATGGGACACATATGGGGTGTACATTGAACCGAAGGATTGTCATCATTCTCTCCAACGGTGTTACTAATCGGCGCAGTTGGACTGTAACCACGTAGAAAAACGAAATGTGAGTGTACAATATTAATTTCTCTTAAAAGTGAAATTGCAATGACTAAAGCTAGCATACTCTAAACATGTTGATTCAGTTGAGTTTTCTTCGCAGCCGCACGAACATGTACTACAGGGTACAGTAGTATCACTGTTGAAAGATGAGAGTGATAAACAACATTTTGAAGTTTTCTTAGTTAGAAATTATGAAAATGTGCATTTCACAGTCCATGTCACTGCAACAAATCAGAGTAATGTTAAGGTCGTGTAAATCATAATATTGTTTTGCTAATTTGAAGTAGAAATTAAGACAAAAAAAGATAAAACTATTATGTTTGACACTCATAATTAACAAGTTAACAAACATTAGCACAACTAATGGACAAAATATGATTTGAGTTTATTTATATACACAACTTGTGAAACTATTTTGTATAATTTATGAAAACAACTTCTGACATATTTATAAGTTGTTTTCGGCTTATTTTTATTAAATCTCCAAGATAGTTATATAACTATTTGACTTCATTTTATCTTTTACTCCCTATGTCTCATAATAGTTGACTATTTCACATATATCAATGTATAACTTTAATCATAATGTCTTAATTGTATAACAGTTAAAAAATATAAAAAGATAGTGTTTTAAAAATATTCATCAAAACGAAACCAACAACATTTTATATATATGTTAATATTGTTACACGTATGGCTTACGACTTAGTGGGGTGAATAAGTAGTTCATACCAACTTCGGGAGTTTTAAAAAATATGTTCGCTTGCGTAAGTGGTTCTGGATTGACATTTGACAGCATCTATCCCGAACTATACGATAGGAGAGTAATGCGATAATAATCGAAAAAATAGACTTGATTATAAAAAGTGTTGCTAAAGTGGACAATTGATTCAATTTCAAGGAGAAATCAATCAATTGCAAAATCAATTTCACAATTGAGTATGATATTCACAATAAACAAGTTGGTGAGATAATGAAAAAACTCGTTTGGAAATTTATTCGAGCATGTTGTGGTCAACGTTCCTAAGTTCGACACCTTGGTGTAAGAATTTAAATTTATTCAAGCATATATTGGGTTATGATCAAATGACACCAAAGCGTCAAATTTAATTAATCATTAAATATTCTACTGATTCCTTTCCTAAACATAAATATTCTTCTAATATTTTGTTCTTGTATTTCATCTCTTGCTAAAAACAATTATTGCTAAAAATAGGTGACTACAATACATATTTCCTTGTGTATCGAGTCCATTGTTATGCGTAAAGCTATGGTAGATTTCTACATCCACTAGTCTACTTCAATATATATTAAAATGAACTAGTATTAAAAAACTAAATTTGTCTTTATCACTTTTAATAATATTTTAAGTTTTGTATCCTCCATTGTTATTTCAATAAAAATATCATTATAAAAAAAGTATAGAAAGAAGCTGCAACAACGAAGGTTTTAACCTCGGTTTCTTTGAGTCACAGACTGATTCCGGGCCATGTGAAATCAGCTGAACACGCAGCAATGAAGCTGCTGCATCTGGAACCGAAAACAGCACATCCCATGACAGTTCGGTTGGTGCTTTGGAAGTCGCTGTCAGTCAAATGGATTAAAGCCAACACGGACGGTTCAGTGACACATGCTTCAGCGGCGTGTGGTGGCCTTTTTTGTGATTATACCTCGAGATTTTTGGGTGGTTATGCGCAAAGGATTAACGGCACAGTCCTACATGCTGAACTCATGTCTATGATTTTGGCAATGGAGTTGGCTCATCGACAGGGCTGGTTGTCTTTATGGATTGAGAGTGACTCAAAGACTGCGCTGCAAGCTTTTGAGAACCATCAGATCCTTCCTTGGGACCTACGCAATAGGTGGTCGAATTGTTTTTCATTACACTCGAATCTACGGTTGTCTCACATCTATCGCGAGGGGAATGAGTGTGCGGATAAGCTAGCTAACCTCGGCCACTCTTTTGTTGATTTGGGGATGGAGGGGTGCCAACATAGTTAGGATATGCTTCCTGATATCCAGACGCTCTTACTTTATCAAAAAAACAAAGATAAATAATAAAAAAATATATATAAATCTATATATAAAAATAGGAACAAATTATCATGTCTATAAAATATAACATTCGAAAATTATTTAATATGTCAATGAGATACATTAAAATTAACTCAATTTTTGAATGTTCGTAAGACGTTAATTTGATGTATCTCATTGACATATCAAATAATTTCCGATTGATAATATATTTTATATATACGATCTATAATAATTTTGATGTAACTCAATCCAAAGGTAGATTTTACAATACAATTTTGCAATCCAACATATCAAATGATTTTCAATTTCTTTTAAAAAGATACAAACTTTCAATGAAACAGTAAATTTTATAAAATTAGCATTCGTTATAATAATATTTATAACTAGTCCACCATAGATCACTTGAATAAGAATTTACCAATTATTCCAACAAACTTAGAAAATGAACATAAAAACTATGATTAACTTACTCAATGCATGCGATACCATCTTTTTGTATGTATAGCGAGTTGGTTTCACGATTTTTGTCGGTTCACAAGTATAGTCTTGTCCTGATACTTTAAAGGTGAAGTTCTGCGGCGACACCTTTAAAGTTTTGCGAGGGTGGTTAACTCCTACGTTGATTTGAAATAATGAAACAGCTTTTGTTGGATCTTGTGACCATGCACTAAGTACACCACCTTTGCAGCAATTTCCAATATCTTTTTCATCAACATCTCCGGGAATTGAATCAATGATTGTGGGATGTGTTTTACAGGAATCTATTGTTATTCCTCCAAATTTCGAACAATTTCCTTTTTCTGTTGCCTGTGCTCCCATCAAGCTCCTTATCACCTCGTGGTTTTTCCATGCCCATCCTAACGACCATCCTGGACAGCTGGACTCGGGATATGTCGATATTGTTGAAAGTTTTTTATCTCAACATCAGCCTGTCCATTTTAAGAAAGGGACAAAAATAAAATAGAAATTAAATCCATTCTAAATGGGTGAGACTCTCAACAATAATCATATTGTTGAAAGTAAGAGAATTCATTATTGAATGTAAAAAGAACAAAGCACATCAAATGCACTTATATAGATGGAAGGAACCAGAAAAATGGCGGGAAAAACAAGTTACAATTGTACCTAACAATATAAAAATTGTAACTGACTAGATGAAAACTAAACTAACTAAGCTATTAACAAATTCAATTTTATTGTGTTAAGTGAATTTTTAAATTTTCTGTCGTTTTTTTCTTTAAAAATATCAATTTTATTGTATTAAGTGATTTTTTTTTTTATTTTTCAGTTTTTTTCTTCTATAAAAAAATCATTTTCATATTTGTAAAAGTAAAAGTAATTTTCATATTTATATATCCACTATTATCTTTCCTCACTAACTTTTTGTGTGAAAAAAACACAATTTTTTACCAATTAAAAACAATTATTCTGTAATATTTATTTTGAGTTATATATATCATTCTCTTTTTAGTATATATGCATTGTAATAAAAAAATATTATTTTTTAATCTCCAACTTTTTTTTACGCAAACAAATTTATGATATTTCATCTCGAACGATTATCTTTGTACTTATTAAGATTTCAATCATTATATATAATATAATTTTCGTATTTAATTTATGTTATGTTATAATTTATTTAGCAGTCCATTTGAAAAAGAAAAAAAAATAATATTATTGACTCCGTCGCTATCTGAGGTCATGAAAACTCTACAAATAAACTCATTTACTCCTGTAAGAGTTTATTCATTATTTTACAACTTCAATCATAAATATCAATAGGTGATAAAGAAAAAGAATTTATACTTACAACATAACCCTCGTCATTATCATTCCAGGCAATAACGTCCAATTTGATTGTGATATTTCCATATGAGTCAAATGGTTCATAAGCTTCTGAATGAAATAACAACCACATATTGAAATAATTAAGTGAAAATTAACAACGAAAATAAAGTAATCAATGAACCTTTAAACCTAAGATTGTCAAAACTGGACCGGCCGGTCAAATTGGGAACCAGACCTGTATGCGGTTTGGTTGGTGTGCAAAACCGTTCCGCAAGGGAACCGGGATCAAACCGGGAAAACCGGTGACCCGGCCGGTTTGGAGGTCTAGATTATTATTTTTTTTCTTTCCGTTTTCAGTATTTTTTAAAAAATAAAAACATCAACAAAGCCAAAATTAGAAACAAACCGGAAAAAGGAAAGAAAAATATGATTTTAATAAAGATATTACAAGGCTATGACTTTTCCATTTATCATGATATGAATATTTATAAAGTAATTGCCAACATATATGTTCTTAGTTTGGCAACAAAGTAATTACATATAATTACACAATAATAACAAATGATATTGCAATTATTACAAATGATATTCTATTGATTGATAACAATAGTGTGAGATTTCGTAAACAAAAAAAAAATAGTGTGAGATATTTAAAATATTTGTGATTAATGTTGGCTAAGATATTGCTATTTTATTTAATAGTATAAAACTTTGAATATTATACAATTTTTTTATGAAGAAGCAAAATTAACTCACCCAAACTGGAATATTATCCTTACCAAATTTTTTTTGGAATATTATGCATTTTGTTTTGTTTTGTTTAATATGTTTTATATATTATAAAATATATATTTAATTAAAAATGGTCCGACCCCGATCTGACCATTGAACCTTAAACCTTCACCAATATCTCATGAACAACAAATGACATATTGACTGTAAATGTTGTATATCCAGAAGTTTTTCAAAAAATTTGAATAAATTTATTTAGTGATTATCCTATTTTATTTTTCCTATTTTGTTGTTTGTTTTATCTTATACTAGCCGCCAAACGGGCACTTTCCGTGCCCGTTTGTGTGATCGATATTCTCTTTTTTCTTCTCTTTTTGTTATCGGTATTCTCTATTGTGGAAATATAAATAACTACTTAATCTCATTTTTTATTGGACTTAGTTAATTGATAACTACGTAATCACCTTTTTTGTTGTGGCTAGTTATTAATAAAAAAAATATATATATTTTTTACTATAAAAAACTGAAAACCTATTTTTATGTGGAAGTTGTGCTTAGTTATTATGAAGAAAAAAAATTATTTACTAAAAAAACTGAAAATCTATTTTTATGTGGAAGTTATTTTTTAAGGGTAAAATAGAAATAATGAAAAAGTCATCCCAAAAATTTATATCTTTTTTATATATAGTAATAGATGCAAAATATTTGATTTCATTTTCCTTTTTTTTTTTTGATAAGCAAATTCAATATAAGGGAGTACAAGGGGTACTCGAGCCCTTACAATGCAAACAAGAACTTACAAGCTAATTAAAGAGCTCATAGGGTCTTGACACCAGTCAGAAAATAAAATACAAGAGTTGCGAGCAAACCGACCATTTAACCACAACCAAGACAAAGTTTTGATGTCGTCCGCAAGCGTAGAAGCAATCGGTGTTGCGCCCTTGAACACCACCTGATTTCTAAGGTTCCACACACACCAAGTTGTTGCCAACCAAATTAAGTGATTCACACGCCCTCCCTTTGGGTACCAAAATAAATTACCAAATTGAGCAAAATGGTGCCATCCATTAACAACTGCAGCCCCTGTAACTACACTCCTACCAATCCATTGATAAACTAATTCCCAAACACTCTTGGTAAAAGGACAATTAAAAACCAAGTGTTCACAATCCTCTACATTCTGAGAGCAGAAAACGCAGTGCAAGTCATTAGGATTGATCAATATGTCTCTATGAGAGAGAGCTCCTCTCGTTGGTAAGCGTTCTAAAAGGAGACGCCAACCGAATACCAATACCTTTGAAGGTACATCATTTCTCCATAGAATTTTTAAAGCGTCTAAGACAGCAGCCTCTATACCTTCATCCTGTCGTATTTCTTAGAGAAAATTATAACAAGATTTGACTGAAAAAATACCTGTTGTCCCGGGGATCCACCGCCAACTGTCGGGACAGCTTGGGCTTAAAGAGAAGCCGGCCAGCAAAGTGACAAGCTCTTGCAGCTGCTGTTGCTCATTATCAGGCAACGGATTACTCCATTGCCACACCCCATTTGTGACCGAATCCATTGCAGGGAGTCTATCTGCTATCGAAACATCATAAACCGCCTCCTTCGCGAAGAGATCCGAAAATAAATCTTTAAAAGGTTGATTCCCATACCATTTGAATGTCCAAAACCCAATTTTTCTACCATCTCCAACATTACATCCGACATTAGAACGAAACCAGTCGTCCGCGAAGTCTCTACCATTAGCTAATATATCTTTCCACCAAATAGATTCTTTATGTCTATTAGTACCATGTACACCTCCCAATAAAAGAGAAGGAACAGAACCATACCTAAAGCGCAACAATTCCGTCCACGAAGCTTCTTCATCCGAAAGCAGTCGCCATTTCCACTTACTAAGTAAAGATAAATTAAACAACTCAAAATTTTTAACACCCAACCCACCTTTTTCTATTGGCAAGCAAATATGATCCCACTTGATCCAACAAATTTTTTTGTTTTCAACCCACCTTTACGTTGGATCTTTACTAATTGAATAATGATGCAACGCGGGGATTTGAAAAAAGAAAAGAAATAAAGTGGAAGACTTGAGAGTACCGAATTAATAAGAGTGACCCTGCCACCATAGGAAAGGTGACGGCTACTCCAGGTCGACATCCTCTTCTCCATATTTTCCACCACCGGTTTCCAAGTGGCCCTCCTTCTCGGATTTGCCCCTACCGGAATGCCCAAAAATTTGAAAGGGATAGATTCAGATCGACAAGACAAAAAAGCCGAACCGGCTGCCAAGAAAGAAGGGGCAATATTAACGCCATATTACTTGCTCTTAATAAAGTTGATTTTTAATCCTGACACCAATTCAAAGCTTCGAAGAAGAGTTTTGATGGCCCATAAATTATCACGGGTCCCTTCACCCATTAGTATAGTATCATCCGCGAATTGTAGCATCTGGAACTGCATGTTATCACTGACATGGTACCCTTTAAATTTACGTAATAGCACCGCTCTACACATCAAACCTGCTAAACCTTCTGCCGCTATCAAAAAGAGAAAGGGTGAGAGAGGATCCCCTTGACGAAGTCCTCTTCCAACCTTGAAATCCTTAGTTGGACTTCCATTAACTAGAACCGACATTGAACTATTGAAAATACAAGCTCTCATCCATTTTAGCCAACCATCAGAAAAGCCCATTTTTTCCATCATACGGTCAAGAAACCGCCAACTCACCGTGTCGTACGCCTTTTCAAAGTCGACTTTAAAAAACAAACAAGAGTCTTTTCTCCGAGTAGCCAAGTCTATAATCTCATTCAAAATCAACACACCATCTAAAATTTGTCGTCATGGAAGAAAAGCCGATTGACATTTTGAAATCAATTTGCCCATAACACTTTTCAGTCTATTTGCCAATGATTTAGAGAGAATTGTTACTCTGTTGCTTTATTTAATGGGCTTTTGTTTTGGTTTCAATTACGGCTCTTTTATTTGGGGAAAGTATGACTCTTATTTCGATTAAATGATTAGGTTTCAATTTCATTTGACCTTAGAATTATTAATGAGTGATCAAACTTGGCATAGAAATACATCCGTGCATTGCACGGGTACAAAAAAACCAGTTAAACAACAATAAAAGAGCAATGGGAAGCACAATGTAAATTAGCCAAAATTACACTAGAAATTTTTTATCTTATTTTTTTAATACGTTGATCATTTAATTTTCTTATGTTTTTTTTAGTTAGGTCATTTATCTCTTAAAATGTGCACAAATTGATCCCTATTTCCATTTTTGGTTTAAAAAGGATGACGTGTCAACGACTTTACAACAATGTCACCATTTCCTTTCATTATTTTATCCACATAATTATTTAAAAATATACTAGTACGATAGCCGGTGCCGTGCACGGGATTATTTTTTTTAATATTATTTATATGTTTATTTTGATTTTTTTTGTTGAATATTATATGTTTATTTTGATATATTATTGATTATTTTGGTTTTTTATAAAAAAAATTATTGATTATTTTGATTTAAGATTCTAAGGTAAAATTGAGATAAGTTTTGCATGATATAAATTTAACAATGTTACAGAATAAAGTGAAATTAAGAGTATTACTTCGCTTCCCATTTTACACTATTATGAGATAAATTATTTATCTCATCTTCATCATCGAAACTATATAGTGATCCTATAAATATAAAATAATTATAAACTTCATTCTCTAAGGAAAATATGCTTTGATTTTTCATGGCCTTAAGATTTTTTGGGACCATACCCATAAAATTAAAATATAACATGATTTTTTTTATCTCGTGCCGACACTTTATAGAAAATTTACATTAGGTTCATTGTCAAACACGGATAATTTTTATTTTTTTTAATAATATTTATTTCCATATGTTATTTTTATTTTGAAGGTTGTCTATGTCTTTTATTTTATTTTATATTATTTAGAAGGTTATCTGCGTTTTTTCAATTGTCTATGAGATAGATTGCTTTTAATTTATTTGAGTATGAAAATATGATATATCTTTAACACGAGACTCTGTAGGACTTCATCAACAAAAAATAATTGTAAATTTTATACTAATTTTTAAATGAATAGTAACATACTTTGACCTTGTTTCTATTCTCAAAAATTTTCTTTTCACCGTATCACAAAGAAGCAATCTTCACGCATGAGTGTCAAATGAAAAAACTTATGTGTGAATCTCTCCACTCACATTAATAAATTAAGGTTCTTAAAAAAGTTCGAACGAAGGTTATGAAAAGTTTAAATAGCATACATTACAAAAAATCAAAATTATATTAATTTATTTTAGATTTTCCATAGATTTCATCAGCCATATGTAATCTAATGAAAGTGCGATGAACACATAATATGGAAAAAAAACCCCTTAGTTGAAATTCAAATTTTGATTAGTCAATGTGTATTTTTAATAGTGGTGTGGGAAATGTTATCAGTTTCCTATTATATTAAACCACTGAGAGATTCTCTCTCTCTCTCTCTCTCTCTCCCGTCTCCGTCGCAATACTCTATAGGAGCTCCATCAACAATAAAATAGTTGCTAATTCTAGTATTTTTTTAATTAATATCAATAAAATTCTTGTGTTAAGTTATCACTATCTTCTACATACACTTTTCATAATGGGGGATCACTTTTTATCCTGCTAAATAAATTTTTTAATAAATGATCCCCGTGATAAAATATTAAATATGAAAATATGGATAACTCTCGTAGTCGGAATTCAAAATTTAATTAGTCAATGTGTATTTTTAATAGTCGGGTGGAAAGTGCTCCCCGTTTTCTATTCTACACCACTAAGAGATTTCTCTCTCTCTCTCTCTCTCTCTCTCTCTCTATTTCTATCTCTCTTCCATCTCCATTATATGATTCTATAGAGGCTTCATCAACAAAAAATAGTTGTTAAATCTATATATTTTTAAAATAAATATCAATTAAATTTTCGTGCTTTATTCACACTATGATCTACATACACTTTTCATCATGAGGATCACGTTTCTTCGTGCTAGATAAAATTTTGAATAACTTTTCCCTATAATAAAATATGAATATGAAAATAAGGATAATTCTTACAGTTGAAATTCAAATTTTTATTTGTCAATGTGTATTTTTAATAGTGGGGTGGGAATAGAGATGACAACAATATTCATACCCGCGGATTTCTGCGGATAAAATAATAGATATCCAATGATAAAATAAATGGATATTTCAATTATCCGAATTTAATGGATACTATCCACTCCCGGGGATATCCATACCCGCAAAATAATTAGTAAAATTACTTAAATATCTCTACTTACATATAAATTCTAGTATTTTATATACAAAAAATTGTATTTTTATATTTTATGTTTTGCAGTTTGACTATTTTATGTAAATTATAGCTTTGTCTGGCTCTTTGGCAGTTTAGTGAGGTAATTTTTGTTTGTAGATTTGATATTTTCATTAAAAATAGAGAGCAAAATTTATAAATATTATGTGTTAATGTTTTGTATTTTAAAAAAACTAATTTTTTTCAATAAATAGTTCTCTTTTTTAATAAAAAATATCATCCATAGATATCTGTTAATATCCGCAAATACTTCAATATTTATGGGTTACCCGCTTAGCGGATATTCGCACGGATATGGAACGGACACGGATATCATATATGTATGACGGAGCGGATACAGATATCACACTATCCACATCCATGAATATCCATTGACATCCCTAGGTGGGACGTACTTGCCGTTTATCATTCTCCAACACTAAGATTTTTTCTCTCTCTCTCTCTCTCTCTCTTTCAAAATCTTCTATTTTGGTTTTGTCTCTAATGAACATAATTTTTTCTTCAAAATAAAATGTTTTTAAGTATAAAAAGTTTACAGATATGTCATAAGCTATTTTTTGGGTTCAAGACTTCAATTCTTCGAGTGATCTTAGTATGTGTTTGGTTTAGCGTTGTGTAGAATTGTAACATCCCAACTCTTAAATTATCTAACTAATTTTAATTAGAGATTGTCTAATAAAATTAGGATGAGTTAGTGGTGGCTAATTAATTAAATCTTGGGATTTAAGTGCTTTATGTGTACAATTGGGAATTATCTTTTGAACCTAAACTACACATTAACACATGTTAATTCATTAGGGACTTAATGGAAGTAAGAAAATTCAAACCTTCTCCTCTTTTCCCTCTCTCTCTCTCTCTCTCACGTGTCTCTCTCTCTCTTTCTCTTGCCATGAGTCATGGTTCCACTCAACTCTAACCCACCTTCACTACATGCAACCAAGCCTTCCTATTCACTTCCTTAAGCTTCAGAAAATCAGTAATGAGACTCTCCATTCTCTCTCTCACAAGAAACAACAACAACCAAAAACTACCAAATTCTTTAACACCAAAGTTTGGAGCTACATATCACATGCAATGCCACCAACCCTTAGGGTAACAGAGATTCTCACTTCTGCATCTAACACAGAGAAATCCAACTGAACACCACCCAACATATCTCATGTGAATTCATTAAACAATTACCCCTTTCTATCACCTCACCTTTCAACCAATCAAACCACATGCAAGCTACCTTCAAGACAAAACCATCTATGTTTCATCTAACCCCAAACCACTATAAATAGCCCTTCACTTCTGCTGAATTAATCATCAATCACCACTCAAATCCGTAGAGCAAACTAGAGGGTTTTTTCAAGAGTTCAAGTTTCAAATTCTAGTCTGGAGTTCGTGGGGCAGTTTAAGAAGTTGCAATAGCTGTTGATAGAGCCCAGAAGCAAGGTGAAAGCTTCAATCCAGGTGGGTTCTTAGGTTAGTGTAGTTAGATTCCCAAAAATGAAATTATGCATGATAACATAGGAATTAGGGTAATGTTGTGTGAGGGGAATTAACTCCCAAATTTCCCTCCATTCTATCTTATATTATGTATTTTATGTTTCTGCACTATCTTAAATGAGGAATGTAGGTGAAACCAATAAAATTTGATGATTTTCGCAAAACAGGGGTCATTCTGCATGAACTCGCCATGGCGGATTGCTGGCGAGCATTCATGGCGAAAAGAGGGTTCTGGGCTGAAGAACTTCGCCATGGCGGGCATTTGCTCGTCAGGTGAGTTGTTTAGGTCAGAACCTGGATTTCGCCATGGCGGACTGATATTTCGCCGTAGCGAGATTATGCAGAAAAGACCTGTAAACCTGCCATGGCGAACAGGTAACTCGCCATGGCGAGCTTACACAGTACAACCTACAACTCTTCAATTTCAAACTGTTTTCAACGCTCGTTTTATTTCCTCATCTGAGATAGATAATTTGCAGTAATGTGACTGATATAATGTTAAATAGAATGTTAATCACATATGATCTTAGGGTATAACTTAGAAATAATTAAGTTGTATGTTCCCCGGGTTTTGGGATAATTATGGTAGAATGATCAATACTAGTAACAGTCACTTAGGAAGCGATTCTGAATTGTCGCATATGAATTTCCCAATGGGATTATTCATCAGGTTATGCAATGTGAGCTGTATGCCGTGATCGGATCGATCGACGGACAAGGCGGGCCTCCGAGATATGCTCACCTCGAAGAATCCTTGCGGTTAAAATGAATAAGAGTTAAATTTCTGTGATACACCTTTATTTTCTGCTTTTTGTTATGAATATATTTATGTCAGCATGATATGACTGTTTAGGTTTCCCCGCTGTAGTCACCTCTAGGAGGGTAGTTGGACTCACTGAGGCTTAGTAGTCTCACCCCACTCCAAACAATTTTTTTTCCAGATAAGCAGGTTGGCTAAAGGTATGCTGGTTGGTGTGCTCGAGGCTTTACTCTGGATCGCATTTATTTCATGCTTTCTAGTTTTATTGTTCTGTTGTATTTCCATTCAATAAACTCTGTTGTTGTTCTTTCTATCGTTTCCGTTGAATTTTAGTATCTCTGATGTATTCTGCACCTGCGTGTGCTTATGTTATCAATTGTAATAATAATGTACTCAGTACCAGTAATAATATCCAGCGTTTTATTCTAGATATAGATGTGGGGTGTTATAAGAATTGATTTTGATAAAATTGAGTTTGATAGAATTGATTTTGGTTAAAAGTAAATTTAATGTAAAGTGATTTATGTTTGGATAAAATAATATAAAATCAATTCTTAACAATTCATCTTGTTTGGATGCTTTGAGTTAAAATTAAGTTTGAATGGATAATTACTAAAATGGGTTTTATTTATGTATTTAAAATTAAAACTAAATTTTATTTCAAGACAATGGTAAACAGGGGAGGGAAGAAAGAAATGTACTCACAAAATAATATTCTCTCTCTAAGTAAGAACCTCTCTGCCTTCTCTCTAGAATAAAACGCTGCCTTCCTCCCTTTGATCCAAATCTTCTTCTTCTCGAAATGTAAGGCCTGACGGCGGTGGTGTGAAGAGTGGTGGTTGACCCTCCGCATCACCCTTCTTCCAGATCTGCTGTTGTCTTGTTCCTGGGTTTTTCACTAGATTTGATGTGTTTTGCTTCTTCTAGATCTGCTGTTGTTTTGTTCCTTGTTCCTTCTTTCTGTTTCGATTTGTGTTGATGTGGTGGTTGAATACGGCGTCTACTGCTCCGACTACCATTTCTTCCGGCGGTGGTGGTCGGCGGTTCGTGGTGGTGTACATCGGAGCTATGCTTCGGCGGCGCTCTTGCTGGAGGTGGGTGTTGTGTTGGTTGCATGATGGTCTTGGTGGCGGCAGATATGGCGATAGGTGTTTGTTGCACCGGCGGATCTGGCAATGGGTGTTGGAGTTGGGATCTGGCGATGGGGTGTAGTGGTGTTTGGTGCTCGGATTAGTTTTAAGGGGGTTGTTGTGGTGTTTGATGGAGGCAGGCAGTAGCGATGCAATCGGCGTGGTCTCGGTGAAGCGTTGTCGGCGTGGTTTCGGTTTAGGTGGTGGTGGTGTGGTGAAGCTGTGGTGGCAGCAGTGGCGGTGCGTTGTGACTAGGTGTTGTTGGTCTCGGTGGGGTTCGTTTTGAAGGTGTTTTGGCGGTGGTGGTGGTGGTGGCTGGCTGAGGTGGTGTTTTTTCTTGGTCTTGGTTGCTGTCCTGGCGTGCCCGAAAGGGCGAGGTATGTAGACACTCCGTGTTGACGGACGTTGTTGCTTTATCGTACCTCCGGGATGTTTCGACGACGGAGAGGTGTGGATGGTTAATGCCGAGTGTGGGTGGTTTCTCCCTGATACGAGAGTCTCTGACCATTTTCAAATCTGGTGAGATTTGCAGGACTCTTGGAGTCGCTGAGGGGTGTTTTAAGTCTGTTGAGACTTGCAGGTCTCTGGTATCTGGTCGATCTCTACTGCATCAGGTGTTGATTGTCGATTCGCTGACTACTGGTGTCCCTCTACCTTCAACTTTTGGGGCTACTTTCTGGATCTGATGGGCCGAGTAATTTTAATTCGAGTTCGGAAGTTAGTGTCTAGAGGTGTCTCCTAGGGTCGGATAGGGGTTTTCTCTGGTAGGTTTAGTGAATCATTTTTGGTGTATGGGTGGATTGGGGCGTTGGATTAGGTGTAGGTAATTGTGTTATATCACGTTACCTTTCGTTGTATGTTCCATAACAATTCCTTTCACTTCTTGTGAAGGAGTTGTTTTTTAATAAATTTTGCCGATTCAAAAAAAAAAAAAAAACAATGGTAAACAGGGAGACCATTCCTCCTATACATTACTAACAACAATCCTAAATTCTTAATATTAATCTGAGCATTCATCATTATGGGAAATGCTTCATATAGCGAAAATATTCTCACGAAGACGTCGCGAATGACCTGGCAGAAGTCGCATGTATTATTTACTTTCAATAACTATTTCTCTTTGGGGAAAAAAAAATTTAAAAAGAAAAAGAATCAGCTTCTCTCTTCTCTCTCATCCTTCCTCTTTAATCTTCAATATCAACTACCCAACAACACTCCTTTGTGCAATTTCCATTTTCTTCTCCCAACTCAACTCCCAAGCTTTTTGGTTAATTCTGTCCCTTTCTTCTCCAATTTGTTTTCCTCTCAAACTCATGCACCCAACCAAAAGTCTCTGTCTATTACCCCTCAAACCTAGTTTTCTCAAATTAACTTCTTTTATGTTTTTGCTTATTTGAAAGAATCGTATATTGTAGTATGATGATGATTATTGGAACATAAAATTCCAAAATGGGTTTTTTGAAAGTGAAAATTTTAAGGAGGATGTGGATCTCTGTATTTTTAGGGTATTGATGGAGATTGCTTTGAAATAAAGGGCATCGATGGAGATTATTGGTTGTTTTGGAAGAGTGTGGTTCATAGTGTTTTGGTGAAAGACAACATTTTTTGTTTTGAGACAATTGAAATACACAGTACCTATTAAAGTGTTGTACACAAAAAAAAAAAAACTGTATTTCGTGAAATTTCGGGACAAAGTGGTTCGCTGTATATAGCACCACTCAAGATGAAGAAAACCTAGAGACCCTCAAAATGTTCGTTGTTTAATTCTTCTGAATTTTTTTCATTCTTTCTCTTCTTATTTCACTTTTTCTCACCAAATTTGAAAAATTAGGGGAAGGCGTTCTAGAGAACAAGAAAAAAATTGAAGCTTTAATTGATGGGTATGGAGAAGAAGAAAGTAGTTTATGGGTAGGAAATGGAAGACAGGCCATGTGTGATAACAAAGCGAAAAGACCAGATCTGTATGGGTATGGTTGTGGGTTCCAGAGGGAAAGACAAGCTGATTGAAATGGTGAATCTGGATGATGAAGCATAAACCTATTTATGTGTAGGAAATTGGGGAAGGAGTTATGGGTAGTTTTGTAAGGTTACATGCCTCCGAAAATTAATTTCTTGGATTTGATTTTGTTTGACGCAGAAGCTCTAATTTGTGTCTTTGAAAAGACTCACGTTTGGAGCTAGATTCACGTTAAAGGGACTTGATTTTGCAAGTTATCCAAACACCAAAAAATTGTTTGAAATCACATCCGAAGATGAAGACGTGCGTTTGGAGTTTGCAAACGCAAAAAACAAACAGGCACTTATCCATGAAAAAATTGTGTACTTTCTTATTTCAATCTGTTTTAAAGTAATCTAAATATAAATTCTCCTTCATTTTACAAAATTAAAATATTAAAAATGTATCAAGATAGTGTCGCACAAATGGTAGATATTTGGGCCCCTTAACGATTTGGTCTTGAGATCGATTCTGACCGGGGCATATGGATATTATAAAAATTATTGTTGCTAGTGGGATTCGGACAACATACCTTAAGCTAAAAACTCTGAAAGACACCTAAGCAAGAGAAGCTCTAGTTGAATGTCACATAAGCAATTACTATTGAGAATGCACGAGAAAGTTTCGTGGTAATCTCGTAATGTATATAATAGAGATGTGCATTTATCACATATCTGAATGGGATTTTAAGCCTCGGAGATATGACGATTATATTATGATAAAAAAAATAAAAGTACAATATATCCTATGATAGAATATTACACGAGCGCCCATTTAATTATTGTATTTGCCTCCAATAATGTATAAGTTTCTCTAATTTTATGAACCTGCATTTATGATTTTGTACTCTAAGATGATGGTAACACAATTTTATCTCTTAATATTGAAGTTATCACCAATAACATATACAATTCACACATATCATAACTTATTACAAATTCCCCTACCTATAATATTAGTTTTAATAGTTACAAGAAAAATAACTTTTAATTGCTTCAAAACTCATAATTTTATGTTTATAACATAATAATCTTACACTTTTTATAACATTCATACTAAAATCACTACAAGTTTGAGATTTAGTATCATTTAAAAAATGTTACTAAATCAAGAAAAATGTTACTAATTCAATTCAGTAACATTTTATCAAGTGTTACATAAAGCCTATGTTACTAAAAGGCTTTAGTAACACATAAGAGTATTATTAGTAACATTCAAAAAATGTTACCTGTTTGGTAGCTAATTCCTAGCCAATTTGTAGCAAATAAATTTAGCTAAGACCAATGCATGATTGAGTGGCTAATTTGCTATGAAATAATTTACTAGCTAATTTAAAGCTAACTTTAAATATAAAAAAAATTGTTACTATAGAGATTCTTTCACATTCACTTCACTAACATTTTACTTCCAAAAATGTTACTATATGCTTATCACCGGGTAAATGTTACTTTCAAATAAGTGTTACAAAAAAGGGTTACTTGCAAAAAATTTACTTCAAAAAATGTCACTATATGCAAATTTTACTTCAAAAAATGTTACTATATGCAAATAAGTGTTACAAAAAAGTGTTATTTCCACCACAATACTAAGCAACACAAAAAGCTAGGCTATAAGCAACAAATCCCCAATCAGCTATAGTACAGTGGGGTACATATATACTATTTTTTGTATTTCAATAAAACAACAGAAAATATACAATTATATATCAAAGAGAAGTACCTCATTTTTGCCGCTTATTCGCAGAGTAAAGACAAAGTGACTTCGTGACGATTGCTCATTCATCTATGTTCTTCCTACTGACCTGGAAAAATGTATCAGGCACTGTCGTTTAAAAATCAAATGCCAGAAAGAACACAATCACCTTGTATTGTATATTAAAATGAACACACGTTAGAAAATGAAAATAGAAAGACAAAATCACAAAGCACATGTAAACTAAATTTTCAAACTGTATCAAAAACAAAAATTTAGCACAAGCAGATATAAAGGTAAGCAGTCAACACAAAAATATTCACCTATCAGGACCTAACTATGATGCATACATGAAACAAAGGAAACATACATTGTCCAGTACAGCCCCTAGATCCATGCCAAATCTCTCAGCTATGGGAACAATTCGGTCAGGTCGACTACAATGCGAATGAACATAAAACAAAATTTGGCAAGTGAATATCAATTGAAAAGACAAGCATAAGTTATTGTATTTAAATGTGAAGAGTAAAAAAGCATACAAAGTTCTAAAATAAGAAAATTATAAGTACTAAAACTTCTTCTCAAGAAATGTGGAGCTAATCTCCCTACAATATGAAATTACCTTTAAATACTACAAAAGTAATGATTTTCACAAATCACATAAATACATTTACCATCACTGCAATTTTACATACAGGCTTAGTTTCTAACGTTTCGGTACTTAGATAGATAAGCATATAAATTACTAAACTGCGGTTGCCTCAATAAAAACATTCGAACTCAATGAGAGTTCCAGATTCATGATTTGCCATTTACATGTTGTGATGGCAAACACATTACAGACGGAGTTAAAAGGAATGGCAACTCAGAAAAATGCATTATAATAGTAAAAAAGTCACAGAACAACATAGATTACCTCGTGGCAGACTCATTAGATTGACACCTTCAACAGAAAATTGAGATCTCTTTTATGTCGGTATAACAATTGGACTCAGTCCAAATCTTGCTATAACTGTTACTTCTAAAATGTATTGATGTATCTAAGACAACTCCGCCTACACCACAACAATAGAAGAAAACCAGTCATATAAATAAATAGACTTTTATGAGTGATATCCCATATAAATAAACAGACTTTTATGAGTGATATCCCATTTAACAGAACCTAAAGCATCAGACCTGAACTATATCCACGACAAAATGGAGGGGAAACTGTTACAAGATGACAAGGATCATAAATAAAACATGGCATTTCTTCCTATTGTACTTAGAGGGATGTCGATAAGTCAGAATTTAAAGACTCGGAAATGAGTTTAAAGGTGCTTAATTTCATATCCTAAACAAGGCTTAATTTCTTAATCATCATCACTGGTCATAGATTGATAACAATAATTAAAAAACTGCTTTTTCAGTTGAGAGAAGCAAGATATGCATTGATGCTGTCAAGCCAAGGGTAGGACTACATAGATATTGCCCAAACAACACTGTTACACTTAAAACCAGAACCAAACAACTTTGAAAATGGTAGGACTACATAGATATTGCCCAAACAGAGTGACATTATGCTTAATTACATGAATCAAACATGACTATTTTTAAGAAAATAACATGTACCACTTCTCTTACTTTCCTCTGTTGCCTTGTCCTCATTTGAGCACTCCGAAGGTGAGCTATACCTTTGGTTTTGCTGCTGCTACCAAGAAGACCAAAGCCAATTGATGATTATATGTACGTATAAAATTCGTCTTTAGTAACTATTGACTCATCAAACAGTTGACTTCCAAAATGAAGCAACTTTACATTTTTAGTAATTTTTGACCCAATTCAATGCAACTTTACATTTTTTGAGGGATATCAATCAAGAAAAGAAATTAACTCTTAATAATTATTAGCCTACCACTCTCATCTGAATAACCTATTCAAAGCCTATTAATAAAACTACATAATGAATTTCTATTTATGGCCTCTTCCTAAATAAAAGACTCCCATCTTGCTGCCCTCTTCCGCTTGCCCAAGTGGGGTCACCTATTTATTTACTGAAAGAATGTTGAAAGACCATCCAACAAAATAACCAAAACTCTAAAACTTAACACATACTCCCTCTATCCTTATTTATAAACAAAATTCTACTTTTTAGATTCATTCAAAAACTTATGTATCTGGTCTATAATACATATCAGATACATTAGTTATTCAATGAATCTAAAAAGTTGACTTTTGCTTATAATTAAGGATGAAGGGAGTAAGTTCTAGAATAGGTACACATAACTTGTGTCGCAACACAATTAAACTTGATTTTATTACTCTAATACTAGAGATCAATAAATAACTTGCGTCACAATACCTAAGTTCTAGTATTTCTTGTGGAATTTGTCTACTTTATAATAGCATGTTTTCTAGGCACAACGCCATACTTAAGCGACAACAACATAAAAATAACAATTCAAATATATCTGAATAACACTTATTTAGATAGATAACGAGATAAAAACAATGTAGAGGGGTGGTTATAGATAAAAAATGATCCAAAACCATTTCTATTGGATGGATAAATTAAGAAGAAAGGTTATGGAAAATATTAGGACAGACTTGAAAAGAGAGTTCGATCTTATTATTCTGGGTTAATAGGCTAATACCCCCCTGCAATGTTAGCGAGTTTTGCGATACCCCCCTGAAAATTTTTTTTATGGAGATTCCCTCTTGCAATGTCAAGATTCCACGTTTTACCCCCCTAAGCAGCCAAGTGTATATAGAATCTTTATTTTTGATGACGTGGCCTGTATATGTGGATGTTGATTGGACGAAGATGATGACGTGGCATGTTAAGTTGGCTATTTTTAATTTTTTTTATTTATTTTAATTCCACCTATATTATTTATTAATTAACAATTAAATAAAAATAAAAACATAATAAAATAAAATTTAAAAAAACTACATCAACAAAAACAACAACCATCATTCATAAAACAACATCAACAAAAACAACAACCATCATCATATTTCTTTTTGGAGTAACCCAATTAAATAAATAAAAATTCATAATCTTCTTCAACTCAAGAAGCAAAAAGTAGAACGAGAAAAGGTAACCGAAACAGAAAATTCATAATCTTCTTCAACTCAAGAACTCAAGAACATAGACAGGAAACAACACCAGAACGGAGGGAACCGAAACAGAACAAAACAACAAGAATCCCCCGAGAAAAGGTAACGCGGCCGGCGAGGAAAACAAATCACCGGAATTCACCGGAAAACACGCGTCCGGTGTCGGCGAGAGGAGGTGATGACGCGAAGCCTTGGCCTTAATCGAACCACCAGAAGTTAAGGCTACACCGTGGAGGAACAACTATGGATGAAGAGGGAGGTGGCGGCGGATCTGGCTTTTTCCCAGAGAGAGAATGACAGATCTGGAATACTAGTTGTTTTATCATGAATGGATTCGATTTTGGTTTCGATTATGTGTTCAATTTAATAATAACTGGATTTTGATTTCTTGATTTCGGTTTCGATTTCATGTGTTTGTTCTTCTCTATTTCCATCTTTCTTGTATGGTTCTGTTTGTAACTTTGAGTGGTGAAGATGAAAAGCTGGATTTTGGGATTAAGGAATCTGAAAATTAACCACAATTTCACCATGGCTAAATATGATTTTGAGATTTTTTACAGCAGATTTGTTCCTGTTGTTTTAACAGAGAAGTGTTTTTGTTCTTACAGGCAGATTTGGTTCTGTGTTTGTGTTGAAAGAATGTTGTTGAAGAAGGATAAAGTTGAAATTTGATAGAATAATGTTGTAATTTTTTTTTTCTTTCTGGGAATGAGTTTATGGAAGATGAATATGAAGATGTTTTTTCTTTCTGCTTCTTCTGTTTTGTTTCTTTTTCTTTTTTATTTAGTTTTTAATTTTAGTTTTTTTAACTTAAATAATAATAAGTTAAATAATAAAAAAGTGTGACAGATTTTTGTTTTGAATTTTACTTTTTTTTTAAATAATAATAAGTTAAAAATAAATGATATACAAAAATGTTTTAAATAAGTTTTTTTTGTTATTTTTTTATTTGATTTCATTATTTTTTATTTTATATATAATTGTTAATTTTTTTTTGTTACAATTTTTTTTATTTGATTTCATTATTTGATATATATTTGTTAATTTTTTTTGTTACAATTTTTTTATTTCATTATGTTTTTATTTTATATATAATTGTTAATTTTATTTTTTTGTTAATTTTTATTTTATTTTATTTGATTATGTTTTTATTTTATGTATAAAATTGTTTTGATTTTTTGTTAATTTTTTTTTATTATATTGATATATTTTGTTTTTAATTTTAATTTTTTTAAATAATGATAAGTTAAATAATTACAAAATGTGACATGTTTTATATTTTTTTAATAAATTTACACAGTCAGATGACACGTGGCAAAAAAATAATAAAAAATTAATTAATTTTTCCACATGGACATGACACGTGGAGATTCCACACAGTCAGTAGCCATGGTGTGCAGCCGGGGGGTAACGTGTGGAATCTTGACATTGCAAGAGAGAATCTCCATAAATTTTTTTTCCAGGGGGGTATCGCAAAACTCGCTAACATTGCAGGGGGGTATAATCCTATTAACCCTATTATTCTAATACTAGCTAGAGATCAATAAATAACTTGTCTCCCAACACCTTAGTTCTAGTCCTTTTTGTGTAAGTGTGTATGCTTTAATTGTTTTTGAACAACAAATATTATTAATAAAACTTGATCTCTGCTCAAGACTACGAACATAGACTGGTAAAGAGAAGTTTACAAACAAAGGCGCAGAATAAATTTGGAGGATCAATGAAAATACTAAAATCTACACTACCTAAAAGAGGACAACTTGTTGGTGGTATGTGATAAATTATAGTATTGCAGAATTTGGAGTAAGGAAATACATTTGAGGCTAAATATTCTTGTGTTTTTCTTATGTCAAATGCATCTCATACACAGAATATATATAGCATGAGTAGTGATGGTTACAACTATCAAAGAGTCACCACAACTAGGTCCTTAAAACACTCCACTAAGCACTAAGTGCTTCCACTAACAACAAAGACAATTTACTCATGTAACTCTTCACTTACACTAGATAATTTCCACTATCTTAACATAATCAATCACCACATTAATTAACATACTCCCCCTTAATGTGTTGCTCTTTAACTCCCATTGCTTTTCTAAGTTGCTGAAATCTTCCTCTTGGTAGTGCTTTAGTAAAAATGTCTGCAAGCTGCTCTTGTGAACTGCAGAAAATCAACTGCACATCTCCTTCTTCAATCACACTTCGAATGAAGTGATGCTTTATGTTAATGTGTCTGGTCCGGCTATGAAAAACAGGATTCTTTGCCATGGCAATAGCTGATTTGTTGTCACAATGAAGCTGTAGACTTCCCTCTTGCTTCTCTCCGATGTCTTGTAAAATTCTTCTCAACCAAAGTGATTGTTGTGTAGCCAAACCAGCTGCTAAATATTCAACTTCTGCTGAAGATTGCGCCACAGCATCTTGTTTGTTTGAGCACCAAGAGATCACACCTGAACCAAGGTTGAATACATAACCTGAAGTGCTCTTCATATCATCAACACTTCCGGCCCAATCACTATCACAATAGCCTTTAGCTTCAAGTTTATAATTCTTCTCAAATCTGATTCCATGCTCCATGGTTCCCATGACATCCTTAGAACTCATTTTGTTGGCCCAAGATGTAAATGACTTGGTTTACTCATGAATCTTGAGAGTAAACTAGCAGCAAACATTAAATCGTGCCTTGAAGCTGTAAGGTAAAACAAGCTACCTACCAAGCTTCTATACATGCTTGCATCTACTAATCTTCCACCATCTTCCTTCTTTAATTTTTCATTCACCACTAAAGGAACATCCACAGGTTTGCAGCCATACATGCCAAACTTTTTCAAAATATTTTCAGCATATCTCTTTTGACAAATAAAAACTCCATATTTATCTTGGTAAACCTCAATACCGAGAAAAAGATGCAGCAAGCCAAGATCACTCATCTCATATTTTTTCATCATTTCTATTTTAAAATTTTCAACCATTTTCTTGTTGTTACCCGTATACACAAAATCATCAACATAAAGGGCAACAAGAAGTAGGGATGGCAACGGGTGCCCACGGGTGCGGGTTTGACACAACTCAAACCCACACCCGAAATATCGGGTGGCACCCGAACCCGAACCCAAAGTCTATTCGGGTGGCAAATTGACACCCACGCCCACACCCATTGGGTTCGGGTTTTTCCACCCAAACCCGAACCCGCAGCAAAAACACAAAATTCAACATAATTAACACTCAGACCCACACCCATTGGGTTCGGGTTTTTTCACCCAAAGCATGAACACACAAAATTCAACAACATTAATTAATATTGTAACACAAATTTTCACAAGCATTCCAGCAAGATCCTCAAAAAAATTAAATTACAACTTTTCATCAAGTTTGGTAATATTACAATTAAAATTAAGGTCTTCAACATGGTAACATTATAATTAAAATTTAGTTCTACAATAGTACAATTAAATTACAACTTTCCAAAAGCAACATTGTAACTTATGTAATTTTACACTTATATATACTTAGGGATACTTATGTAATTTGGTGTATAAGCGGGTGTGGTTTCGGGTTTAGGGTGCGGGTTTGAGTAATCCCAAACCCGCACTCGAAATATCGGGTGTCACCCGAACCCAAACCCAGTCAACTCGGGTTTCACCCGTTGACTCGGGTTCGGGTGCGGGTGGGCCCTGCGCGTTTGGGTTTGGCTGCCATCCCTAACAAGAAGGATATCATCTTTGCCTTGATGCTTCACATACAAGGTAGGCTCACTTTGACTTCTTTGAAATCCTTGTTGAATGAAGTAGCTGTCAATTTCACTATACCACGCTCTAGGGGCTTGTTTCAACCCATAGAGAGCTTTCTTCAACTTGTAAACTTTTTCCTCTTGGCCTTTAGTCACAAAACCTTGAGGTTGCTGCACATACACCTCTCTTTTTAATTCTCCATTCAAGAAAGTTGACTTCACATCAAGTTGGTACAAATTCCAACCTTTTTGAGCTGCTACCGCAATGATTGTTCTCACGGTGTCCAAACGTGCAACCGGAGCAAAAGCCTCACTATAGTCAATTCCGGGCTGTTGTGCATAGCCTTTGACTACTAATCTAGCCTTGGCTCTTTGGATTGAACCATCTGGATTATGTTTCAATTTGTACACCCACTTTACTCCAATAGCTTCTTTGTCATTTGGCTTTTCAACTAGCTGCCATGTTTTGTTCTTTTCAATTGCATGTATTTCTTCTTGCATCGCATTCCTCCAAACATCTTCTTTGATTGCTTCATCAAAATTTTCTGGTTCCACAACACAATAGTTGCACCTTGCATAAATATCACTCAAGTCCTTCAATTTTATTGGAGTTGAGTTAGGAGAAGATGAACTTGAAATTGGTGAACTTGGAGAGGATGAAGAACTTGGTGTGGATGGGGCTGGTTGCTCATTTTCAGTTGCTGAATCTTGTTGTAATAAAATTTCAGGGACTGTTTTCTCCTTCATTTTGTCTTCTTCCCAATTCCAAGAAGCCTTCTCATCAAATACAACATCCCGACTAATGATCACCTTGTTTGTCTTCAAGTTGTAAAGTCTATAGCCCTTTGACATGGAACTATAGCCAATAAAGACACATCTTTCACTTGTTTCTTCCAGCTTTGTCCTCTTTTGTTTAGGAATTTGAGCATAGCAAACACACCCAAAAACTTTAAGGTGGTTAACTGAAGGTGTTCTTCCACTCCAAGCTTCGAATGGAGTCTTATCCCATACAACCTTTGTTGGACATCTATTCAGCAAATACACAGCAGTATTAACAGCCTCGGGCCAAAAGGTTTTAGGCAAACCTTTCTCAAAGAGCATAGACTTCGCCATCTCCATCACGGTTTGGTTCTTTTTTTCAGATACACCATTTTGCTGAGGTGTATAACCTACAGTGAGCTGTCTTTCAATACCTTCATCTTCACAAATTTTGTGAAATTCATTTGAGGTGTACTCCTTCCCCCTGTCACTTCTCAACATTTTTATAAACCTACCACTTTGTTTCTCAACGAAAGCTTTAAACTTCTTAAAAATTATAAAAACTTCAGATTTTTGTCTCATAAAATATACCCATGTCATGCGGGTAAAATCATAAATAAACAAAATAAAGTACCTGTTTTTTCCATGAGACAAAGTATTCATAGAGCCACACACATCTGTGTGTATAAGTTCCAACACTTGTTTGGCTCTCCATGCTCCTCCCTTTGGAAATGGTTGGCGGTGGTGTTTGCCAAGCATACATCCTTCACACACACCAGATTTTTCTTCAATTATTGGCAGCCCATACACCATCTTCTTTTGATAAAGCAACTTGAGACTATTGTAGTTCAAGTGCCCAAGTCTCTTGTGCCACAAACAAGAGTCATTATCTTCTCTAGCCATCATACTGAAATTTTTCTCATAATTAAGAGAAAGTGGAAAGCTTCTATTGCTGGTCATTTTTACAACAACAACATTTCTTCTCTTTGAATCAAAAATTCTGCACTCTCGATTCTCAAAATTTAGAGAATAGCCGTGCTCCAAAAGCTGAAATTTCTATATTTTGCTATCAAAGGAGTGCTTTCATTCCCTGCCACCCGCTTTTATAATTGGCTGTTCCTTACCGGCATCTCAAGAAAAAATCTTTCATGATCCATTCTTCCGGAATTGGATAGAGAATAGTGCTTAGCAAATTCTCATCTAATTCTGGCACATAAAGAGTGTCATGAATGACTTTGCTGTTTTGCTTTGTTGAAACTCCAATGCTGCCTTTGCCTTTTACTTCAACATGTTCTCCATTGCCCAATTTAACTTTTGAGCCAAATGAAGAATCAATGTTGATAAAAACTTCTTTCTTTCTGGTCATATGATTGCTACAACCGCTATCCAAATACCACACATTTTTATCTTCTTGAAATGCTTTTTGACAAGCAAAGAACAAATTACCTTCATCATTTTCTCCTTCTGCAAATGAAGCATGTTGTTGATTGCCAAAACGACAATATTTTTGAATGTGCCCGAATCTCTTGCAATTGTGACATTGTACTTTGCCCTTGTTCCAGCAATCCTTTTCGTCATGAGTGTTACTCTTACAAATATTGCACCATTTATTTGATGCTCCTTCATGCCATCTTCCGCCATTCGCCCCTCTTCCTCTTCCTCGTGAGTTTCTTCCTCTACCTCTGCCTCTTCCAAATCTGCCACCTCTAGAAGACTCACCTCTATTTTGTGTTGGGGGCTTATTTTCACCATTGTTGGGCTGAATGTTGAGTTTAGATTGAAAGGCACTCTCAACTGATTTTTCAGAGCGTCGTAACAACCTTTGTTCGTAAGATCTCAAAGACCCCATCAACCCTTGAACAGACATAGTTGATAGGTCTTTAGTTTCTTCTATAACAGCCACCATAGGATCAAATTTTTCCGTCAAACTAATCAGAATTTTATCAACAATTCTGTGATCATCTATTGTATCTCCATGTGACTTCATTTGATTCACCAATTCAGAGAGTCTATTAAAGTATTCATTCAAACTCTCATTCTCTTTCATTCTTTCATTTTCATAGTCTCTCTTAAGAGATTGAAGTTTCACAGTTTTCATCTTTGAGTCTCCTTCAAACTCTTGTTGTAGAATACTCTATGCTTCCTTTGATGTTTTTGCTCTCATAATCCTTGGGAAAATGGATAGAGAGACTCCTCTTTGAATCATCCCGAGAACTCCCGCATCTGTGATCTTCTTCTTCAATTCTTCAAGTTGTTGGCTTTATTCTTCAGCCTTTTCATTTGTTTTAGGTGCTGGTTCTTCATACCCGTTTTTGACGAACTCCAAGACATCCAAAGAAGTGAATAGAGTCTCCATTTTAACAGCCCAAAAATCATAATTTTCTCCTTCAAACAAAGGAACTTTAACATTGCTATAAACTGCGGCAGGATTGCTTGTGGAAGCCATATTTTTTGTTGGTTTTGCTGCAGCTGCAGGATCTGCAGCTCTGATACCACTCTGTTGGTGGTATTCTAGAGGTGGTATGTGATAAATTATAGTATTGCAGAATTTGGAGTAAGGAAATACATTTGAGGCTAAATATTCTTGTGTTTTTCTTATGTCAAATGCATCTCATACACAGAATATATATAGTATGAGTAGTGATGGTTACAGCTATAAAAGAGTCACCACTACTAGGTCCTTAAAACACTCCACTAAGCACTAAGTGCTTCCACTAACAACAAAGACAATTTACTCATGTAACTCTTCACTTACACTAGATAATTTCCACTATTTTAACATAATCAATCGGTACATTAATTAACACAACTTTTAATCCTATTCTTAAAAGATACTTCTCAGCTTCCTAGCTTCCTGACCAAAGAGCGGATAAACAAAAAAGTTATCTATTTAGCCACAGATGTAGCCAAGATGGAAATCCCTGCATATCGTCGTCACATAGGCGTTGTGGTGGCCTCTGAGGATGACGATGATAATGATATTGATATCCCTCAAGTATATATATCCATTTATTTCCGTTGAGTTGTTTTCTTCCAATATTGGTTGTGGCTTAAACTGATCTTAGTTAGAAAGACTAAGAGTTCAACTTTACTTTTCAATATTCGTAGTGCCTTCAAGCAAGGCCACAATTGACCATCCCATAGTTCATATATGAATTGAAATACAAATTTTATTTATGTTATATCATTTATTTGCGTATTGACTAATTTGGTAAGATGGTCCTTGTTTCTTGAGCTAGTGAATCAATGGTATATCATCTTCTGCATTTCATGGCTTCTGTATTTATCAGCACCTACTTTATGGTAGGAAACATGCTTTAATTGAGTTGCAATAAAGTGTGATAATGGTTTTTTATTTTTATTTTTACTCTTTAGTTTTTAGGGAAAGGGACCATAGTAGTTCATAATTTGGGATCATTGTAGTTCAGAATTTTGAGCGAATTATGACATCAAATGAATTTGAATAACAATAATTCACACTTTATTTTCTCATGTGTAAATTACATATGAGCGTTTAATTGAATCTTTTGTTACTTTTTAGGGAAAATTACTTTTAGAATTGGTCAAGTGGCTAGTGAACTAGGTGGAGAGATCAGCCATTATATTTTTACGAGTAGTTATTCAATTTCTTTTTTTAATTTTATTATAGTATTACATTTGCCACTACAAGAAAAGTTTCTTTACAGTATTGCCTTTGGTAAAGTAAAAATAAGTCTCCCTCCCACTTTCACTCGAAAACTATTATTCTAAAAAATTACTTTTTGTTCTAAAATTATTCGTCATAAAATGCAAACTTTCATAAATGCACAAATTTGTTGAGAAACCACATATAACAGTATTGATAATTTGAACTATTAAAAGAATAAAAGAAAAATAGATTAATTTTTTTGATAGGCAACAATTTAAAAAGCATGGATGGAACTTAAAATAAGTTTGTCCTTTTTAATTATTTTGTTTGAAATTTCTTTGAGAATAGTTTTTATTTTGGGAGTTCATATATATATATTGCTTCAATGTAGGACTTAATTTTTGTTTCTGAACTTTTATTATTTTATCAATATTAATAATTTTTAGTTGATTTTAGAAAATGATTAGTGCAACATTATTAGAAGATAAAAATAAATATTTAGATTTTCAAGAAAAGATAGTTTTTTTTAACCTAACTATTAAAGTTATTGTTATATGTGTAGAATCAATAATAAGGTAGGATATGCTTTAAGTGCTCCAAATGTGTATTTTTGTCTTTACAACACATATAAATGCCACACTGGAGTACTCTATTTTTGAATATTTAACTGAGCCCTACGTGTACATATCATTTATTTATAATTTTTTAATAATAATATTTAATAAGCATTTAATTCATCTTACCCAACAACTCTTTAAAATTTTTTAAATGGGTCCGGAAAATAACACATCCTCACCAATAATTCTATATCATTATATATGAGTTCCACAAAAGCAATATAGATATCGTTGCTTATTTAAGAAACGGTACCTATTTAGGTACTCTTTTTTTTTTTGTTCCAATGAGAATAGCTAATAGGTACCCGTTCTTAAATGATAAAAACTCCCCATTGGAGATAGGTATAGGTTTTTACATATGCAATATTTTCTCTTAGTTAATTTTTGATTGAATATGTGAATTTAGGGAGATCAAATGCAGGGAATCTAAATCTCATGCCATACCTTCAAAAGTAATAGATAGAAACTTGTCCTACTATGATCTTAGAGTACAAAACGATAAATGTAAAGTCTATTAAAATAAGGGGAATTTTTTTTCGTCACTATAAATTAAATTAAGGATTTATAATTTTTTTATAAATAAAATCATATGTTATCTTTGTTCAAAAATTTTTGTTTTGTTTTTAATCCTTAATGATCAAATTCGGATCAATTTACTGTTAAATTTTGTGATTCTTTTATGTTCAAGATGTATTTATGTATGTCTATATATCATGCTAAACTTATATAAGTTAATACTATTATGTTTTAAAAAAGCCAAAAACATGTTATAGTTTTGTCCATTATATAAGGACTAAAACCAAAACAAATTATTTTTTAGGGATGAAAACTTGTGGAATATTTTTTAGTTGTCTAAACAATTGGGATGCTGCAAAATGATAGAATATAATCTATGTAGCATTATTGTTACAGAAGCAAAATTATAGGGTTTAAAGTATGATAAAAATTAATTTTCAACATAACTTTTTCAAAAGAAATTTGGGCAGGTAGTTTAGTTGTTAGAATTTCACTTCTTAAGGGTGAATAAGTGAACTACTGGAGTTCGAACCTTGGTTTGTACATGTTATATACAATGTCGCTATCAACTTCAAGATGTATTTGCAATGTCCATGATGTTTGAATGGGTTCTAGCAAGTGTAGTATTACTACGTCGCGTACGTAATAGTATAAAAGATATGGTCTCCACAGAGATCATGCCAAGATCACTAGTTTCACTTAGGAATTTTAATACTTAGTACTAATGTATGACTACGAAATTTAAATGGCCGAAAAGTAAATGACAAAATTAAATACGTGTTCGCATGTTTAATTTGTAAAAAGTTTGGTTGATGTCACTTCAATCAAAACAATTAATAAAAGATTTGGTTATGCTTTCGATTCCCTCCTCTAGTTCTATTTGATATTTGATGTTATATTACTTGCTCTAGATTATTATACTTTGGGCAGGTTAACAAAATAGTAACACGTGATTTCTCAGACAAAAGTTACCTTTTACAAATAAATCATTAATTATCTAAAATATTTAAAATGGATATAAATATATGAATCTTGATACATTAACAATTTAGAAATTGCTAAGGTACAAGTATCGATTACATAATTGAAAGAAAACATGGTTTAATACATCACAATGAATAGTTTAACATATCATCCAATACCACTACAAGAAAACAGCTATCATATACATGAGCAGACTCAAAAGAACTAATACAATAAACTAATGTCTTCTCTCCTTCAAGCTTCAAATTTCTTACCTCAACTTTGTTCAATCTCCTTGTAAGAAACAAATGAAAGTATTTGGATGAGTATACTTGTCTCAATTAGTACCACCTATCTTAGGGTGTTAGTCATTCAGTGGAACCTATCTACTATCAGTTAGTAATCATACTAATTGTTTCGAGATGGACAAAAGGACATTATGAACGATGAACCAATATTTCCTAAGATCCTAGACATATTCATCCAAATCGCAATAAAGAAGTGGTGTCGCCCTTCTAGGAGTATTTCAACAATACTAAATTTGTCAAGTAATAAAGTGATAAATAAGATGTCTCCACATAGATTGTGAAATTCAACAATTCAACTAGAGTGATAGGATTAAAATAAAGACAAAGTGGGATTTTCAAGTTTGTTGGGATTAATAATAATAATAATAATAATAATAATAATAATAATAATAATAATAATAATAATAATAATAATAATAATAGACAATTAAAATCAGAGGAGAAGATGGTTATGTTGTTTCGAACCCCTTCTCTATTCTTACTTGCTAATTGGTTATTATATTTTTCAATATTTGTCAAGTCTGGTTCATCACGATGAATTAACCTTTAAACATTAATAATCACTCTCGTGTCTTCTTACCCTATTCACTAATAAAACTCCCTAATCCCTTAGGTGAGTTGGATATTATGAAAGCATTGAGGATGCACGTTAATTCAAAAAGTCACAAACTTCAAGTTAAATATACCTATCTAACTATACTAGCTAGTTGAATAATTATATACTACTTGAATAATTATCATGAATTTGAATACCAAAAGAAACTTAGATCAATTTCACGAATATGTATACTAATGAAAAACATTAAACATAAAGGATAATTAAATGACTAATAAAGACAGAATTACAATAATGTAAGTTACATAGCACAAGTAGTTCTAGGGAAGTTCATCTATAACTTAATCTAAGAAAATTTAGCTAATAGTAATCATAATCATCATACAAGAGTTTAGAAAACAATACATATAATTAACCTCAACAAAGCTCTAGAAAAGTGTCTCCAATAGTGGAAATTTGGTTTCCGTGATCCTTAGGGATCCTTGTCTTCTTCAGCTCTCTCAATTTTAGCGTGTCAAATCCTCATGGTCTGGACCTCTATTAATAGAACTCCCAGGAAAATATTTTTGATTTATCTCTACCAAGATTTGTTTTCTTTTTTCTCTAAGAATATTTACTTTTATTTTTTCTCCTAAAATAATTATTTTATTTTTTCTCTAAAATTATTTACTTTTCCTTTTTCTAAAGATTTATTTTCCTTTTTCTTCTTCGGCGTGTCATCGTACCACGATTCAATTCCATCATGGCACTATTTCATCATAACCTTACTAGTAAATTTTTCATCAGATCGTTGGCCAGTTTCCGCAAGATAAAAACACTTGACTTTTCTTGTCCTGATTTGTGCAATTTCTTTTAACTCTTGCTCTTCCTCGAAGTAAACTAAATCCTTAGACATTTTCCATGATTAGTGACCTAAAACTACTAAAATATTATAAAAATAACTATTAAAACTACCCATTAGAACATCATGTATTTTACTGTCATCAATGACACGCGATGAAGAAAGGATTATTAATGTCTATGAGTAAAGCAATCTTTGGAATCTTTCCTAATCCGCTTTATCTCTTTCTTATGCCTTGGGAGCCCGGTCTTTAGGTGAAGCAGCTGCTCACTCGTGACTAAGGAATGAATGCCTGGTTATGTCAAACTATCCTCAATCTCTTTCCCCTATCGGAGTTGGAGATAGGTACACGCGTAATAAAAGAAAGCTTTGACAGATCCATCGATCACGTTGCATGGAATGTACTATGCGCAATTCACCTAACGTAGTGGGACAACGTAATAGAACTATTCTTGATGCAAACCTCCTCTTCTCTATGCCTTGTCTAACAAAAGGAGCAATATGATTTTTTCTGTTCAGAGCGGTGGTTGTAACTGAGCATTTTATGAGGAATAATTTTGGAATGAAAAGTAATTTTTTAGGATAATAAATTAGAATATTTTTTTTGACTTTTCTTTACAAATAGAAATGGAGGTAGTAAAAGAAAAAATTGAATAGTCTCTCAACATTCTTTCGGTAAATAAATAGGTAATCTCACTTGTGCTAGTGGAAGAGGGGGGAGTCTCTTAGTTAGTTAGGGGGACGCCATAAATAGAAAGTCTTGTGTAGTTTTAGTAATAGGTTTTGAATAGAGTTATTGAGATAAGAGTGGTAGGCTAAGAATATTTAAAAGTTAATTTTCTTTCCTTGATCAGAATCCCTTAAAGTATGTAAAGTTGCACTAAATTGGGTCAACAATTATTTTGTATTCTTTATTTATTATCTTTTTTTCTTTATTACTTTCATTATTTATTATCTTGTTATCGTATAGTGCAATATTGTTATACACGTTGTGCCAGATCATATTACACATATGTCCTCTGCAAAAGATAATTTTACGATTTAATTAACAACCAAATACTATCATGAATATAGCAATTTCATCTCGTACTGGTGTTGGGATTGGGCCCTCATACAATCATCATCAATATAGTAGGGAATTTTTCATCATTTTAAATTTTTCTTATTTCCTTTGTAGTTCATACACAGTCTTTTATCATATGTTTGTAATATTATTTTCTTATCTTTTTTCATTGTAGTACCTCAACCATGTGAAACGGATGATGATTGTTATAAACACGATAATTATATTATTACGTGCATTGATCGCTTATGTCAAGTGGATCCGACGAAGCCTCTAGATTCTTGATTATCTTCGTACAACCAAAATATTAAAATAAAAGGCTCTATATGGGAGAATTATTGTGCTAGCAAAATAAAAGTGCAATATATCTAATGATAGAATATTGCATGAGCGGCAGTTTAATTATTGTATTGGTGTCCACCAATAATGTATAAGTTTCCCTAATTTAATGAACCTTCCATTTATGATTTTGTACTCTAAGATGATGGTAACGCAATTTTATCTCTTAATTTTCCAGTTATCACCAATGATATATATATATAATTCACACATATCATAGCTTACTACAAATTCCCCAACCTATAATAGTAGTTTTAATAGTTAGAATAAAAAATAATTTTGGAATTGCTTCAAAGTCTATAATTTTATGTTTATGACATAATAATGTTACACTTTTTATAACATTCATACTAAAATTATCTAAAAGGTACAGAAATATATGAATCTTAATACATTAATAATATAGTAATTGTATATGTACAAGAATCGAATACATAATACATCATTAAAGAAAACATAGTTTAATACATCATAACAGATAGTTTAACATATAATCAGATACATGATTACACTTAAAAGAACATACAATAAACTAATGTCTTGACTACTTCAAGCTTCAATTATCTTCTTACATCAATTTTGTTCAATCTACTTGTATAAAACAAATGAAAGTGTTCACATGTGTATAGCTGTCTCAGTGAGCTCCACCTATCCTAAGGTGTTAGTCATTTAGAGGCACCTATATACTATCATTCAATAATCATACTAATTGTTTCGAGATGGACAAAGGCGCATTATGAACGATGGCTCAATATGTCCTAAGATCCTAGATAATTCATCTCAATATGTCATTTAGAAACATCCAGCTCACACAAATAAAATAAAACCATGTCTAAGAGGATACGTTTAGAAAATATAATTCTTCACAATAATTCCTGCAACAATCTTTAGATGAAAGATCTGTTTAGGAAATAAAACCTTCCTTGATGCACACGCAAAGAACTGGTGAAAGAGAAAAGATCTTCTCTAAAAATAAAAACACGCGCACAAAAGATACGCTGCAGCTGGCGCGCTCACGTCAGGTTACGATGTTGTAACATTACATATCACATCCTGCTTACATACTTGTTTTACCAAAATGCAGCCAACAGCAAATAGTCAACAATTATAATAATGGTAATAATAATAATAGTAATAATAATAATAACAATAATAATTATTAATTATTATGATTATTATTGTTAGATTTTTGAAATTGGCATCATTTTGTTAAAACAAAGTTCTAGCAAGATGTTGGACCAAATGTCCTGACAGGTGAGTACGACATTGCAGCGTACTCTAGGTATAAATACCATATGTAGTTATTAGGTGCAAAGATAGTAAATCGGAGGTAAATTAAGTAAGTCTTCAAACTGATACTATTATAGTGGACTTCCTTCTTGGACTGGATGCCCCTAGAGTAGGGGACGTTATACCGAACTAGATTAATAATTACTATGTCTTATATTCTTTTGGCATTTATTGTTAATTGTTTATTTGTGTTTATGTTGTTATGATGTCCTAAACATTGTATCCAACATCCTCAGTGTTCAGAACATCGTATACGACATCTGTGTCAAAGTTTCAATTGACATCATAGCAGACACCCTGTTCTGTGTTGGGTGAGCTCCATAGATGATATTTTCTGGTACCGTGCAAAAGAAATTAGGAAAATATGTTAATTGACCACCTTTTTTGGATAGATCCAAGTATAATTACTGGACTAGTGTATGATTGATTTTATCAAATGTGTGGATCGCGAAACTTGGAAGGTTGTTATCAAAGGTTGGGAACATCCAGTTATGAAGGACAAAGATGGAAATGACACAACTGAATAAAAGGTAGAAGAGGAATGGTCTAAGGAGGAAGATGAACTTGCACATGGTAACTCCAAAGCTTTATGAATGCCTTATTCAACGGGGTTGACATAAACATATTCGGGTTAATTAATACATGTACAATGGATACAGCCGCATGGGAGATCCTCGAGAATGCTCATGAAGGCACCTCAAAGATAAAAATGTCAAGACTTCAGCTTCTCACCACTAAATTGAGAATCTTGGAATGAAGGATAATGAATGTGTTCAAGACACTTTCACATGAACATTGATGACAGAAATTTATATGATATTTTTATTAGTATTTTAGTATAGTATTAGTATAATTAGTACTCTTTCGATAGCTAAATTACTCAAAAACCTCTAAGGAATCAAGTACATTGTCAAAGAAGAAAGAAAAGAGGAAACTGCACAAGTAATATAACATCAAATACTATTTTGTTAACCTGCTCAAAGTATAATAATCTAGAGCAAGTAATATAACATCAAATATCAAATAGAACTAGAGGAGGGAATCGAAAGCATAACCAAATCATTTATTAATTGTTTTGATTGCAGTGACATCAACCAAACTTTTTACAAATTAAACATGCGAACACGTATTTAATTTTGTCATTTACTTTTCGGAAATTTAAATTTCGTAGTCATACATTAGTAAGTATTAAAATTCCTAAGTGAAACTAGTGATCTTGGCACGATCTCTGTGGAGACGATATCTTTTATACTACTACGTACGCGACGTAGTAATAGTACACTTGCTAGAACCCAGTCAAACATCATGGACATTGCAAATACATCTTGAAGTTGATAGGGACATTGTATGTAACATGTACAAACCAAGGTTCGAACTCCGGTAGTTCACTTTTTCACCTTTAAGAAGTGAAATTCTAACAACTAAACTACCTGCCCAAATTTCTTTTGAAAAAGTTATGTTGAAAATTAATTTTTATCATACTTTAAACCCTATAATTTTGTTTCTGTAACAATAATGCTACATAGATTATATTCTAGCATCCCAATTGTTTAGACAACTAAAAAATATTCCACAAGTTTTCATCCCTAAAAAAATAATTTCTTTTGGTTTTAGTCCTTATATAATGGACAAAACTATAACATGTTTTTGGCTTTTTTAAAACATAATAGTATTAACTTATATAAGTTTAGCATAATATATAGACATACATAAATACATCTTGAACATAAAAGAATCACAAAATTTAACATTAAATTGATCCGAATTTGATCATTAAGGATTAAAAACAAAACAAAAAAATTTGAACAAAGATAACATATGATTTTATTTATCAAAAAAATTATAAATCGCTAATTTTATAGTGACGAAAAAAAATTCCCCTTATTTTAATAAACTTTACATTGATCGTTTTGTACTCTAAGATCATAGTAGGACAAGTTTCTATCTATTACTTTTGAAGGTATGCCATGAGATTTAGATTCCCTTCATTTGATTTCCCTAAATTCACATATATTCAATCAAAAATTAACTAAGAAAGAGAACATATTGCATATGTAAAAACCTATACCTATCTCCAATGGGGAGTTTTTATCATTTAAGAACGGGTACCTATTAGCTATTCCCATTGGAACAAAAAAAAAAAAGAGTACCTAAATAGGTACCGCTTCTTAAATAAGCAACGATATCTATATTGCTTTCGTGGAACTCATATATAATGATGTAGAATTATTGGCGAGGATGTGTTATTTGCCGGACCCATTTAAAATTTTTAAAGAGTTGTTGAGTAAGACGAATTAAATGCTTAATAAATATTATTATTAAAAAATTATAAATAAATGATATGTACACGTAGGGCTCAGTTGAATATTCAAAAATAGAGTACTCCATTGTGATATTTATATGTGTTGTAAAGACAAAAATACACATTTGGAGCACTTAAAGCATATCCTACCTTATTATTGATTCTACACCTATAACAATAACTTTAATAGTTAGGTTAAAAAAAACTATCTTTTCTTGAAAATCTAAATTTTTATTTTTATCTTCTAATAATGTTGCACTAATCATTTTCTAAATTCAACTAAAAATTATTAATATTGATAAAATAATAAAAGTTCAGAAACAAAAATTAAATCCTAAATGGAAGCAATATATATATATATATATATATATATATATATATATGATTCCCAAAATAAAAACTATTCTCAAAGAAATTTCAAACAAAATAATTAAAATGGACAAACTTATTTTAAGTTCCATCCATGCTTTTTAAATTGTTGCCTATCAAAAAAATTAATCTATTTTTCTTTTGTTCATTTAATAGTTCAAATTATCATTACTGTTATATGTGGTTTCTCAACAAATTTGTGCATTTGTGAAAGTTTGCATTTTATGACGAATAATTTTAGAACAAAAAGTAATTTTTTAGAATAATAGTTTTCGAGTGAAAGTGGGAGGGAGACTTATTTTTACTTTACCAAAGGCAATACCGTAAAGAAACTTTTCTTGTAGTGGCAGATGTAATACTATAATAAAATTAAAAAAAGAAATTGAATAACTACTCGTAAAAATATAATGGCTGATCTCTCCACCTAGTTCACTAGCCACTTGACCAATTCTAAAAGTAATTTTCCCTAAAAAGTAACAAAAGATTCAATTAAACGCTCATATGTAATTTACACATGAGAAAATAAAGTGTGAATTATTGTTATTCAAATTCATTTGATGTCATAATTCGCTCAAAATTCTGAACTACAATGATCCCAAATTATGAACTACTATGGTCCCTTTCCCTAAAAACTAAAGAGTAAAAATAAAAATAAAAAACCATTATCACACTTTATTGCAACTCAATTAAAGCATGTTTCCTACCATAAAGTAGGTGCTGATAAATACAGAAGCCATGAAATGCAGAAGATGATATACCATTGATTCACTAGCTCAAGAAACAAGGACCATCTTACCAAATTAGTCAATACGCAAATAAATGATATAACATAAATAAAATTTGTATTTCAATTCATATATGAACTATGGGATGGTCAATTGTGGCCTTGCTTGAAGGCACTACGAATATTGAAAAGTAAAGTTGAACTCTTAGTCTTTCTAACTAAGATCAGTTTAAGCCACAACCAATATTGGAAGAAAACAACTCAACGGAAATAAATGGATATATATACTTGAGGGATATCAATATCATTATCATCGTCATCCTCAGAGGCCACCACAACGTCTATGTGACGACGATATGCAGGGATTTCCATCTTGGCTACATCTGTGGCTAAATAGATAACTTTTTTGTTTATCCGACCTTTGGTCAGGAAGCTGAGAAGTATCTTTTAAGAATAGGATTAAAAGTTGTCCTCTTTTAGGTAGTGTAGATTTTAGTATTTTCATTGATGCTCCAAATTTATTCTGCGCCTTTGTTTGTAAACTTCTCTTTACCAGTCTATGTTCGTAGTCTTGAGCAGAGATCAAGTTTTATTAATAATATTTGTTGTTCAAAAACAATTAAAGCATACACACTTACCCAAAAAGGACTAGAACTAAGGTGTTGTGAGACAAGTTATTTATTGATCTCTAGCTAGTATTAGAATAATAAGATCGAACTCTCTTTTCAAGTCTGTTCTAATATTTTCCATAACCTTTCTTCTTAATTTATCCATCCAATAGAAATGGTTTTGGATCATTTTTTATCTATAACCACCCCTCTACATTGTTTTTAACTCGTTATCTATCTAAATAAGTGTTATTCAGATATATTTGAATTGTTATTTTTATGTTTTTGTCGCCTAAGTATGGCGTTGCGCCTAGAAAACATGCTATTATAAAGTAGACAACTTCCACAAAAAATACTAGAACTTAGGTATTGTGACGCAAGTTATTTATTGATCTCTAGTATTAGAGTAATAAGATCAAGTTTAATTGTGTTGCGACACAAGTTATGTGTACCTACTCTAAAACTTATGTGTTAAGTTTTAGAGTTTTGGTTATTTTGTTGGATGGTCTTTCAACATTCTTTCAGTAAATAAATAGGTGACCCCACTTGGGCAAGCGGAAGAAGGCAGCAAGATGGGAGTCTTTTATTTAGGAAGAGGCCATAAATAGAAATTCATTCTGTAATTTTAGTAATAGGCTTTGAATAGGTTATTCAGATGAGAGTGGTAGACTAATAATTATTAAGAGTTAATTTCTTTTCTTGATTGATATCCCTCAAAATATGTATAGTTGCATTGAATTGGGTCAAAAATTAATGTATAGTGCAATATCGTTATACATGTTGTGCCCAATCATGTTACACATATGTCATCTGCAAAATACTCCATCCGTCACAAAATATAAGCAAAAGTTTGTCAACAAAAGTGAATGTATCTGATCCATATTTTGAACCAAATACATCCAGTTTCTTTGACTCACTTTTGTTTATATTTTGGGACGGAGGTAGTAGAACTTTTAGATTTAATTAACAACAAAAATACTGTCATGAAAAAAGTAATAAAAAAATCAGTTAAATAACAATGCTTATCAAAAAATAAATCTTATTCTACCTAGTAGGAGCATAAAGGGACAAACACAGAACACTGATTTGCCTAAGAGATATTTAATAATGATTATAATTTTGTGAAGTAATTTTTTACAACCTTATAAATGCAAAAAAAGTAATAAAAAAATCAGTTAAATAACAATGCTTATCAAAAAATAAATCTTATTCTACCTAGTAGGAGCATTAAAGGGACAAACACAGAACACTGATTTGCCTAAGAGATATTTAATAATGATTATAATTTTGTGAAGTAATTTTTTACAACCTTATAAATGCAAAAAAAATATTTAATTATTTTTAAGTGATCAAGAATTTTATACTCTATAAGATAGATCGAACCATATTTTATTTTTGACATACAAAGAGAAAAATTATATGGGTGAAACTATGAAGCTTTTTTATGGTATAATTCTATTTTCTTCCTTATTTATGATAGCAACAGCAGCTCCTATGGGATTTGGGACCTCATTTGAACCTCACCTTCGTAAGCACTTTTTCATCATTCTCAATTTTTCTTATTTTCTTTGTAATTTATACGCAGTTTTATCATTTATTTTACAACATTATTTTCTTAACTTTTTTCATAGCAGCACCTAAGGCATGTAAAACAGATGCTGATTGTCCTGGTGACTTTTTATATATTTATACGTGCATTAATCAAATATGTATATGGGATTTTAAGCCTCGGGATATGTGGTAATTATCTTATGATAGAAAAATAAAAGTGCAATATATCTTATGATAGAATATTGCATGAACGGCCATTTAAATATTGTACATTGGGCTCCAATAATGTATTAATTTCTCTAATTTAATGTACCTTGCATTTATGATTTTGTACTCTAAGATGATGGTACCACAATTTTATCTCTTAATTTTGAAGTTATCACCAATGACATATACAATTGACACATATCACATCTTACTACAAATTCCCCTATCTATATCAGTAATTTTTACGATGAAAAATAACTTTTTAATTGCTACAAGGCTTTATGTTGATGACATAATAATGTTACACTTTTTAAAACATTCATACCAAAATTATCTAAAATATTTTAAATGGACATAAATAAGTGATTTTAGATACATTAACAATATAGAAATTGCTTAGGTACAAGCATCAAATACATAATAAGCTTAATTGCAGTTTTGATCCCCCTATTTTCAATTTTTTGCAGTTTTGGTCCCCTTATTTTAAAATTCGACAGTTTTGGTCCCCGTAACACATATTTTGTCTAAAATATGATGATACAAAATGTTTTAAAAAAACTTTATGAAAGATTTTTCTTACAATTACATCGATGTTGGTATTTTTTCATCATCGAATCATATACCACGCCGTTTAAATCATATCATATCGTCAATTTATAGTTAAAACTTATGATAGGGGGACTAAAACTGTCGAGTTTTAAAATAGGGGGACCAAAACTGCAAAAAATTAAAAATAGGGGGACCAAAACTGCAATTAAGCCTACATAATATATCATTGAAAGAAAACACGGTTTACTAATCACAATGAATATTTTAATATATTATTGTTGGAGTAAGCCCTAAGAGTCAATCTATTTTCATAGTATTTGTTTTAGGAGTTTAAATATAAATATGGCATTTCTTTATTATGTTTGTAAGTGTCCAAAATAATGAAGTCCCTAGAATAGATAGTTCGTTTAAAGAAATATTAAGTATGACTTAATCATGAGATTCTATTAAACAAAAGGACATTATTCTTAAAGTATCTGTAGTCGAGCTTTAAGGTGAAGAGGGATAACCTTAAAGTATAAAAACTATTATGAAGATAGACTGATGATCGCATCTCATGGATCATGGGTTACTACGGTCTGGCAAGTGCACCAGTCTGTCGTCGAGTAATAATTCACACTCTACGAGTAGAATGAGTTCGAATCCACAGGGATCGTGCCGAAGCTTCACTAGCGTTATTTAAGTTTGTGATAGTTTGCATTCGTTTTGGTTTTTGAAAAGGGTTTTATAAAATTAGAGCAATGCTTTGCAGAAATTAAATAGCAGAATGAATAAATATAATAGATTCAAGAAATATAGAGGCTATGTATGGTGGTTGGACTCCCTCCCTTCTTCATATTTGGCATGATCGGTGTATAACAAAGTTACTTAGATTATGTTCGGCGGTGAATTCTCCTTGTTGTAGTAATACCTTACTATTACACTATGTTTATTAAAGTTTCCCTACGTTAACAACTAAGGTACCTGACTACGGTCTGGCAAAGTGCATCAGTCTGTCGTCGAGTAATAATTCACACTCTAGTGTTTAGAATGAGTACTAAGTGAGTTGTTTATAAACATGCATTATAACCTTCACCAATTAACCTCTAGGTCCTAGTATCGGGTTGTTCATCTTCTAAGTGTTCAGTTCACACCTAGTTCGTGATTCCTCCTCTAACCGCTCAGTTCACGACTAGTTCAGGATGTTACCGTCTCTATACACCTAGCATTATTTACTACTAGTTTCGGACCATATTAAGTCAAAACCTAATATCAATTCTATGGGCGCTCCCGCTTATCCGGCTAGATTACGAGATACGTTATTAAAGTGCAAGAAAGTAAATAACAAACACAATTACTAAATATCATTTATTATAGCTTAGACTCAACCACAGACTCCAAATATTCATAGGGGAGTTCATCTTCTCCACCACAACCTAAGGCATAATTATAAAGACTACATATTTTAATTACAAGAATTATAACCTAAATACAAAAGCCTAAAGAAACATAGCTTGCTGAGTTAGTTTTCCCGTAAGGGGAGAAAACTATGTCCAATAGAGCTCCTCTGAACCTCTCCTTATAGTAGAGAGTGTTCTACTATTTCTGAATGATTTAAATAATGAATGGGAGGCTCTATTTATAGTTTTGGTAATGGGCCTCAGCAAAGCATCGCAGTACGATGAAGTCATCGTGCTGCGATGTGAAGATTCAGTTAAATTTTATAACTGATCCTGTGCATTTCATCAGCTTGGGCGCCAAGTTACTCCATCGTGCTGCGATGGCACACATCGTGCTGCGATGCCAAGATTTTCTTCAGATTTATTTCTTCTGATTTTTTTTGCAAACAAGCAGCTCCCATCGTGGCACGATGGGAGTCATCGTGCTGCGATGGAATGCTAATTTTCTTCACTTTTTGGGCTTTTTCTTGTCTTTTTGCATCTTGGACCTTGTCTTGATGCTTTTTCCTGTTTTTGTAGGTTTTTCTTCGTATTTGGGTCTGTCTTGGTCATTTTATTACTAATACTAACACTAAAAATATCATAGAAATTCATGTCATCAATGGGATAAGGAGTTATCAAGTCTTGACGTAGGTATAAATATTAGGAGTAATATTTATAATGGATTGACCCGCTGAATGTTATGTAATGTGTCATAAGTTACTCTCATCGTGATAATGGTGTCACTGTAACCCATCCTTCGACCTGAAACCACTATGGACCCTAGATGTAGAGTCAAGTGCTTTATCACTGATCTAATATTGTCTGTAACTGGATAATCATAAAGGCAGTAGATGGATACTTCACAAAGCATGCTGAGCGACAGTAGTGACCTAGGTGGAATTTGCCAATCCTACATAACATGATAAATGTCTATGGGGCCAATATTGAACTGGACAAGGATGACACAGTTTATGCCTTGTGTTCAATATAGACATAAGGGCAAAGGGGTAATTGTACACCACTAATATTATCACAGAAAGTTTTGTTAAAATCACATCAACATTTCGTGACTTGGGTGGCAGTGACGTGTTGCTAGATACCTCTCACTGTTTGTAATATTAAATAGATGATTTAATATTATGATTACCAACGTTACAGAAACCTACAAGGTCACACACATAAGGACAGTATAGTGTGATATTGAGAACACCGTAATGTACGGTGCACTTGAGAGAAATATGCAATGTGATAAGGTATCACAAATAAATGATAAGCGGTACACCATAAGGTATGGTGGGCGCGCACACACATGAGTACGATGACTCATGGGGCGCGCGCCCTAGTCTTGCTTATTGGGCTTTTGCCCAAGACAATTGTTTGTCTGGGAGAACAAGACAAAAGACTATATAAATAAAGACATTGTGCAAAAGCTTTATACACAAGAGAAACTCATAAGAATTTTAGGGTTACTTGAATCCTAAAATTATTTCTCTAAATTTCTCTCTCACAAAACTTCTTCATTCATTAGCTAGCACTTGGATTGAAGGAAAGCTGTTCGTGTAGACTGGCTAGAGGCGTTGTTGTTCTTCTTCAAAGCTCGTGATCGTTCTTGAGCGTGGTTCAAAAGGTTCTACTTTACAAGAGGTAAAACCCTAAACACATTATCATGCTCATTCGTAAGGATCATTAAAAGAAATTTTTTGAATTCCGCTGCTTAAAATATCTCTATTTTCCTTCAATTATCCTATACATGAGTAGACTCAAAAGAACCAGCTAATACAATAAAGTAATGCCATGACTCCTTCAAGCTTCAACTTTTATACCTCAACTTTTTTCAATCTGCTTGTATGAAACAAATGAAAGTAATCAGGTGTGTCTCAATTATTTCCACCTATCCTATAGGGTGTTAGTCTTTTAGAGGAGCCTATCTACTATTAGTCAATAATCATACTAATTGTTTCGAGATGGACAAAAGTGCGTTATGAACGATGATCCAATATGTCATAAGATTCTACATAACTCATCCTAATCGCAACAAAGGGGTGTTGTTGCCCTTCTAGGAGTATTTTAACTATACTAAAATTTTCAAGTAATAAAGTGATAAATAAGATCGTCTCCACGTAGATTGTATTTTTCAACATTTCAACTAAAGTAATAGGATTAAAATAAAGACAATTGGGGAATTTCAAGTTTGTTTGGATTAATAATAATAATAATAATAATAATAATAATAATAATAATAATAATAGACAATGAAAATTAGAGGAGAAGATGGTTTTGTTCTTTTGAATCCCTTCCATATATATTCTTACTTGGTAAATTGTTATTATATTCCCAATTCATGTCAAGTTTGGTTAATCAAGATGAATTAACCCTTAAATAGTATTAATCACTCTCCTGTCATATTAAACTATATTCACTAATAAAAATCCCTAATCCCTTAGATAAGTTGGAAATTATAAAGTATTAAGGATGCACGTTAATTCAAAGAGTCGTAAACTTCAAGTTAAATATACCTATCTAACCATATTATTAATTAGTTGAATGATTATATGTTTACTAATGAAAAATATTAAACATAGATAATAATTAAATGACTAATTAAGTAGAATTGCAATAATATAAGTTACATATAGCACAAATAGTTCTAGGGAAGTTCATCTCATGAACTTAACCTAAGAAATTTAGCAAATAGTAATCATAATCATCATACAATTGCTTAGAAAACAATACATATAATGAACCTCAACAAAACTCTAAAAAGGTGTTTCCAATAGTGTTGAAATTTGGTTTCCTTGATCCTTATAGTGATCATTGTCTTCTTCGGACTCTCTCAATTTCAGCGTGTCAAATCCTTATGGCATGCACCTCTATTTACTGAACTCCCAAGAAAATATTTTTTTATATCTACCAAGATTTGTTTTCATTTTTCTCTAAAATTATTTACTTTCCTTTTTTTTCTCTTAAAATAATTATTTTATTTTTTTTTCTAAAATGGTTTACTTTTCTTTTTTCTCTAATTAGTCTTTTTTCTCATTTTCAAATCACCACTTATGCCTATCTATTAGTAGTAACACACATGAGCGAAATGACACACTAGTACTAACGTATAATTATAAATTGCACGATAGTCAATGTTTGGTTCTTCGTCGTTTTAGTGCAACACTTTTTTATTTTTCCGGTATTTGTTCGATTCAAATTCTCGGATTATATTTGATCAAATGTAGATTTTGAAGCATGGGTATTTCAAACACTTTGATTCCGTCATATTTATAGATATTTTACAATTGTATTCTATTAACTTAGATGTTGTGAATTTATTTGCAGATTCCTTCTATTCACATAGAATTATCTATAGTATAATAATAATAATAATATTAATGATAATAATTTAAAGCTAATATTTTACTATTGTTTTAAACATACTCAATCAATAAATTTAATGAAATTTAAAACCAAACACATAAAAGTCACATAAAAGATTCATAAATTGAGAAAATTGCTAGAAATACGTACATAAATATTGAAGTGTTACACTTTTCTTGATTGGTATCCCTCAACATATGTAAAGTTGCACTGAACAAGGTCAACAATTACTTGTATTATTTATTATCTTGAAATTGTATAGTGCAATATCTATATTTATTATCTTGCTATCCCTCAACATATGTAAAGTTGCACTAAAAAAAATTACTTCTTTCATTATTTATTATCTAGCTATTGTATAGTGCAATATCGTTGTACACGTTGTGCTAGATCATGTTACACTTATGTCCTCTGCAGAATAGAATTTTTAGATTTAATTAACAACAAAAATACTATCATGAAGAAAAAAATTAGTTAAATAATAATGCATATCAATAATAAAAGTTTCTTATGATTTTACCTACTAGGAGCATTAAAGGGACAAACATAATACAATGATTTGCCTATGAAATATTAAATAATGATTATAATTTTGTAAAGTGACTTTTTAAGCAAGAAAATATATTTAAAAAACACTACTAGAAAAAGTTGAAATACCGACGGAATTTGGAGACAGAATATATTTTGTCTCTACTAGAGATGGAATTAGAGACGGAAAAAGCAATTAGAGACAAATATTTTTATTTTAGAGACAGAAATTTTCATTTTAGAGATAGATTTTGTCCGTCTCTAATAATTTAGAGACGAGGAAATTACCGACGGGATCAAATCCATCTCTAACGTGCTTAGTGACGGAATATTTGCATTTTAGAGACAGATTTCGCCCGTCGGTATTTAAGATTTTTCTAGTAGTGAAAATTTAAGAGGTCAAGAACTTTATACTCTATAAAATAGATCAAACCATATTTTATATTTCACATACAAAGAGAAAGAAAAAAAAAAAAAAAAAGTGAAACTATGAAGCTTGTTGTATATGGCATAATTCTATTTTTTTCCTTATTTATGATAGCAACAGCAGCTCCTATGGAGGTTGGGAGCTCATCCGGCCCTCTCCCTCGTAAGCACCTTTTCATCATTTTCAATTTTTCTTAATTTCTTTGTAGTTCGTACTCAATCTTTAATTATTATTTTTTTGTAATATTATTTTCTTAACTTTTTCATAGAAGCACCTAAGGCATGTAAAACGGATGCTGATTGTCCTAGTGACTATTTATTTATTTATACGTGTATTGATCAGATATGTGAAAAGACCAATTATAATTTTCCGTGATTATCTTTGCTTGTACAAAATAGTAAAATAAAAAGTCCAATATGGAAGAATGAGTTATTGTGCTAGCAAAATAAAAGTACAATATATCTTGTGATAGAATATTGTATGAGCAGCCATTTAATTATTTATTGTATTGGTCTCCAATAATATAATTTAATTTAATTTAATGAACCTTGCATTTATGATTTAGTACTCTAAGATGATAGTAACACAATTTTATCTCTTAATTTTTAAAGTATCACCTATGACATATACAATTCACACATATCATAGCTTACTATAAATTTCTCCACCTATACAATAGTTTTAATAGTTAGGATTAAAAAAAAAAACTTTTTAATTGCTTCGAATCCTATAAATTTATGTTTATGACATAATAATGTTACAATTTTTATCACATTCATACTAAAATTATCTAAAATATGTAAAATGGACACAAGTATTTGAATCTAGATACATTAATAATACATAAATTGTTTAGGTACAAATATATATTGGGTACGTAGTACGTCATTTAAAGAAAACATGGTTTAATACATCACAACGAATAGTTTAATTTATATATCATCATATACTAATACAAACGAACTAATATCATGACTTCTTTAAGCTTCAATTATCTTTTTACCTCGGCTTTGTTCAATCTTCTTGTATGAAACATATGAAAGTATTGGGAATTTGGGATGAGTATACTTGTTTTAGTGAGTTCCACTTATCTTAAGGTGTTAGTCATTCAGAGGAACTTATCTACAATCAGTCGGTAATCATATTAATTGTTTTGAGATAGAGAAAAGCGCATTACGAATGATTGCCCAATATGTCCTAAGATTATAGATAATTCATCCAAATCACAACAAAAGAGTATTTTAACAAGTGTACTAAAATCATCAGTTAATATAATGATAAATAACACAGTCTCCACAGATTGTAACAACCCAACTCTAATTAATAATAATGGTGTTAATTAGGGTGTCGGATTATATAATAAAAATTATGGTTTATTCGATTATTGGAGAAAGTATAGTGAAAAGAGCTTAAGTGTGCATTATTTACAAATGGGAGGGCAATTTAGTAAAAGAAGAAGGGATATTATATGATTATAAAAGAAGGAAAAGAAATCAGAATTTTAATCTTTCCTCTTCCTCTCAGCCATTCGCTTTCTCTCTCTCAGCCATTAGGAAAAGAAGGAAAAGAAATCCATGGCAAGTCTTAATTCTCAATCTTTCCCATCTCACTTGTTAAAAACACTACATGTATGATTTTTCCATCTTCATAAAAACTTACAGAGTCAATTTCACTCTTTGTCCTCCTTCTAAAACTTTGACCGAATCCCACCTTAAAAGAGAAAACCTCAAATCTCCATCATTATCACAATTCCTCCATTCTAAACTCATGCATATACAATATTCTGCACAAATTGAAGTTTCTAGGTGTTGGGGACTAAGGTAAGAAGAATGAATCTCCATACTTTCCTTTCAATTGCTATCATGGCCGAAAATCCCCTTACCATAAACACATAATTTCAAATTCCTTCTAATACCCTACTTGGAGTTTTGGGCATATGTAAGAACCTTTTCTCTCTATCTTTATTAAGCTCTTATGAACCTAAAAATGATAGCAAACAAGGCAATATTGATGTAAGTTGCTGCATGTGTTCTATTTCAAATGGAACTATACTTGGTGATAAAAGTAGTTGTTGTTCTAATATTGGCGTGATGAATTGGAGCTGGTGTATCATGGGTTTATATAAATTTTGGTGTATTTACTGCTGTACTGAAATTGTGCCTCAAGAGTAGTTGAAATTTAGTAAAGTCTAGCTCTAGTTTCTTTATTCATATGTATATATTGGAACTTTAGCAACTGATGTGGAACAAGGCAAATGAATTAAAGGATATATTGGACTTTTGTTGGTTTTGTCCTAAATGGAAATATGGAAGTGGGTTAATGATGCCGAGCGAAGTTGCAAGTTAGACGTAAAGCAAGAATTGGAGAAAGTTAGAGTTGGAATGTTAAGGAAATTCTGCATAATTTTGTTTGGACCTGTGTCTGGTATTTGGGCTGTAGCCGACAAACCGTAAATCCGCTTTGAATGGTATTTACATGTCTGAAAAGCTGACGAAATGCCGGTCGTTTTGGTACCAGCCGCGTGCATTTTGAGCGAGAAACGAAGTCGGTATGAATTTTTGAAGTTGGATATTCGACACAGTAATTATGCAGAAAATAGTTAAGATGGGTCTGCACTAAAATGGTAAGTGCTCTCTCCCTGTAACTCGGATTCAAACGATTCTTTTTGCCGTAGTTAGATAACTCAATTTCAGTCATTTTGACATACGTTTCATAATTTTTGACTCAATAATAAGGTCTGGAGATATTTTTGAAGTTGGAGGACAGCAGCTGATTTTATACAGAAATTCTGTTAAGGATTTAAAACTTTTCGCTGCAAATTCGGTTTCTCGGAGAGCTTCAAAGATGTCATTAGCGTTGTGTTTAAAGCTTTTGAGTTGATCTCAATTCAGGTGGGTTCTATAGGTTCTTAACCTTAGTAATTTGTTAGAGCTTAGTTTCCCAAAAATATGTTTTGTATGCCAACATAAGTTTAGGATTAATATCAATGAAAGAGTAGGGATCTTTCCCAATTCATACTCCTATATAATTTATTATACATTATTGAACATGTTTGTAACGAGTTGCATAGAGATTGTAGGTGTTTTCCTTTAAAAACTATGTTTCTGCAAAATAGGGGCTTGTTCTGATGAACTCGCCGTAGCGAGTAAGTGTTCGCCAAGGCGAGTGTTGTTGCTTGTATAACTCGCCAGGCGAGTTGTTGACGCGTCAGGGCGAGTGTTACAGGTCAGTGACATAAAATCTCGCCGAAGCGAGTAAGTACACGCCACAACGAGTTTGACAGAGACAGAACCTGCATATTTTATTTTCTAAGAACTCGGAACACTCGTTTTATATTCAAATGCAACTTGGATTTCATGGACATGTTTAACAGTGTAAAATGGATAATATGGTAAGAGAATAACATGTATATTTATTTGTATTAGTAACATGCTTAGGATATCCTGGGTGGGATATATTGGTTAGAACTGTTTAAACTCTTTAAAATTAAATGGCAGCTATATGCCGTGATTAACGAATTCCTCTGAATTCTGATCATTTTATTATGTGAGCCAACGTCGGAATCCGAGCCTCTGTTTCGGTAGTACGCAGAGACAGACACCCGAGACCGGCTTGCCTCGGCGTGTCTTTGAAGAGTAATTGACAAGATTGATAAATGTGTTACACCTTTATTCATTGTTATTAATATTACTCTTATATGTAAAACAGTTTGAACTTAGACTATTACACTATCTAGGTTCCCCGGCGTAGTCGCCTTAGGAGGTTAGTAGGACTCACTGAGGCTTAGTAGTCTCACCCTACTCCAAATCAATTTTTTTTAGGTAGAACAGGTTCTCCGGAGCAAGGACCAGGATGGGACTGACAGTTGGAGCCGAGTTTGGATTGTCAGATCAGAAGATTATATTTTTCTTCCTCGCTTTTGTTATGTGTTTATACTCGTAGTTCCTTCAGTTGTATAATTATGTTGGAATTATTCGTTTGTGTTCGTTTCAAGTTGTAAATCAATCAATTATTCTGTTAATTTTATTGTACTCAGATTCGATTATTAATGTCTTGACTAAATATTCTAGATATTTTAGTTGGGGCGTTATAAACCGTAAAAACATTCACCACATAAAAGATAATATCAATCAACACAAATAAATTAATAACTAGAAAAATCAAACTTTTTCGACACAATTTATAATATGCAACTGAACCATGATCCAGATAAAATTGCCACTAAAAAAACCTACCACCGAGGCACCTGCCACCAAGGCAAAAATAACAAACCTGCGATAAAGGCACCTACCACACCAAGGCAAAAATATTGAACTTGCCACCAAGGCAAACTATATAGACTCCGCTATGTCCATCCTATATGATGCACGTTAACATGATATAAATCATTTTCTTCAAAGACCAAGCCAACCAGTAACCAAAGATAGAAAATTAGTCTTTTATGCATTTATTTGTCAAATCAAATAAACCACAATTTAACAAAATCATCGGCTTGCTCAAATCCACAATCAACCACACACAAAATCACAAAATTAAATCAACAATTAACCATAAACATAAATTAGATAATAATATAGTCAAAAAAATAAATCATATAATAATTAAATAAAAGTATTTTCATAGTTATTATTTTTATTTGTACTATAGTTTACCTATTATTTGATAAGAACTCTACCACCATCCAACCCTATGATTCTATGCTCCATATGATTGTAACGGAATATAAGCCCTTACCTCAGACGCTTTTCTTCCAATAACAAATTATAATATCTACGATTGACTGCTCAATCACGATCAGGTACTTAAGATTTCTTTGAAACTAAGAATTGCATCGGAATGAGCTTTAGTGGAAATAAGATATAGATGATTATAGTTATGAGTAACTTTTGAGGACTAAGTTTATGAGTAGAGAATGAATTGGTGAATAATTTAAAGGCTTAAACATCATTTTTGAGGACTAAGTTTATGAGTAGAGAATGAATATGGTTTTAATCTTTGTATCGATTTTTGTTCTAAATAAGTCTCTGAATCAACCAAACTTTTTGTTCTAAATAAGTTCCTGCGAATTTTTGTTTTAGGGATAAAAAGCAAACAATTTGATTGATTCATGGACTTACTTAGAACAAAAATTGATAAAGGGACTAAAACCAAAATTTCATGTACATACCGGTACGAAAATGATGTTTAAGCCTAATTTAAAAGTTGGAGTTCAGATAATAGGGAACATATATAGTATAATCCGATAAATGAGAAATTTTAAAAATAATGGCTGAGGGAGTAAAAGAAAAATAGTGGCGGCACATATATGAGAAGTTGCCGATATAGTTTATGGAGTGAGGATCGTTATGTGTACCTAGCCTACTCTAGAGTTTTGGTTATTTTGTCTAATGATCTTTCAACACTCTTTGAGTAAATAAATAAGTGACCCCACTTGGGTAAATGGAAGAGGGGAGCAAAAGGGAGTCTCTTATTTAGGGGATGCCATAAATAGAAAGTCATTGTGTAGTTTAAGTAATAGGTTTTGAATAGAGTTATTCATATAAGAGTGGTAGGTTAAGAATTATTAATTAAGAATTACTTCTTTTTCTTGATTGGTATCCCTCAACATATATAAAGTTGTAATGAATTTGGTCATCAATTAATTACTTGTATTTTTTATTTATTATCTTTTGTTCTTTATTGCTTTCAATATTAATTATCTTGCTATTGAATCGTGCCTTATTGTTGTACACTTGTTGCCAGATCATGTTACACTTATGTTATTTGCAGAAAAGAATTTTTGGATAATTCACATGGAGAGGGCGGCTATTTTGTTTGATAAAGCGAGGGACAATTGAATATATTGTGGTTAGTGGAGGACCTTTTTTTGAGGATTTTCAATGGAGGTTGGCATCTTTACTAATTAAAATTGGAGGGTTGGGTTTATACTCAGCAGTAGAGGCCGCCTCATACGTTTTTGTTGCTTCTAGGGCCAGTCTTGGGTATTGCAAGATCATATTTTAAGAGACAGCGGAGTATGTGGTATGAACTCTGATTTTGAGAACGCTTTGAATGTGTTTCATGATACGATTCCGACTTTTGATGTTAACAGTTTCACTAGCAAGGACACCGTCCCCCCTAAACCTCAGCATGTTTTGGCGAGTGCTCTGTTTAGTAAAACTGTACAGGCCATGGAAGTCACCTTCGACATGACACCAAGACAAAAAGCAGTTTTTGGGTGTTTACGGGCTGCTCATGCTCAGGATTTTCTTTTAGCTATTCCCATTGATGGGTTAGGCCAACATATGTCGCCGGTAGAGTATCGTACCATCTTGCGATATCGCCTCATGATTCCTTTATTTCCTATTGATGAAGTGTGTCCAGTTTGTCGTAAGGCATGTTTGGACTCATTTGGGAAACATGCAGTTCATTGTAAGGAACTTCCAGGCTTCAAATATAGGCATGACTTTGTCAGAGATGTCCTTTATGATATATTTAGACGGGCGGGAGTATCTGTAAAAAAGGAGGCGCCTGTGAACTTTTTAGCTGACCCACAAGAAGGAAGATCGACATGCTTTTATAATCAACATGCTTTTATAACATTTGCATTTTACTTTTGGTTTTCTAGCACCAGAGGTTGTGGATCTTTTAAATAGAGTTCAAAAGGTCATGCATAGCAACATTGTTTCTCCTAAGTCTATGGATGTAGTTTTTAAGAGAATGAGCTTTGCAATCCAAAAAAGTGGCTGCGGCAGCTTGTTGCCCGATTACCTTCTATTCATATGTAATTAAATTATATAAAATCTATTATTAGCGAAAAAATAAATTAACAACAAAAATACTATTATGAAAGGTTTAAAATGTAAGAAAAAATTAGTTAAATAAATATGCATTCTTATGATGGTCAAGTTTCTTAATTATTTTACCTACTAAGAATATTAAAGGGACAAACACAATACACTGGTTTGCCAAAGAGATATTTAATAATGATTACTCCCTCCGTCCTAAAATAATTGACCTACTTGCCAAAATTGTTTATCTCAAAATAATTGTATTTTACTATTTATAACATTGTTTCTTTTTTCTATTTTACCCTTTATTACTTCTATGTACAATGATTAAGAGAGACAATAAAGTAATCGACTTTTTAAAAAGTGGAATTTAAGCATATGGTAGGTGAGTCTATGCATTATCCACGCTTCAAGCCCAAATGGGCTCTTGCGTGAGGGGGCGTTTAAGCATATGGTATGAGAATCCTAGCAGCTTAAGCTTTTAGAATAATCAGTTATTTGACATAGCATTTTATAATGTTTTTTATGAGTCAAGTTTAAAAGTTATATGTTTGCTTTTTTTTTTGTTTCTTTTATAGAAATCAAATTAACTTATATCATTCATAAATAAGATGACATATGATCATGACAAAAAAAAACTAACATATGACAATGACGCTCTTGCTAACAAATGAGCAACATTGGTTGTTTATCTTCTAACAAAACTTATATTAATGTTTTAATATAATCTAAGTGGAGCTTTACAATTATTTAAAATAGCTCCAAATTCAGAATTGATATTAAATTTACTAGCAGGGTCGGCTCCGACTATTTGGAGGTCCGGTTCAATATTAAAAATGGACTCCTAATAAAAAAAATGCAAAAAATAAAATAAAAACGAATTGTCACCTATTTAAATTGTAAATAACATTTGAAACACATAAAAAATAATTATCATACATCACATTAAAAAGAGATAATATAATCAAGGATTAAATATGTTGCAAAGATTAAAATGACCTACTAGTTGAATTTGTGAATGAGTTTAACATGTAATAGTTTCAATATTTAGGACCTCAAAATTAATATTTCGATAAACATTTAATATTTTATGAGTGCTACAAATATATAATTACTATTATCCGACCTCAAAATTTTAAGTTGAGGTCAAGGCCGGCCCAGAGCAAGGGCAAGCAAACCTACATCTCTTGCCCTCCAAATTTTGGGGGCCTCAAGTTTTTTTTAATGTCTAGCATGTAAAACAGTAGTCAAGTATGTTTGCTGCAAACTTGCTACATGATATGAAGCTTGCTTTGGTGGTTGGGGTGCTTGTTTAGAAGTCTCACTATTAAGAGTTTGTGCGTTCAACTCCCACTTGTGGTACTTTTGTTTTATTTTATTTTAATCCATTTATAATGAACATTTCATAAGCTATTTTTAAAATTGTTTCCTTTTACAAAATGATGAGTTTTTTCTATAAATAAAATCACTTTATAATTTATAAATAACTTCACTACTTTATTTTTTTATTTTTAAAAAACTACATTTTATTATTTCTTTGAAAATGAAGAATTAATTTCTAAAATTAAATTGCAATTTTTATTAAAAACACTCAATTGTAATGATATTAGCTTGAAGGTGTATTTTATTATTATTGATTTGAAAGTGACTATTTTTTTATATTATTGATGTTGTTTACATTTTAAATAAAAGATTACTCTTTTTTAAAAATTATCGGTTCATTTTTAATGATATATCACTTAATTTTTTATTTATCTGTTCAATTTCAACACTGTGGAATGTCCTTTTATTTATATTAGTTACACGGATAAATAACTATTTTTGATGTTGTTGTTTCTATTTTCAATTTAAATAAATGTTATAATTTTTAATTAAGGGTCCATTTTTATTTTTGTCTCGAACCTCCAAAATCTTATGACCGGTTCTGATTGAGGTCCTCAAAATTTTTAAGTCCGATATTATCGCACACCTTGCACATACATACAAGACGGCCCTGCATGTTTACTAGCAATGCCGTCAACCACTTGCTTGCAATCAAATTATATTGACACTAAATTCATGTTGCCAAACCAAATTATCGCTCCTTTTAAACCACGCGCTTCTGCTTCTTGAGGTTGTGGTAGGCCTAAAAACCAAGATGTTTTAGTTTCAATATAACCACATCTCTAAGAGACATTTTAACACCGTAACACTTGTTCTTTAAACATTGCTGCCTTAATTGTGTTATGCCGTAATTATTGCTCTTGCTTTTTTATGTTTGTGTCTTCGGTCTTTCATTTATTTTATTTTATCTTTTAAATTATGTTTTAGGTAGTCATTAAACTAATGTAGTCAACCGTAACAACTAACAGCAATGCTACATAGAGCAAAATAGAAAAGAAACACAAGAAGGATTGTTTTGGGTTTTGGCCAACAAACTACTACACGGTGGTCTGCAAAAATATACGAAAGTCAATACCTATTTCTCCAATAATACCATGCCAAGTTTGCTCGTCAAGTTTCGCTTGCTTCTCATATCGCATTAAAGTATTTTTCAATTCCAATTATCAAATTAATTAATGTAGTCAATGGTCTTTATTTATGTAAGTCAAGTTATATCAATAACAAAGTCATTGTAAATTTAATTCTTTGAGAGATATGATAATGTTCACATGTGCCTAATCTTAAATATTTTTTTGACAGCACAAGAATCTTAAATTATTAATTACAGTAATTCTTTAAATCTACTACCCCTATGTATCTAAGAGTTTCTTTGATTTGCTAAACAATAAGGGATTAGACATGACAACTCTAGTTATAATGTGTTTAATTGTAAAACTGTTTCATGGACTGGACGAATTTGGAGGCAAGGGACATCACTAAACCACAACACAACTTTTTGTCTCAAGTACAAGCTGTCTAAAATACCAAAATATCATTTTGTTCACCAGATATTTATAAGACAAAAAATTGTTCAATATCATAAAAGTTTCTTCTGTGCTATTCTGTCATGTGTTGTGTTGTTCTGTCCAGTGCTGACCATTTAACAGATCAAACACACCCTAATTATAAGTCACTTTAAAAAAAATGTACTAAATTATAAATCACTTTACATTACCAATGAATTATTTAATGTTATTTTTTCTATTATATCTTTAACTATTTATTATTCTCTTTTCTTTCAATTTTTCAATTTAGTTTTCTGATACCATTAATGAAGGATAATTTTATAAATTAACTCATGATTTCGCTTTTTCATATAATATATTAAGGAAAGTGCTAAATAGTATCCCCGGTGCACTAGTTAAGGTAACTAAATATAGTAAGGTTTTTTTGAAACTTGTGCAATCAACTTTTTAAAAATGTAAAATGTGATATCTTCAATACAAAAACTTCTTTTTTTGATTCCTTAACTAGTGCCCCGGGGACACTAGTTAGCATGACCCTAATATTAATTACATTTATTAATTTATGTGATTTGGTAAAAACGACTTATATTGTGATACGGATGGAGTAATATACTACATGTAGTCGATAGTCTTTTTTTATGTAAGTCTATTAGTATAAAAGTTGTTATGTTTGTTTATTTATATTTGTGATTTTCCGGTCTTTCATTTAGTTTAGTTTTTGTTTAAATTGTTTAGTAGATAGAATTTCACACTTTTATAAAATAAATAAATAAAATGTTATGGGAGATTAGGAGAGTGTCTTAACATGAAAAGTCCACATTCCTGTATCTTTCGAGTTATAAAATTCTAGTTAAAAAAAAAGATAAATTGGATAATTTAACTGATTTGAGCTAAGGGTGAAAGAAGTTAAGAGTTCAAGATTTAAGTTCTAACAAGAGAAAAAAATTAATATTAACAACTAATTACAAACTTTATTTATTTCAAAAAAAAATTTATGAAATTTAAATTTTAACTCTTACACCTAACAATATTTCTGCCAACTGCATTATATTTGTATTTTTCATTAACAATACTTATAGTGCCACCAATGATCCAAGTCATCCAACCATGCATAAAGTAATTAATACGCCACTAATATTATAATGTGACAATTATTTTAATAGATAGATAAATAATATTGTAAATGAGTTGACTACAGTTTCTTTAAAACCTCACACACAAACACAACTTTGTTCCATAAAATTCATCAATCACAAAACCTCATCATAAACCAAAAAAATTCATAAACTTCATCACACCATTATGAGCGGTCGTGGCTGTTGCTTGTGCATGTATTGCACACTCTACGTTGCTATGTTCATTTTGATGATTACTGTTATCGTCTTCTGGATAGTAATCTCTCCCTCAAGTGTGAAATTCCATGTAACCGATGCAACTCTGACCGAGTTCAACCTCACAAACAACAACTTAAATTACAATTTCAAAGTGAACATCACGGTAAGAAACCCCAATAACAACATCATAGTCTATTATCGAGGAATCAAAGCGATTGCTTGGTACAAAGACAACGATTTTAGTCACATAACTTTGACACCCTTTGATCAAGGACACAAGAATACCACTTTTCTTGGACCTATAGAGTTTAAAGGAAATTCTAAGATCAAACTTGGACGTCAACAACTTAAAGAGTATTCCGAAGAGACTAGTCTTGGAATTTATAAAGATTTGGCTGTTGATTTTGATGTTCGAATTAGAGCTAAGTTTGGAAGCTTTTATAAAAGTGGTCGGTTTAATCCACCGGTTGTGCAGTGTCGTCGTTTGAGAGTTCCTTTGGTTTCTTCTTCCAACCGCAACTCATCATCATCAACATTTTCTTTTAGTGTAAAAAGATGCAGCAGTGGTTCTTTCTTTGCAGATCGTGATTTAGATAAAGTAGCTGCTGCAGCTTGATTTGTACAACAATTACTTTATGTGCCACTAATATATACCTTGGTGTTTGGTGTGCGGTAGCAAAAATTGAATTTGACAGAATTGATTTTGATTAAATTGATTTTGGTTAAAAGTGATTCGAATGTAAATTGATTTATATTTGAATATATTAAAATAAAAATTATTCTTATCAATGTATGTTGTTTCGTTGGTTTAGACAAAAATTGATTTCAGATGTATAATTATTGTAATAAGTTTTTAAAATTAGATTATTTTTTCTATTTTAAATAATTATTAAAATTTATGTTTATTATTAAATTTTAATTATATATACAATTTTTAGAAATACGTTATAATTATAATATGTAGGACATAGAAAATTGTTTTTTTTTACAATCACAAACTAAACATTTCTTTAATCAAAATAGTTTCAGGACAAGTAGGTAACATCACAAAATAATAATGACTATTCCTAGAAATAACAACTCTAGTAAGATTATGAACAACTATAATTGCTTGTTGTTTGGTAAACTTCACGTTAAAGTTGAAATTTAAAGACAATATATACGTTGTAAAAGTTACAAATTAAGGAACTCAATATTCTCTCTGAAGCTCCGTTAGGTATGGCTAGCACCGGTCATCAGAGGCATTTTGTTCCTATGGATGAGTATTTTGTACTCCACATCTTGTAAAAAGTAAATAAATTATAATTCACCAAAAAAATTGATGAATCAAGTGTAACAATTTTTTTAAAATTTTGGAATAAGTCAAATTTTGATCTAAGACTAATATGAAACCAAATATGATCCAATTTTTTTAAAAATACCTAACAAATCAAATTGTACTAATTCAATTTTCATTAAAATCAAAATGGACTCAAATGTTTAATGCATTTCATCTCAGGAATCTTGTTCAAAAGAACCCAAATTCAATTTCTAAATAGAATAATTCTAGATTAGACAATGGAAGTGTTGGGTTCTTCTAGATATAGTTTATTAAAACTCTTTTAATAGAGAGGAATAAATCCATTACCATGGATCTCACAACTACAAAATTTCACCAAAGGATTCATGTGTTTACCTATTGAAGCGTCGAGAATATGTTGAAAACGATTCGATCAATCACGGGCAAGCAAGTGTATAGAGATTCCTTTACTCTTCCACACGAGCATAATGTCTCTGATGACTAGTGCTAGGTAAACCAAATGGAGTTTTAGAGAGAATTGGATTTTGAGTGCGGCTAGGGTTTCTGAATTTTAGGACTAACTTTTTGTGTTAGCAATTCAACACCCTAATGAGTTATATTTATAGACTCACTGTTGCGCATCATACCTCATGGTGTACCTCGTTTCACTTAAATGCATTGTACCTTACGATGTACCGCATGTCATCGAATCTTCTCCAAGATCTTTTTTTATTATTATTATTATGTTCACCAAGAATTTTCTTTTTATGGTAGCGTCAAAAGATTTTTACAAATCTACCATTAGAAAATATTCTTGGTGAACATAATAAAAAAAAGATCTTGGAGAAGATTCAATGACACGCGGTACATCGTAAGGTACAATACATTTAAGTGAAACGCGGTACACCATGGGTCTTTAAACATAACTCATTAGGGTGCTGAATTTCTAACCCAAAAAGTTAGTCAAAAATTCAAAAACCCTAGCCGCACTCTAAATCCTATTCTCTCTAAAGCTCAGTTCGATTTGTATAGCACCGGTCATTGGAGACATTCTGTTTTTGTGGACGAGTAGAGGAATCGCTATACACTTGCTGGCCCCCGATTTATCGAATCGTTTTTGACATCTCCTCGACGCTACACATGAATCCTTAGGTGAAATGTTGTAGTTGTGAGGTCCATGGTAATGGATTTATTCCTCTCTATTAAAAGGGTTTTAATAGACTATATCTAGAAAAACCCAACATTTCCATTTGTCTAATCAATAATTATTCCATTTAGAAATTGAATTTCTGTTCTTTCGAGTTTATAACGATTTTGTAAAATGAGGAGAAAAGGAAAAAGAGAGAGAGAGAGAGTAAAACATATGGAGAAAAGCAAAAGGGGATACCTTGGATTTATGCTAAAATTTCGCAATGGTTTAGGCAAGTAAATAGCAAAACAAGTAATAGACAAAAAGGCTAAAATAGAAAAAACCTTTTTCTCTCTCTAAACTTTTTCTCTCTGCCCACTCACTAACCCTAGATCTGCCGCCGCCTCCTTCATATCCAAACCTTGCCCCTCAAAATGTAGCTCTCTCTTCTGATGGTGTGATGAGCGGCGCAGCACTCCACAACGCTTTGTTCTATTTTAGATCCACTTTTCTTTGCTCGGTTTTGTGTGGGTGTATTTGTTCCGATGTATTGTGGCGGTGGTAGTATCCGATGTTTTGGTTGTTGCCGCGTGTGGTTGGTGCTCTAGATATTTTGATTTTCTGATTTTTTCAAATCTGTTGAGATTTGCAGAAATCTTTATCTTTGGTTGACCTCTATTGCGCCGATGGTGACTGATTTTCCTCGAGTCATGTCAATCTTTGCCTCGTGGAGTTGTTATTGAATTCTGATGGGCCGATTAATTTTGCTTCGAGATCGAGAGTTAGTGTTTAGTGATAACTTTATGGGCTGGGTTGATGTCTTCTCGGGGGCTTGGAGAATTTTAAAATGCATAAAAACTATAGTAATGGAGAGAATAAATGGAGAAATAGAATTTAGAGGATCTTGACTCATGAAATGAATAGTTTCATTCAACGACGGGTGAACCTCATCCACAAAGTGAATCAATGTGTTAGTTCTTAAGCCTTCCACCCATCCACCAGGCCTAATGCTTGGTGGTTGTGTACCATCATAATAATTTTGGGCCCAATAAAGAATTGTGTGGAATTTTCTCTTCCCACTCCCCGGGACTCTTTCCCGCTCCCCCTCCAATATTTCGATTTTGTCCTCGGTTGAAAAGTTTGGAATATGTTTTCTGAACTTTTTTTTGCCTTGATTACGAACTTTGAAACGTGTTTTCTGAAAATTTTGTCGAATTTACACTAAAAGTTCGGAAAATTGGAAAATCGGGGGAGGGGAGAAAATTCCGAAATGTTTGAGCCATGATAGACACGGCCCAATATCCAACTAGCCTTTTGAAAGAGAAGGGCCTGAATAAGATAAACACGAGGCGAGTGTCATGTGTGAACAATTGATAGCTGAAGTTTGTTATTTAGGCCCCCTACTATTACTCGCAAGCCCCCATCGTGACCAAAATGCCATTATAAGCATTTGTATCCTAGGAAACGAAGGAAACAAATTTCGTCACCTAGAAACCGAAATTATGTTAAAACAAAGTAGGAATTCTTTGTCGCGCACAGCTGGGCACAAAATACGCAATGTTGTCTCGTAGCTACTGAAACGTCGATTTTTTGAAATTTTGTCACCTAGAAGACGAAATTGTGTGTTTTGTCACCTAGAAGACGAAATTTTGGTTAAACGTAGTAGGTTTGCCTTGTCCTGCACATCTGGGCACATAACACACAATTTCCTCTCGTAGTTACCGAAAAATCCATTTTTTGAAATTTTGTCACCTAGAAGACGAAATTGTGTGTTTTGTCATCTAGGAGACGAAACTTTGGTTTTCTATGATTTCGTTTCTTAGAAACCAAAGAATTATGGATGCAAAAGTGGAGGTATTTTGAGATTTTTGAGGGGCCTGAGATCAACATGAGAGGCCTAGATAGCAATTTTTTTGATAGCTAACTAAACCGGTGCTACCCGAACCACGAGAAAGGTGGAACAACCTCTAGAAAAAGAGGGTGATGTGTATCAGAATGAGAATAGTCATGGACAACTGCTCTCCCACATACTTAGGGGTATATACACTAAAAATTAGGGTAGACTATTCACTCATTTTTTCACAACAACAGAAAATTCTAAGACCTAAACTCGGAGCATTTCTGAATAACTGTTATGACAAATATATTCAATCAATAGTTGAAAACTAACTCAACATAAATTAGTTATTTTAAATATGAGTCAGGATCCGTTGACACCAAATAGTTTGACACCAAATCTTACACCTCTCAATAATGTCTTAACCGATATAAATTTTATAAATTCCACCGTTAGATTGAAAGTTTATATCATATAGATCATTTATGTAAAGTTTCAGAAAAATCCAAAATCATTTGAGGTGCTATTGAAACATATAAAGATCAACGACATTTAAAAAATGACGCAAACCGTTAACTTTGATGTACTTCAATAACATATCAAATGATTTTGGATTTTTCTGAAACTTTACGTAAATGATCTATATGATATAAACTTTCAATCTAACGGTGGATTTTATAAAATTTATATCGGTTAAGACATTATTGAGAGGTGTAAGATTTGGTGTCAAACTATTTGGTGTCAACGGATCCTGACTCTTTAAATATATATATATATATATATATATAATCAATTATAGAAATTTTTAAGATAAATATATTTATATATTTGGTGACCTGTAGAATTCACACACGCCAAAATACCGAGAAAATAAGAAAGATAATGTGTGTGTAGGTATGTGTACAATTGTATCAATAGAGACAACTAAAAAGTGTTAATACTTTTTTATCGTATAAGTGTTAATATCTTTTCTTTTTTGTCTCTCTCTCACACGTTCTAATCTTCAAATCCAATCTAATATTTTATAAACTTGTCTCTAGCCCAAATTAAACCCTCCTACATTCCTTGTTATTCAAGCAATTGAACTTTTCTTCATCACTCGTTTCCAAAAGTCAATGCTTCTCTCTTCTCTCAGTACTATGTAGTATATTGCAAAGAAATCACCTAGAAAATTCAAAAGAAATACACCACATCCAAAAATCCATCAATTTCCACCCTATAAAAACAATCAATTTCATACCATAAAATTCATCAACAACAAAACCACATCATTACATAAAAAATCAACCTCACAAACATGTGTTGCAGACCACACTGGTTCTGGTGCTTATATTGCACAATCTGCGGAGTTGTGTTCTTTTTCGTCATGTTCTCAATCATCGTCTGGATAGTAATCTCCCCCACAAGTGTAAAATTCCACGTAACCGATGCTACTCTCTCCGAGTTCAACCTCACAAATAACAACAACACATTATATTACAATTTCAAACTAAACGTTACACTACGAAACCCCAATAACAACATCATAGTCTATTATCGAAGAATCACCGCAATTGCTTGGTACAAAGACAATGATTTTAGTTATTTGAGTTTGACACCCTTTGATCAAGGACACAAGAATACCACTTTTCTTGGACCTATAGAGTTTAAAGGGTATACAGGGTTCAAACTTGGACGTAAACAACTTGACGAATATTTTGAAGAGACGCGTCTTGGGGTTTATAATGATTTGGCTGTTGATTTCGATGTTAGAATTAGAGCTAAATTTGGAAGCTTTTATAAAACTGGTCGTTTTAATCCACCAGTTGTGCAGTGTCGTCGTTTGAGAGTTCCTTTAGTTTCGTCTAAAGGAACTAACTCATCATCAACATTTTCTTTTAGTGACAGAAGATGTAGTAGTGGCTCTTTCTTTACCGATCGTGATGCAGATGCAGGAGCTTAATATATAACAATGTGAATTTGTATATATGCTATTTCTTTTTTGTTTTAAAATCATTATCCGTAATGTAATGTGTATTGTGTTGCATATAACGAAATTTCTGTGACTCTGTTTCAGAAATATACTAATAATTGTTGTGTTTATTTCTGTATTGTATCTAATTTTTATCAACTAAAAAAAGGTACACTTTGCAGAAGTTCAAATTTTTTTATACTTTTGGGTTAGTTTACGGAAAAATTAAAATTTTAAGGGTTAGTTTAGGGTAAAAAAAACACTGCAGCGTGTTATGTGACATAATTGACTTCGGTTTCGGTGTGCAATATTACTAGTCCGATCCAAGATGAGGATTAAAATGCCTTCAATTTAAGCATATGTTATAATGATAATTGTGTTAAAATGTAAACACGGTAACATTTTAAGCTTATTTACACAAGTGATTAAACATCATTTTCGTCTCATTAAGTTCATAATTTTTTTGTTTTAGTTTATGTATTTTTTTTTGTTGCAAATTAGTCCCTGCATGTACAAATCATTTTGATTTTGCAAATTAGTTTCTGTAGGAAAATTCGTTGGTTTCCTGCGGATTATAGTTTTAAAGGATTAAAACTAAAAGATTTGAACATACATGGACTAATTTGCAACAAAAAAATATACATGGACTAAAACAAAAAAAACGCGAACTTACAAGTACAAAAATGATGTTTAATCTATTAACCAAACTTCATAATTTTGCGCAATCAGGTTTCTATATTATATTTCTGGATTCTCTATTATGAAAGAAATTCTTGTTCCTATTGTTGTCATCCTATCTCTTATTCTCCCTCTTCTTCTTTTCTCGCTGTCTCTTCGCTCTCTCTCATCGGCCGACTTAACATTCTTTCTATTGTCATTTCTCTGTAAGTTTCGCTCATATATTTTGTCTTACTTGTTTTTTCTTGTCAAGCGCCTTAAGAAAAATGGTCATGTACTATTAGATCTCAGTGAAAGAATGAAGCACACGATTGAAAAGTTGCTCTGCAACTATTATTCATTCTAATGAATAGAAATGAAAATCCTGAGTTTTCAATTACAGTGAAAGGAATATATAGAGTCGGTGCTTCTAACCAACCTCTTCTTGGTTGAGACATATATATCTCTTCTTGGAGAATACCATTGAGAAAGGCATTGTTAACATCAATCTACTGAATGTCCCATTTGAAACTTAAGGCAAGGGTGAGAATAATGCGGATAGTGACTGGTTTAACCACAGGGGAAAAAGTCTCTTGAAAATCAAAACTTGCTTCTTGATTAAACCCCTTAGCAACAAGGCGAGCTTTGTACTTGTTGATGGAACCATCAGGATTCTCTTTGATACAGAATACCCATTTGCAACCAATAGCCTTTCTGTGAGCAGGGAGAGAAACTAGAGACCAAGTTTTATTATTCATAAGAGTTGTGTATTCGGCCTGCATAACCTTTAACCATTGAGAGTCTGCTAGAGCCTGTTTAACATTAGTTGGTTCACAATGGGCCAAAAGTACCTTGGGTTTTAAGTTGCCAGTTTTACATCTAGTAACCATGGGGTGAATGTTGACAGAACTAGGAACCTTAAGTCTTCTTTTCAGAGTAGGTGTAGGACTGACAGGACTGACAGAGAGAATAGGAGTGGCAGGTGAGTGATCGGAACAATGAGCCTCGATATATGGAGAGGGAGAGGACATTGGCTGATGAGAGACCTCAGCAGAAGGGTCCACGAGATTAGGTGGAGACAATAGAGCTGGGGAATCATGATGATTAGAATTGGGGTCACTACAAGGACCACTAGATGTAGGTGATTGAGATTGAGGGACTGTAGGAATGATGGAAGTCCAAGTAGGTGACAAAGAGGTAGTGGCAGGGACAGAAACAGCAGGAAATAAAGTGGAATAAGGGAACTGTAGTTCATTGAAAACCACATCTTTAGATATAAACACTTTACCCTCGGGACTAAGGCACTTATAACCTTTATGAGTAGGAGAGGGACCCAGATAGACACATTTGGTGCTACGAAAAGCCAGTTTATGAGTGTTATAAGGTCTAAGATGGGGAAAGCAACAACACCCAAAACCTCTAATGGTAGAGTAGTGATGAGGAAATTTTTGTAATTGGATAAAAAAATAAAGAGAATGGATGGAAAAAGGCAGAAATGAAGGCAATCACAATCCTAATCCAAGAATAGTGATTAACCGAGTGAAGATCGCCACAAGAAACGTGGTTTCCTGATAAGATCGATAGGTGGTTCAATCCAGAACCAAAAAGAAGCAAATATTCAAAATTCACACAAAGTGATTTTTTAATCGAAATTCAACTTATCTTTTCATATGATTTGCACCTCACATATATAGGAGGATTGTTTGATTAGTACAATTGGAAAGGCAAAATAAAAACTTCCATTAAGTGATTATTCAGCCAATTACTAACAAGAATTCTTATGGGCTGAATTTAATGCTTCCACTAACAAAGTGAATGAAAACTTAAAATCTGCCTAATAAATTGTCTTCCACTTGCAGCTCATTTATCACCTTGATCTGATCCGAATTTGGACGGTATGCTAAAAATAGTAATTGTAGATTAGTCTCTTATCTTTCCAACCCATCAAGAATCACGTAAATTGTACTTCTAGAACTTATGATATGGACCAAAACAAGGCAGACGTATCATCACATACAAAAATATTTAGAACTATAGATAATTTAGTTCTTTTTATTTCATGGTTGAAATATTCTTCTTGTTAAAGAGAGATATTATTAGGATCATATCAAGTAGTCAGGGAGTTTCTGATATAAAGCATGAAATGGGGAGGAAAATTTTGTCAAAGAAGCTGTAGGAAGTCTATTGAGGAGATACACAATGGTTGTAAAGCTGTGATCCCAAAAGTGTAAGGGCATTTGAGCATGGGAGAGGAGAGTTAAGCCAGTTTCCACTATGGATCTATGTCTCCTTTCAACAGTCCCATTTTGATGGGATGTGTGAGGGCAAGTTATTCTGTGGTTAATACCCAAGGAACTAAGTAAAGAAGAGATGGATCGAAACTCCCCACCCCAATCAGATTGCACAGATTTTATTTGAGTTTGAAACTGAGTTTTGACAAGAGTATGAAACTGAGTAAAAGCAGATAAGGCATCTGATTTGCGTTTACGAAAATACAACCACGTATACTTGGTACAGGCATCAACAAAGGCAATATAATAAGAGTAACCACAGTGAGAGGGTGTGTGAGCAGAGCCCCAGAGATCAGTATGAATAAGCTCAAAAGGAGTTGTATAAACAGTATTAGTAGTGGGAGCTTGTAACTTATGAGATTTACCAATACAACATGAATCACAAAATTCAGAGAGTTGTGCATTATTGTAAGAGATATTACACAATTGCAGTATAGTTTTTACAGATTTTGTATTAGCATGGCCTAATCTATGATGCCATACATTTGACTCAGAACTAGAATTAGTAAAAGAAGCTACATCCTTATTCTTTGATAAAGGTAAAGACACTGAGGAGTGTACAGACTCTATGTCACTAGTAGCTGCACTAGGAGACTTATTCGTGGCTGATTGAGCTAAAAGAGACAGAGCAAAGCTTGTAAGACACATAGGGTCCTTGAGCAGAGGCTGATGATGGAAGCTATAGAGTCCATCTGCACCCAGGGAGCCCTTGAGAATCACCTGTTTATCAGCCTGTGATTTTACATAACAGTCCAAAGCGTGAAATTCAAAAAACACATCATTATCAGCACCAAATTTGGAAACTGGTAATAGATTTTTAGTAATGGCTGGAACATGGAGTAGTTCTTTTAAATGTAAGATCTGGAGGATCTCGATCAGGAGGCTTAGGAGCACCATTAGGTTGAGCTGGAACGAAATTCTCATCAAAGTGATACCAGCATTCAAGCACTGAATGACCATACTTGTTGCATAGTTGACAAGTAGGACGATTACCAGTAGAGGAAGAGTGAGTTCGGCCACGTCCACGAGAAGATCTTCCACGACCACGCGAACCAGAAGCACCACGACCGCCATTAGAGTGAGCAAGATTCGCCGAAGCATTAGGAATAGTGAGTTCTTGACGGAATTTCTCGTGCTGAGATTCTTGAACAAGAAGAAGAGCCTCAATATCAAACAGAGACGGAGAATCAGGTCGACCGTAAATCATCATAACGAACGAATTATATTCCTCCGGTAATCCTTCGAGAACATAATCGATCTGATCTTGTTCGGTGATTGAATCACCAATCGCAGTTAGAGTATCAGCAATTGCACGAATGCGTAAAATGTACTCGATGATGGATCTTGTACCTTTCTTGATCGTCTTCAATTCAGATCGGAGCTGGCGAACTTTGGCTTTGAGATGTGCGTTGAAGTACTTATGAATCTGTTGCCAAACTTGGAACGAGTGACGACATCCAACTGTACGCGGTAGAACTGACTCAGCCAGTGTAGATAATAACCACGTAAAGAGCATCTGATCCTGAACTAACCATTTATCGTAAGCATCAGAGATTTTGTCGAGCTCGCGATCGGATTCCGACTCATACTTCCCTGGAATGTGAGGATTAACAACAAATCGGTGCAGCTTGTGAGAGATGATGACTCCTTCGACCTGCTGAGTCCAAAGCAGAAAATTCTTGTCGTCGAGCTTAATCGAAAGCTTCGGAGCAAAAGAAACGGTGCCGGAAGGATTGCCGGTGGAATCACGGAAAAGACTGGTTGAAGAAGAAGACGAAGCCATGGTGGAGAAGACAGAGAGCGGAAGAGAAGTGTGGATCTGGATCTATAGAGCAATTGATACCATATTAGATCTCAGTGAAAGAATGAAGCACGCGATTGAAAAGTTGCTCTGCAACTATTATTCATTGTAATGAATAGAAATGAAAATCCTGAGTTTTCAATTACAGTGAAAGGAATATATAGAGTCGGTGCTTCTAACCAACCTCTAACAAACTTACAGCTAAGCATAACAAACTTGCCAGCTTGGCACTTAGTCTAAAACTCCTCTATTATGTATGTCTCTCAATGTCATTTATATGTTCATTATTTATGTTTATAAATTATAATATGCAAATTTGGATGTTTTAGTAGAGTTGAGATCTCTCTATTCTTTAAAAGAAATTGATGCTTTATTTGGAGAGAGATAGACAGAAAAAAAATATATAGCAAATTTTTTATTATAACTTTTTAAATATTTTTTTAAATCTTATGGCCTTTCAGTGTTAAACTTCTTTTTTTTTTTTGTTATACATTTTTAAGATACGGTTTGGTCTAGTTTGTTTCAAACTTTTTTATTCAATAAAAGGAGAATTTAGACCAAACAAATTTTCAATAAGTTCTTAACAGAAAAAAAAAATTGCTTAACTTTTATGAATAAAATATATTGATAAAAGACTTTTAAAATAAAAAAAACAATAATTACCAAACATCTTTAACGTTTTTTTAAAAGTTTTTATTTTCACTTTAGCTTTCAGATAACTTCTAAGAGTTAGAAAAATCAAATCAGACAATATCTAAGTCATATTGTTGATAAAAGTTTACAAATAAAATTTGTATGCAGATTGTAAATAAAAAAAATTGTATGCGGAGATTTGACATTGAGTTGCATTAATTTCAATTTTAGTGACGTGTTGAATTTACATGCGCGAAAATACTAAGAAATAATGTGTGTGTATTTTTTTGACAAAAATAATGTGTGCAGTATATTTTAGTTTCTCTAGGCTTCACAATCACAAGGACAAGGATTACAACTATCCAATCATTTCCTCAAAATTAATATGGAGTATATTTTTCAAAGTGAAAGGAATTGAAAAGTCAAAATGAAATAATTGATTAATTTATGTGCAACTAGAAGTTTAATAAATTTTAAAATATCAGGTAATCGTTGATGAGGGTGGCATATTAATTTATTTATGGGATAATGGTAATGTGTAAAGTTGGAAATGAATCTATGAGAACTCGTCTCAGTCTGAGACTTGATAAGAAACTCAATTTATTAGAAAGTTCACGAACATCCCATTGGATTTAACTCAGTTGTTGGAATTACATAATTCAAAAGTTTTTTTTTTCAAAAGAAAGGTCATAATTTTTATATCGCTAAAATTTTAATTTTCTGTTTTATGTTAGTGTTTAATATCAATGATCAAAGTGATTACCAGATGGTAAAGTTAAAGTCTATTTTGTATTTTTGCTTAAGTTAGATACCAGTTTGACTGTGAGCTACAGAGTCAGAGAATAAGGTGAATAATTTCCCAAATAGGTAACATAAAGTATCGTAATATATAAATGTGGTGCAACATAAAAAGAAGTTGGATAATGTCCTTCATTTTCTTCTACATCTCTCTCATTCCTTTTAAATCTCTCTTAATTTCAATCTCTTTCTTCAATAAAAAGTTTAAAAATAATCATAAAAGAGAATGAAATTAAGAGAGAGAAATGAGAAATATGTAGAAGGAAGTGAAGGAGAATCAAAATCCTAAACGAAGGCTCTATTGTACACGCTGGACAATGTAATATTAAGTTTCTTGCTAAAAATTCATATTATTTGCTAAACTTTTCTCTAACCATTGAGTTTGTTGTTTCATAAATCATAACTCATTACCAAAAGTTAATGAGCATCTATTCTCTCCGTAGTATATTGCAAGGAAATCACCTAGAAAATCAAAAGCAACACACCATACCCCAAAACTCATCCTCCAACCCTTTAAATACACAACATTGAACCATAAATTCATCAACCACAAAATCTCATCATAAAAAAAAAATTCAAAAACCTAATCACCAATATGTGTTTCAGTTTTCGTTGCTTCATCTGCCTCTATTGTACAATCTACACGGTTATATTCTTCTTCGTGGCTTTCACAACCGTCCTTTGGATAGTAATCTCTCCATCAAGTGTGAAATTCCACGTAACCGATGCTACTCTCACCGAGTTCAACATTACGAATAACAATACCTTATATTACAATTTCAAAGTCAATGTCACCGCACGAAACCCAAACAATAACATCATAGTCAATTATCGACAAATTACTGCAATTGCTTGGTACAAAGATAACGATTTTGGTTATGTGAGTTTGACACCCTTTGATCAAGGACACAAAAATACCACATTTCTTGGGCCAATTGTATTCAATGGGAGCCGTGCAATCAAACTTGGACATCAACAACTTGACGAGTATTTTGAAGAGACACGTCTTGGAAATTATAATGATTTGGCTGTTGATTTTGATGTTCAAATTAAAGCTAAATTTGGACGCTTTAAAAGTGGTCGGTTTAGTCCACCAATTGTGCAATGTAGTCGTTTGAGAGTTCCTTTAGTTTCACCTTCCAATAGTACTCACTCATTATCATCATTTTCTTTTAGTGAAAGAAGATGTAGCAGCGGTTCTTTCTTTACGGATCGTAATGCAAATGCCGGAGCTTGATATCTATATAAAAATGTGAACTAGTAATTTTTTTTAATATCAATTACCTCAAATTCTACAATGTGTATGCGCATATAATATAACTTTTGCATAGAATAATTTTTTTTAGTGTTTGTCAAAAAAAAAAAAATAATGTATTACAATTGTTTTATAATTTGTTATCGTTTATAAGTTGCATGGATACAATGTTTTTCTATTTCAGAATAAAAACTATACAACTAAATACATATATGTATTACTCCCTCTGTCCCAAAATAAATGACATGTATGTGAAAGTTTATATTAACTAATTTATTAAAGTGAAGTATAACGGACTTTTATTAATATTGACCAATTTTTGTCTGAAAACATAGCTAGCTAACTATGCATTAAGTCATAAGAGTTAGAGAGATCAACACGTTAAACTTTGAACAACATTTAAGTAGAATTGGACACAAAATCTTAACAAAAAATCAAGATGTTAGAAATTTCATACATATAATGTCAATAATAAATTTTTCATCATCCACTATTTCATTTGATGTGAATTCGACTGTAGTTTCAGTCGGCATACATATATGCGGAGGTTTGACATTGAGTTGCATTAATTAATTTCAATTTTGGTGACTTCTAGATTTACACAAGCCGAAATAAGAAATGATAATGTGTTTGCTCAAATAGAAAATAAGTGGTAATCTTTAACCAAAAAAGAAAATAAGTGGTAATGTAGTTTAGTGTGCATTATTGTTTCTACATATATTGACGTGGAAAAAATGATCTTCTCAATTGTGAATATTATTAGAGAGAGACCACTTGAGATCTGCACCATTAAAACTCAATTTTTTTTAATTTTTTTTTGAACAAGTTTTTTTTTTTTTAATTTATTATTTTTCAATCTAAAGGCTTAGATTGATTTAACTGTATGATAGGAGAGAATCCACTCTTTTAACGCGGGTATACAAACTAGCCAATCACTTCTCTCAATTTCAAAGTAGTTTTCAAAGTAAGAGGAATGTTTGAATATGCATATTGCTTTTGAAAAGTCAAAAACGAAATAATTGATTAATTTTGTGCAACTAGCTAGTAGTTTAATATAGTACGTATATGTATTATATTTGCAATATTTAGGTTCTTTTAATAGGTTGTGAAATGCACAAAAATAACGAAATGGTTTCATCATATTCACAAGATAAGAGGAGTTAGAAGGATCCATTGACAACCAAACCAATGTTAAACCAAACATGATAACAAATATCTTCAATACAAAATTGTGACCAGGTCCGCGACCGCGAAAACGGCCGCGACAAAACACTTTTGGCATGTGCCGATACTGTTACCGTTATTACCGTTTTTTATATTAAAGAACAAATTATGATTAATTCACACCGCGACAACCGCATTTAATGTCGTAACACCTATACCGACCGAAATTGCGAAAACCTTTACGTAACCGAGACGCGACCACGACCGTTTTTTAAAACCTTGATTGTGACATAAAAATATTTGTAAATAAAAATAGACATCAATGACATTAATATCGTGAATGTATTTGAGGGACAAACTGATTTAACAACCTTAATATATTGATAATGTGAGAGTTTTGTTGATATATTCCTTTAAAAAAGTTTAGGTTTTTGAATTTTGGGCACATCAAAGTCATAACAATCAAAGACTCAGATAGGACTTACCATTACATATTATATCCACCAATAAAATATCAAGAATGGTATAACTTGGCTCCTTAATTATCAAATGATTTGAGTTGTTACTAATTCAATCTTTTAGATTGGGCATTTACTTCTATAAATGTAAATAGACTATATACTCTGTCAAGCTATTTCTTTATTGACGTTTAAACAAATAATTGTTGTTACAAGATAGTAAAGTGGAACTTACATGTTGATTGAGCTTTTCAAATGATTGAGAGAAAAGGTTGAGTTCAGTATATTTTGTGAAATCATTGGTGAACCTATTCTAATTGAAGTCTTAGGAGTTGGAGCGTTGGTTGAGCATGAACACTGAAGTGAAACTGATGGACCCATCTATCGGATTAAGCAAGAGAGTATAAATTTGTTAACTCCCTAACGATTTTGTCTTGACATACATGTTTCTTTAGGACAAGCAACAATTCAAGTTTGGGGTTATTATGACATTAAGTCGTATTATGTTTTTAGTAATAATTTTATAGTACATTAGTAAGTTTTTAGGCGTAATTACATAATAAAATAGAAGAATTTAGCAAAGTAAAGGCATCACACATCGCATCTCATTTGATGTAAAATACTACAAAAAGTGTGACTTGTGATTGAATGTCATCGCACATCTCATTTGATCTAAAAGTGTGACTCATAGATCTATAGATTTATACTAAAACTATTTTTGAGTTTGGGAAGAGTGTTGAGACAGATATAGATCCAATATTGATTACATATAAATCATGAAAATTGTTCATCAAAGAAAATAAATGGACCAGACAAACATTGAGCTTCAATATTAATTAGAAAATTTTTCCACATTAAAAAATTACAGATTACAAAATGTTCTTACTTGTCGACTTCTTATCTTTTGTGCCTGCTTCCACGTTTAAGTTCTTCCATTAGCAGATGTGCTACCGATTCATATCCCATTTCCCGAGCTACATTGCAGTCAAGCAAAGAAAACAAGTAAGAAAATTGTACAATTTGAAGAAAATAAGACCATGTAGTTTTTGAAGACACTACACTATCTCAAAGGCGTTCAGGTGATAAAAAAGAAGTCCATGCACACTGCCTCAAGCGCGAGGGGCTTGTGTGAGGCGCCCAGATGTTTAGAGAAAACACGAACAGTCTACCTCAAACGTGAGGCATCCAAACCATTGTTAAACTGACATAAGCAATATTTCTTTCTTTTCAAATGATAATTACATGAGTATACTACATAACACCTGATTTTTACTAGACTTTACAAATCATATCCCTAAGATTGCTCTTGACCATACGCTTTTTATCGTCTATTTAAACCAAACTTCATCAAAAAGACTAACCTTTGTGTATTGCAATCCCTGTTGGTGACATCTTTCGTTTCCTCAGGCATATTGAGCTACATATAAATTACGGTAAAACACATTCTATTTAATATATTATAAACAAGTTTATGCCTGCATATTTATTGTTTATAAACCAAAAAAAAAAAAGATTAAGTAGATGCTGAACTTTAATAGTTATACCTGTTACATATCCAGTAAGGGTTTATTCCTTTATCTTCTATACAATGTGGACACATCCATTCCTTGTTCTCTCTCACCTCCTCAATTTCTACATCAGAAACAGTGAACAGTTTCAAACTATCAATTTGAGTCATTTTCAGCAAGTATTTCTCTATTTTAGAATTCACAACTGTTATTAAAGCACAGTTTTTAATTTCCTGAAGAAACAAATTTTGGGGTACATGATGATATTACCGTCCTATTTTGAAAAAAATGAAAAATAACCTGTTTTTTATGACAGATTTGATCTCACTATGATGATATTCCTCTAATTGCAATTTTAATTTGTATACTTATTTCAGCATGACTACTTGTTATTCTTACCTTCACCGTACCGAACCTTAAGACAGGCTCGACAAAAGACACCATTGCTCGAGTGACATACTGAACAATCAGTCTTTCCTGTTAAGAATACACAGTGAATCTGTTAGAATATAAAAATAAAACCTGTGCAAAGAATGCAAAATAAGGCATCACTCAAATCTTACCTAGACAAGGTTCATCCACATCACAATTCCCACATCTTTTGCAATCTTCTTCCCCACACAATTTCTTTTGCCTGCATTTATGTTTTACACACACAATTATAAACTACCCTATATTCTTTCAATACATTATCTATGACTGATTTGATTTTTAAAAAAGTCAATTTCATTGCTTCTTAAATTGATCACTTTGTAAAAAAATGTATTCAATTCTTAGGAAATGAGACAATCACAGAGAGTCTATTACAAGCATTTCTTATAGACCTATATATTACAATGTTGTCAATCGCATATTGCAGAAAATAGTGCTTATGTTCAAAGTTCGTTACGAAGCAATGCTATATAGCCTCCATTTTGCAATAGTTTGTACCAAAATCAACCTAATTAAACAGGATTAAGAGCAAAATCAATGCTATATAACCTCTATCACCAAAATCAAACTAATTAAACATTTTATGAGCAAACGAAACTGGGTTGTTAAACAAATCTCATATTTTGAACATAGAAGTAAGAGGGTAAGAGAAATATAATATGGACCTGCAAAAATGGCAGCATATCCCCAAAACAGGATTATAAACACTGCCTCTACCCTTGCTATCGCAGCGCCGGCCAGAACTCTCCGCTGAAAGAAAATGCTCTACATCCTTCGGATTCAATTCGATGAGAGGTGCATTTGCAGGCCTCTTCTCTTCGTCCCATTTATTTGTAGTTACAATGCGTCTTTCCTTCTCTTCTTTTCCCTCCTCTGTAGTTAACTTCTCTGTCACAGCATTCGATAAACCATCAGAATTCACAGCAAAACACAATGCATTTTGCACCTCTAAATATGAACAATTGGCATCTAAATGTTCCTTCACTTACTCATACATCATATTAATCTCTAAAAGAATGAGAATAACATCCAAATAGTCCTTAAACCAATTAGGAAAAACACCATGCCATAACACATGTTTTAACGCTTTTCATTATCAAATTGATTTTTCAAAATGCAAACTTATCTGATTCATTCATATGAAAGACAAATTTCTACCCCTTTAACAAATTAATCAGTTGTAAAAGTCATTGAAGACTTTATTATCCTTACACCTTAATATTTCACAATGCATCTAATAATATGTTGTAGCATCAATTAGTAAATTCATTCGACACATATATAAATTTAAGTTTAAATATATTATTACACCGTTGAACGCAACGGCATGAGTTAAATCCCATTGAATCTTTTCTATATGAAGCCCGAGCAAAAAACATGGGCATCAACATGGAATTTTTTGGAATGTTAGGTAGAGTACCACTCGTACTTCTCTCAATTAGCGGGTATAGTACTAATTGTACTTTGTGTGTATATATATATATATATATATATATATATATATATATATATATATATATATATATATATATATATATATATATATATATATTACATTTGGCAGTTCAAAAAAAAAACTATGGTCAAAGTGTGAAGCAAAAATGCAGGTTTGGAATGACACTGTCGAGGCTGCTCACTTGTCAACAAATGAAGATGCTCAGTACTCTTTTGGTGTTGCTCTCAATACACAGCCGCAGAGCATAGGGGGCAAGGATGCTCAAGGTGAAAATTACTTAGAATACGATACAATGTTCTTCTGTTTTATACTTCCTCAGTGAATTTAGAAAACGATACAGTGTTCTTCTGTTTTATACTTCCTCAGTGATTCCAAACCTGCATTTCTGCTTCATAATTTGACCGTAGTATTTTATTTTTAACTGCCGAATGTAATATATATATATATATATATGGTACAAAGTGCAATTAGTACTATACCCGCTAATGGAGAGAAGTACGAGTGGTACTCTACCCAGCATTCCAAAAAATTCCACCCAAAAAGCTCTTTAGCCTAATATTTACCACTAGTGCGAAGCAAAAATGGCCTCCAAATGCTCTCTTTTTTCAAAATGCTCCCTTCTTATATGTTTCAAACTGCTCTCTTTTTTCTCATCTTCTAAATTCCACCCCAAATGGCCTCCAAATTGTCAAACAGCCTAGTAGCATAAAATTCCACTCTTAAAGTGGATAAGTGGAATGACCGGGGTTCAAACCCCGGCTCCGTGCATATATCCCAATATCCCTGCCAACTGAGCTAAGCTCACGGGTTCTATCTCTTTTAGTTATATTTAAGTGTGACTTCCACATATATTTAGTGTTTATTTTGTATTTTTTTGTGATTTTGTCGTCTTAATAAGGCCGTCTTAGTCCATGTCCATTGTATGTCATACTGAATTTCGCGGTCTAAAAAATATTAAAAACAAAATTAAATATAAATAATGTTTATTTTGGTTAATGCTACGGTGGACCACCTCGCAAGTGAAACAATAGAAAAATTGAAAATCATTTGATATGTTATTGAGACCCATTAAGATTAACGGTTTATGATTTTTTATTAAATACCGTTAATCTTGATATATTTCAATAACACATCAAATGATTTCTAATTTTTCTAAAAAATTGTATGTATAATCTATATGAAACAAACTTTCAATCTGGTCGATTTTGTAAAATTCGTATTCATTATAGGATTATTCATAAGTGGTCCACCATAAAGTCCATTTTAGAATTTGCTTTTCTACATTTTTTCAGAACATATTTTACTACATTTTGTAGAGTAACAAACTGAGACAAGAAAAATAGGGTGAAAAGTGAAAACCTTTTTTTGGCGTAACAACATCGTTGCTGAAACTAATTTTCAAACGGTGAGATCTTCGCGACGGAAGGTCATCGGAGGTAGCTGTGGCGGTGATAATAGTGCCGGCGACGACATCCTTGATTCGCTGAGATCGGCGCAGAGGAGTGAGACCGTAAACCGTTTTCACATTTGTACGTTGTTTTTTAGTTGGAGTAGATGCTTCTCGAAGCTTCGAAACTTTATTCAAAATCCCCAATGATTCTAACCTAGCCTTCATTCATCAACATCAACATCATAATATTAATATTAATTCATTAATCATAATGAAGAATCGTAAATTAATTAATTAATTGGTTACCTTGTTCTCTGAAATACGAGCGATTCTGAGAGCTTCGTAATCGGATTTTGATGTTTCTCTCATTTTCATCTTCGCCATTTCGCTCTGTTTTCTGCTTTCTTTTGTTTTCTTCTAAACAACAGAAAGAAACAACGCAAACACTGTAAAGAACGAATGAGTAACGGCTATATTTTAATCTAATTTTTTATTCATATTTTAATCTGATTCATGCTTTGTTTTAAACGGGCACGGAACTGTGTGATTCTCTATTTGTAAATATAAATAACTACTTTTTTTTACAACAATATAAATAACTACTTAATTTTTTTTTTATTGGACTTAGTTAATTTATAACTACTTAACCTTCTTTTCTGTTGTAGCTAGTTATTATGAAGATTTGTTTTTAACTATAAAAAAACTGAAAATTTATTTTATGTGAAAGTTGTGCTTAGTTATTAAGGAATAATAATGAAAAAGTCGTCCCAAAAATTTGTATCCTTTTATATATAGTAAAACTATGATTACTTATTTGTTTTTATAGTTTTTTTTAAGGGTAAAATAGGAATAATGAAGAAGTCATCCCAAAAATTTGTATCTTTTTTATATATAGTAATAGATAAGCTATTTTTTAGTCAAATGAGATTAGAAATTATAAGTTATAAATTTTTTCTAAAAAACATTTACCAAACGAGGCTTTTTTTATCATATGAGCATATAAGCTACTTCCTCCGTCCCAAATTTTTAGTCATTTTAGCTTTTTAGTTTTGTCCCGAAATTTTTATTCTTTTAGAAAATTAAGACACAATTAATGATATTTTATCATTTATATCCTTACAAAAATTAAAACAATTATTAAATGAATTTTCTCTTTTTTAATAAATTAAGGGTAAAAATGACTTAATTTATCATCTTTTTTATTTCTTAATTCACGTGCAAAACTCTAAAATGAACAAAATTTTGGAATAAGGAGAATATTAGATATAAATTATAAGCTTAAAATTTAGTTTACCAATCAGAGTCTAGTGTGGATTAATGGCCGGATATTCTAAGCAAACAAATTCTTGTGCAAATGATTTGACTAATATAGTTTTTTCCGAAAGTTTTTCTTTGATTTATTATTATCAATTTTGTTCTGCTCAGTTTTTTTTTTCAGGTGATCGTAGTGGAGTTTCTACTTCAACTTTGATCAATTTGTAGTATCATTTTTTTATGGCCTTTGGCCATCTTGTGATAAAATAAAAATTCAAAAGAACATATGGTTTGTAAAATGTAAAGTGAGAGAAGGTTGCTACCATCATCATCATCATTCTCTATATAACCCAAATTTATATTGAGAGTGTCAATTTAGTTTGTTGCTAAATTAAGTGAAATCAAGGGCAGAACACTTAGAATAAGATGCATTAGTTTTGAGGTCTCCTAGGGAATTAACTTTTTGTGCTCCCCATTCTTATCGTGCATCCATGCATTTCTATTTTTAACCCTCCTTATATCTTAGATAGTGAGCGTTATAAAAATACAAATTCTAAAAAGTTATAGTTTGCTATTTAAAGTAAAAACGTAGTTTGCACTTTAAATAGCGAACCATATGAAAATCTAATCAGTTTGTCACCCTCATATTGTTATGAATGAAACATTGTTCGCAATTTAAAATACAAAATCATTCATTGTAAAAAAAAAAATATACAAAACCATTCCTATACACCCCCTCCCTCCCTGCCATGCAAATATTTTAAATGAAATATCGTATGAGTGAGTGTGCGATTGCAAAATGAAAAAATTGAGGTTTCATTTTATAAAGTTCTAGGGTACGTGTGATTGGTCGATGTTATGTCATAACCGCTGTAGTAGCCAGTCAAAGTTTTTATAACAAGCTAGTTTTGTGTTAGTTAACTAGCAACCTTAAAACAAACAAATTCTAAAAAAGTACAATTCGCTACTTAAATTACAAATCCAGTTCGCACTTTAATTAACGAATCTTATAAAAATTTAATTGTTTTGTCCCCCTCACCTTTCATGAAGGGTGAGTGGAACAAAACACTTAAATTTTTATAAGATTCATTAATTAAAATGCGAATAGAATTTGCAACCCCAATAACGAGTGGGATGTTTTGAGAATTTTAAAAGGCACGTGAGAAGATATGGGGGCGTGAAAAGAAATTTCTATTAATGTAACACATATATTTTGGGCTTTTTACTACTTGACTCAATTGATTTTCAAAGTCCAGTTTTTAGGTGGCAAACTATTAATATGGGTTATGGTCTTTTCAAACTTCTAAACAAATTACATATATTGTTATTAAATTTAATTATTTTGAATAGATTATTAGCTTATGTATATAAATTTAAGGTATATAATTATACCGTTGTAATATCTGTTAATAGTATACTACTTAATAATATTTTAATACCTACTCCCCCCGTTCCTTTTTGTTTGTTGTTTGAGAAAAAATAGGTCAAATTAAGAAACTGTATTTTTGTACTTTATTTTCCTATTATACCCTCTTTTTTTTTGGTTATATTATACTCTAATTTTAATCCACAAAAAAATTTCTATTTTTTTGCACACACTTTCTCTTTCCAAAAAATTAAAGGATTTAATTTATATGCACTGACAGTGTAAAATAATTTTACACTGTCAACCAATAATAACCATGTATTCCGCCACATCACCCCACTTTACCCCACTATCTTTATATGACATGGAAGTTTAAATCATTCTTATTGGTTGCATGTGTAAAATAACTTGACACTGACAGTGCATAACAATTAAACTCAAAATTAAAACCACCAAAAAAGATTATATGAAGAAGTTTAGTAACAAAAGATACAATAAAAAAATTATATGAAGATGTTTGGTAAAAAAAATACAATAAAAAAAAATGTAGTCAATAAAAAAAATTAGGAAGAAGGGTATAATAGACAACATATAACCTCAAATTATCAAAACAACAAACAATTTGAAACAAATTTGTTTTTCTAAAACAACAAACAAAAAGGAACGGAGGGAGTATAAATTTTACAAATTCACCGTATTGAAAATTTATATTATATGAATTATTTGTCAATAAATTATTTAATATATTTTTTAGAGCTAGCACAATCAATGATTTTTAATAAAAATGCATATCAGCAACTTAAGGTTTTAAAAAACGGTCGCGGTCGCGTTTCGGTTACGTAAAGATTTTTGCGATTTTGGTCGGTACAGGTGTTACGATACTAATTGTGGTCGTCGCGGTGTGAATTTATCACAATTTGTTCTTGAATATAAAAAACAGTGATAACGGTAACGGTATTAGCACCTGCTAAAACTGTTTTGTTGCGGCTATTTTCGCGATCGCGGACCTTTATTTAAAACCTTGAACTTAGTTTTATATATTAAAAATTTGTTCCGGATGAGTTTTTTCATCAAACCGAAGTTGTTCCCATGAAGAAATAGTATTTTAAGATCAAAATAGTGTTCAAAACTCATATGTCATAGTATTAACCTTATATAGTTTGGTTATCGGTTTGAAGTATGAGTACTTTTAAAATAATGATGTGCTCATTTTGGATACTTATCATGACGGATTCATATATTGTATTTGTTGGATGCTTATCGATCTATATATCTATTTTATTTTAGTTGATTTGGAATAGTGGATACGACGAAAATATACATACAGTTAAAAAATAGCTTATATTAGTTAAAAATAGCTTATAAAATGTGTTTGGTAAAAAAATTAGCTTATAGCTTATTTTGGTATGCTATTTTAAAAGTAGCGTTTGAGTTTATATATTTTTTTTTACTGTTTTTTCCATTTTTAACTTTTAACTTAATTTTTTTGGTTTTTATAAAATAAAAAACTACTCACTAAAGAGAATATAATTACCCACTAAACATATACTGTATATGTTTTTATATTATTTTATATTTATCAACTATTTTAAAATTTAATTTTACCAATTATTTTAATTTTAATCAGTTAACTTTTCAATTATTAGATATAAATTAATTTTTCAGATATAAGCTAACTTATACCTTAATTTTACTAAACACTCCATAGTAATTTTGTTTTGAAAGTTTTGCATTTTATTTTTTTTAAAGTTAAAACATGTTTTGTTCAAGACATGATATAACCCTGTTTTTTTTTTAGAGAAAACCAATATCATTAATCTTTAAGTATTAGCTATATGATGCACCATGACCCATGCATGATATAACTTGCCATATTTGACAAAGTAAAAAGCAAATGATTGTGTTACATTTTTCTTCGTCCATTCTCATACACAAATTATACATATGTCGGGACAAACTAATTGACCATGTCCAAGTAAGTATATCTCAAGTCTCCTCCCACGTATTTAACCCGGCACTTGATAGTTGATAAACTTCCAAATCATAAATCTCATCATTATCCGTTGACTGTTACTAGTCGTCTCAAAACAAAACAAATATTTGAAGTGTTCTTCTAGATTCTACATTTCTTTTTTACCGTAGTTCTAAATACATCGTATTGAACTAAATCTTTATTTTGAGTCGTACGATGTTTATTGATTCTATTTCTCCAATTTTGTGCTAGTAATTTCGACCATGTGCTCCAAAACTTATTGCTATTGATTCTATCATCGATACATTGCAAGATTTAATACGACATGGGCTTAAATCAATTTGAATTAGATAATAGTGACAACAATTATTTTATTGACACGGATATATGAAAAATATACCATGAAAAAAATATATATGGATAACATCATGAAAAATGGAGACAAATTTTTGAAATTTAGGACAATTCTTATAACGCCCCAACTAAAATATCTAGAATATTTAGTCAAGACATGATAAATGGATCTGAGTACAATTAAATTACTGAATAATCAATAAAGTTACAACTTGAACGAATACAAAGTTTAAATCTGATACGATAAATTACTAAAGTAAAGCGGAAAGATACAAGAATTTCTGAGTAAACAAGATAATTAATAACAAGGAGAAGAATAAATCTTCTAGGCTGACATCTCAAGCTCAGCTCCGACTGTCAGTCTCCTTCCCGGTCCTTGCTCCGGATAACCTGTTTACCTAAAAAAAATTGATTTGGAGTGGGGTGAGACTACTAAGCCTCAGTGAGTCCTACTACCCTCCTAATGGCGACTACGCCGGGGGAACCTAGATAGTGTAATAATCTAAGTTCAATCTGTTTTACAATTAAGAGTAATATTAATAACAATGAATAAAGGTGTAACACATTTATCAATCTTGTCAATTACTCTTCAAAGACACGCCGAGGCAAGCCGGTCTCGGGTGCCTGACTCTGCGTACTACTGAAACAGAGGCTCGGATTCCGACGTCGGCTCACATAATAAAATGATTAGAATTCAGAGGAATTCTTTAATCACGGCATAAAGCTGCCATTTAATTTAATGAGTATAAACAGTTCTAACCAATATGTCCCGCCCAGGGTATCCTAAACATGTTACTGATAAATTTAACTATACATGTTAATCTCTGACTATATAATCTATTTTACACTATTAAATATGTTCATAAGATCCCAGTTGCATTTGGACATAAAACGAGTGTTTGATATTTTAAAAAGGTAAATTATGCAGGTTCTGTCCCTGCTAAACTCGCTACGGCGAGCTCCTACTCGCTACGGCGAGCTTATGCGCTAACAGACATGTAACACTCGCCCTGGCGAGTCAGGAACTCACCTGGCGAGCTATACAGACATCAACACTCGCTGTGGCGCATAGTTACTCGCTGCGGCGAGTTTGACAGTTCAGAATCCTGTTTCTGCTAAAATGTGGTTTTTCTTAAAATACACCTACAGCCACCTTGCAACTGGTTTGAACATGTTTTATAACATAAATTAGATTATACAGGAGCAAGAATTAGGATTTATTCTTGCTCTATCATTAATTCGATTCCTAAAACCTATGTTTGCATGCATAAACATATTTTGGGGAAACTAGACTTCTAAAGTAATAACTAAGGTAAGATCCTAAAGAACCCACCTGGTAATTGAAGTTTTACACTGACTAAGACTCAGCAGCAGCTACAAATCCCTAACTCCAGAACTGACTTGAACTCCACTTGGTGTTCTTGAACAATTAATGAAAAAGAATGAATTTGATGAGTGTTTGAGACTTTACCAAGGTTAAGGGAATTTGAACAACCCACACCAACACTGAGACGAGCAAGAGAAGGTCAGAATCGACTTACCAAGTGTTATGAAAGAGACTACAGGGAAAAAGAAGTACATGCAGCAGCAGATGCAAATTCTGCAACACTCGCTGCAGCGAGCAATGTACTCGCTCAGCGAGTTCTTCGAATTGATATGGAACTGCTCTGATGGTTGTTGCTGTAACCCAAATCTCCATTTCTTGCTTCTTAAAGGTCATACCAGTCACCCACGAAGGTTTTTCTTACACATGCAACACAATCAAGAGCAGATTGAGAAATGGGTTTTTGGTTGGGATCTTAGAAAAGGGAAGAGATAGGAACATAAACCATACCTTACACAAGAATTTGGGGTAGAGTATACCTAGCAATTCCTCTGAAGGCACATGCAGTAACTTAGAGTGGAGCAATTGAGATGAAAATGGAGGTTTGTGATTTGAAGGAGCATATGGCGTGAGAAACTAAAAGGGAAGGATGGATTTAGACTTAGAACTAATTGGTATCTAGTTCCAATTGTGACAAAGTGCTGATTGTAGGTTCATTTTGGGTGAAGGAGCTTGTAACCAAAGATTATGTGTTAATGTTGTTGTGGTTTACGGCCAAGAGAAAAAGAGGGCAAGAGAAAATGTTTTTGTTTTACTGATTCCTCCCATATGAGAATAAAAAAATGAATGCTTTGGTCATAAGATTGTTTATATAGGGATTTCCAAGGTGGTGGGGGCTTAAGAAGTAATAGTAGGAGGCTTGGGAGAGTATAGAGTTAGTGGAGGGAAAAGAGATTTTCAACCTAAGTCTTGGTAAAGCTAGTGTGCTAATACAATTTGGTTTCTTAGGTTCCAATTAAGTTCCAAAATACTCCTTTAATTAATATTCTTCTATTAATTAAAAATTGGAATGTTACAATCTACCCTCCTTAAAGAAATTTCGTCCTCGAAATTCAAACTTCTCTATTCCACATTAGGGTAGGTTGTTTATGTCTGCATCCAGTTCTACACTTTGTCTATTCTCTAATCAAAGGCATTCAATCCCTTGGAATAAAACTTTCCTTTCTTAAGGTTACTGGCTAAAGGTTATCCTCACATTCTCAAAAGTTGCAGTGCTGCGCACTCTGATTCAACTTTTTACTGTCACCTAATGACAGGGTCGCCATCATCTTAGTCTATAATTCCTTGGACACCTTTACTATGATCAGTCTTTTTCCGTTACCACTGGTATATAACTCCGACTTCAACGGACTTGGATGTCGGTAACTGGCCTGGTTGGGTACAAACTAAAACCTGGGGTACATGCTCGAGTGTTATTACAACAGATTCTAATTCTTCCATTCCAGGATCGTTCCCTTTCCGAACACTACCATGCATGACACGTCAAATATACACTTGTGCCACGTGTTGTCCAAATACTCCAGAATCGATCGAAATATAAAACGAGTGATAAATCGTCGAGACACTACTGATTCCTCTGCCAATGAATTGATCTCATGTGCAGACGAACCCATAGTAATCCGATAAAATCTCACCTACAATTTTAATCTATTCTGGTATAGCACGGTGATCGCAGTTGCACATCCAACATGCGGACGCATTTTAGGTTCAGATTATCCCTCAAGGTCAAGGTCCCTCTTGTTGAATTTCTTTTATTGGTAACTAATACGTGAAACTGGGATGAGAAAATCAGATCCTCGATTTGGCTGATTGCACATTTAAAGTGTAAACTTGTAATGCTGAGGCTGAATAGAAAGATTTAGCTTAGAGCGGTTGACTGAATTATCTTAATAGATCACTGAGGATAGGAAAAGGGTTTCTAAATGAGATTGGTATACTACTTCAAACGAGTAAGTAACTCTTACACTTATGCTAATTACTGGTAATTAGACTTGGAATTGAAATGTTCCGGATTAAGCGTTCGGGCCTCGATACAAAACCTCACGAGATTACCAGGAATGAATCTAAAAGGTTGAAACGTTCGACCAGAGGTACTTAACGTTAAGACACTGATCTACATGATTGCAGGAAACAGAACTGAAAGGTTTGAATCTTAACACTGACTTCACTAATAAATCTTAGTTCCACTCGTTGGCTAGATTCGAACTTAATTCTGGATGTGGCTAATAAGGCTCTAAAAGGAGAGTTAACTAATTCTGGGTGGAGTAATAATTTCCAAAGTTTCAGGGCACGAATATTTAACGATTTACTGATACTGAATTAAGTCATTGTATCAGGGCAGTTAAGGATGTTGATTAACAACTTAACTGACGAGCGAGAAGTTGCACTGAACATATCTGCGGCTTCTCAAGAGTGGCTGACTTCCACGAACCTGTTGGAGTTACTAACTACATAACTGAATTACTGAAGACAAAGAATATGGTTACTTATGAGCGACGTTCTACACCATCTGTGTGACTGACTGACGCCAAATAATTTAGAAAGTTGCATCACAACTAAATTTGTGTATGGTACTTGACTGACAAATATTTAAAGCACGAAATAAATTAATCATCTGAGGCATAATCAGACAAGTTAGAGAGTATACACGTCCGTGGTGTTCCAAGACTTATGAACGTAGAATTGAACATTGCTCGATCCAACGAGTTGGTTGAAAGAGGATCCAGAATGAATGGAAGGTAATTGAAGGTTGGTCTCTTATCGTGTCCAAGCTGATGTTCAATAATTCCATTCTTCCGACAGAGCTCTCAGGTTAGGACAACTATGTTTTCACTCTCGTTTCTAGCTGACAAGTCCTCACCGGTAGATCTAACTGTTTCTAATAATCTCTTGGTTGAAGGGTCTGAATATGTAGGAAGGGATGACAGCTGGCTGAAGCTAAGGTTGTACTTTAATTAATTGTCTCAGGTTAACTCATATATGCCTAGAGAATCAGTCTAGGTGATTGGTGTCACTAATAGGATCCCTTATTTGTTATTCTTATCAGGTCGTGCCATCTACTGTTTGGTACTAAAGCAGTGATAAAATGTGGCTGGTTAAGTCTAATCTTTGAACTGGTTAGCTAGTTGATTTGAATTAACCTAAGGATAATTGATGGTCAATTCTCAAGTGCACGGTCAACTGATCCTACTATCTTCCTAGCTAAGTGGTCATATGTATGAGTTTTGGTTGGTTAATTGTGCCCAAGTTAGTTCTTGACTATTGTTCCACTTAAGACTTATTCTATAATGGTTTGGTGCACTTACTGATATAAGGTGGTATGCTGATCCTATTTATTGTCATCCAAAGATAGTATTAAAAACTTATCTCAATAGGCTTGCGGTAAGAGAATGCTAAACCTATGAGTTCTGGTCCAACTATCCTTATAGAGTTAGGTAATTGACTAGCAATTGATGAGTTGGCAACTTATAGTAACTAAATGACGGTACTTAGTATGTCTGTCTAAAGGTCGGTTATCATATCAATTGGATTTCTAAACGGTATATGTAATGTCGTTGAATTTCTGGGATAAGGCATGAATATCGAGTACTAAGTACGAGGCTGACTAGGTGTTATTACTGGTTTAGTTATCAAACTACTCCGTGGTGATGCCTCTCGAAACAATTGGTGTTGTAAGAAAGAAAGTCTTAAAGATTACACTAATTAAAACTTAAGCCCTAGTAGTACGACAGAACTATTGCTACGGATTGGAAGGTCGAAGTAGTTGAATTAAGGTATACTAGTGGTTAGTCTAACAAGATGACTGGAAGGGATATCGGAATGTGCTTATGTCCTAATTTGGTCTCTCAAATCTAAATAGTTCATTTGGAACTTCTATTGCCAAGGTATCTATTTGGTTTACTACACTGGGTTGCTAATTTATGAACATAAAGGTGATTGAACTGAAGACGTTTTCTCGAGTACGGTACAGTTAATAAAGGATCCTAATCACTAGACTAGTTAAAACTGAATTTCTAGTGGTTGAGTTTAAATACGGGTTCCTATTTGGAGGAATGTACTCGTTCCATTGAGAACATTAAGGTTTGATATCCTTGGGTTAATCTATGTAGTTGTCGTTAGAACATAATGAAACACGGTTGAGGTCTTACTAAGTTTTCTCTCATAGGTGAATTTCGCGGTTGCAATGATTAACTAAGCATTCAGGAAAGAGTTTTGGTTTTACTACTACCATTACTGGGTGTTGCTCGGTCAATAAACTTAGTTGAATTTAGGCTCTCGGTAGGTAAGGTCACTTATAGGTTTTAGGAAGTTTAGCTGACACTCAGTGTCAGTGGAATACTGTTATGCACCACGCATTTCAGTATAAGGGTACACTTGCATTCCTTCAATCTACAACTCTACTCCTGACTAGTTACGTCACCAGATTAACGCATCCATCAACTGCGCTTACTCCTTCTGAGTTTATTAACTGCCTCTTACATCCTCCAGTTTTACTTCTCATTCTTGTGGCACCATCTGCCACTGCTTCCATATTCAGTTATAAGATTTTCCCTTCAACGACTGCCCCTCGATTGCATCTTCACTACGATCTTAACGCTGGAATTCCAGAGTCCACTTCAGTTCTAAACCATAATACCCTGCCTACCATACACAATACTGAGCTGATCAGACTCAGCACGTGATGGTTTCAGCGTAAACAGTCCAGATCCAAAGGGTCTATATTACTTAGGAATGATTGGAATGACTCATGGCAAGGTCCGATACTGGATCGACCTGCTCTGATACCAATTATAACGCCCCAACTAAAATATCTAGAATATTTAGTCAAGACATGATAAATGGATCTGAGTACAATTAAATTACTGAATAATCAATAAAGTTACAACTTGAACAAATACAAAGTTTAAATCCGATACGATAAATTACTAAAGTAAAGCGGAAAGATACAAGAATTTCTGAGTAAACAAGATAACTAATAACAAGGAGAAGAATAAATCTTCTAGGCTGACATCCCAAGCTCAGCTCCGACTGTCAGTCTCCTTCCCGGTCCTTGCTCCGGATAACCTGTTTACCTAAAAAAAATTGATTTGGAGTGGGGTGAGACTACTAAGCCTCAGTGAGTCCTACTACCCTCCTAATGGCGACTACGCCGGGGGAACCTAGATAGTGTAATAATCTAAGTTCAATCTGTTTTACAATTAAGAGTAATATTAATAACAATGAATAAAGGTGTAACACATTTATCAATCTTGTCAATTACTCTTCAAAGACACGCCGAGGCAAGCCGGTCTCGGGTGCCTGACTCTGCGTACTACCGAAACAGAGGCTCGGATTCCGACGTCGGCTCACATAATAAAATGATTAGAATTCAGAGGAATTCTTTAATCACGGCATAAAGCTGCCATTTAATTTAATGAGTATAAACAGTTCTAACCAATATGTCCCGCCCAGGGTATCCTAAACATGTTACTGATAAATTTAACTATACATGTTAATCTCTGACTATATAATCTATTTTACACTATTAAATATGTTCATAAGATCCCAGTTGCATTTGGACATAAAACGAGTGTTTGATATTTTAAAAAGGTAAACTATGCAGGTTCTGTCCCTGCTAAACTCGCTACGGCGAGCTCCTACTCGCTACGGCGAGCTTATGCGCTAACAGACCTGTAACACTCGCCCTGGCGAGTCAGGAACTCACCTGGCGAGCTATACAAACATCAACACTCGCTGTGGCGCATAGTTACTCGCTGTGGCGCATAGTTACTCGCTGCGGCGAGTTTGACAGTTCAGAATCCTGTTTCTGCTAAAATGTGGTTTTTCTTAAAATACACCTACAGCCACCTTGCAACTGGTTTGAACATGTTTTATAACATAAATTAGATTATACAGGAGCAAAAATTAGGATTTATTCTTGCTCTATCATTAATTTGATTCCTAAAACCTATGTTTGCATGCATAAACATATTTTGGGGAAACTAGACTTCTAAAGTAATAACTAAGGTAAGATCCTAAAGAACCCACCTGGTAATTGAAGTTTTACACTGACTAAGACTCAGCAGCAGCTACAAATCCCTAACTCCAGAACTGACTTGAACTCCACTTGGTGTTCTTGAACAATTAATGAAAAAGAATGAATTTGATGAGTGTTTGAGACTTTACCAAGGTTAAGGGAATTTGAACAACCCACACCAACACTGAGACGAGCAAGAGAAGGTCAGAATCGACTTACCAAGTGTTATGAAAGAGACTACAGGGAAAAAGAAGTACATGCAGCAGCAGATGCAAATTCTGCAACACTCGCTGCAGCGAGCAATGTACTCGCTCAGCGAGTTCTTCGAATTGATATGGAACTGCTCTGATGGTTGTTGCTGTAACCCAAATCTCCATTTCTTGCTTCTTAAAGGTCATACCAGTCACCCACGAAGGTTTTTCTTACACATGCAACACAATCAAGAGCAGATTGAGAAATGGGTTTTTGGTTGGGATCTTAGAAAAGGGAAGAGATAGGAACATAAACCATACCTTACACAAGAATTTGGGGTAGAGTATACCTAGCAATTCCTCTGAAGGCACATGCAGTAACTTAGAGTGGAGCAATTGAGATGAAAATGGAGGTTTGTGATTTGAAGGAGCATATGGCGTGAGAAACTAAAAGGGAAGGATGGATTTAGACTTAGAACTAATTGGTATCTAGTTCCAATTGTGACAAAGTGCTGATTGTAGGTTCATTTTGGGTGAAGGAGCTTGTAACCAAAGATTATGTGTTAATGTTGTTGTGGTTTACGGCCAAGAGAAAAAGAGGGCAAGAGAAAATGTTTTTGTTTTACTGATTCCTCCCATATGAGAATAAAAAAATGAATGCTTTGGTCATAAGATTGTTTATATAGGGATTTCCAAGGTGGTGGGGGCTTAAGAAGTAATAGTAGGAGGCTTGGGAGAGTATAGAGTTAGTGGAGGGAAAAGAGATTTTCAACCTAAGTCTTGGTAAAGCTAGTGTGCTAATACAATTTGGTTTCTTAGGTTCCAATTAAGTTCCAAAATACTCCTTTAATTAATATTCTTCTATTAATTAAAAATTGGAATGTTACAATTCTTGAGAAATTTTGGCTAAAAATAAATATCTTGACAGCGAAACAAAAATGAATTTAACTTTTGGACATGTGTCGTTTGCTCTGTTCTTCTTTTTCGAAAAAATATTGGATTCCTATTCTTTATTATAGGGGGTAATAGATGCGGGTCTGTTTGATTTGATGGAAAAAAAGTGGAAGAATTTTTTTTACAGAAATCATTGAATAAATTTGAACTAGAGTCAAACCAAACAAACCAATATAGTGCGCAAATACTAATTTTTCTTTTGACATAATAGTAGTAGTACTTATTTTAAAATTATTTTGATTGTGTGATTTTGGCTTTCACTTTTATAAATAGTTATTGTATATTTATCAAACTCTTATTAACTCTAAGCTTATAAATTATGATTTGATGTACTCAAAAAATTATCATATACTCCTTCCAGTTCTTAATATAAAAGAAATATTTCTTTTTAGATTCATTGAGTTTCTTTGATCGATATTATAAACTAAATATAGTAAAAACTCAATATATCTAAAAAGCAAACTTTCTCTTATATTAAAGATCGGAGGTAGTATAGCATTTATGCGGTCACCACATTAGTATAGATTTTATGCAGATTTTGATTCTTAAAAAACAATACAAATACAAAAACTTGGATCTAAATCGTCGAACTCCAATATCATTGTCTGACAAACATTTTTATATTTGCTACTCCCATCAGTTTTATATTACCCAGTAACAACAAATTAGTTTAATATCTCATATTAACTTATTTCAGAATAACCATGCAATTTTACAATCACACTCTATCAAAAGACCCGCGATATTACTCTTGTTATGTAGGAGGGGCAAATATCATCTATGTTACTCATATCCCTCGATATAATTCATGGAGTACCCATCAGTCGACTTTATAGTCATCTTATTATGGACAATATTTGAACAACAACAAAGCACTCGACTTCATATCTAGGGTTCATAATTGTTTTATATTGAAGGATGTTATATATCACCATCACTAATTAAGAATAACTTATGATATTTACATAGCACATAATGTAGTATTCTCATGACTGATTAATCTAACATAAATATTAATATTTATGTAAGAACTGGATATCTCATATTTATGACCCACAAGATATAATCGTCGAATTACGTACTCCTATATATAATAATTTTTATGCACTACTATCATGTCACTTCACAATAAAACTTGAATACAAATACTTTAAGAATAATATCTTTATATTTAATAAAATCTCACGATTAAATCACACTTAATGTTTCATTAAACATGCTAAATATTCTATAAAGTCTTTATTACTAAAAATTTCTCTACTAATTATCTATTAAAAGTTACTCTGACATATATCAATATCTTTATCGACTGAAATATATTTACCAACAAATATTCTAAAGTTAATTCAAAAATTGTAAACTCTCTTGTTCACCACACCTATGATATACTATGAGGACCATATATACCACCATAATTGATGTTTTTCCACATCATTAGATATGGACGTAGAAAACATTATTGATGATTTATAATAAAGAAATGATAAAAGCAACACCATTGGCTTGAAAACCCGGGCGATCCACAGAGATAGGGATACATACATATGGGAATTGAGACATCACCATCAACTTTTTTGTTTAACCAATAAGAATCATTTATTAATATTACCTTATCAATTATTATCATCTTAAGTGGTTGACCCATTCGCTGGCTCTGTTTCTAGTTTTTTTTTATATTACATTGTCTAAACAACAGTAAATTTAAATGTATGAATTTTCATCTTATTATATTTAAATGAAACACATGTTTGAGTTATAAAATAGATATATTATTAAAAAAATTTGAAGAATTTTAATTCAATTAGAAGTATATTAATTAATAAATTAATTGCCAAAATTGAAATAGAATTTCAACGCATTGAATCATAATTTTTGTTTTTTTCTTTCACCACTAGCTTAATTTGGTTGAAAGGATCAGTTCTGGCTTCAAGTGATTTCAGCCCCCTCTCGATCGCAATTGTGGAAAATTTCAATACATGCAAATTATCACTGAACCAACTAAAAATATACATAAATTTATATATGGAAAATGTTAACGAGTGCCTCCGGGGCACTCTTTAAGCACTTTAAATAGTAAATTTTAGTAAACTTTTTGTGGAAATGTGTAAAGTCAACGCATTGAAAATTAGAATAATTTACTTTTTGAATAAATAGTTTCTTTAAATAGAAAGCTTAAAGAGTACCCCGGAGGACTCATAGTCGGACCCTTTTTATATATACAATAGAATTTAAGGTAAAGCTTTAGAGTTTCCTCAAGAGTCAAGCAATTTAAGGTGGAGCTTTAGGCCTAGAAAACATATAGGGAAAATATATTTTAAGCTAATCAACGACCTTAAATATTGTTCTTTGGATTAAATATGTTTTTTTCTTTGTATAAAATTTTAAAGTTTTATTTTTTGTTTTAAAAGAAATTTTATTTTTTATGTTATAAAAAAAATCATATTTTTTAATCCTTACAAAAGTTATCCTACAAATAGTTTTAATCTTTATTGTCATGCTTAAACATATTGTTAAATATTTTTTATAGAATAATATGAATATTATAAAAAATTTCTCCACATTTTAAATCTTTTTAATACTTCCTTGTCTTTTTTTTTTTTATTTCACGGGCACAATCTACTAATATTCCCTTGCATATAGAATTCGGTTAAAAATTATTTCAAAATAGGCATGTAATTTATTTCTTCATAAAAAAATAAAAAATATGGTAATTTTTTTGTGATGAAAAAGGGGCAAGAGCCCAAAAATAAAAATATCGTAATTTTTAATCTGCTTGAAAATCAGCCACGGTTTTATAATTTTTGCACTTTACTCAAAGGGAGGTTTCTGTCTATTGCAATCATATTTTAAAAATTCTATTGATTTTTTTTTCCTTTAAAATAGAAATGTCTTTTTCTCACTTTAAAGTTTAAACCAAGAATAAACAACTAATTATAATTATGTGTGTGAAAGTTAAATTATTTGATTGAACCATTTTTTAAAATGATTTGATTTGAAGGCATGCGCGCCCCTTGTTTAATTGATTGTAAATTGTAATCTGTTTTTAGCTAAACTAAGCATACGACATAAGTTATGGATGCATAAGTCATGTTTATGCACCGTACATAAATACCCAAAATTGCTTAGCGCACCCCCCAAATTTCTAGTGAACCCCCCAGATTGTTTAGCGCACCCCCCAAATTTTTAGGGGGTGTGTTAGAAATTTGGGGGGTGCGTTAGAAATTTGGGGGGTGCGTTAAGTAATCTGGGTGGTGCATTAAGTAATCTGGAGGGTGCAGTAAGCAATTTTCATTATTTATGTATGGTGCATAAGGAAAAAGCTTATGCACCATAACCACTCCCCTAAGCATACTATAGAGGAAGAAGTATTTCACTTATTTGATAGTTACTATATTTTATAAAATATTTAGTCATATTGTGTATGTGTTTAAAGGTTGGTGGTTGATATTTTCTCATTTTTTTATTTTTCTGCTTTCGTACCGGTTTCCGATCCACCAAAGGTGAGTGACTAATCTAACTCGTGCGTAGAGACATGCGCACATGTCAAACTTTATTCCTCCTAAAATTGAGTCATTTTCTAGACATAAGTAAATAAAAATAATCCATCGTAAATACCATTTGAGATTTGACTCTACTATAACCTTGAGCATGAGTCTCATATTACCTTTCATAACTAAAATATTAGTAGTTTGTCTCTTATTTATCATATTAGAGTGTCACTATGTATTTGTTTTATATTAGATTTAAATATATTTTTAGTTCTTATAGGATAATATATTTGTAAAGATTAAAAGAATTATCATTACATTTATTTTTTAAGCAATGTGAGACTTCAAACTTCACGTTACACAACAATCTCCTCTTCAAATGTGAGATCATTCAATACATTATGTTGCCCCTCAAGTAGAAACTCTTTTTTATCCACATATATTACCATTTACCATTGTTATTGTGGCCTCAACGAAACACATTGTCTAACCATTTTTTGACACCATGAGTCGGTCTAATCCTTTGTCAAATCATCAACTCATATCACTATTAGCCTATTAGGTCATGAGAGCGTGGGGAATCATCGACATTAGGCCAAGAATAACCCTATAAGTGTATATTGGACACCATATTCTTACTCGAAATCTTAATACATAAATCTTAATAGAAAGTACAAATTTTCCGTTTACTATAAAAAAAAAAAAAAGCTATTTTCCATTTGTTTACTATAAAAAAATATCATTTTTTCATAAATAGGAAGTTCTTACACTTAAATTTTCAGTTTTTAAAAAAAATAAATTCCTAAAACACTATTAGAAATAGCTTTTCATTTAAGGGTTAAAAATAATTTTTTTAACAAAATAAATTTTAAAAAATTCTATAAAAAACACTATCAAAATTATAAAATATATTTTTTTTTTAAAAATATATTTTTTTTCTTAAAAAAATCTAAAACAATCGCACCCTATATCTTCTCAAAACTATCATTTTCTTTTGTGTGAACAGTACGACTCACCTAACATGGCCGCATATTGATAGTTTGATAGCATCAAAATTGTGCACAATAAGCGGCTCATGCTATTTCTTTTCCCTTTTTCCAGGTGCAAAGTGGCTTTTGTATACTTTATTTAGTAGTTAAAAAAAATGTTTCAATAGAATAAGTTCATGATTGTTTAAAAAGAAAACTATTATCATTGACCTTGTCATTTCTTCACTTTGGAAAAGTACCGGATACACTTATGTTTGTGAAAATTAAAAATATCAAAAAATTTCATACAATGTTGTTGGAGTTGTTCATAGAAAGTATATGAATCACATTTTTATATGTTAGTATTTGTGAAAAATTATATGAGAATGCTGTAATTGTTTATTCATCAGCTCAAGGCTGGCTTTATAATAAAAGTACAACTAGCTATCTCCTTGATTTATTGAGGAAATAGTTACAAGGAGAAATAAAAGGAAATAATGATATTTTTAGAATCTCATAGAAATAACAAATTAAGAAACTAAATATATTCCAACACTTGAATGATCATCGATAAAGGTGATAAACCATTTTTTAAGAGAAAGTGTACTTGTACGGTTAGGGCCCCAAACATCACTGTGAATAACAGAAAAAAGTTTTGATGGTTTGTAAGGTTGTATTGCAAAGTGGGAACGATGATGTTTTGCAAATTCACATGCTTCACATTTAAACAAAGAAATATCCTTATTACGAAATAACTTTGGAAACAAGTGTTTTAAATAGGGAAAACTAGGATGACCTAATCGTAAATGCCATAACATGATATTGTCATCATTATTATTCATAACAGAAAAAGACTCAAAGCAGGAACTTATTGTTTCAGAAGGTAGCTGTGATGCAGATCCAATGTCAAAGTAGTAGAGTCCTCCACTCTCCTCAGCGCTGCCAATCATCTTTCCCGAGTTCAAATCCTGAAAGACACAATGAGAACGGAAAAAATTAGTTTGACAATTTATATCTTGGGCTAATTTACTAACAGACATTAGACTACAAGACAAGTTTGGAACATGAAGGACATTTTTAAGAGTTAACATTGGAGACAACACAACTGACCCTTTGCCGGCAATGGCTGAAAAAGAGCCATCTGCGACTTTTATTTTTTGATTACCTGCACATGGACTATATGAAGAGAACAAAGTGGATTCACTTGTCATGTGATCGGAGGCACCGGAATCTACTATCCAAGTATGATTAGGACTGACACTAAGAAACACAGTTACCTTTTGTTGCTATAGAGCAAGAAGGAGTTTGAAAGTTGAGAACCTTAGAAGGCATTCTGTTAATTAAATATGCAGCAGTTAAAACCGCTTCACCCCACAAATAGTTTGGTACTTTACTTGAGAAAAATTATATGAGAATGTTGTAATTGTTTATTCATCAGCTCAAGGCTGGCTTTATAATAAAAGTACAACTAGCTATCTCCTTGATTTATGGAGGAAATAGTTACAAGGAGAAATAAAAGGAAATAATGATATTTTTAGAATCTCATAGAAATAACAAATTAGGAAATTAAATATATTCCAATAGTATTTTATTCATTTATAATTGGTGTAAAATTAATCCACTAGAATCAATAATCATTCTCTCAAGTATGAGTCATTTGCAACTTATATTTGATCCAAACACCAAAAACCTCACTCTTGCTCCTTCTCCAAACCAAATCGGACTTCTATACCACTTGTTAAGAAATTTGGAGAAATGTCGGGTGCAATAACCTTAAAACGTCGTTCTTAAGGACTCACCAACAGATGTAATCATTATTACAGGATAGACTTTCAACTCGGATGAATTTTTGGCATAGAGATATTCTAACAAGCAGTCACCAAACTTGTTGTGTACTTTGTTTCTATCATTTCGAATCGCATAATCATTTGTTCTTCTCTTTCCGCATTGTTAAAACTGTATGGAACGCAATTTTATCTTGGTTGAATTGGTTCCCAGAATCTTGAGAGGATTATGAGGTTAGAAACTTTTTTGCTATCAACAACATTTTCAAAGGCTTTAAATACCGCAAGTTCTCTCACGTGTTTTGGTTATCGACTTGCTGGATTGTATGGCTTGAAAGGAACAATATTCTCTCAATAATTCATGATTAATCATATGTGGTAGTTAGATTATAATTTAATTTCCTTAAGTTTTATAATTGATACTTATGAGAATTACAATGTCATGATTAAATCTTAATTTTTTTTAAAACAAGAGAACACATACATGTGATGATCAAAGTGACATATAACAATATATACAAAGTATAATCTTCAGCCGCAAACTAGAAGAGTGTAAATAGCTTATAGCTTATTGGATACATTACCAAAGAATGAATTGAATGAAATAATGAATGAATTGACTTTGTACATCTACAATGGATCACTTCTATGGTTAGACCTCTCAACTACACTCTAAGAATTCATAATCTGTTGCTAACTCAAGCAAATTAAAGACATGATTTTGATTTCATTTTCTATGTCCTAATAATATCTTTTGAGTGCTTTTGTTCTACCACTTTGTAGATTCCAAAAGCAAGAGAGAATGCCTATAATAATGTACAGCCTCAAAACTTAGATTGAATTGGTTGTTGTTTGTCTACTAACCAATTCATCTAAAGCTTCCTTCATCCATGCATATGGGCATATTTCTTTTGCTTCATCCACAGTCAACTGCATGATACAAATGATAAAAACTTTAGGACAAAATAAATAAATAAATAAATAAACAAACAAATAATGCTAGTTAATTAAGATAGTGCAATTTGAAAGATGAATTGACATTTGAAAATGACACAAAAATATATAAATGCCACTTGATTAGGATTAGGTTTTGAAAATAAAGGTATGCAACCGCAATCTTAGCCGCAACATCAATTTTTTTTATGTCTACACAACAAATATGTTATATTTCGACACAAAGCTGACACCATATAGACACCGTATATTATACTTTAATTGAATGTATTTTATACGGTGTCTGTATGGTCAATGTTTTGTGTCTAAATATCATTACTCTTACACAAATACAATTGTGATTGCGAAAAAGCATGATTAAGATATTGTAAATAGGATGAATGAAATGAATTATGAAAGTTTAATAGGTCATATCATATACACTTACCCATTTTCTTTTTCTTAAGTTCATTTCTGGCCAATTATCCAATTCCTTGCTAACAAGCAAAGGGAACATGTATCCTTCATGCATAGTGGGTTGGCGTTTGCTCTTATAGTACCATTTACCCAAATTATTCTGCAAAAAAACAAACATAATACACAAAGTAAGAATCACAATACCAATTATTATTATTTTATTTGATTATTTGGAAAAAAGAAAAATCAAATCCAAAAAAGTGATTCCAATTTGCAAATACTTACTTCAACACTTCCAATAACTCCAGCTTCTTCTATGGTTTCTCTCAAAGCAGCTTGTTCCATGGATTCATCACTTTCCCAACCACCCTGAGACAAAAAAAAAAAAACATGTTAGAAACAAAAAAAATAAAAAATTGAAATTGAAATTTTGAAAAATGAAACAAAATGTAATATTGTAAAGTAAAAAACAATACCTTTGGGAATTGCATTCCACTACCCTTTTGAGCACTAATCAAAAGAACTTCTATTTCATTTTCTTTGGTTCCATTGACTTTGTATCTGTAAGGTATGCATCTGTTCAATTCAAAACCGCACCAATAAAAAAAGTCAGATTAACAATTAATTTAAATCCAAATACATCAAACAATAAAGTCAAATTTAAATTAAATTAATCAATGCAATTTTGTTTGAAAATAAATAAAAAATTACATTTTTCCCTTTTCCTTCCAATGATTCAATAATCAAATAAAAGGACATAGTTATAAATCATTTAGAAAGAAGAAAAAAAACCCAATTGAGAAAAACCTAAAAAAATTCAAAAATTGTCAATCATCTTCAATTGCAAACATTAAAAATCAAAACTTTTAGAAACCCCAATTGAAAAAACCTTAGAAATTAAAAGAATTATCCATCATCTTCAATCCCAAATATTATAAATAAAATTTTTAAGAAACCCCAATTGAGAAAAACAATAAAAATTTCAAATTTTATCCATTATCTTCAATTCCAAACATTAAAAATCAAAAGTCAAAACTTTAAGAAACCCCAATGGAAAAAAAACCTTAAAATTTCAAAAATTATTCATCATCTTCAATTCCAAACATTAAAAATCCAATTTTTAAGAAACCCCAAAAGAATAAATTAAAAGAGATAGAAAGAGAGAGAAAGAGAAACACACCCCACAACTTGGCGACACCCTTTCTCATATCGTTGCAAATGTCTTCCTGTTCTAGGAGAGACCAAACACATCATGTTTTCCAATTGTTGAGGGAAAAAATCAGAATTATGAACTTTTTTAGAAAAAAGTAAAGGGTAAAAGAATTTGGAAGCCAAAGTCCTTGAAAGTAAGAGACCCATTACAATTCGTTTGTTGTTGTTGATTTTTTTGTTGATGAGAAAAAGAAAAGAGAGAATAAGAAGAAAATTATGATTATGATTATTATTTAGAGATGAAGAAGAAGTAATAATAACAGACATAAAAAGAGGATTGAATGTGTAATGTTGTTGTGTTTGAAACAAATGGAAGAGGTTGGATATATATGTATCTACCTGTTCATGAACACGTGTCTGCGCGTGGAACTTTGTTTTTTTAGACAAGTGCGCGTGGAAGATACTACGAATAAAACACGCATGGACCAGTGCGTTTACTCACGCGCATTTATTGAAAGTAAACGTTTTAGATTCTTTTTTTTTTTTTATTAAAGGCAAAGCTATAGTTGCAATGGAAATAAATTCATGTTGTGGTTGCAAAAATAACTTGTAATTCATTTTTAATTTTATTTTGAAAAGTTTTGATATTTTTTAACATTGTATTTGATATTTGTGTAAAAAAACATTGTATTTGATATTCTTTTTTAAAAGTAAATGTTTCTTCATCATGCCACTACAAATATTATTCCCTATTATTAATTTGTTCAAAAAATTTATCTCTTTCAACAAATATTTTTACATAAACATCAGTTAAAAATCAAAATAAATATCAAATTATTATGGTCTAAATATCAAATATCTATTTATTTCTTATAAAATAAATTTAAGAGTGAAAGGATACATTCTTTTGGACCGACCCATGATTGGACGAGATTCCCTTGAGTACGAGGTTTATGCGTCTTTTTGACCTTGCAGAGAATAGATCGAGCTTGGTAGCTGAGATGTTTGCTTTAGGGTGAGAGATCGGGGGGGGCGGCATGGATTTGGCGGCGACAGTTGTGGGTGTGGGAGGAAATGTTGAGGGAGTGTCATGATTTACTTCACCATATCTTCTTGCAAGTCTAGTGTAGTGTCCTGATATTTGGCTGTGGCGGTTTGACCCTGATCATGGTTACTCTGTGTGTGGTGCATGTCAGCTATTGATTACTCAGTAGCTTGTCATTTTGGACGCAGCTGATCGAATATCTTATTTGGCACAAACAAGTTCCTTGAAGATATATATTTTTGTATGGCGACTCTTGTGAGACATGTTACTAACAAACCTGGTGACTTGTGGCATCATTACCCCAGACTCTCAGTTTTGTGTGGCCGATTGTTGTGGCGTAGAATCAGCTCAACACTTATTCTTATCATGTAGCACTTTTGGTTTTGTGTGGTCGTTGGTCCGATCTTGGATTGGTTTTTCGGCAGTCAACTCTCACAATCTTTCGGATCACTTTCTTCAGTTCACCTACTCATCCAGAGGCGGCAGATGGCGGCAGTCTTTTCTGCAACTCGTTTGACTATTATGTGTGTGGGTTTTGTGGAACGAGAGAAATCAGAGATTATTCAGACACTCAGAAAAGTCTATTCCTCAGTTGTTGGACAAAATCAAACTATATTTCTACCGGTGGTTGAAGTGAACTAATACTAATCTAGTTTTCAACTACCATAGGTGGTGGTTGTGTCCGTTTACCTGTTTGGGCATTGTTTATCCATTCATGTTCTGACTGTTTTTTGACACCTTATAATCTTTTGTGGTCTTTTCGGCACACCTTATGTTGTGGGGATTTTTTATTAATATATGTATTCTATTTTTGCTTTTTCAAAAAAATTATGTTTATCATCTCCGATAAAAACGCAAGCTGACTTCAATAAATAATTATATTCATTATTTTACTAATAAAAGTGGGTTTTTATTTTGTATTAAACAAGTCATTGTGAAGTTGTTATTCAAATTGTTGATATTTACTGTTTTAATTTTGTAGAAAAATTTGTTATTTTTGTTATGATATTTATTATTGAAAATTTATACTATCATTTTTTTTAATAAGTCGCTATTAATTAAAGTGTTATTCAATTTTATATTAAAATTAAAAAAGGTTGTTATTCATTCTCTCTCTCCCTTTCTCTCTTCATTTTTTTTTTATTAAAGAAGAGTGATTTTGAGAGGAGATTTTACATAGGCAAATGCATTTAAGTACACATACAAAAATAAAAAAAAAATATTGTCACATCAATTAATATCACTTTATTTTTTTTTTCTCTTTATTTTTTTTAGTTGTTGTGTAAGTGCCTAACACATCGTATTTAATGTTGTGTCTAACTAAGTATTTCTCGAATTTTGATCATGAATTACCCTTCTAAACTATGATGCCTAGGTACGAGTATGGTACCGGTATCCGATACCGGTACTGGTACGAGGTACGACAATTTTTAAAAAATCAAGGTACGGATACGTCTGTATAATTTTTTTTAATATAATTATATAAATAAAATAATCGAACTATATTGATAAAACAAATAATTAAACAAGTAAAAAGCAATTAGCTAAAAAAAGTTAAATTGTTTCCCTCTTCATCATCATTAAAAAAAATGACGTCTAACTCAGGTTCTTCGCGAGAAAGACTTGCAGCTTCAAGAAAACCATCTACATACCAATATCGTATCTTTTTGTTGTTTCTTCATTATAAGTATTGCTATTTCTCTCTCGACAGAGAGAGAAAATGAAGATGTTTTTGAATAAAATTAGATTGAACCTATTTATTTTCAATGAATGAGTGAATAAATTCAGTTATTAGTTTGTTATTGCTTTAGTAGAGCTGCTACTTTTATATGATAAACAAATAAAAAACATAAATCTTCCTATAAATAAAAAAAGCGAATAAAAGAAAAAGGAAAAAAATTTGCGTTTTTTGGATTTGTATACCACGCGCGTACCACAGGTGTACCACACGTGTACCCGTTGCAAAAAAAAAAAAAGGTACGCCATCGGTGCGTATCCAAAGAGTACCATAAGAGTATCGGGTACCGGTACTCTCCCTAAAATGGAGTATCCGTACTTCATTGCTTCTAAATTAATTTTTGTTCTTTTATCCAAGGGTTTTTTTAACATGTAGAAGATTGTACAGGATAATGAGTAATTAATGCTTTACTTTGTGGATTTTTTTATATCTTATCTTATTAATGAGTCAATTAATATATATTTTTTAAATCTATTTTTTATCTCTCCTATATTTTCTCAAGAATTTTTTCTCTCCTAACTTATTAAGAAGTAATTAATGTGTAACCCTCTCCTATTTACGATGGCCTTAACAAAACAACAAAATACGATAAAACACCAAACATAACAAAACACCATGAAACAAACAAATCTCTTCACGAAATTCGTTTAACCGAAATAGAAACAATAAAACAATATGTACACAAACTCCATATAGCAGTAGTAACATACTAACACACTACTAGAAAACACGTTTTTGGCAACCGATTTAGAGACCGAAAAATTTCGGTTACTATAGAGACCGATTTAGAGACTGATATTTTGAATGTAAACTTTAAAAAAATTCAGTCGCTATATCGGTTGCTACATAATTATAGAGACCAAATTAGAGACCAATAATTAGTGACCAAAAAATCAGTTGCTTTTAGAGACCAAATTAGAGACCAATATTTCGATTTCAAAATGAAAAATTTATCTGTTGCTATATCAGTTGCTATAGAGACTGAATTGGAGACCAATATATAGCGAGCAAAGTATCCGTCGCAAACTTTTTTTTAAAATTTTTTTTACAAGTCACTAGAAAAAGCAAAAACACTTTCACTTTCAGCTTCATTCAACCTTCAAACTACCCTCCATGGCACTACAACTAGCTCTTAAAAACAACCAGGAAAAACAAACCGCATGGCAGTACCCGAAACAACTTTGTCGACGATATCGAAGGAGAGGTCAGAAAAGAGAAGAATCAAGCTGAAACAATGAAACCGATGGGTGCAGTTACAGGACGGAGGATTATGTCGACGATATCCAAAACTTTCGCCGAAATAGTCGGAGTCAGCAAAACCAAGACACGGAAAGCTACCAGTGACCTCTGCACTTTCATGGGTATCCCTCGTCACTCTCGTTCCGAAATCCCCACCATAATTTCCAACTTCATCAAACTCTACAGTGCTCGGGTTCCAATTCTACCCTTTTTTTCCTCTCCTTTTTTTATCACAACACACCAACTGTTTGATCAATGTCCTCACTCACAAAACATGCCAATTTATTATTATTTGTACTATACTTATTATATTCTTGTAGCTTAGAAGTTAGAACTAAGAGTATGTTTGGATTTTGGATTGACTTATTTTTTATTAAAGCACTTGTGACTTATTTTGGAATGAATCATGATCTACCTCTACTGTCATTCAGAGTTAGAGTTAATCACACAAAATTCAAGTTACCTCTACAAGTTATTCTAGCAGTTATATGATTTTGATAACTTAGCACTCATCAAGCCTGATTTTTGTTGTTAAAGGGTTTTTATGATTAATCTATATGTACACAACTTCCTAATTTGGAGGCAAGCTTTAAATGAACCTTGTCTGTTTTTTTATTTTTTATTCAGATCTTTGTTTAGTCTTCGACTTAAGTTTTCATAAAACATTTGTATTTTTGCAGTTCCTTTTTGTAGCTCAAAATAAGTTGAAATCTCTCACAATGGCAAGTCAACCTCGCCTCCAGGTTGTTTTGTTGCATCAATTATTGACCATATAGTGTGTGCTTTATTTAACTCTATATTGAATAATAATGAAGTAATCTGATGCAGGTCTTAGCTGCCAGCAAAAACAGAATTTCTACACTAAAGGGTTTTCCATATTTACCTGTTCTTGAGGTTAGTCTGATATCAATTTTATATGAGCATATTATAACCTCAAACAGTTGATCACATGTAAAACTTTTATCGGTGTAGACTTTTTCATGGATATGGTTACTCAGTTTGTGTTCTTGTCTGATGCAATTTCTGAACCAGTGGAGATGTCTTGTTATCTCTTTAAGAAATCTAGAGAAATGTTGTAGATTAGTGATTTTTAAATGCTAAGTCTTTGTTTTAATTTGTAATTATTTTAACGGGTTTTAATTGGTAATGAATTTATGGTTTTTTTGAGAAAAGCAGTTAGTAAAAAGTATGAGTTGCCATTTGATTTTTGGTTCTATCCTTGTCATATTTATAGATAATTTTGAACTTCCTGGTATGTCTTGATTATTGGCGGGTGTTAGCATTTATATGAGCTTGCATTAATTGTAGTCTTGATTGTAGCCGTTGCTTTGATTGTACACAAATTTGTTTCACTATAGAACTTTGTTTTCTATATAAAGGAAACTATATTGGCTTCTTTAAAATGAAGGACACACTTCAGAGAGAAAAACACATAATTAAACCATTGATTAGCAAAGAAAAAAAATAGTGAGTTTAACCATTTATTTTTTATTTTTTATATATATACACCATTACCTCAATCTTAACCTTTGGTTTTGCAACTTTCTCTCTAAAGTGATCCCCTGATTTCAAAATAGCCAAATCCTTATTATAAAGTTATATACCTGCTATCCAAGGGGTAAATAAACTTTTGCATTTAGACCAAATGTGTATCTTGCTAAATGCTCCCCTTTTCTCCAATGCTGCTGAACATTTGGTTGAAGAGGTCATGGCTGATGAAAAAAAAGATAAATATATAATAATGTGCTGGCTGCAGTATGAGTTTAGTTTTTATACTTCATTTCCATTGAACGAAAGCCATGTATTTTCATTTCTAATAACTAATCGGGTTTGCACCGTTTGAAAGTGCCCATCATGGGCCCATTTAGAAACAACTCGTAATATCAACCGAAGGGTACTAGTATAAAAATTGGATAAGATATCAATAATAATGTAGTAATTTAACCAAAAAATTTAAAAGTAACTTTCGAACACTTAAGTTAGGGTTGAATTTAACATGCATCATGGGTGAATACTTGTGTGTAGAGTCTGTAGACCGATTCATGTTGTTTTCAATGATTTATTTTTAATGTAGCATTTGCGAGTGGAGGAGAACCCTATACTGAAGATGCCTCATTTAGAAGCAGCCTCAATATTGCTAGTTTGGCCTACTTTAAAAAAAATATAATGATAGAGGTATGGGTCATCAATCTTTAGCCTTTGTATCGGTATCTTCAAATTCTTTTGTTTTATGCATTAAAATAGTTTATTGAATATGAAAAAGTTGTGTAGATCTTTCTCGCGAGGAAATGGCAATAGCAAGGCGATATCCTGCACATACAGCTTTGTGCATTAGAGATGGTCTGGAGTTTGGTCGTCCTGAGCATGTTGCAGAGTCAACTTTTCGCTTTCTTGTTGAGAAATGGTAGGACCACATTCCACTTGGTTTTTTTGTCAAAGAAGCCTCAATAGATAAACCTTTGGAAGAAGATTTGTGCCGCTGTCATTTCACATTTGTTCATGATGGTGCAATGAGTACAGACCCACCGTTAGTCTTAAAATATCAATGGTTTTGTGGTGATTTAAGTCTTTCAAATTTTATCCCTATTCAAGATGCCACTGATGAGTTATTTTAGTATATTTAAGTCTTTCAAATTATTTTTTTGTATATTTTATTAAATTATTTATGTTTATGATATTGTATTGTTTTCAGTTTTACTTGCCAAAACATGATGAGATTGGAAAAATTCTGAAAGTGGAATGTACTCCCACATTAGGAGAGACAGATGTCTTTGGTTTTTTCAGGCTTGGGTGGCTGCTCCGTTTCATTAGCCATTCTGTAATCTCTGGCTTTACATCTGCTTCAGCTATTGTGATTGGTTTATCTCAAGCAAAGTACTTTTTGGGGTACGATATAGACAGAAGTAGCAAGATTATACCGTTAGTTAAAAGTATAATAGCTGGAGCTGATAAGGTATGCCATAAATTTGAAAAATGAATTATCCAATGAAGTTGTAATGTTGATTGGAAAAAGAACTGTATGTATCTGTATGCATGAAAGGCAATTTAAAATGATAATTTGCAGAGTATATAGTATACACTAAGTAGTTAAAGGACCCGTTCTTTATGGTTAAAAATATAGCATCGAGTAGTTCTTCTGATGCCAATTATCATCTTCTAGTAGACGTTTAGGAAAGCATTATTTTTTATGTACTTTATCACACTGCATGTTCACTAGTTAAAGTTCAGTATATAATTTCAATTTGGCAAGTTAAAGTTCCCTCTAAAATTGATAAATTATTAATTTGAATTGAATCAAGATTTTTATTTTGAAATTCAGATTGCGATCGATTATCATCTTCTAGTAGACGTTTAGGAAAGCATTATTTTTTATGTACTTTATCACACTGCATGTTCACAAGTTAAAGTTCAGTATATAATTTCAGTTTAGCAAGTTAAAGTTCCCTCTAAAATTGATAAATTATTAATTTGAATTGAATCAAGATTTTCATTTTGAAATTCAGATTGCGATCGATGATCCGTTTCTTAATGCTTTTAAATCATCATATATATGTTCATTTTCTGTCTTTTCTTTCTTCCAAAGTTGTTCTGGTGCCATACCTAAACCCCTTAATTTAACAGAGGTGGTTTTCCCTTTTGTAGTTTTCATGGCCCCCTTTTGTATTGGGATCAATTATGCTTGCAATACTTCTTGTCATGAAACACCTGGTATGAATCTATCTCTGATGTTTGGTGAAATATTTATATTACTTATCAACATCCTGCTCATTGTATGATGTTATGTATTATATGCAACGATGTGGGATGGGTATGAATGTATGATGCTGTGATGTGGGTATTTCCAGTGCTGAGGTGAGTGAGGCGGTTGGTGGGGCAATGTGTTTTACTACTATATTTTTTTTTTTGAGGTATTTTACTACTAGGTTTTGTTTAGCTTCTATTTTGTTTGGATTTATTTTGTTGCTTGTTGGTAGCCTATTTTTAAGGTTATTTTTGTATCTCTATCTCTTTAAACATGCCTCATATTTGATAAAGTTATTAAATAAAATTTTAATCGTTCAAAAAAAAATTATATGCAACAAAAAAAACAAATTAACTTTGTTAAAGAAAAAAGTTTTAAAAACAAACTAACTTTGAATTAGATTTGAATTAGGTGAATTATTCCAAACCTCGGTTAGAGATATTAAAACAAAACCAAATCACAGTTCAATTTTCTTCTGCCTATCAAAAGGCATCACTGTTTCTTTTTTTAAGATAAATATAAATAATAAAATATTGCTTAGAGGGAAAAATCAAAAGTTGCGATTGAAAGAGAAAGTGAGACACAAACAGCAACTCAGTTCAGCGAGAAGCCGCGTTCGCCGTTCCACTGTCCGCCGTAGTTTTTCTCTTCATGTTTGGTTTATTGAGATTATTTGTGATATGTTCTATCTTAACCTTATTGTATTTTCTGGTTCTTCTAATCTTTGTGTGAACTCTGCTAATGATTTTAGGGCCTCTATTTTGTTAGCACGTCGCTGGAAAACTAATTATAAATATGTGTATATGTTTTTTATTGTTTTGAGTTTGGTGCCGCATTAGGATTTCAATGTAGCTGGTTCAATTGTTTGGAAGTTTTATGTGGATTGAGAAACTTTCTTTGTCTTTCAATTGGTTGATGACTTTAAGCGGTTTATTAGGCAAATTTGTGTGTTTTATTCTTTGCAAATTGGACAGTATTATATTATAGTGGACAATTTTATTTTATTTTTTCCTTTCAAGAAATTGAATGATTTAATTGACAAATTGATTTTTCAATTCAATCAAGAAATTTGTTGGCTTTTCAATTCTTTTCTGTCTGACCTTTTTTTTAGATCAAATTTTGTAAGGTATATGGATTCAACAATTAAATTAAGATGCACTTTCTACAAACATCTTTATTTGCACTTTCCATCCTTCTATTTACTTGTTTGTCCCTTTACGTTCACCTGTTATATTTTTTGGCTTCTGCTTTATTAATTTATACTATAAATAATTATTTCTTTTTTTAATTAATTGCAGATGCCAAATAAAGCTACAGAAAAGGCTTCCAAGAATCATAAATTAAAACATCTCAAACGTTCAAGTCAACAAATGTCATCTCATGATGCAACTCCTCATACTATGCCATCAACTACTAGGACATCTAATGGCACACACACTAATACTGCTCCTCATATAAGGGAGTCTGCTGCTAGGACATCTAATGACCCTCCTCCTCACGTTGCAACTGCATCTAGGACATCTAATATCCCACCTCCTGAAGTTGCATCTACTGTTAGGACATCAAATGTTCCACATCATCATGTTCCTCATGCTTCATGTGCTACTAGGACATCAAATATCATACCTCCATTTAGTTCACAACCATGTGATTCTGAGACACAAAGTAGTGGCGGAAAGCAAACTTTAATACTTGAGTTACAGGGGTATATATATATATATTTATATATGTGTGTGTGTGTTAATATATATTTTCAGTTCTTTTCATATACTATATAAATTTATTAACTATTAATATGTATTGTTTGTAGATTTTTGCCTTCGTATGCTGCAGCTAATGAGATTGGAGATATCATGAGGAGTAATTATAGTCAGCCATGGTACTCATGGAAAAAGATAGACACTGACACAATAGACTTATGGTTTAAAGCTTTTAAGGTATTTTTCTAATTTTGAAAGGATGACTATGGTATCTAGTATAACTATTACTTCACTCCATTACACACATCAATGAAAGGAATTTTTTTTATTATTCTGCGTACTTCTTGTGTAAGTCATGCTGTGTGTTTATGCTTCCTATTTGTCTAACCCTTTGGTGTTGCTAACTTCTTGAAATCTTGCATCAATTCTTTGAACCCAGCTCTTAATTCTTCTATGGCTTCCTTCAGTTGTGTTGTATTTGCCTTTAAAATAGAAAACTAACATACAGACAACTAACAAACCAACCCAACTAACTAGGATAACTAACTAACTATTGGTCATGTTGCTGGCCGTGTTTCCTTTGCTAAGGGGTGGGTTTCTTGTTTCTGTTTTGGTGTGTGTAATACCTTTAGTCTTAGGGGCTTGCTTGGTTTTCTTGTCATGGTTGCTGGCCTTGTCCTTATGTTTGGTCTATTACTCTGTTTGTACTTTTGCTCCTTGTATTATTTGTTTTTGCTCCTTCTTGTACTGCTTGTACATAAGGAAGCTTCAACAAAAATTTTGCTGATTAAAAAAAAAAAACTAACTAACTTCTATACCAATTATTAACTACTTTAATTTTCCTTCATTCTATATCCTAACACTCTGATTGTTTATATATATACAGACAAAGTTTAAATTTTGTCCGCCGAATGATGCATGGGCTAGAAAGAACTTTGAAAGACGAGGTGCAGCAATAATGAAAAATAACTTAAGCAAGGTTCGTCTCGCAAGGAAAAGACCAAGTTGGATTTCTCAAAAACTGTGGAAGACATTAAATGAGCATTGGAAAACTCCAGATTATAAAAAGAAGCGTATGCAGGCGAAAACAAATAGAGCATCTGACCGTGACGGTTTTGGAAAGCCCCTTCACACTTGTGGCTCTATCACCACATCACAACATAGAGCTAATTTGGTAAAATTAATTTATTTTGTTTATAGAAATATTTTTGTGTATAAATTTTGTGAATGTGTTTATGCTGCAAATTCTATTTTAGATTAGAATATACGGAAAACATCTTGGTGCAATTCAAACACCTCAGATTATCTCTTAGGAATAAAATCCATATTGATACTGATAGGGTGAATTAGTCTAATAGAGTGATTGATTATGATAATTGCACTAACTACATTATGTTTTAGATTTATTTTCTACATACTAGGCTGTTTCTGCATTCCGATGATAGAAAATGCCAAATTTTCTTTGGCTTGTTCTAATTCATATTCTTTGTTTTGTTATAGACGGAAACGAATGGCACTCCCCCCCGATCCCGTAGATTTGTTTGTTTACACACACCAACATCGCAAGAATAAGACTTGGGTTGATCGAAAATCGGAACATGTCTACGTAATTGAGTTCTCAACTTTAAATATTTTTTTCCCATGTTGATTTCATTTTATTTTACTTAATTTTAAAATATTAATTAGCCTTATATTTGTGTCAATAGGGAAAGTATAAACATAGATGGGAAGAATTAACCCAACAAGCATCTTTGGAAGGAAATCCGCCACCAAAGGAAATAGATGTGTGGACTGAGGTTGCAGGAATAAGGAAAGGACGTGTATATGGTCTTGGGAGTGAATCTTGTTTATTTGCAAGCCGGCGAAATTACTGTGGTTCAAGTTCCTCTTCAACTGAATGGGTGCAAAGACATGAATTTGAAGAAATGAAGTTTGAAAGGGATGAACTTCGTGATATGGTAAAACAATTAATGGAAAGGTTGAAGTTTAAGCCCAAGCCATATACTAGAGATCAAGTTCATGAAGATAATGTGGTTGATGATAATGGGGATATAGTTGATAATAATGATGATACTGAAGATGTGGTTGATAATAATAATGATAATTCCGATGGTAATTCTGATGATAACGATGGCATGTCTGATGATGACGATGGCATGTCTGATGATGATGATGATGGCATGTCTGATGAGGAAAGCTGTTAGTGGTGTGGTTTACCTTAGTAGTTTTTATTTGAGTTAGGATATTAACTTTGCGGTTTACTTTAGTAGTTTTTATTTGAGTTAGGATATTGAATTTTTGTATCCAAGAATTGAAAGGAATTTATTTCATCTTTTGAATTGATATTTCTTATAAGTATTTCTTTTTAACCAGATTTTTCATAAGTATTTGGTAATACTTAATTATATTATGCTTATATTGTTTTGTGGGATTATAAATTAGATTTAAAAAATTGCTTTGATGGGAATGTAAATTAATAATAATAATAATAATAATAGTAATAATAATAATAATAATAATAATAATAAAAATTATTATATACCGAAATAGAGACCGAAATAGAAACCTAAATATAGACCGAAGTAGAGACCGAAATAGAAACCGAAATAAAGACCGAAATAGAGACTTAATTAGAACCGACAGAGACCAACATAGAGACTGAAATAGAGACCGAAATAGAGACCCAAATAGTGACTGACATAGAGACCAAAATAGAGACTCAAATAGAGACCGAAATAGAGACCCAAATAGTGACTGACATAGAGACCAAAATAAAGACTCAAATAGAGACCGAAATAGAGACTGAAATAGAGACCGGAATAGAGACTAAACTAGAGATAGAAATAGAGACCCAAATAGAGACCGAAATAGAGACTCAAATAGAGACCGAAATAGAAACTCCAATAGAGACCAAAATAGAGACCGAAATAGAGACTCAAATAGAGACCGAAATAGAAACTCTAATAGAGACCGAAATAGAGACTCAAATAGAGACCATAATAGAGACTGACGTAGAAACTGAAATAGAGACTGAATTTAGCACACAACATTTTCAAATCGGTCTCAAAATTGGTAGCAATGAATAGAGAAATTAATTGCAAATCGGTCACTATATCAGTCTCTAATAGCGTCGCTCATAGCGTCAAAATATGTGTCGCAAAGTCAGTTTCTAAACTGGTTGCTAATTCAGTCGCTATTCCAGTCGCTATTTCGGTCTCAAAATTCGGTTGCTCATTTAGTCGCTGGCAAATCGGTTGCTAATTTGGTCACAACAGATCAGCGACCAAGGTATTTGCTACCGATTTTCATTGGTTGCCATTTCGGTCGCTAACGAATTTAGCGACCGATTTTCATCAAAATCGGTTGCTAATTCGGTGGCTAAACGCATGTTTTCTAGTAGTGACAACAACAACACACCACAAAAAACTAAAAGCAAAACATTCACTTTGTCTTTAGAAATTACAAAAATGTCATTCTTTTTTATAGATTTATACTTTCATGAAAGATTCTTTTTCGCTTGTCATATCCTTGATAAACTTTTTCAAAGTTGAAGGAAAAAGTAACAATAGAATGTTTAGTTTTAGTGTGTTAAGGAAAAAGTACGTGAGAGAAAGAAAGTTGAAGGAGAATGTAACTTTTGTTTTAATTGTATTTTTCATCTGCAGTGAATTGGAGTAGTTAATAGAAGAGAGAGGAAAAAAAATCAATTTTCAAAAAAAAAAAATATTCATTAATGAGTTTTGGAAAAATCCACAAAGTAAAACATTAATTACGTACTTTTTATCCTATGCTATCTTAACTTGCGTAGGTTGGAAAAACTCTATCTAATTAAGTATTCTTTACTCCATCCGACCCTAATTATAAGCAAATTATGTCTTTCTAGATTCATTAAATAATTGATGTATTTGGTTTTAATTATAGACTAGATACATTGGTTATTCAATGTATTTAAAAAGTGAAAATTTGCTTATAATTAAGGTCGGAGTACATATTTTTGTTTTTCTTTCTACTTTTTTTTTTGCCGTGTTAGTGTAATGTTGCTTATTTTAATATTGAACATTCCTATTTAGTAAAAATTATTTGCACAAGAAAGAGAAGAATTCACAAAATTAAGAAATTTGACCAATAAAAAATTGGTTAACCATACATAAGGAGAGAAATTATAATTTGTAAGTGTTAAATATTGCTAAATAAGATTCTTCTCTTTCTTACATCAAAAAATTCTTACTAAATAATATTTTCCTTTAATATATTTAGTCTTGGTGCAATAATCTTTATATCTTATCCCAATGCAGCGTTAATTTATTTTAGGGCATAAATAAATAAGTGAAAGTTCAAAGACATATTTAAAGATCACTACCAATTAAAGTTATAATAAAATGGAAGATCAAGATGGACTACCGATTAAATATATCAACTCCGATCAAGGTAAAATATTATTTCGTGTAATCTTTTGTTATTATCAACGAGTTACCGGTTTGTCATAAACTAATTGTAAATTTGCTACCTAAATTACTTTTTTTAATTATTTTTTTTTGTTGCTAAACATAGCATATATTACTAACAAATACTAGCTCATCATCGGTAAGAATAAAAGAGTGCATGGCAATTTATATTCTCATTACAAACCAATAATATTATTTTCAATAAACTCATTAGTTGGTCACGATAATAATTATTTTAAGCCTTGAATTAAATGATCAATTGGTTGTTAAAAATTCACAATGAAAAAAGTCGCAAATTGACGGCATGAGTGAGAAAATGGAACTTTCTCTTCGAAACAAAAATAATTAAGAGAGCAGTCATAATCAAGATATCGTAATACATATTATCATATATTAATAATATTATTCTCAAAAAAATATATTACTAACTTTTTTTATTTTTTTTACTACTAGTTTTTTTCTGATTATATATTTGGTTACTAGATAGCTTCCACGTATCAAAGGAGTGTTTAGGTAGTAGCCACGTATCACATCCCTGAAGCATAAGTATTTTTTTTACTATATAAATGTAATAAAAATAGTTTAATTTATTTTAGACAACCTAAAAATAGTTTAATTGAGATGCATGTAAAATAATCTTATAGGGAAGGTTTTAAATAAAGGTCCGCGATCGCAAAAACGGCCGCGACAAAACAATTTTGGCAGGTGCCGATATTATTATCGTTATCATCATTTTTTATATTTAAGAACAAATTGTGATTAATTCACACCGCAACGACCACAATTAGTGTCGTAACATCTGTACCTACCAAAATCGCGAAAATCTTTACGTAACCGAAACGTGACCGTTCTTTAAACCTTGCTTATACGATTGTTTAATAAAAAATTATTAATTTTTATCATTAATATAAAACAAATAAGTAGAGTGAGATGATATGGTAAAAATATGATTAATATCGGTGTAAATTATTTTACACGATGCATCTTTTTTTGTTTTTTTCATATAAAAACTAGTAATTATTGAAGTTGTGTAAAAACGGAAAAGAGTGAACACGAGTCATTTTCGACAACCGTATGGAAAGGGAGTGGAAAGAAAGTTTTGTAGTTGAAACATGAAAGGACTCAAATACACACATACACACACGGTTATAGGTGGAGAATAATAAAGTTAAAAGCTAATTATGTTCTCACACTCCAACTTGACCCACTGTTTTTTTGGTTTCTATAAACTCTACAATGACGTGAGAGTTTCTATGGATATAAAAATACATGATTATTATTATTTAAAAGAAAATGATTTCATACTTAAATTAAACTATGAGTCTATTGATTGCAATTGGGAGGTTTGTGTTTTTCCTGGTAGTTTCTTGAATAAAACAAGTAGCAAAATCTAGCTAAAGTTTAAATTAAAGTTTGTTACAAAGTTTGGTAATTTTCTTAATTAAGAGGGTTGGAAGTTGTTGAGTGAGTTCTATCTGTTGCCAGCAAAAGTTACTTTATTTATTTTTGTTTTTTATTTACTTTTTGTCCTATAGTAAGCAAATTTATTTATTTGGATAATTAATTACTTTAGTGTAAGACAAGGATTGTGGAATTTAAAATGTTATTGTCAATGGTGAGATTAGTAGTGAAAATAAAATATGGCCCAGTCCGTCATGTTGGGCCAAAAATGACTTGGGCTCTTTTGGGGCTGGTGTTGAGAATTTTAACCCGGTGTAAATCATTGGATCATTAGGTTGAGTCAAATTTGACATCTCGATATGTAGTAATAATTTATTTTTATAGGCGATATTAATTGTTAGTATATTAAAAATCATAGTTATTTTTATTCTGAAGAAAATGTAAGTCATTTCATAAAAAATGATCGAGGAAATCACGAGGATAATAGAAAAATTCTCGGGCTAGGCTATAATACAGATACTTTAGTAAAGTTATGAGCGACCATATTGTCATGCCAATAGACAAAAGTTAGACTGCAATTAGTAGTTGAACTTATAAGTGATAAGGGACCTACAAATACACAATGAAATTTCTAGCCCATTCTGATACATGCAATACAATCATTAATTATAGCATTCACAATCATTTGACAGACACTTTCAAAAATCATCATCTCAAAGCCACATGACCCGCCAATCAGGAACACATATTGTAAGGAAATGACTTCATTCTTAGTTACTTAAGTTATAGAGCACGGGAAACACCATTGTATAAGCTAGAATAAGAAGACTTGAACTGTCTTGAAAACGAATACATAGATGAAACTTACTTTCAACCAAGAAAAGATATCTATCAACATTGCATTTCAACCTGTTGTCACATGTTGTTTTCCATGGTAGCACATCAGGTGGCATATGATATATTCTTAGAGTCGGTGGCAGATCCAGGACCCTAGATAACAGGGTGTAAAAATTTTACCATAATAATTATTCAAAAGAAAATATTAAACAGTGCATTCGGGACACTAGTTAAGCAGATTATTATAGAAATTTTCTCTTGAATATTGTGCATTTAATGTTTTGAAAGTGTAAAAAGTTATCTTATCACTATTTATTTTGTCTTTTATTTCTTTTTTAGCATGTTTAACAAGTGCACTGGGTGCAGTGGTGCACTGTTTAGCATGACCTTTATCATAATATATAAATAAGAATTTGTGTTTGTGTGTAGCTTCACTCTTAAGTTACATAGTGAAACACAAAGATATAAGTTAGAACAAGACTACCTGAACTCTCTTGAATTAGCCACCTTAATCTTGAGACCCACCTTAATCAGCCAACCATCACACGTCTGTTAAAAGAAAGACGTTTGAATGGGCCGACCGGACTTGAAATCAACTTCATGGGCTTCCTTCCCAGCTTGTGCTATCATTGGGGCCGTTTGGAACTTCTCCACCTTCTGCTAACAACTTTTTTCTTTATTTTAATTTCTTTTTGAATTAACATGCAAACAATGGTTGGTTATTTCAAATACAGTATACTATCACACCAACAAAGACCAAGAGCGTCCTTCCTATCTTGGAATTAGTAGTAAGATCGGCTATGAGTAGGAGCTTGAAGCCTACCCGCTGTTGATGGTGTTTTTGGAATATGTGTTGTTCTCGATTCTGATGCTCGTATTCCATTTGCATAAGCGCACTCTATTAATTTAATTGAAACTAAAAAAATAAAGAATTTTTTCTTCAAAAAACCCATACTTCAAGGCCTGCCAAACTGAGAACAGGGAAACCCCTCTTCTTTTTTTGGAGTTGCGCTTTCAAGAGCGCTATAAAGACTATTCATTCCCTGAAGTAATGATGTTTATTGCCGAGCCTTCGACTGAGAGAGGGTCTTTTGGCTTCCTCATAGTCGTGTGAAGCTTAGCTTGCTTTAACCATCTTCACCTTTTCAACTCTACTTAACCTCCGGCTTGGGTGTGGTGAAGCAAGGTTTGCCTCGATCGATAGATCTAGTGGTTAGTCATCATCCATATTTGATTCTACAGCCAATGCAACATTTTATTAGGTGCTTGAAGTTGTTTTAGGACTTTTTAACCTTACTTTTCTTATCCAAAATTCATTCCTCTTTCACCCTCCTCTCCACCCACCTGTTTAGCAATCCATTCAATTAGATGTTGGTTCATTGGCGTTGCCCATTTCCACTCCTTCACCTCCTTGACTACATCCTGATAATCGCCTACCTGTCTTGACAGAAGAAGCAGTGCTACTTCTTAAGTGGGTCGGCCCCTCTTCCCCTGCATCTTGAAGGAAGAGGTTTTGAACTTGATGGGCACCTCGAATGGCGTGAGCCGCATGTGGGGAGACTCACACATACGATTTTTAGGGGGATCTATCGAAAGACTGTCGGTGCCCACCCAGCTAGAGAACTCATATTGGCCAAAATAGAAGAAAAGAAAATGGTGAGAGATTCGGCATGGTGCTCACTAACCCTCCTTAATATCTAACAAGTCGATTACATATTTAAACTTAAGTCGGTACTACTTCACAAAAATTTGGGTTATACTAGAAAATTTAAATAAAAGAAAGATTATATGATGCTTTTTTTTTTTTTTTATATACTTTTTCCTTCCTTACTGTTTTGGATCTTGATTTATAATAGGTGAACATTCTAGTATACATCATATATTTAGACATATATCACTATATTGCTGAGGTATATAATTCTAGTTGATCAATAAATAATATTTAATATAAAAAATTATTAAGCACTATTTATAAACTTATCATAATTGTCTTCATCAATAAATATACTGATACACATTAAATAAAGAGCAATGCTATTTAGTAAGAATATTCATGCAAGAAAGAGAAGAATCTATAAAATTAGGAAATTTGAACAATTAAAACTTGGCTAACCATACACGAAAGAAAGTGATTATAATTTGACCAATTAAATGTTACCACCTAAGATTCTTCTCTTTCTTGCATCAATTTTTGCATCAATTGCTATTTAGCATAAAATTTTTACACAAGAAATGCAAGAATTAACACATGACAAAATCTTAAAGGATGATGTCATTTTATCTTTTTTTTAGTGGAAAACATGGGTGGTTATGGATGTAATTAAGGGTGAGGATTTATTCTTCTCTTTCTTGCATCAAAAAATTCTTGCTAAATAGCATTTTCCATAAATTATATACCTAAAAATTCACATTGATAATATAGGGTTTCATACGTGAATCCTACTCAGTTCTCTTTTCTTTTATTTCTCTTGAAAACGCACAAGGCACAAACCTTAGCCCCTCACTACACTACTTAAAGTCACATACCTTTCCTTTCTATATTCCAAAACACAAAAGTCCATACATGTGATGCTCATCTAGTTCAAAGGGTCCACAAAACAATTTTTACGGCTTTGAAGGGGTCTACCAGCTTATATAATATCTCAATCTTTGATTTTGTGCCATAAGCTAATATATGTTGATAGAAGCTTAACATGTGATGGGGATCAAGTAGGATAAGAGCAACTTTTTACAAGTGATCAGTAGGAACCAAACACTAAATGGCAAGAGGATGCACTCAAAATTGAATAAATAATGTTAGCTTGTTTGACTATTATAGTGGTTGTCTTGAGAATTTATAAAATGTTTGATGACATTTCGATAATATAATTTAACAAATATCATTTCTTAACAAAATAGGTTGGACTTAACTAGCTAAGCTCCAATACTTAATCTATCATACTAATCTTTTTTAATTATTGGAAATAGTGGAAAGATCACATAATTAAAGCTCTAAAACTATATATGATGATGATAGGGTTCATCCTTTTCATAATTAATAAATTTTTATTGAAGTTGTCTGAGAAAAGAGTTTGAAATAATTATAGCTCTGAAATATTTATAATACTCATCAATTGTTAATTAGTTCAGTGGTGATTGTTGCTGAATTTGGTAGAAAAGACCACAATTTGATCCTCTACAACTGTGATCGGAAGAGAGCTGAAACCACTTGAATCAAGAACTGACTTTAAACCAGATTAAACTGGTGGTAAAAGTTAAAAAAATATATTTATAATACTCTTACTTCTTATAACACTTTTTGATGTATTTTTTTTAATACCTCTTTCTCGCTCTTGTTTTTGCTCTTCTTTTTTCTTTAATTAGGTCTATATTCTTCGGATTTGGAGTCTCTCCAATTTTCTCTTCAATGTTTTCTCTTCTTTTCTTAATTCAATGGTTGTTAAGTTACAAAGAATAAAAAAATATTTAAAAAGAGAGAAAATAAGTAAATGAATGATTAAGATCTACCACATGACCAACATGAGAAGAAAAAATTGAAGAGGATATATTCTTCAATCACTTGTTATATTTCCTTATTTTAATCTACTTAGAAAATGATAAGAAATTGTACCAAAAAAAAAAATATTGACAAGAAGAAAATTGTAGGAACTTGTCTAATTAAAGAATAATGATTAGTTTGCACCAAAAAAAAAAAGAATAATGATTAGTAGCATTGATGGAACACTAATCTCATCTTCTAAAGTGGTGAAGTTATATATATAATTGACATATAACTTACAAAGTTTAAAAGAAAATAAAGTATATATGGTCATGGGCAAGTGGCAATAATGGAACTTTGGGAGCAAAAACTAAACTTTAGGAAAAGTTAAGGGAATTCGTTATGGGTCAATTCTAGCATGGGAAAGCCATGTAGGTCTCCCATAGTGGGAAAGTAATTTTTACCTTTAGATTAGAAAGGTCTATCATAGACTATGATAAAGTGTCCACATCATATTTTATCATCTTTCACCAATTTTTTTTTTATATATATTTTCATAAATAAAAAAAAAATTAGAAAATTGAAAAAAAAAACATCTTCATCGCATATCTGCCACACCTTCTTCTTCTATCTTCTTAATTCATTGCCATTATTGGAAACGAATTCGGCTGCAAGAGGAAAAACAGTCAGATCTGAATATGATGATGATTGAATGGTGATGTGGATTTTTTGCTTCTTCACTCTCTCTTGATGCTACTGTGTGAATGAATATGAATTTGATTGTTGGAATTGGATAATGATTTTGGTGCATCTGATTGTTTGTGTGATTTACTAAAAATGAAATTTATGATTATGATGATGAATTGGAAATTAGAATTTAGAAGATAGAAGAAGGTGCAGCAGATCTGCACGGAGAAGAGAGAAGAAAGTTTTTTTTTTAATTAATAATATAAAAATTAATTTAATAATAACATATAATTAATTTAATAATAAATATATAAATTAAAAAATGATTTTGATGAAAGATGATAGAATATAGTGTGGACACTTTATGATAGTCTATAGTAGACCTTCATAATCTAAAGGTGAAAATTACTTTCCCACCATAGGAGACCTACATAGCTTTCCCATGGTAGAATTGGCCTTCGTTATGTAGCCAAACACTTTCAAGTACCTTATGTCCTTGTTCCCCATGCATGTGTGTGGTTTAGCTGGGAGATACCATGTATCAAATTCTGCCACTTTCACTTGGGACATGAAATGATTCTCTGTTTTTATGGGATTGGATTCTTGTGCTCAAGAATAGTAGGAATATCCACCAATATTATTCCCTCTCTTTTATTTTTAAGAAGAAATATTACGTCTAGTAACACAATATATTTTCTTTTCACAAGATAAAATTGAATACATAAATCAAATGACCAATTTTATTAATAAAAAATGTATATTCATGACAAGATTAGGATGTCATTTTGAACCGTAAGTGGGACTCTCGTAGGGATTATAAATTTGGGACTTGTGAGCATGGGCGTGAATCATATCTCCCACTTTATGAAGACTTTGTCTTCGAACAATTTATTAAAATATTTTAGTATGTTCAGTGGCAGAATTGAGATTTTTTTTTCTGGGGGGCCGGTAGAAAAGTTGTAGTAAATAAATTGCGTACAAACTTTAAAATAATACTCTATTTTTTTTATGGGTTAAAATAATATTATATGTGTAATAAGTGACTTGAAATAATCAATTAATACTTACACAAAGTTGATTTTTAGAAAATTATTTATTTTATTATTGTATTACACATACTAAAAAAGAAAATCTATTGAAAATAGTTGTGTTTTTAGAAGGAAAAAATAGAAATTGTGCATTTTTGATATTGATAAATACATATGAAAATTAACTTTTTAAAATAGTTGTGTGGTTTTTTAGAAGAAAATAAAATAAAATTGTGCATTTTTTATATTACTAAACACATGAAAATTAACGTTTTTAAAGAAAATATCCTTTAATAGCTAAAAAAGCAAAATATATGTTGCCAGCCAGATTTGAACACGGAACCATTTGGGAGAAGGATAGTGATTAAACTGCTCGGCTAGCCTTCCTTTTTAATGTCCTTACTCACAAACAAATATATATAATATATATTAGTAATTTTATAAAAATACCAAGGGTACTCTAGTAATTTATTATTTTTTGGGGGTGGCCGCAGCCACCACCAGCCACCCCTGGTACCGCCTCTGAGTATGTTATATACTTATATAAATATTTTATATTTATTGGGCCTATGTCAAGAAATTTGTCTTTTAAAATGTGTATAAATTTTTATATTTGATGTTTATTATTGTCGCAAAACTCGTAATTATTTGTTTTATAGTTTTGTTTTAATTTTCTTACTCTCATTTTGTTTGAAAATATTAGAGAATTGATTATTTTATGTTAATAAAATCAACACGGGGACAAGACTGTAGAGAGTATATTAGGTGGCAGGAACAATGGTGGATCCAAAAAAATTTGATGGTGGAGGCTAAAAAAAGTGTATTTATATTGACTAAAGAAACATATTACAAATTTTTGTAAAATACACGATTATAGTGACAAAAAAAAAAACTTAATATATAAATTATAATTATCTCTACTAGGTTTCGTATTATGAAAATGTTTGGTGATATTTTCACTACCAACATTATAAAATTTGTCACACTCTTTTACTGAACAATCATTTATGAGTAAAAATAAGAGGAAGAGACAAAAATAACTGGGAAAGAAGAAACTGATGCTTCGATGAATTGAAAAAGAAGACAAGTACATTTAAGAAAGAAAGTGTGTCGAAATTGAAGTAGTGAAAATTTAAAAGTAAGAAGATAATTTTGTTGAGTAAATACTAGACCTAGTCCTAGGGCGTTAAAAAAATAATAATATTAATATTTAAAGAAAATTATTTGTTTTAGTGGGGGCTTGAGCCCCAACAGGATGCACTTGCATCCGGACCAGGATACCCTACTGTAGATATATGACACAATTTCACAAAGTAACACATCTGAACCATTGATTTCGGATAGTTAATATTACACCATAAGAAAATATTTGTATTCACATTTTCATCACTCTTTTCTTTAGATTGAATAAAATTCTTGGTCATATGATTATTCAATATTCATGTGTTTCCTACTTATGTGTGGCCTCATAATGTTTCTGCATTATTATATATACTATCTACACCGTGACATTCAGTTTTAATTTTTCATTTTATTTTGGGCCATGTTGGGCCTGTTTGTTTTAAACAAAATAGAGGTTTTCTCTTTCCACCCCCGTGTCTCTTTCCTACCCCATTTTTTCATTTTTGTCTTTGTATAAAATTTCAGAACGCGTTTTTCAAACTTTTCTAGTTCAAAATTGGAAAAAATTTGGAAAACACATTCCGAAGTTTTTTCCAAGGAAATTTTTTTCAAAAGACGCATTCCAAAATATTTATACCAGGGCAAAAAAGAAGATTGGAGGTTATAAAAGAAATATGGGGTGGGAAGAGAAATATTTGAAAAAAAATGGTGATATAAAAATTGGATTTGGACCATTTTTGTCACTCACTACAAAAAAACAGTGTTTTAGTGATTGGAGTAGTGACTGAAAAAATCATTTACTACATAACATGGAAAATTCTCTTCTCCCACCTATGACTCTTTCCCCCCTCCCCCTCCCAATATTCCGATTTTTCTTTGGTTAAAAAGTTCGAACGCATTCAAACTTTTGATTCAAGGGAAAAATTGGAAAATTGAGAGGGGTTTTTTTCATAATATTTTCATTCATAGGAGCGCAGACGTTGGAATTTAGTCAAATAAAATTATCACTCACAAACTATGGTGCAACAATGTTTGCATCATAGAATGTGAGAATATTATTTTGGTAAGGGTCTCGCTAACATGTGCCCTAGAGACACATGTTAAGGTGCATTAAATTAACGATGATCTCATTTATTTTATTCTAAATGGAGTAATAATCAACTTTGATAATTAAAAACTTTAATGAATCATACACTTTCTTCAAAACAATTTCTACTATATTTAATTACTAAAAAGAATTGGTAAGACAAAAATTAAATTATAAATCATATAAAATTCCAAAAAAATAAGTTCCAATTTTATTCTCATTGAAAAAAACAAAAATGTGTTGCATCATATTTTTGTGAAAAAAATGTCTGATCTTAACAAACAAAAAAAAGTATGATGTGTTGTGTGTAATAAACTTTCCTTGAGAAAGTGTGCATAATCGTTTTTTTTTTACAAAAATGAATAATCTTATTTTAAATCCAGGTTTATATTTTAATTATCCATCAAGGTGGAATGATTATGTTTTAATTATCAATCAAGGTGGAATGATATTTATGCTTTAATTATTAATCAAAGTGAAATAAGTGAGATAATAGTTAATTTAATGCACCTTAACATGTGCCACAACATGTGCCCTTGAGGCACATGTTAGCATTTGCCTTTTGGTAATTTCAGGGAGCGTGAGAGAATTTTTAGGGAGTACAAAAAGTAAATCTCTAATATTAAATACCTTAAATTTGTTTGATTTTATTTCCCACAAGCCAATCTCTAAATAAACTCTATATAAAAGTGTTTTTTATCACAGAATTACCTTCAATTTTTGACATTTCTTATCTCTTCTCTACTTTTTTTTCTTTGATTAAAAACATCAATTTTTTGAATAGTTACTCTTACTAGATTTTCATTTGAAGATATTTTCTAATTTTTTTAAAATTCGGATTTTTTATTTATTTATTTAAAAAGTGCTTATTTTTTTTCTAAAATAAAATATAACATATGACCTCTAATAGGATAAACAAACACAAATCGATTTCAAATAAAGTACTACAAATTGAAACATCCTAGCCCAATCATCAACCAATACTCACGATCATTTCGCCCGCTTGCCCCTCCTAAAAAAATTTAACAAGTTTTTTGTTTTCTACGAGAGTTGAATATGAAATAAGCACTACAAAATTCCTCAGATAGATGGGGAATCACCTCGTTGGGTAAATGATTCTATGAATTTGCTTTCATCTCCTTGGAAGATCTAAGAAGAGTCAGGTCTGTCGCTTCTTGGTCCCTACATCCAGGTATGTTGAAATTATTTGCTTGGACAAAAGACTTTAATCCTAAATCACAACAAAATTCCTCAGCCCAAGTTTGGGTTAGATTGTATGGTTTATCACAAGAATATTGGAGACCAAACATTATTTTTGCCATAGCCAGTAGTATAGGGACCCCTATTTGTACTGATGCAACCACTGCTAAACCAATCTTGGAGGGAACATTTGGTCAGTTTGTAAGAGTTTTAGTCGATATGGATCTCACCCAAACCTTAAGGTATAAAGTGCTTGTTGAAAGAATATGGTTTGCTTTTTTTGTAGAGTTGGATTATGAAAATCTTCCAGCTTTTTGTTCCAACTATAAAATCATTGGTCATAATGTGGAAGAATGCAAAAGATTATTCACTAGTGATGATACTGTGACTATGAAAGAACCAAAAGAAAAAAGAAATCAAACAATAGAACCAAAAAAAGTATATGTCCAAAAGAAAGATGACAAAGGTAAACAAATTAAGTAATCCCATTATAGTAAATGATAGTGCTGATAAGGAGAAAAATAATGATGGGGTGGAGACGGCTGAGAAGCAACCAGTTGTCGAAATCGAAGGTCAGAATAAAAAACCCCCACCGTTAGTGAATAATGATGGTGGTAACACACAACCAATTATAAGTAATAATAGTTTTGCTGCCCTTGGTGAGCAAGAGTTTGTGGAAGAGTGTAGTCAAAAACAATTGGAAGATGGTAATAATAAGGAAAGTGAAGATGATTCTCAAAGCACTCAGGAAGTGGGGGCAACCCAATTGTCTAGCACAAGCAAGTCTGTATGCAGTGCTGGCGATTCTAGTCAGAGAGGCCCTGCAGACCTAGAGTTAGCTAATGTGGAGTTTCTAAAACAATCTTGGGCCAATATTGCAGAAAATGATGACGGTTTAGAGAATGTCCAGGTTATGGAAAAGCCACTACAACCACCTTTTACTTTAGTTACACACAGACATAATAAAAAGACTCAAAAATCAAAATCTCCAAAGAAATCTTATGACACCAGACAAAAGGTGGGTAATCTCAGGCCTTTCAAATGAAGTGCCTTTTTTGGAATATTAAGGGTCTAGCCAAATCCCCGTCAAGGCTAGCTCTAAAAAGATTAATAGTTAGTAACAACCCCGATTTTGTAGCTATAGCTGAACCTTGGATGAGTTTTGAAGATTTACCGAGATTTTGGCTGCATAACTTGAATCTGAAACTTGTAGCTACGAATGCGAGGGATCAAAGGTTGCGTAACCTTTGGTTTCTTTGTAAACAGAATTTAAATCCTTCCTTAATATCTGTCGATGACCAACATATTGCTCTTTCTATTTTAGATAATGAAAAAGTTTTTTGTCTTTCTGTCATTTATGCATCAACCTGCTATATTAAAAGAAGAAAGCTTTGGCAAACATTAACTGACCTTCAACACCAATATCACAACCCATGGTGTTTCATTGGAGATTTTAACACTATTATGGGAGCTCATGAGCATAGTGGTAATATTAATCCCACAAGACAACCAATTGATGATTTTCAACATTGGACTGACTCAAATTTCCTTATTCACGTGGCAACTTCTGGAGCTTATTTCACTTGGTCTAATGGCAGAAGAGGAGCTAAACATACAGAAAGGAGGCTTGATAGAGCCATCTGCAACCAGGATTGGCTTGATGCTTGCTCCACTTTGGAGTGTTCAACTTTGATTAAAAACAGGTCTGATCATTTTCCTTTGTTACTAGATTTTGCTAATAATAACCTAAGGTTCAAATCTAGCTTTAAATTTTTGAGGATGTGGTCCTTACATGAGAATTGCAAGGATTTGATAGCTGCTAGCTGGAGGGAGAATGTGGTAGGTTGTCCTATGTATATTCTTAATACTAAACTAAAGAGATTGAAAGGCAAGCTTAAAATTTGGAATAAGGAAATTTTTGGAAATGTTCATGAATATGTGAAAGATGCTGAGCAGAAGCTTCAAGTTATCCAAGCTCAGATTCAAAATGACGGCATCACGGATGATCTTATGGATTTGGAAAAATCAGCCCAATGTAATCTTGACAAAGCCCTTGATAGACAACATGAATTTTGGAAAGAAAAAGCTAGAATTAGTTGGCATTTGGAGGGGGACAGAAACACTGCTTATTTCCATAGACTTGCCAAAATCAAAATAAAAAACACAAACATACTCATCTCATCTCTGAAACACAATAATGTAGTGATTCTGATCAAAACTTGCTGGCTGAACATGTGGTAAATTATTATAAAAATGTATTTTGCACTAACACTGTTTTGCAGGATCAGCTGCTTGTGGAGGAAGTTATTCCAAATTTGGTCACTGACAATGTTAATGCTCTGCTCACAATGATTCCATCTGATGAAGAGATCAAAAATGCCGTCTTTAGCCTCAACAAAGACAGTGCTCCAGGGCCGGATGGTTATGTGGCTTTTTTCTTTCAACATTACTGGGAGATAGTTCATGAAGATGTGGTCAAAGTTGTGCTTCAGTTTTTCATTTTAGGATGGATCTTGCCTAACTACAACTCAAATACAATCATTTTCATACCTAAATCCCATAGTGCAGACACAATTGAGCAATTCAGACCAATGGCAATGGCGAATTTCAAATTCAAAATCATCTCCAAAGTCTTGGCAGATAGATTAGCAAGTATCATGCCTTCTTTAATCTCCAAGGAACAGAGAGGGTTCATAAAGAGCAGAAACATCAAAGATTGCATTTGCTTGACTTCAGAAGCCATCAATCTTTTGGACACCAAATCTTTTGGAGGTAATGTAGCTTTGAAAATCGATATCTCAAAAGCTTTTGACACTTTGGATTGGTCTTTTATGCTTAAAGTGTTAAAACAATTTGGCTTCAATGCCACTTTTTGTCATTGGATTGAAACCATTCTTTCTTCTGCAAATTTATCTATTTCAATCAATGACAATCTTCATGGTTTTTTTTTTAATTGCACCAGAGGGGTTAGACAAGGCAATCCCTTGTCACCTCTCCTGTTTTGTCTAGCTGAAGAAGTTTTAAGCAGAGGTATCTCTAAACTAGTCATGGATGGTAATCTAGATCTGATAAGAGCCTCTAGGAGCCATCTTGTCCCTAGTCATTGTATGTATGCAGATGACATTATGTTGTTTTGTAATGGTAAAATTTCTTGCCTCAATGCTTTGAAGAATTTATTTGTCAGATATGCTAATTGCTCAGGGCAAATAATCAATGTTGCAAAATCTACTATTTTCAGTGGAGGAATTTCTCAATCAAGGCTTAATAATATTGTAAATATTTTTGGTTTCACAATAGGGTCTTTTCCTTTCAATTATTTGGGGGTCCCAAATTTCAAAGGTAGGCTCAAAGCAAGTTACTTTTTTCCAATTGCTGATAAAATAAAAAACAAACTCTCAGCTTGGAAAGCCTCTCTCTTATCAATAACAGGTAGAGTTCAATTGGTGAAAGCTGTTATTCAGGGTATGACTGTTTATAGTATGGCGGTATACACTTGGCCTAATACTATTTTGAAATCCATTGAAGCATGGACTAGAAATTTCATTTGGAGTGGTAATATAAATCAAAAAAAGCTAGTCACAGTGGCATGGAAGAAAATGTGTGCCCCTCATGAAGAAGGTGGGTTAGGTTTGCATTCTTTGATTACTATCAATGAAGCGCCTAACTTAAAGCTTTGCTGGGATCTAATGTATTCTAATGAAGATTGGGCAATTATTCTGAAAAGTAGAGTTTTGAGGAAAGGAAATATAGTGAATCACCATATTTATTCATCTTTGTGGAGTAGCATTAAACAAGAACTACAGTCATTTTATCTAATGCTATTTGGAAGGTGGGAAATGGTCACAACATTAATCTTTGGTCTGATTGTTGGTGTGGCGCTGCCTTAGCTGACACCCTCAACATTAGTCCTAATGTCTTGATTTGGCTGCCTAAAAAAGTGTGTGATATCATCCAAAACCAACAGTGGGCAATTCCTACATACATAGCCAATTTATTTCCAGCTCTTAGAAGCATTGTGCAGCAGATAGATCTTCCTGTTGATCCGTTGCCTGATGTGCTTGTCTGGAAAGGTACAGATAATGGTCTTCTCTCTTTGAAAGAGGCCTGTGAATTTAAAAGAAAACATTTCCCTATTCTGTCTTGGGGAAAAACTATCTGGTCTAGAGATATTCTTCCTTCAAGGTCTTTGTTGGCTTGGAGAATAATGCTTGATAAGGTTCCAACTGATGACAAGCTCAGTGAGAGGGGTTGCAACATGCCTTCAATGTGTTCTCTATGTAGCTGTAATCAGGAAACTATGTTTCACTTATTTTTTCAATGTCAATTTGCTGTCGGCTTGTGGTGCTGGCTGGCAACCTCCTTAGATTTGGTAATTCAATTTCAGTCAATGGATGATATTTGGAATCTCTGCAATAGGGCATGTTCTTCTCAGAGTCAAATTGTAATTAAAGCAGCTATAATCAACATTTTGTATGCAATTTGGATCTCCAGAAATAAAGCAAGATTCAAAAGCATTGCTCCTAATTGGAACTCAACCTTATCTTGGATTGTTGTTAATGTCACTCTTGCAGGTAATCACACCAATTCTCTGGCTTCTTCTTCCATCAGAGATTTTTCTTTACTTAAAGCCTTCAATGTACGATTAAATCCTCCCAAGCCTACCTCATTGAAAGAAGTTATTTGGCAGCCCCCTCTTCCCCATTGGATTAAATGTAATGTTGATGGAGCTTATTCTTCTAACGCTTCTGCATGTGGAGGAATCTTCAGGAACTGCAACGCTGATTTCATTTGTGGTTTTGCTTCAAGACTTGATATTTCCTCTGCATTTGCTGCAGAGTTATGTGGTTTTATGACAACTTTGGAAATTGCAGCCACTAAAGAGTGGAACAATTTGTGGATAGAAACAGATTCTGAGCTGTTAGTTTTGGCGTTCAAGTCGGCTAAGTTGGTGCCTTGGTCTCTATGTAACAGGTGGTTCAATTGTCTTAAGATTAGTAATAGTAGGAACATCATGGTTTCTCATGTTTATAGAGAAGGAAATCACTGTGCAAATGGTTTAGCTAAGATTGGTCTTAATCTAAATAGTTGTACTATATGGAATGAACTCCCTTTGGAAATTAGAGATAGTTTTGATAGTAATAAGTTGGGTAAACCCTTCTTTAGGGTGATTCATAGTTAAGGAGGTTTTGGCCTAGTCCCCCTCCTTTTTTTTGTATCTATCTCTCGTCACAGTTAATTATATATAATTTTTGAGGTGTAGCGTTTTGCTACTCCTCTTTTTGAAAAAAAAAAAGAATATGAAATAAGCACTACAATATTTCCTAACTCTCAAACTCAATAGATAGTAAGTGTGGATAATATTTTAAATGAGACACAAAATATTAACCTTTTTTTGTGTAAAAAGAAGCTCGATAAGAAAATTGGATTTTCTGTTGATTTATTGGTACAAGCCTTTTCATTAATATAGGTGGAGTTTACAATGGGAAGCATATTTAATTTTCGAGCACTGCTATATAGTGCAAAAATATTGTCACGAAACTTCACGATTCACGCCTCACACTTATATAAACTGGTTTCCATTTTTTTCACTCAATGTATTATATATACTTACACTATAATGGATCAATTTCTTTGTCTTTGGATAATGGACGAATTTCAAAAAAAAAAAAAAAAAGTGGTCTGCAGATTCTTATACTTTTGTGGAAGCGATGATGAAAGACATAACAAAGTGGATTAATTAGGATATGTTGCAACTGGGAAAAAAAAACTCATTTTATTTATTTATTTATGGTTAAATAGTCTAGTAGTTAGAATTGAGATAAATCTTCTTGTGAGTTTAATTTAGTTGGAAGAAATATTACATTTTATATACCGGATGTCGGAGTTTGAAACTTGGTTATTCCACTTATTTATCTTAAGAGTGAAATTTCTAACCACTAAATTATTTAACAAAAAGAAAAACTTAAAATTTCAAGTGAATAAGCGTCCAACTTGAAATCTGAAATAAATACAAAGATCAATTTAAAACATAAAATAAATATAAGGAATCAACTTAAAACCTAAAATTTGACGGAATAGACTAACTAATGCAATGAAAGAAAAAAAAGGGACTAACTTGAAATTTTTAAAGCATAAAAGACCAACTTAAAATAAATAGAAGAAACTAAAAATATAATTAAGCTGATATTATATAATGGTATATTTTTTTTTACAGTATAATATAATGGTATTGTATAGGCCACAAGTATGTATTGCATAGTGCCTACATCTTATTACATAAACACATTGCACATTAAAAAAACAGCTATGCTATATGGTGCGAATTATTCATGCGCGAAATTCGACGAATGTGAAAAAATAAGACGCATGGCATCATAAAGTCACAGTATTTGGTTTAATTTTTAGCGGCATAAATAAAAAAGTCTGCTGTACCCAAACAATTAAGATATGTTATTCCATTTTCACCTACAAATCAGAATCTGAGTAAAAACTTTCAGAAGAAAAAAATAAAAAATATTATTATTCATTTTTCTATCATAATATTGGTTTGAAATTTTGATCGTCGTTAACGATAATTGATCTCTGTCAAAGAACCAGTGGAACACACAAGGTTGGATTTAGTAGCAGACCCTTAAATATATATTATTTTGAGTCTGCGCAAAATTTTAGTCTAACAATTTTTTTTTTTTATTTTATCCTAAATTAATTCATAAAAATTTCAGTTTATATCAGTGTTAAACAAAAAATCTCTGGTTTACCCTAAATTAACCCCTAAAAATTTTAATTTTACCCTAAGGCTTTGTTTGCGAGTTTGGAGGGGAAGGGAAGGGAAGGAAAGGCTAAAAAGAAAGAAACAAGTGGAAAGATTAACAAGTTTGGGAGGGAAGGAGTTTGAAGGGTTAATTTTTCTTCCTAACACAAAAACCCCCCAATTTGGAGGAACTCAAAAATTGTATTGGATGAGGGTTTGGAGGGGATTTGGAGGGTTTATATGAATTCTTCAAATTTAATTAATGTTGTCATAATATTTTTAAATTCATAATATATTAATCATATGTATTTATTTGTCATTTTCTATAAAAAATATTTTTTCAAAAAATGTAAAAGATTTTTCTAATTTTCTCTTTATTTCCCTCCCTCCAAAACCCTCCCTTCCCCTCCCCCTCCAAACTCGCAAACAAAGCCTAAACAAACTTCTAAAAATACAAAAAAAAATTACGAGAGCCTGGGCAACTGCAACAGCCCCGGCTTGCCCATGTGTAGAACTGCCCATGGTTTGGTTACAACCTAATTTTTTCCACACGGTTAATAAATACTCCCCCGTCCCAAAATGTAAGAAAAAAAATCATTTTTTCTTGTCCCAAATTATAAGCAAAAAAAATCAACTTTAATCATTTTTAAGGTTTATTTTTACTTATTCTCATAAAATTAAATGCAAATTGCATTTAATTTACTCTCTCTATTATTTTCCCCATAATCAATAACCTATAAAAAATCTTTTTACATCTTTTATTGAAATTTATTTCAAGAAAAACACAAAAAGTCATACTTCAAATTATCACATTTTAATTTTTTTACTATGCCACATCATTCGTCGTTGTTTGCAAGTTATTGGTTCTCTAATAAGCATTTCTCTTTAATAATAATAAAATTAATTTAATTTTAGTAAACACTAAAATTATGTGTAAGAATTTTTTTAGAAGAATAAAAGAATAATAAATATTAAGTAAATTTAAAAAATCTCAATTTCACAAACACCATAAACATATTTAGTTGTCATTATTTTCCCAAGACTCTATTTCTTTTGGTTAGCATACAGTAATAGCTGCTAGAAGACATTGTTTCTTTTTGGTAAATAAATGAACCCGATCGTGTGATCCCCGCGAATTGATTGTCGCACCGAGCATCATTTTCCTTAAAAAAAGTCGCTATTCCAAATTCGTGAATTTGTCGTGAATTTTTTTTTGCGACATAAAGCATTTCCCTTAATTTTCCCATGATGGGAAATGTTGATTTCAACCATTGATATATTATATAAATATTGGATGACTTACACGATAGAAGTGTGCCTTTTATACAAGTTTTCAGGATCATACATTTTGTGCTAATAATCTTCATGTTAATAATTTTCATTTATTTACCTAAAAATTGGATTTATTTATTAAATGTTATATTAACCAGTATATTTAGAGTACTAATTACAAAATATAAAAAAATTAATTTTATATTAAAAAACGCTTTTTTTGAAACTAGATAAATTGAGGGCTAAGAGACTAGACAAAAACTCAACTTTTTATCTCTCTCTAAATGACATGACAATTTTTTGTCTCAAATACAAATTTTCTAAAATACTAAAATAACTTTTTTGCATATCAAACACAATAGAAGATAATAAGTTGTTCAATATCTTAAAAATTTATCTCATAGTATTCTGTTTTATACTTACATTTTGCAAATCAAATGGACTTATAGAGTTTAACTACTATAGGTTTCCTTTTTACTAAAATTTATGGTTCATTTTACCCATTTTTGTAAAATGTAGAAAATAAAAGTTGTTATAAAATTTTATGATTAAGATAAAATAAAACTTTATAATTTGGAGAGGCTATTGAGAAAATAATTTTTTGGAAAATGATAATGTGTCACAAGAGTACATTGTCAGAAATTCAATTGTAACACCCCGTTTTTCATAAGCCAAAAAGGCATTATATATATATTTTTTTTTATACACATCAGAGTTTCCACATAAAAGATTTTAAATGAGCCGACATTCAAATATAAAAGAACTCATTACCAAAAGGTGCTTCGACAAGCAAAGTGTATTCAGGAATAATTACAATCAAAGTCAAAGTATTCAAATACTTACAACAAAACTAGCTAGAATCCTATGCCTAACCCAAAAAGCACAGTGTACAACCCACACTGGCGCATAGTCTAACTAAGCTAAACTCCAACCTCTCACTGGGACCCGGAACAGCCACCGTCGTCACCACGACCTAGCCCAACATCTGGGTGGGATGAGCCCGCAAATGAAAGAAAGGGGTCACCACAAAAATACGAGTATGCATATATAAAAACGGTGCGAAAGATATACACATAGCAAATTTCCACATACACAAGAGAAAGCTCTTAAACTCAAAGGTAGTTCCCACCAACGGGTATATATAAATAAATCATCAATCCTAATGCAGACTTCTACAATGGGTGTGACAACCGTCACTGGTTCGCCACATGCATGATTTTCCGGAAAAATTAACCTCTCCTCGAAGAGTCGTGGGGTAGGCAAAGCCACACAGTCATATACGTACCCGCACTAAAAATGCCACACAAGGCGGGTGAAGTCACACAGACAAACACCAGGTGAAGTCGCACAGACAAACACCAACTCAATAAAATCCAGTCGGATTTGGCGAAGCCACACAGTCAACGCCCGGTACGTAGGCAAAGTCACACAGACATACACCTAGGCACGCAACTATGAAATGCATGACATATATATATTCTCTTTGGCATATACAGGATAGTCACACAGACAAAATCCCCGCGTAGTCCTATCCGACGCACGCATTAATATATGCTCATGCAACCAATCACATAGCCTAAAGCCTATGCACAAATCATCACAACCTACATACATTATCCTAATCATATGTAAATTGCACAAGTAATTATAACCACGTTCTCATCAACGAGAATACATAAGTACAAACATGTCAAAGCACACTGCAAATGCATAACAGCAAAACCAAACATGTCGTAATCGTTTTAAAAGACGGAAATAAAGTGGAGCCCCTACCTCGGCAAGCTTCCGTTTACTAAAACTCGTCCAAACAACACAACGCGTTTCCTAAAACAAGTAGCGTATTATCAATACATTGTTCCACAACCAAACGTATTGAAACTAAAGCAAAAATCCCCAAAAACCTAAAGGTTCCTAAGGAAAATCCACTCTTTCGGATATCATACCAAAAACTACTGTATTGATCAACCACTATGAGTTATTTGTACTATTTTTAGGACCCAAAACAATAGTCAAAAGTCTTAAATAATTTGAAATGCAAAATGGCCGTTTTCTTGCGTTATAAGCTACACACTTTCCGAGTACTCGAAAAACCCGTTTCCAATCCCAACCATAACCAAAAATTAAGAAAAGGGGATAGGAAGCCTAAAAATAATTTTAGAACATCAAACTCCAAAAATTTTGGTCACAGAGCTCGCCACGGCGAGTGAAGTCAGGAGCTACTGATCTCACTCGCTCTGGAGCTCGCTCTGGCGAGTTGCTTCAAAGCACGCTCGCTGTGGCGAGTAACAGCTCGCTTAGCGAGTACACCAGAGACAAAACTGCAGAAACAGCAAAACTTGGTTTACTCAATTTTCACTCAAAATAACTTTTCACGCAACACCCTACCTACGCATAGTATTGGTTCCCAACAACCGTTTGCACAACAAAGCATTACATCTCCGAAAGTATGTTGGTTGCTTCGAGTGCAAGTTATTTGGTTTTCATTTCCAAAATCAAAACCAAACCCAAGCACAAGTTTTATTACGGGCCTCAACCGACCTGTAACCATTTTCAAACATGTTTTCAAGGTAAAAGCAAGGCCACATAACTCAAGAGTTTTAAGCCACTTGGAATACCAAAAACACCACACAAAACACTTAGTAAATATTTTCATAAACACCAAAATATTTTTCATCGGATTTTCTAAAACAAAACCATACAACACCAATCCCTTTCGCCTAAAAGTTCGAATACAACGTTTCTTTTCAAAACCTTACAACTTAACCACATGTTATTGATCAATACACTAAACTTTCAAAACCCTAACTTTTCTCATGAGATTTTCACCAACTCATGGAAAATTGAAATAACAAAGCCTAGCATGCTTACTAAACTCTCATGAACAACTTTCATGAAACAAGAATCAATTCCTAACAATTTCATCTCATGAACATAATCTAAAATTCAACACCCTAAGAGTTCTAGCCAACTAAAATGAAGAGAAAAAGGATGGTTACCTTAAGCAATTGATTCTCTACAACCATTCCACAAAGCTCCCAAGCTTGATATGGACTCAAATGGTGAAGAAATGAAAATTTGTGAAGATGAGCAATGAAGAAGAAGAAGCACGGTCAAGAGAGAGCAAGAGGAGTGAAATTTTTCTAAGTCCACAAATAACTAAACCTCCTTACTATTCAAAAGGTCTTGATCACTTAACCACCCTTGGATCAAAGTCAAAAGTCCAAGCTTAAACCCTAGCCATTGGATCAAATGCTTTATGGATAATCACAAGATTAAATCAAATCTTCCAAAACAAGACACGTCCAACGTTATCCATTTCCAAAACTTATCGCTAAATCTTTTTCCGCGACTGTAATTTTCTTCCATACCTTAGAAAATTATTCTCAGAACATAACCTCACTCACACAGATATATAAAACTCCCATCCGAAACCTCACTTAAAACACACACAGTAAGATTTTACATCTGCGGGTAAAATCCTACTCGTTTTTCCAAAAACAAGAATAATCCAAAACTCGTCATTCTAAATCCACAGCAACCTTCTTATTCACAAAAGAGGATTACTAGACAAAAGCCTGTGCCTTATTAGCGCACGAGTCCAAAACAGATTCAATTACAGCAAAAACTAATAATTACACGATGTTTCACAACACGAACACATCGGAACCCTAATATTCCTTAAACCAACTATACAATGAAATCTTGGGTCTTACAATACTACCCCCCTAAAAGAAGTTTCGTCCTCGAAACTTAGACGTCGTCAAACAAACTGGGGTACAACTCTTTCATCTTACTCTCGAGCTCCCAGGTGGTATTTCCTGTAGCTTCGTTCCATATTACCCTCACCAAAGGTATCTCTTTCGTTCTCAGACGCTTCATCTTCCTATCCGCAATCTTGATCGGCGGAACTTCAAATGACAAGTTATCCCTCAACTGGATGTCATCTGGTGTGATCACATGTGACGGATCCGGTGTGTACTTCCGCAATTGCGACACATGGAATACGTCATGTATCAAAGATAGTGCCGGTGGCAACGCGATCCGGTATGCTACCTTCCCAATCCGTTCCAAAATCTGATAAGGCCCTATAAACTTTGGAGTCAACTTTTTCGCTTTCAAAGCCCTTCCAACGCCAGTCGTTGGTGTAACTCGGAGAAATACATGATCTCCCTCTTCAAACTCTAGAGGTCTCCGTCGCCTATCCGCATAACTCTTCTGGCGGTCTTGAGCAACCTTCATCATTGCCCTTATCTTTCGGACCTTGTCCGTCGTCTGTTGTACCATTTCCGGTCCTACTAACATACTCTCCCCATCTTGGTACCAACACAAAGGAGTCTGACATCTCCTCCCATACAAAGCCTCGTATGGTGCCATTCCAATACTCGCGTGGAAACTGTTGTTGTATGTGAATTCTATCAATGGTAACACGTCATCCCAACTTCCACGATCATCCAATACACATGCTCTCAACAAATCTTCCAATGATTGATTTGTTCTCTCAGTCTGCCCATCTGTCTGAGGATGATAGGCGGAACTCAATCTCAGTTTCGTCCCCAACGCCTCATGCAAAGTCTTCCAAAAGTGTGAAGTAAACTTTGGATCTCGATCCGACACTATACTTGACAGAATCCCATGTAACCTCACAATCTCAGCAATGTAAATATCGGTCAACTTTGCTGCTGTATCCGTATTCCTTACCAGTAGAAAATGAGCGGACTTGGTCAAACGATCCACTATCACCCAAATGGAATCATGCTTCCTCCTGGTCTTAGGTAAACCAGTGATGAAATCCATAGAAATGCTATCCCACTTCCACTCGGGGATATCTAACGACTGCAGCATCCCTGCTGGTCTCTGATGCTCAATCTTCGCCTTCTGACAAGTCAGACACGACGCCACATACTCAGCCACATCCTTCTTCATACCCGGCCACCAGAAATCATGCCTCAGGTCTTGATACATCTTTGTTGCTCCGGGATGCATACTAAGTTTACTCTTGTGTGCTTCCCCTAGAATGGTGTTTCTCAAGTCCATAGCTTCGGGCACACACACTCTACCTTGACACCTCAAAATGTTGTCCGATCTCACCTTGAAATCTCGGTTGGTTTCTCGAACAATCAAAGCTCTTTTCTCCATGAGGAACCTGTCATCTTGACAATTTGCAATGTCCTCCAATAATCCGCTTGAGATGGTAATCATACCCAGCCTCATATTCCCTAAAGCGAACTCTACCTCTAGGTGCAAGTCACGAAACTCTCTCAATAACTCGTGTTGACTAGCCATTTGTGCCGAACAAACTGTCACACTCTTCCTACTCAAAGCATCGGCTACCACATTAGCCTTCCCCGGATGGTATTCCAACGTAAAGTCGAAGTCTTTCATAGTTTCCATCCACCTCCGTTGCCTCATATTAAGCTCTTTCTGATCAAACAAGTACTTGAGACTTTTATGGTCACTAAACACGACAAAAGTGCAACCATAAAGATGATGTCTCCAAATCTTCAATGCAAAAACAACGGCCGCAAGCTCTAAATCGTGCGTAGGATAATTCTTTTCATGCACTTTCAGCTGTCTTGACGCATAAGCTACTGCTCTCTTGTGTTGCATCAACACACAACCCAACCCTTGATGAGAAGCATCACAGTAAACCTCATACGGTTCATCCGATTGTGGTAACACTAAAACTGGTGACGTCGTCAAACGTTCTTTCAACAACTGGAAACTCGACTCACACTTCTCAGTCCAAGCAAAAGGTTGATCTTTTCGCGTAAGTTGCGTCATTGGCGCCACAATCTTAGCGAAACCTTCAATGAATCTCCGGTAATAACCGGCCAAACCCACAAAACTCCTCACATCAGTCACTGTTTGAGGCTGCTTCCATGATAATACCATATCAATCTTGGCTGGATCCACGGCTATTCCCTCTCTTGATATGACATGGCCAAGAAAATTCACTTCTTCCAACCAAAATTCACACTTTGACGGGTTTGCATACAGCTTACTTTCCCGCAAAACTTGCAATACTAGACGAAGATGCTCTACATGTTCCTCTTCATTCCTTGAATACACTAGGATGTCATCAATAAATACGACTACAAACTTGTCCAAGAATGAGTGGAATATCTGATTCATGTAGGCCATAAAGATAGCAGGTGCATTCGTTACTCCGAACGGCATCACTAAGAATTCATAATGCCCATAACGCGTCCTAAACGCCGTTTTCTGAATATCCTCGTCTCGTACCCTTATCTGGTGATAACCAGATTTCAAGTCAATCTTTGAAAACACGGAGGCTCCCCTCAACTGATCCATCAAATCATCAATTCGTGGCAATGGATATCGGTTCTTGATAGTTACCTTATTAAGCTTCCGATAATCCACACACAGACGAGATTTCTCATCCTTCTTCTTAACCAACAAGACCGGTGCTCCCCAAGGCGACACACTAGGCCTTATGAAACCCTTCTCTAACAAGTCCTCAATCTGACTTTTCAACTCCATCAACTCAGATGGAGCCATCCGATAAGCTGATTTCGAAATCGGACCCGTACCTGGTTGCAAATCAATAAAGAATTCCACCTCTCTACACTGAGGAAAAGCTGGAATCTCCGATGGAAATACATCTTGGAAATCTTGAACCACTCGAAATTCCCCAATTCGGATATCCGACGTCACTCCTAAACTAGCAAGTGAAACTATCTCCGGCTCTCCATTACACATAACCACCGACAGCCGATTTGCAGACAAGTACCTTCGCACACCTGGCTCGGGAAAGAAAACCAATTTCCGAGCACAGTCTAGAATAACATAATGATAGGAAAACCAATCCATCCCGAGGATGATCTCGAGAGATAAGAGCGGTAAACACACTAAGTTGACCAGAAACTCCCTACTCTGAATTACTACTAAACAATGCAAACATGCAGTATTTACCACCAAATCCTTAGCAGGAGTCACGACATTCAAATCAAACGGAAGCATAGAAACATTCAAACTCAAACGATTTGCACAATCCAAAGATATGAATGAGTGGGTTGCCCCTGTGTCAATCAAAGCAGTTAAAGAATTACCTGCGATGTGACAGCTCTCATGGATGGTATTGCTAGCCTGCCCACTCACCTCAGTGCCCATACAGTAAGCACGTGCCTTTGCCACAGGTCTGACACCCTGTGAGCCTTGTGCCACATTTGCCGACGGCCCGGTCTTCGGGGCTCTGCAATCTCTAGCAAAGTGTCCCGACTTCTTGCAATTGTAGCAGGTGTTTTCCCCCTTCGGTTGCGTGCACTCATTAGCAAAATGCCCCGCTTCTCCATAGTTGTAGCAATTCCCCTTACTACCATCAGATTTTCCCCGGCTACCTTGATTCACCGATCGGCCCGGTCCCTTGTTATTCTGAGGGCGGTCGTAAGGCTTACTACCTTGTTTCCCACGGTTCTGACTCTGACTCGGACCACTCGAACGACTTGGTCCCCCAGCACTAGAATTTCCTTGGCGGTTCACCCGCTTATTCTTTATATCTTCTACCTCTTGACATTTCTCCACTAACACTTGAAACTGTCGGATACCCAATGACACAACCACATCCTGCAGTTCGTACCTCAGCCCATCTTGGAAACGACGGCACATATAATCCTCATCTATCCCATCCCTAAAGAAGCGGAAGAAACGGGATAGTGATTCAAACTTTTTGGCATATGCTTCAACATTCATGCCCGCTTGCCTTAGCCTCAGAAACTCTTCCCCATACCTTTCCCTGACAGTCTCGGGAAAGTACTTAGCCAAAAACCTCCGCTTGAAGTTCTCCCAACTTAACTCTTCATGAACATTCTCCATGATCAATCGGGTGTTCCTCCACCAGTACTCAGAACCCCCTAGTAACTGATAGGTAGCTAAGACTACTTTCTCCCCTTCTGGACAATGAATTGCCCCGAAAATCCTCTCCACAGATTGGAGCCATAAATCAGCAGTTTCCGGACCTCCCTCCCCATTAAACTTCGGAGGAGTTTGGTGGTTGAAACTTGAAAGAAGTCTAGATCCCGCAACAAGTATTTCCCTTTCGCGCTTCTCCAGATCTCTCTGCGCCTTAGCATGGCTCTGAGCAGTCACAGCCGCTGCCATTGTATGCATGGCATAAGCCATCTGATTCACATCCACATGGTCCGCCATAGTACTGTAGGTGCCCTTCTTGGAGGCATTCGATTTCTGCACAATACCAATTCTGATTAGATTCCTTATCCAAACATTTATGAGTCTTTACAGAAAATGTAACACCCCGTTTTTCATAAGCCAAAAAGGCATTATATATTTTTTTTTATACACATCAGAGTTTCCACATAAAAGATTTTAAATGAGCCGGCATTCAAATATAAAAGAACTCATTACCAAAAGGTGCTTCGACAAGCAAAGTGTATTCAGGAATAATTACAATCCAAGTCAAAGTATTCAAATACTTACAACAAAACTAGCTAGAATCCTATGCCTAACCCAAAAAGCACAGTGTACAACCCACACTGGCGCATAGTCTAACTAAGCTAAACTCCAACCTCTCACTGGGACCCGGAACAGCCACCGTCGTCACCACGACCTAGCCCGACATCTGGGTGGGATGAGCCCGCAAATGAAAGAAAGGGGTCACCACAAAAATACGAGTATGCATATATAAAAACGGTGCGAAAGATGTACACGTAGCAAATTTCCACATACACAAGAGAAAGCTCTTAAACTCAAAGGTAGTTCCCACCAACGGGTATATATAAATAAATCATCAATCCTAATGCAGACTTCTACAATGGGTGTGACAACCGTCACTGGTTCGCCACATGCATGATTTTCCGGAAAAATTAACCTCTCCTCGAAGAGTCGTGGGGTAGGCAAAGCCACACAGTCATATACGTACCCGCACTAAAAATGCCACACAAGGCGGGTGAAGTCACACAGACAAACACCAGGTGAAGTCGCACAAACAAACACCAACTCAATAAAATCCAGTCGGATTTGGCGAAGCCACACAGTCAACGCCCGGTACGTAGGCAAAGTCACACAGACATACACCTAGGCACGCAACTATGAAATGCATGACATATATTCTCTTTGGCATATATAGGATAGTCACACAGACAAAATCCCCGCGTAATCCTATCCGACGCACGCATTAATATATGCTCATGCAACCAATCACATAGCCTAAAGCCTATGCACAAATCATCACAACCTACATACATTATCCTAATCATATGTAAATTGCACAAGTAATTATAACCACGTTCTCATCAACGAGAATACATAAGTACAAACATGTCAAAGCACACAGCAAATGCATAACAGCAAAACCAAACATGTCGTAATCGTTTTAAAAGACGGAAATAAAGTGGAGCCCCTACCTCGGCAAACTTCCGTTTACTAAAACTCGTCCAAACAACACAACGCGTTTCCTAAAACAAGTAGCGTATTATCAATACATTGTTCCATAACCAAACGTATTGAAACTAAACCAAAAACCCCAAAAACCTAAAGGTTCCTAAGGAAAATCCACTCTTTCGGATATCATACCAAAAACTACTGTATTGATCAACCACTATGAGTTATTTGTACTATTTTTAGGACCCAAAACAATAGTCAAAAGTCTTAAATAATTTGAAATGCAAAATGGCCGTTTTCTTGCGTTATAAGCTACACACTTTCCGAGTACTCGAAAAACCCGTTTCCAATCCCAACCATAACCAAAAATTAAGAAAAGGGGATAGGAAGCCTAAAAATAATTTTAGAACATCAAACTCCAAAAATTTTGGTCACAGAGCTCGCCACGGCGAGTTGACGGCGAGTGAAGTCAGGAGCTACTGATCTCACTCGCTCTGGAGCTCGCTCTGGCGAGTTGCTTCAAAGCACGCTCGCTGTGGCGAGTAACAGCTCGCTTAGCGAGTACACCAGAGACAAAACAGCAGAAACAGCAAAACTTGGTTTACTCAATTTTCACTCAAAACAAATTTTCACGCAACACCCTACCTACGCATAGTATTGGTTCCCAACAACCGTTTGCACAACAAAGCATTACATCTCCGAAAGTATGTTGGTTGCTTCGAGTGCAAGTTATTTGGTTTTCATTTCCAAAATCAAAACCAAACCCAAGCACAAGTTTTATTACGGGCCTCAACCGACCTGTAACCATTTTCAAACATGTTTTCAAGGTAAAAGCAAGGCCACATAACTCAATAGTTTTAAGCCACTTGGAATACCAAAAACACCACACAAAACACTTAGTAAATATTTTCATAAACACCAAAATATTTTTCATCGGATTTTCTAAAACAAAACCATACAACACCAATCCCTTTCGCCTAAAAGTTTGAAAACAACGTTTCTTTTCAAAACCTTACAACTTAACCACATGTTATTGATCAATACACTAAACTTTCAAAACCCTAACTTTTCTCATGAGATTTTCACCAACTCATGGAAAATTGAAATAACAAAGCCTAGCATGCTTACTAAACTCTCATGAACAACTTTCATGAAACAAGAAACAATTCCTAACAATTTCATCTCATGAACATAATCTAAAATTTAACACCCTAAGAGTTCTAGCCAACTAAAATGAAGAGAAAAAGGATGGTTACCTTAAGCAATTGATTCTCTACAACCATTCCACAAAGCTCCCAAGCTTGATATGGACTCAAATGGTGAAGAAATGAAAATTTGTGAAGATGAGCATTGAAGAAGAAGAAGCACGGTCAAGAGAGAGCAAGAGGAGTGAAATTTTTCTAAGTCCACAAATAACTAAACCTCCTTACTATTCAAAAGGTCTTGATCACTTAACCACCCTTGGATCAAAGTCAAAAGTCCAAGCTTAAACCCTAGCCATTGGATCAAATGCTTTATGGATAATCACAAGATTAAATCAAATCTTCCAAAACAAGACACGTACTCAGCTCTCGCGCGTCGCGACTGTTGGAACAAAAGAGGTTCTGACATGACCCAATTAAGTTTTGATGATAACAAAAGTATTAATGTACAATAGGGTATACTAATTATTTAGTCCAAGTGTGCAGATATTCAAGTTAATTTTTATATTCATTAAAAGCACATTGGAAGCTCTGATATGGCATAGCAAACTCTGATCAGAACTTGAAGACATCAGAAGATGCATATTTGGTTCATCAGAGGATGCAAACTTTATTCATCAGAAGATGCATATCAGACTCTGATAAGAGCAGTGAGAGCCGTTTTGTCAGAAGAACATTCTCTGCATCAATGATTATACTCTGACATTCCAAAAGCTGATGAAATCAATCTTATCCACAGAATAGTGACGTTTGTACTATTGTACGAACTCTTTACCTGATTTGGATAAAACGTTTTCTCCAAGATTGATTGCATACAAGGTTACCTGATTTGGAAATCAAAGGTACTATCTACAGCTGGCGCAATCTCACCGCATCAAATTCAAATCAAACACGCTCCACCTTCATCTATAAATTGGAGCAAGTTTGAAGCTTTGGGATACTTACTTGAACAATTTGAAAAGAGCTGTTACTCTGCTAAATTCATCCTAAAGCACAAAAACTGCAAATACAACTTGAACTCATATTCAAAATCCAAGACTCCAGTTTCAGCTTCTGTTAATTCATTAGTTGAACCTTAGAATTTTGTATTAAGATTCTAAGTTAAGTCTTGTATCAAAAGTTGTATTTAATTTGTAACTGAACATTGATCTTTATATCAATTGTTCAGACTCTGTTTTTCTAAACTTGTGTATTGAAGTCTCTTGCCTGCGTGCTTGAGCATTAGGAAGTCTCTTGTTTGTATACTTGAGCATTGGAAGTCTCTTGCTTGTGTGCTTGAGCAATTGTAATCTTTGGTGATTATAGTGAACTCTCTTGGAAGTACAAGAGGACTGGACGTACTCTCGGTTTGTGAGGGGAACCAGTATAAAAATCTCTGTCTCTATCTTTCTCTCCTTCTCTCTGCCTTCAAAGTTATTCTTGATTGTATTTTGTTTTCTAACCGCTGCAAACTCTGATAAGTTCTCTGTAACTTAGAAGAAATTTTTTAAATTACCAAAAACACAATTCAACCCCCCCTTCTTGTGTTTTTCACACCTTCAATTGGTATCAGAGCCTGGTTCTGTTTTTAATCACCTAACAGTGAGACAGTTTCCTGTTGAAAGACACTATGACTGAAACTCCAAGTGGTAGCTTGAAATCAGTTCCACATGACTATGATGTTGAAGAAAAGTCAAGCAACAAAGCACCAAAGTTCAATGGAGATGCATCTACTTTTTCCTGGTGGAAAGATAGAATCTACAGTCATCTTATTGGTTTAGATGATGAACTTTGGGACTTGGTTGAAGAAGGGGTAACTTTCCAAGGACTAGATGAAAAGGGAAGGCTATCTGTTGAAGAAAGAAAGAAGTTCACTCCTACAGACAAGAAACTTTACAAGAAGCATCACAAGGTTAAGGATCTTCTCATTGGATCTATAACTCATGATGAGTACCTCAAGATTACATACAAATCCACTGCCAAGAGCATCTATGACTCCTTGTGTTCCACATATGAAGGGAACAAACAGGTTCAAGAAGCAAAGGCTACTCTTTTGATCCAACAGTATGAACTCTTTAGAATGAAGGATGATGAGACAATTGAATCAATGTATTCTAGATTCAAAATTCTTGTGGCTGGTCTGCAAGTTCTAAAGAGAAGTTATACAACCTCTGATCATGTAAGGAAGATTTTGAGAAGCTTACCTTCAAGGTGGAGGCCTAAGGTAACAGCTATCCAAGAAGCTAAAGATTTGGACAAACTTGGCTTGGAAGAATTGATAAGTTCACTCATGAGTCATGAGATTGAACTATCTTCTGATGAGCCTCAGAAGAAGCTAAAATCTGTGGCCTTGCCATCTATTTCAGTTTCATCTAAGGCTCTGAAAGCCAAAGTTGTAGAATCTGAAGCAGAGGAATCTTCCATAGATAATCAAGAGGAAGGATCAGATGATGATTTCTTTGCACTCTTGTCCAAAAACTTTCAAAAGTGGTCACTAAGGAAGGGCAAAAATTTTCAAGGCAGAGGATCTGGATCAAGAAACAACACCAACAAAGAGAAGAAGGATGACACAAAAAATTGTTTCAATTGTCATAAGCCTGGACACTTCATGGCTGATTGTCCTGAACTCAACTCCAAAGGTAAAGGAAGAAAGAGTATGATCAAAAACAAAGCCAAGAAGAGTCTGATGGCAACATGGGAGGATATTAATGAACTATCTGAGGATGAAGACTCTGAGGAAGCAAACCTAGCGCTTATGGCCATTGGTGAGTCAGACAATGAAAATGATTCAGAGTCTGATACTGACGACATTGATGAGGTAATATCTAAAATGTCTAATACTCAAATGACCAAAGCTTTGAAAGATGTAATGGTGAAGTACATGGAAAAATTGAGTGAGTTAGATTTTTGCAAACAAAAAATGAAGCTCCTCAATGAAAATCTCACCCAGACTCAAGCAAACTATCAAAAATCTCTTAAAACAATTAAGGTGCTTGAGACTGGATGCAGAACATGTCACAAACCTTATGACGAGTATGAAATCTCTCTACAAGAGTTTGTGCACCATAACATAGATAAGACTAGGGTAACTTCTGTAATTCATGGTGGACTTAGCAACTATTATAAAAGACAAGGACTTGGTTCTCTTACATGTCCTGATGTGGGAAAATTAAGTAAACCTGTCGTGTTGAGCAAGTCACCATCAGAATCTTATTCAAACTTCACTAAGAGTACATCAGAACCTCTGACTGTGTCTGGTACTCTTGTGAGCTTGGAACCACAAGATAAGGTATCAAAAGATAACTCATCTTCTGAACTTAAGTCTTCTAAAACTAAGGTTCCCCTCACATCAGTACCCATGTCTACTCAAGTTAAAGATGTCAAAGTACCAAAGCCTGTTGATAAGCGGGGCACTAGTACTTCTAAGGCAAACTTGGTAACTGGTTCTCTGACACACTCAAGAGGAAAGTCTCAGAGACAACATAAGCCTAAACAATTTTCTAAAGGCTCAGTTGACTCCAGATCTTCTGATTATACTAACAAGAAGGATAAGATTCTCAAAACTAACCAAAAAGGACCCATCAGAGTATGGGTACCAAAATCTGAAATAGTGTATGCTGCAGGTATGCACCCAAAGAAGAAAAGAAAGCTCATGGTATCTGGACTCTGGCTGCTCACGTCACATGACAGGAGACAAGCTCTTATTCCACACCCTGAATCAGCAAGAGGGAGGAACAGTAGGGTTTGGTGGCAACCAGAAGGGAAGGATCATTGGTATAGGTACAGTTGGTAATTCTTCTTTGTCAATTTCTGATGTTTGGTTAGTAGATGGACTACATCATAACTTACATAGCATAAGTCAATTGTGTGATAGTAATTGTGATGTTATGTTTAACAAGGATTCATGTACTGTACTTAGTAGAAACTCTGATCAATCCATTGTTTTCAAGGGAAATAGAAAAGGCAATGTGTACAAAGTCAATTTTTCTGATTTAAAGGAACAACAAGTGCTTTGTCTTTTGACACTGAGTGATGAAAAATGGATCTGGCATAAAAGATTAGGTCATGCTAACTGGAGATTAATTTCTAAGCTTAGCAAGGACAATCTTGTCAGAGGCCTTCCAAAAATAAAATATCACTCAGACTCACTTTGTGGTTCTTGTCAAAAAGGAAAAATTGTCAAAAGTTCTTTTAAGAACAAGAACATTGTCTCTACTACTAGACCTTTGGAACTCTTACACATTGATCTTTTTGGACCAGTTAGCACTGCCTCAATCAATGGTAAGAAATATGGATTAGTCATTGTGGATGATTATAGTAGATGGACTTGGGTAAAATTTCTGAGAAATAAAGATGATACATATGAAGTGTTCAGCATCTTCTGCACCCAGATTCAAAATGAAAAGAATTCAAAAATTTTGAAAGTAAGAAGTGATCATGGTGGTGAATTTGAAAATGAACCTTTTGAAAAATTCTGTGAAGAACATGGAATTCTCCATGAATTCTCTTCTCCCAGAACTCCACAACAAAATGGAGTTGTTGAGAGAAGGAATAGATCTTTACAAGAAATGGCACGCACCATGATGCATGAAAATAATTTAGCAAAATTCTTTTGGGCAGAAGCTGTTAACACTGCTTGTTATATTCAGAATAGAATCTATATAAGACCTATTTTGAACAAAACAACATATGAACTCTTTAAGGGAAGAAAACCCAATATTTCTTATTTTCATCAATTTGGTTGTACATGTTACATTCTGAATAACAAAGTCCATCTTAAGAAATTTGACTCTAAAGCCTGTAAGGGTATCTTCATTGGATACTCTGAACGCTCTAAGTCATACAGGGTGTATAATTCTGAAACTAATATAGTGGAAGAATCAATGCACGTAAAGTTTGATGACAAAGAGCCTGATGATAAAAAGTCAGAGCCTGTTAAAGATTTGTCAGGATCTGATGAGTCAGAAGATGAAGCTCCAGAGTATGATAACAACATAGAATCTATAGAAGACTCTGAAGCTCAAGAAGATGCACCTTCTGATGCTGCTCAAGAACATCAAACTATTGATGATAACCCTGAAGAATCTGATATTCCAAGGAACACATTCAAATATAAATCATCACATCCTGAAGAGCTCATCTTAGGAAACAAGAATAGTCCAAGAAAAACAAGGTCAAACTTCAGAGTTGAAGAATCATTATTTGGATTAGTTTCCTTAATTGAACCCAAGACAACAAGTGAAGCTCTATCAGATGATGCTTGGATAGTTGCAATGGAAGAAGAGTTAAATCAATTCAAAAGAAATGATGTGTGGGATCTGGTACCCAAACCCAAGCATAAGAACATTATTGGAACAAAATGGGTATACAGAAACAAATTGAATGAACAAGGTGAAGTCACAAGGAACAAAGCAAGACTTGTTGCACAAGGATACAGTCAACAAGAAGGAATTGACTTCACTGAAACATATGCTCCAGTAGCAAGACTGGAAGCAATCAGGTTACTTTTATCTTATGCAGTCAATAATGGTATTACTCTATATCAAATGGATGTGAAAAGTGCATTTCTAAATGGTGTCATATCTGAAGAAGTGTATGTCAAACAACCTCCTGGTTTTGAAGATTTGACAAACCCTGATCATGTGTTTAGACTAAAGAAGTCACTCTATGGACTCAAACAAGCTCCCAGAGCTTGGTATGAGAGATTGAGTACTTTTTTGGTTGACAATGGTTTTGAAAAAGGGCAAGTTGACAACACACTTTTCAAAAAGACCCTTAAGAAAGACATTTTAATCATTCAAATATATGTTGATGATATCATTTTTGGATCAACTAATGCCACTCTTTGCAAGAATTTTTCTAAGCTTATGCAGGATGAGTTTGAAATGAGCATGATGGGAGAATTGAAGTTCTTTCTTGGTATTCAAATAAATCAAACAGAGAAAGGAACATTCATTCATCAATCCAAATATATAAAGGATCTTCTGAAGAAGTTCAACTTAGAAGATTGCAAACCCATGAATACTCCAATGCATCCTACATCAAGTCTAGGCAAAGAAGAGTCTGAAGGCAAGGTTGATCAGAAGCTGTATAGAGGTATGATTGGATCTCTTCTTTATCTAACTGCCTCAAGACCTGATATTTTATTAAGTGTCTGTTTGTGTGCAAGATTTCAATCAGATCCTAGAGAATCTCATCTCACTGCTGTGAAGAGAATCTTTAGATATTTGAAAGCTACTTGTAACATTGGATTACTGTATCAGAAATCCAATGACTACAAGCTGATTGGATTCTGTGATGCTGACTATGCTGGTGATAGAATTGAAAGAAAATCCACCAGTGCTAACTGCCAGTTTATTGGTGAGAATTTAATTTCATGGGCCAGTAAAAGGCAAACCACCATAGCTATGTCTACAGCAGAAGCTGAATACATATCAGCAGCTAAATGTTGTACACAACTACTTTGGATGAAATATCAATTGGAAGATTATCAAATCAGCAGTAACAATATTCCTTTATATTGTGACAATACTGCAGCTATTCACCTTTCTAAAAACCCTATTTTACATTCAAGAGCTAAGTATATTGAGATTAAGCATCATTTTATCAGAGACTATGTTCAAAAAGGTGTAATTGATCTCAAGTTCATTGAAACTGAAAATCAATGGGCTGATATCTTTACAAAACCTTTAGCTGTTGAACGTTTTGATTTTATCAAAAAGAATCTGAACATGATGGAAATCTCTGATTAACTTAGACTCTGATGAAAAATTGAGTTTGTGAGAATCTAATAGTAACCAGAAGATGAAGTCATCA